>JAPDVU010000003.1:126102032-126702032 GCA_026230045.1 Corynorhinus townsendii | reverse complement strand
GAACTTACAGAAAGAGAGACTAAAAAAGCAATCCCATTTACCCTCGCACCAAAAAAATTAAGATACTTAGGAATAAACTTAACTAAAGAGGTAAAACACCTATACGTAGAAAACTACACGACACTGAAAAAAGAGATAGAGGAAGACATAAACAGATGGAAGAACATACCATGTTCATAGATTGGTAGAATCAACATCATCAAAATGTCCATACTACCCAAAGCAATCTATAAATTCAATGTACTTCCCATTAAAATACCAACAACATATTTCACAGACCTAGAACGAACTTTCCAAAAATTTATCCGGAATAAAAAAAGAACCCGAATAGATACAGCAATCCTGAGAAAGAAGAACAAAGTAGGTGGGATCTCAATACCAGATATCAAGTTGTATTACAAAGCTACTGTTCTCAAAACAGCCTGGTACTGGCACAAGAACAGACATATAGATCAATGGAATAGAATAGAGAACCAAGAAATTGACCCAAATCAATATGCTCAATTAATATTTGACAAAGGAGCCACGAACATTCAATGGAGTCAATTCAAATGGTGTTGGGAAAATTGGACAGGTACATGCAAAAAAATGAAGCTAGATCACCAACTTACACCATACACAAAAATAAACTCAAAATGGATAAAAGACTTAAACATAAGACGGGAATCCATGAAAATACTAGAGGAATGCACAGGCAGCAAAATCTCGGACATATGCCGAAAGAACTTCTTCACTGATACTACTCCTAGGGCAATGGAAGCTAAAGAGAAAATAAACAAATGGGACTACATCAAAATAAAAAGCTTTTGCACAGCAAAGAAAACCATCAATAAAACAACAAGAAAGCCCACTGCATGGGAGAACATATTTGCCAATGATATCAATGATAAGGGTTTAATCTCCAACATATACAGAGAACTCATACAATTTAACAAAAAGAAGATAAACAACCCAATCAAAAAAATGGGCAGCTGATCTAAATAGACACTTTTCGAAAGAAGACAGAAGGCAGGCCAAGAGACATATGAAAACCTGCTCACAGTCACTAATCATCAGAGAGATGCAAATCAAAACAACAATGAGGTACCATCTCACACCTGTCAGAATGGCTTTTATCAACAAGTCAACAAACGACAAGTGTTGGCGAGGATGCGGAGAAAAAGGAACTCTTTTGCACTGCTGGTGGGAATGCAGACTGGTGCAGCCACTGTGGAGAAGAGTATGGAGCTTCCTCAAAAAACTAAAAATGGAACTCCCATTTGACCCAGTGATCTCACTTCTAGAAATATATCCCAAGAATCTAGAAACACACATCAGAAAGGAAATATGCACCCCTATGTTCATAGCAGCACAATTCACCATAGCCAAGATTTGGAAACAACCTAAATGCCCATCAGCAGATGAATGGATTAAAAAACTGTGGTATATCTGTACAATGGAATACTACACTGCAGTAAAAAAGAAGGAGTTCCTACCATTTGCAACAATATGGATGGAGATGGAGAATATTATGTTGAGTGAAATAAGCCAGGCAGAGAAAGATAAATATCACATGATCTCGCTCATTTGTGGAATATAATGAACGGCATAGACTGATGAACAAGAACAGATCCAGAGGCTGAGAAACGTCGATCAGAACATCATACCTCAGGTAAGGTAGGGGAGGGTGGGGGTAAGGTGGAGAGATCAACCAAGGGACTTGTATGCATGCATATAAACCTAATCAATGGACACAGACAACAAGGGGGCGGGGCATTAAGAGAAATTGTCTCATGTGACAAAAATTTTTAAATGAAACTCTGTAGACTCTGAAAATTATTTTGGAAGGAAACAAAGAGAAGTTTCCTTCAAAAGTCATAAGGATTGTAATTGAAAGTCAATATATTTGGCCTCTTGAACTAAAGTAAGTAATTTGTGTTTTTGCCTCCCTGACAAAGTTTATATAAAGCTACAAAAAGAAATTGACAGCCAGTTTGAAATGGAATTGCCAGGGCCTAGGGCAAAGAATATCCTTACATGATATTATTCTACAATGTCATTACAATTTTAGATATTTTACAACAGCATATTTTACAATTATCCCAAACAAACTTACAAACTAATTCTTTGAATGGTTGGCAGCAATTAAAAAAAAAAAAAAGGACATGAAAGGATTTAATCCCTTGCAGAAGGAATTAAGGCACTGGGAAGGCACTTGAGCATCCCATATTGGCCCCTCTTGCCCTTTGTGCCAAGAGGGACCCTCTTCTCACAATCCAATTGCCCTCAGCTGTTACCTGAGCTTTCTGTTCATGCTGAGCTTGAAGCCTCGTGGGGGCTGGTACCATGGATCTGTCTCACATCCAATTGTGTGAGCTGGGCCCTCACTGGAGAAGAATCCCGAGTTCCCCCAGATATGTGATCAGCACCAGGACCCTGACAGCAGGCCAGGGGTTCCCAAGGCAGGTGCTGGGTGTGGAGGCCACAGGGGCATAGGCTACCAAGAGGACAGAACTGAACCTCACACCACCCTGCTTGGCCCCGGAGGATGGCTGGTTAGCCAGAGATGGGTAAGATTCCTCAAGGAAGGAACAACCTAAGACAGGCACAGTCGCAGAGGGGCCATCAGGAGAGAACTTGGGGGGCAACAGAAGTGGGGCACAGACCCTCACCCCCCAACATTGCAGGGGCTTGAACCCTCACCCCTTCTGAAGGAGGTCTCCTGCCCCCATGGCTGCTTCGCGCTTCCCACACCCAGCTCAGAACGGGACCCAGGCAACAGAAAGAGACCTGGCCCAGCTCACATCAAGATACAGGTGACAGACAGAGACTTGGCCCAGCTCAGATCGGGACCCAGGTAACAGACAAGAGACTTGGCCGACAACAGTTGCCCTATATCTAACTTCAGCCGAGCATCTGGAATGCTCAGGGCCCACTCAAGAATGCAAATAATCCTTCCCACTAATATTTACAGGGTAAACTAAGATTGTTGGTAGAGTATTAAATTTGACAGTAAAATAGTAATCGAGTTTTCAGATTAATTTAAATAGGCTAATTGAAATAAGTGAATATTCAAGTAAAGTTAATTGTACTGGACAAAAAGCTGTTCTTAAAGTAATAACTAAAATTTCTATTGGTAGTTAATCTCATGGTAAAATTCCTGAATATGCAATGAACCTAAAGCAGTCATATGTGTGGGGAAAAAAAAAATGTTAAATTTAAAGTTATCAAGACTGCATTATAAAATTTACAAAACCCTCCATTAATAAAAAAAAGGAGGGGGATAGTAGGGCAATATCATGTAAGGAAAAATATCCTATAAGTAAATTACATCTAGAAAATTTTTACTTTACCAAATTAAGTTTCATTTGCAATGCTAACAGCAAGACGGCCATTAAAAACACACATGGTGTCTAAATAAGACAAAGGAAAATCGTTTGAACAAAAATAAAAAGGACCCCAAATCAATTATATAGAAAAGATTCCTTTATTAACTTGTGGTCGAGAATATATTTGTATATTTTCAGAAAACAACCCCAAGACCAGATGGATTCCTGCAACAGAGAGGAATTGACAGGAGTGCTCCAACCACGAAGACAAGAGGAAAAAACAGTCCAGAGATGGAAGACGCTGACAACGCCTTGCCAAGGGAGCAGTCAGCAGCTGTGCACCGTTGCAGGTTACCTAGGACCAAACCAGAGAGGGTCGGACCTGCATTGCCACCATGTGCCCACCATCCAGATATCACTGCTGACATGTACACATAAGGAACTGTTGGACATTGAAATTGGGACTCAAACATTTTTTTGTTTCGTCTTGTTTTGTTATTATATGCTTATTTCCAGTCTGCAAAGGCAAAACTTTTTAAAGGAAAGAAATGGTGGGAAAAAGATACAGAGGCAAAGAAGCATTGAACAGACTGTCAAACTACATTGGGAAGACAGGGGAGGTTGGGCGAGGGGGGCTGTAAGAGACCAACCGAAGGACTTGTACACATGCATATAAGCACAACCAATGAATATAAGACACTGGGGCGGGGGGGATGGTGGGCAGGTGAAGGCATGTCCTGGGGGGTAGGGGAGGTTGGGGGGAGATCAATGGGGGGGAAAAAAGGAGACATATGTACTACTATTTGTAATACTTAAAACAATAAAAAATAAAATTAAAAAAAGAAAGAAAAAAAAAGAAAACAGAATAAAAAAAAATGCACATAGTTTAAGGGTCCTCTGCGACAACATCAAGCATACAAATATTCATATCATGAAGTGCCAGCAGGACAAGAGAAATAGGAAGGAATTGAAAACTTATTTGAAAAAATAATGGCAGAAATCTTCCCTCACCCGGTCAAGGAAATAGACATACAAGTTTAGGAAGTGCAGAGCGTCCCAAACAAGATGAACCCAAAGAGGCCCACACTGAAACACATCATAATTACATGCAGAAGGTTAAAGACAAAGAGAGAATCTTAAAAGCAGCAAGAGAAAAAAGTTAGTTACCTATAAGGGAGCTCCCATAGACTGTCAGCTGATTTCTCAACAGGAACTTTGCTGGCCAGAAGGAACTGGCAAGATATATTCAAAGTGATGAAAAACAAAGCCCTACAACCAAAATCACTCTAACCAGCAAGGCTATCATTTAGAATCGAAGGAGAGATGATGCGCTTCCAAGACAAGAAAAAGCTAAAGGAGTTCATCAACACCAAACCAATATTACACGAAATGTTAAAGGGTCTTCTATAAGGAGAAGATGAAAGGAATATAAAAAATATGAATAGCTTTCCCTTGCTCTCTGAAATCATTAAAAATATTTTTTAGGGGAATCCAAGATGGCGGCGTAGGTAAACACCTAAACTGCTGCCTCCCACAACAATTTCAAAACTACAACTAAAAGACAAAACGTCTATCACCCAGAACCACAGGAAAGCTGGCTGAGTGGAAATTCTACAACTAGAAGGAAAGAGAAAAGAGCACTGAGACGTGCACAAGCGCTGAAAAGCTGAGGTACGGAGGCACGTGATCCGGGCTGGCAGCAGGCATTGCTTTTTTCAACCCGAAGGGAGACAAGCCCCCGATTACTCTGAAATCCAGTCTCTGGGGAGACACGGGGGACCCACACTCCTATGGAGAGAAGCTGGACTGTCTGCCATTGAAGGTGGCTTGCTTGCAGAGCTGTGCGCAGGAATAATTGTTTGCTGCGCTGGGGCACAGGACACGGGGATGCCGTCAGGGACGCAGAGTGGGCTAACTAGCAGCCATTGCTGTTTGCTACGACCTAGCCTAGTGACACCCTGAGACCCCGCCCTGCACAACCTACAAACCCACCCTAGCTCCAAGCAGCGGATTTAGCATAAGAAAGGCTTGCCCTAAGGCAGTTTAACCTCCCAAACTTGCAGCCTGGGTCAGACAGCTTCAAAACCTTCAAACCCCAAGCAAAGAGGAGAAAACTGCAGCTCTCACTGTAGCTCCTGCTGTAGTGGCCTCAGACAGTAGCTGACCTGCACCCCATTGGAGATCCAGAAGCCAGTGTACCTAGTGGTCCGTGTGAGACACCAGATTTCAACTCCTCACATCCATAAGTGACACATTCAAGAGGCCGACTCAGTGAGCACCAAAGCCCCACTGAAACAAGTCCTGCCCCATAAGCGTGTCTTCAGCGCAGCAGTTCTTCCATTATAGACACGGGGAGTGCTCACAGCTAATTGGCCTGGAGGTCAATTCCTCCCAGTGTACCAACAGAAATTAAGGCTTAACTACACGAAGACTTTGCACTCAGCCCACAAAGGGGTGTACCAAGAGCATCCACCTCATGTGATTGAGGAGGCTGAGCTACTGCGCCCTGTAGATCACCTACCACACAAAGCTACTCCATCAACACAGGGAAGCAGCCAAAATGTGGAGACAAAGAAACATGTCACGAATGAAAGAAACGGAGGAAAGCAAACTACTGGATGACATAGAGTTCAGAACCACATTTATAAGGTTACTCAAGAATCTTCTTAAAATCGCTGAGAAACTTGATGAGACCTTCAAGGAGCTTAATGAGAATGCCAAGAAAATGGAAAAGGATCAGTCGGAAATGAAGCATACACTGTCTGAAATAAAGAATATGCAGAAACTCAACTGTAGATCAACGTACCCCAAGAATCAAACCAAAGATCTGAAATATGTGGAAACAAAAAACATCCAACCAGAAAAACAAAAAGAAAAAAGAATCCAAAAATATGAAGATAGTGTAAGGAGCCTCTCGGACAACTTCAAGCGAACCAACATCCGAATTTTTGGGGTGCCAGAAGAAGGGAGAGAGCAAAATATTGAAAACCTATTAGAAGAAATAATGACAGAAAACTTTCCCTGCCTGGTGAAAGAAATAGACTTACAAGTCCAGGAAGCGCACAGAACCCCATACAAGAGGAATCCAAAGAGGACCACACCAAGACACATCATAATTAAAATGCCAAGGGCAAAAGACAAAGAGAGAATATTAAAAGCAGCAAGAGAAAAACAGTTAATTACCTACAAGGGAGCTGATTTCTCAACAGAAACTATGCAGGCCAGAAGGGAGTGGCAAGAAATATTCAAAGTGATGAACAGCAAGAACCTACAACCAAGATTACTCTACCCAGCAAAGCTATCATTCAGAGTTGAAGGTCAGATAAAGAGCTTCACAGACAAGAAAAAGCTCTTGAAATGGAATACTACACCACCAAACCAGGATTACATGAAATGCTGAAGGGTATTCTTTGAGAAGAGGAAGAAGAAGAAAAAGGTAAAGACAAAAATTATGAACAACAAAATGACATCAAATACATACCTACCAACAAGTGAATCTAAAAATCAAGTGAATAAAAAATCTGAAGAACAGAATGGACTGGTGAATATAATAGAATCAGGGACATAGAAAGAGCGTGGACTGACAATTCTCAGGGGAAGCAGGTGTGAGGGGTGCGGGAAGAGATTGGACAAAAATCTTACTCCTATGGATGAAGACAGTGGCGGGGGGTAAGGGCATGGGGTGGGGTGGGGAATCAGGTGGAGGGGAGCTATGGGGGGGGGGGGAAAAGAGGAACACCTGTAATAATCGGAACAATAAAGATTTATTTAAAAAATATGAATAATAAAACGGCAATAACTACATATCTATCAACAATTACTTTAAATGCAAATGAATTAAGTGCTCCAATCCAAAGGCATAGGATGGTTGAATGGATAAGAAAACAAGATGCTTACATATGCTATCTGCAAGAGAGTCTCTTCATGTCAAAAGACACACAGACTGAAAATAAAGGGATGGAAAAAGGTATTTCATGAAAACGGTAACAAAACAAAAAAAGCTGGAGTAGCAATACTTATATCAGACAAAATAGACTGTAAAACAAAGGCTACAAAGAGAGACAAAGAAGGACCCAGCAATTAAGCTTTGGATATTTATCTGAAGAAACCCAAAATGCTAAATTGAAAAGACATATACATCCATATGTTTATTGCAGCATTATTTACAATAGCCAAGATATGGAAGCAACCTAAGTGTCCATCAATAGAGGAATGGATAAAGAAGAAGTGGTACATATATACAATGGAATATGACTCAACCACAAAAAATGAATGAAATCTTGCCATCTGCAGCATGGATAGAGCTAGAGGGTGTTGTGCTGAGTCAAATAAGTCAAACAGAGAAAGAAAATTGCAATATTATTTCACTTAGTTGTGGAATCTAAAAAACAAAATAAATGAACAAGCAGAACTGAGACAGACTCACAGACACAGAGAACATTTTGGTAGTTGGCAGATGGGAGGGGAGTGGGGGGATGGATGAAAAGGTGAAGGAATTAAGAAGCACAAATTGGTAATTATAGAATAGTCATGGGATGTAAAGTACAGCATAGGGAACATAGTCAATAATATTGTAATAACTATGCGGGGTGTGTACTAGATTTATTGGGGTGATCACTTCATAAGTTACATAAATAAATGTCTAATTACTAGGATGTACACCTGAAACTAATATAATATTGTATATCAACTGTAACTGAATAAAATTTTTAAAGAAAAGAATTTACATATATATATAGAAAAGATAAGAAAAAATACATGTATTTATCTTCTCAGACTCCATGCAAGATGTGTTGTTTCAGGACTTCTCTCGCTAAGCAAACTGACTTCTCAGGGGGCAGAATTAATATCTTTCAGAGCTTCATGTCCCTACTGGGCTCACCACAGTACTGCCCACCGAAAAGGCTCAGAAAATATGAAGGAACCGCCTGTCCACTTCTCAAACCTTTCTCAGGTTTTGACAAGCCCAAATGTAACCCACGGGCAGAAGTCTGAGGCCAGAAGTAGGCCAGGGTGCCTTACCTGTCTCCTCATTCCCCCAAACCTTCCTCTCTCCATTTTACCAGACCTCAAGTTCTCAAAACAATTGCCCTCCCAGCCCGAACATTCTGCCATTCTGCTCACTGGTTTCAGGTCCTCCTGAATCACCATAATGGTTGAATTCAGCACCATGCGCTGCAGCTTCTCTGTCTGAGGCACTAGAGGAAAGACAGACATACATGAGGGGGATGGGGGGGGGGCAGAGGAGGGGAGGGGAGGTGTCAGTCTCCTCCCTCCCCCTTTGTTGCTTTGGGAGACATGAGAAGACAGACAGGTAGGAGGAATTTTAGATACAGTCCTACTCTTCAAGGCCAGATCAAACCTGAGAGACTATCTCCCCCGTCCCTCTGCTTCAAACCAGACTAAAAAGTGACCTAAAACAGTATTTCATCAAGCTAGCGCTTGCGCCTCAGCCCTTGCCAGGCTCCCACAGCTGAGCACACAAGTCTGCCTCACTGGTCATGCTGTTCTGCTCACCCCCTGCGATCTCAACCTTTAGAAATGCCAGCACTGCTCTTTGTCTGTGTGAATTACTTCTGCTGACTCGCAGTCTCCTTTCTGCTCTCAGCACAGCTCCTACATAGAGTCCATCCCATCTCCTGACTGACGCCTTCTCTGCATTCCTGTTGCCCATCGCCATGCTCACATTTAAGTAACTTATCACATATTATCCTGTATCCTGTTGCTGTGTGAACAGTCTCATCTTCCCTACTTGACAATGAGCTCCTCAGAACAGGGACCATGTCTTATTTATGTGTGTATTTTCTGTGCCTCGTTCTGTGTTAAGCACACAGCAAAGTTTTGATGGACACTTGATTAGAATTAAAGCCTACACTCCAAGATATGTTTTGTCCTTTCATTCTCACTAAAAATGCTTAAAGGTAGGAATTAATGTTATCGACATTTTCGTTTTTTATAATTCTCACCCAAGGATATGTTGTTTTTTATTTTAGAGAAAGAGGAGAGAGAGAGAGAGAGAGAGAGAGAGAGAGAGAGAGAGAGAGAGAGAGAGAGAGAGAGAGAGAGAGAGAGAGAGAGAGAAACATCAATGTGAGAGAGAAACATTGATCAGTCACCTCCCATATGCCCCTGATTGGGGAACATACCAGCGACCTAGGTATGTGCCCTGACAGGGAATCGAGCCCACAGTCTTGTAGTGTATAGGATGACACTCCATCCAACTGAGCCACCCAGCCAAGGCACCTCCATTTCTCAAATGAGGAAATAGAGGTACAGACTAAAAGTAATCTGTCCCAGTTTGCACAGCCAATGAGAGTCAAAACCAGGATTTGAACCCATTGAGTTTATGTTGAGTTTAAAACTGTGCTTTTAACTACTACTTGGGAGTGTCTGCCCCAGAAAGGAGATTTCCTGAGCAAGGAGATCCCTAGGACCAGGCTCAGTTCCTACTCACATTCCTGGAACACGTCTGTGAATGCTTGAAGGGCTGATTCCATCTTGGCTGGCTCACTGGATTCCATGGCCGATAGTATTAGGAATACCATCTGATCCTGGTATAACTTGGCTGTCAGAGCGCACGAATACAAGGGAGGCAGGGGTATGTTTAAGTGGGAGGTGGTGTGTAGAAGAAAAGTATGCTCACAGCAAACCACTGATGCCATGAGCTGGGTAAATTAGGGTCTACTAGGCTGGAGAAAAGAAGGAGGAAGAAAGAGCCAGCGTTTGTCTAGCATTTACCATGAGCCCAGCATGGGGCAGATGCTTTTCCTGAGCTAGGCCTGTTCCTCCCCTGCCCCACCATGTGCTCTCCCATTAGGTCAGAACTTCTTTCGTGACCATCAGTGCTATAATCACATGATCACCTTTCTGAGCTCAGGATCACCAAAGGAGAACGGGAAGCCAACCCCAGGGGAAGGGAGTGGTAACAAAAGGGATAGGGAGGGGAGAATGCCTATGCCCTTTGAGATTCATTGAATTTCAGGCAAACTTTACATGGATTACTTTGCATCTTGTCTGAAGGACAGAAGCCCATCTTGGGAACCTAGCGTCCCAAGGAGTACAAAGTCTTGAGTACCCAGGGACACATACCTGGGGCTGGGAAAATGTGTTCACTTACCCAGGATGTAGAAAGCCCTAAGGGCAAGGCTGCAGTTCTCTACAGAGTGAGAATCTGATGGGTTGACTTTTTCACTCAGCTGTGGGGAGACCAAGGCCATCAGACCCGGGAGCACTGAAAAATCAGGGGCTCTGGGCATGGATGGAGAAACTGAGGTATGCAGCCAGAAAGGTGTGGCATTTGCCCACAAGGAGAGCGTGAAAATAGAACCCAGGAATACACCTACACAGCCCCAAAGGAAAGAAGACGTGGCCAGCAAATACATGGAAGGTAACACCTTTTTGCAAAATGTTCAATTGCCTTCTTCCTACTCTAGGCTGCAACACAGAAGGCCTGCCACTTCCCACAGGCATAATGGGTCAGTTTGGACTCTCTGCCCTTAACCAGTTTAGAGGGAGCAACAATGGCCTCCACCCCAAGAAACAAACAGAAATGTATCCAATTTACCTCACAGAGAATATCCACTCTGTGAACCAGAATCCAGGCAGTGAAGCCTGAGGTATGTGCAGTTAAGGTCACCATGAGAAAACCCCAGGGCCGAGTGGAGGTTGTGATCTGGGCTGGGGTAACCATCACCTCCACAGAAGAGGGGAAGACCAAGCCCGGGATACTTCCAGCCTCCAGCACTCACCTGCTGGAACAGCATGCCTGTAATGTTTTCCAGCTGGGATTCCAAGTTTAGACCTCCGCAGCCGCTGAGCGCCAGAGCATTCACCAGTTGGCAGATACACTGTGTGTGTAAGGACAGAGTCAGCCACTCAGCCAGCCCTTGCCACAGCCTTAAGGGAAAGCCTCTGTCCTCAGATCTACGCGCAGAGGGGGCCCAATATCATAGTTCACACTGCCCTCTTGGACCTTTGCAGGAAGTCCAAGAGGCTAGTTTTTCCACAGCCAAATACAGCCATGACCTGCTCCTCCACCTCACCCAAGAAACTACACTTACTTTCAAGTAACCTCATTATTCCACGGTAACTTTTAGAGCAACTCAACATTGCAGGTGTTGGCTGACTTCAAAGAAGTAGGATAAAGAAATCATGGCCAAAGAAAGAACTGGTTCTATTGTTCTGGCTTGCAAAATTTGGAAAACCACATTTAAAAGCCTAAATATCTACCCTTTACCTAGTGGATTGTACTGTTTTATGGATTTTTCTTCTCACTTGCATGAGAGGCTATAAATTGCCTCAGTTTTCACATGTGTAAACAGTCCATTTTATTTTTAAAAAGACAGCGTTATTGATGTCTAATCGTATATAATAAAAGGGTAATAGGCACATCGACTGAACAGCAGGACTGGTCACTATGACGTGCTCAACGCAGGAGCTGCCCCCTGGTGGTCAGTGCGCTCCCACAGGGGGAGCGCGCTCATCCAGAGGCAGGGCTCATGGCTGGTGAGCACAGTGGCAGTGGCAGGAGCCTCTCCCACCACCATGCAGCCCTAAGGATGTCCGACTGCCGCCTTAGGCCAGCAGGGAAGGGCCCTAATCTGGCAGTAGGACAACCCCCAAGGGCTCCTGGACTGCAAGAGGGCACAGGCTGGGCTGAGGGACCCAGTCCGCCTCCCTCCCCCCATCCTCACCACCCACTCTGACTGAGTACATGAATCTTGTGCACTGGGCCTCTAGTTGATATATAATACACTGCACATATTTTAAGTATACTATTTAATAAATGTAAACACCCTTGAAACCATCTCCGCAATTAAGATAATAAGCATAGCTATCACCCCCAAAAGTTTCCTCTTGTCCCTTTGTAACCCCTCTTGCCCTCCCCTCGGAACACCGTTCCTTTCCCCAGGCAACCACTGATCTGCATTCTGTCACTATAAATCCCTCACTTACTTTTTAAAAAACTGCCAAACTGGTTTCCAAAATGGTTGTGCCAATTTACAGATGTATGGTGGCATCTCAATGTAATTTTAAATTTTTCTAAATGATTTTATCAACTTTTCCTGTGCTAATTTGATATCCCCATATCTATTCAAATTTTTTGCCAATTTTAAAAGTATTTTAAAATTTATTTTAGAGAGGATGGAGGTGGGGGGAGAGGGAGAGAGAGGGGAGAGAGAGAGAGAGAGAGAGAGAGAGAGAGAGAGAGAGAGAGAGAGAGAAACATCAATGTGAGAGAGAAATATCAATCAGTTGCCTTCCACAAGTGCTCTGACCGAACCTAGGATCAAACCAAAACCTGGATAAGTACCCTGAATGGGAATCAAACCCACAACCTTTTGGTGTACAGGAGAATGCTCCAACCAACTGAGCCACACAGGCCTGGGCAGGTTTTTTAATTTTTTTAAATTGCATTTTGAGAGTTCTTTATATTTTCTGGATACAGATATATGATTTCCAAATATGTTCTTCCAGTCTTTGACCTGTCTTCATTCTCTGAACTACTTTCAAAGACCAGAAATTATTCACTTTATGGGGTGGAGAGGGTGAAGGGGGTGGAGGGTTTGAACAAAACATTTAAAATAGAGCAAAAAACTCATAAAAGGGACAACAGAGAGAAACCAAGATGGCGGCATAGGTAAACACCTAAACTGCTGCCTCGCACAACAATTTCAAAACTACAACTAAAAGACAAAACGGACACCATCCAGAATCACAGGAAGGCTGGCTGAGTGGAAATTCTACAACCAGAGGGAAAGAGGAAAGCACATTGAGACTCAGAGAAGCTGCAAAAGGCTGAGGTACGGAGGCGGAGAGGACAGGGTGGGAGGCTGAATGCACAGGCAGTTGTGTGATAGGCTGGCTTTCTAAAGCGGGAGGGAGACAGAAAGGGACAACAGTGTGGGTATTGCTGAGGGATGGGCGACAGGGAGGTTGAGGAGGGTATAGGGATGATAAATGGTGATGGATGGAGACTTGACTTGGGATGGTGAACACACAATACAATGGTCTGGTGATGTGTTGTAGAATTGTGCACCTGAAACCTGTATAATTTTGTTAACCAATGTCATCTCAATAAATTCAATAAAAGGGAAAATTTTTTAAATTATATTAAAATTAAAAAAGAAATTATTCACTTTGATGAAGTCTAATTTACTTATCCATTTTTTAAAAATCATGTTTTATTTTTCACCCTGGCCAATGTGGCATTGTCCCAGGCATTGAAAGGTTGTGAATTTGATTCCCGGTCAGGGCACATACTCAGGTTTTGGTCTTGTTCCCTGTTGGGGGGCTTGCAGGAGGCAGCCCATTGAAGGATCAATGTTTCGCTCCCATTGATGTTTCTCTCTCTCTCTCTCTCTCTCTCTCTCTTCTTCTTCTTCTTCTTTTTAAATCTTTAAAAAAAAATAAATAAAATCGTGTTTTATTTTAAATTACAGTTCACAACCCAGCGATTAGACCTTAAATAACTTACAAAGTGGTCACCTCGATAAACCTCATAGCCATCTGACACCATACATAGTTATCACAGTATTACTGACTACATTCCCTATACTGTACTTTACTTCCCATGACTATTCTGTAACTGCCAATTTGTACTTCTTAATCCCTTCATCTTTTTCACCCATCCCCCACCTGCCTCCTATCTAGCAATCATCAAAATGTTCTCTGTGTCTATGAGTCTGTTTCAATTGTGCTTATTCATTTTATTTTTTAGATTCCACAAATAAATGAACTCATATGGCATTTGTCTTTCTCTGACTGACTTACTTCACTCAGCACAATACCCTCTCGGCCCATCCATGTTGTTCTCATCCAAGATTTTATTCTTTTTTATGGCTGACAGTATTTTTCTTTCAGTGTTTCAAAGGTTTTATTCCACTAGTAGGGCCAGATGCACGAAATTTGTGTAAGAGTAGGCCTTCCTTCCCCCGGCTGCCAGCACCGGCTTCCTTCTGGAACCCGGGACTCAGTCTTTGCTCTGGCTGCTGGCAGGCACTCAGGACCCAGGCTTCCTTCCAGCCCTGGCTTCGTCCGAGGGATGTCCAGAGTGATGTCTGGAAGGATATCCTGTCTAATTAGCATATTACCCTTTTATTACAGATCATCTCAGTTCCATTGTTTCCATTGAGAAATCTATTATTGTTATCGCTATTCCCCCATATGAAACATCGTTTTGTGTACTTAAGATTTTCTCTTTTTCAAAACCTATCCTTCTCAAACTCTTCCAAAAATTTGAAGAAGAGCCAATACTTCCTAACACATTTTATAAGGCTAATATTACCTTGATACCAATACCTGGCAAAGATAATGCAAAGAAAGAAAACTATAGACCAATATCTCTGATGAACACAGATGCAAAAATCCTAAACAAATCACTAGCAAATCAAATACAACAGTACATCCAAAAAAAGAATGTATCACGGTCAAGTGGGGTTCATCCCAGAGGCACAAGGATGGCTCAACATATGCGAATCAATCAATGCAATACATCACATGAGCAAAAGAAAGGATAAAAATCATATGATCTTATCAATAGATGCAGAAAAAGCATTTGATGAGATACAACATCCATTTATGATTAAAATACTCAATAGGATAGGAATAGAAGGAAAGTACCTCAACATAATAAAGGCCATCTATGATAAAGCCTCAGCTAATATCATACTCAATGGCGAAAGACTGAAAACTTTTCCTCTAAGATCAGGAACAAAACAAGGATGTCCACTCTCACCATTCTTATTCAACATAGTGCTAGAAATCCTAAACAGAGCAATAAGGCAGGAGAAAGAAATAAAAGACATCCAAATAGGGGAGGAAGAACTAAAACTATCACTTTTTGCAGATGACATTTTTCTGTATACAGAAAACACTAAAGACTCCACCAAAAAAACAAACAAAACAAAAACAAAAAACTATTAGAAACAATAAACAAATACAGTAAAGTTGCAGGTTACAAAAATCAATGTGCAAAAAACCATTGCCTTCCTGTATGCTAACAACAAAACTTCAGAAAAAGAAATAAAAAAAAACAATTCCTTCTGCAATTGCAATCAAAAGAATAAAATACCTAGGAATAAATGTAACAAAGAATGTGGGAGACTTATATACTGAAAATTACAAGGCATTATTAAAAGACATTGAAAACGACACAACAAAATGGAAAAGTATTCCATGTTCATGGATTGGAAGAATCAACATAGTTAAAATGGCCGTATTACCCAAAGCAATATACAGATTCCAATGGCATTTTTAAGAAGAAATAGAATGAGAAGTCATCAGATTTGTATGGAATCACAAAGGACCCCAAATAGCAAAGGCAATACTGAGAAAAAAGATCAAAGTTGGAGGTATCACGCTACCTGACTTCAAATTATACTACAGAGCTATGATCTCCAGAACAGCATGGTACTGGCAGAGGAACAGACACACAGATCAATGGAACAGAATAGAGAGCCAGGCTATAAAACTACAGGTATATGGACAGATAATTTTCGACAAAGGAGCCAGAAACACACCACGGAGTAAAGATAGTCTCTTCAATAAATGGTGCTGGGAAAACTGGAAAGCCACATGCAAATGAATGAAAGTGGATTACAGTTTGTCCCCACGTACAAAAATTAATTCAACATGGATCAAAGGGGGTGGGGAGAGAAGAGGGAACTAATATATGGTGACACGAGAAGATCTGACTTTGGGTAGTGAGCACATGGAGCAATATGCAGATCTTGTAATACTGAAACTCACACCTGAAACCTGTATGTTCATGCGGACCAATGTCACACCAATAAATTTAATTTTAAAGAAATCATTTTTTCTTTTTCACTGGTTTTGAGAAATTTGATTGTGACATGATTTGGAGTAGTTTTTTTTTTTTAGTTTCTTGTGATGGGTTCATTGACTGTGTTGGTTCTGTAGGTTTACGCTTCAGATTTTAAAAGTTTTCAACCACTATTTCTTCAAATACATTTTCTGTCTCTCCCTTTATGAGGGGACTCGAATTGCACATAAATTAGGCTGCTTA
Organism: Corynorhinus townsendii; assembly: GCA_026230045.1. Taxonomy (NCBI): domain Eukaryota; kingdom Metazoa; phylum Chordata; class Mammalia; order Chiroptera; family Vespertilionidae; genus Corynorhinus; species Corynorhinus townsendii. The sequence goes on along the minus strand of JAPDVU010000003.1, from coordinate 126,685,697 downwards.
AAGTTGTCCCATGCCTCACTGATGTTTTCTTTTTTTAATTTATATTTTATTGATTTCAGAGAGAAAAGGAGAGGGAGAGGGAGATAGAAACATCAATGATGGGAGAGAATCATTGATGGGCTGCCTCCTGCATGCCCTCCACTGGGGATCAAGCCTGCAACCTGCGCATATGCCCTGACCCGGAATCAAACTGTGACCTCCTGGCTCACAGGTCGATGCTCAACCACTGAGCCACTCTGGCCAGGCTGATGCTGTCTTCTTTCTTTATTTTTTCTGTTTCATTGTGTGTAATTTCTATTGCTTTGTTCAGTTTTTTCTTTTGCAATGTCTAATCTGTCATTAATACTATCCAGTGTTTTTCATCACAGATATTCTAGTCTTTAACTCTAGAAGTTCAATTTGGGTCCTTTTAAAAAATATTTTCCCTGGTTTTTACTTATTTACTTAATCTTTTCACTAGTTTTTAATCCAACAGAATCAGTTTTAATGTCCTTGTCTGCTACTGCTAACATCTGTGTGAGTTCTGGGTCAGTTTTTATTTTTTCTTTCTCCTTATTATAGGCCATATTGTCCTGCTTCTTTGCATGCCTGGTGATTTTTAAAAAAAATTTAATGCGACTCATTGTAACCTTACCTTATTGGGTATTGGATATTTTAGTATTCCTATAAATATTCTTGCGTGTTTCCTGGAACGCAGTTAAAGTTACTTGAAAATAATTTGATCCTTTTGGGTCTTGCTTTTAAGATTGGTTAGACAGGACCAGAAAAGCATTCAGCCTACTGTTAATTTTGCTCCCCAACCCACCCATCTACCTAATGTCCTGTGAATTATGAGTTTTTAAGACTGTTTGGTGGGAACAGGTATAAATCTTGGCCCTATGTGAGTTCCGGCTACTATTCTTTCAAGTCTTGGGGGTTTTCCTCACCTGAAACCATCTCCTCATACACATGGACTATTTAGTATTCCACCCAGTAAACTCCAGCTATGTTGGTCTCCCTGGTCTCTCATTGCTATCTTCTCAACTCAGAAAGTTCATCAGTTTTTCCTGGGGTTTCTTTCCCTCTGCCACTGACTGGAAATTCTCTCAAGGAAGTAAACAGGGGCAATAGTAGAGCTTATGCCATGTCTCTCCTGTCTCAGGGGCACTATTCTTTGTTCCTGCTGTTCAATAGTTTGGGAACCATTATTTCATATATTTTGCATAGTGTTTTAGTTGTTTCAGAGAAGAGAGTAATTGTGGCCTCAGATACTCCCTCTTTGCCAGAGCAGAAATCCCTCCACTGGATTTTAAATATTTAACATTTTTTCCCCTTTGGTTTGCCTGATGGACCCCCAAATAGGGCCAGCCTCCGTAAGGAGAGCTGGCTAGTACTAGTTAATGTCCAAACAAATTGTACTACAGACTGACCAACATCTCGATTCTTAATCACTGTCCCCTGGAGTGATAGAGAAGGAGAGAGAAGGAGGAAGTAGCCAGAACATTTCCAACTGTCTGCCAAAATGTAGGGTAGAATCTCTACCCGCACAATCTGCAGACTAGCAGTTAGGTTACAAATTTTATCCTCTAACTGGCTAATTAATTACACAGAGCAAATCTCTGCTCCAGGTTCATAGACCTTCCCAAAGGCAATAATGCAGACACGTGACAGAAGGGTAAGTACTCGTAAATAAGAGACTGGCTGCTCCACTGAAGGAGAAAGCTCAGAGCACAACAGGAGGAAGGTCAAATCTTCATATACCAAGGAAAGTGAATTTGAGTTGGCAGTGCAATGGTAGACCACAAACGGTGATCCCCAGAAACTTGGTGCTAATGGGTGTTGCACTAAAAAAAAAAAAAAAAAAAAAAAAAAAAAAAAATTCCTCTTGGAAATTTACAAATGCATATTAACATGTTGCGCAACCATGAAAAATGTGCCTTTCAGATGCCTATTCTGGAGGGCATAATTGACCAACATCTCCAACTTCTTTACTCTAAAATCCATCACTGTTTAAAACTGAGGCTAGATTCCCAACGGTTTCTCCCAGCCAATGACTGGGTATGGCAGGTCCACTAAAGCAGGCCTACATAAGCAAGATGTAGGACTTTTCTGATGGGTAACATTGGCTCAATGACTCCCTGTTGGCATTGAACTTCCTTAGAACTACACTATAACCTAAGACTCTCCTTTCTTCTTCCCTTCTCCCCTTTATTCTCTCCTTCCCCTTCTCCTTATCAATGGTCAGACCTGCTACTCAGTCTGATGGCTCTCCCAGCCTCCTCTGGCCCCTTCCCTGTTTTTGTTTTTATTTCCTCTCACAGGTGTTCCTCCAATAAATCCCTTGCACCTCAATTCCATGTTGGTATCTGCTTCTTAGAGGACCAGACTAACCCACATATTGAAGACTTGGAGAAGTCCTACAGTTAAGAAAGTTGTTTAGTTTTAAACTCAGCATTCCCCCCTTCCCCCCTCCCGCCATTTTACTAAGTAACACACCTTCTTTTTGTGGAATACTCATTAGAAGTTGGGAGAACTCGGTTTGAGAAATGCCACTGAATTAGAAGGGAGACTGATTCCTAGCAATCAGAAAATTTGGGTTCTGGTTCTTGATCCTCTGTTCATAAAAATATCTAATATCTGTGTAACATTTCTATCACAGGCATAATCCTGAAGTGGCCCTTAAAATCCCAGGTGCCTGGTGTACACACGCCTTCTTCTGGTTTTTCAGTCAAGCACTAATCTAGATGTTGATGTGAAGGGATTTTGCAGATATAAGTAAGGTCCCACACCAGTTGACTTTAAAATAGGGAGGTATTCCAGGTAGGCTGGACCTAACCTCATAGGCCCTTTAAATTTGGGTCTAAAGGTCAGAGACAGGGAAGTTAGAGAGTCTCAAAGCATGAGGTGAATTCAACAAATGTACATGGCTGAGTTCCAGTAAAACATTCGTTACAAAAATAAGCTTCACAATGGATTTGACCCATGGGCCACGTTTTGCCAACTCCAGCATTAACTGGTCAATAAATATGAAATACATGAACTCGTCAAATTCCCTTTTCACTCCCAACCCAATCACCTGGGAAATGTAGAAAGGTGTCACTTCCATGGACATCAAAATCATTAACAATCGGGTTAACCGGTTCACTTGGTTCTTGAGTTTGGATGGTGGCATAAGGAAGAAAAGGTGGCCAATTATCAACAGAACCTGCTCTGTCACCTGTGCCTAAGGAGATAAAGAAACTTGCATCGGCAAATGGATGAAGGCAGACAAACCCTCGGGGGTTTTGCTTTATTCATCTTTGTATGACCAGGGCCTAGCATCATGCCTGGAAAATGAGAGTAATCAATAAATGTAAATCACATACTTAACAAATAAGTGAATGGACAGTGCAGTGTTTTATTTATTTATTTTTTTACTCTATTTTTCAGGAGAATGGTAAGAGGAGACTGAGCAGAATCATCTGCTGTCCCAGAAGACCCTCGTGAGTCAGCCTTCTATCAGCAAGTGGAAAAACTTGAGCCCACCTTTGGCTCAAGCCTTACTCCTTCAGCCCACCCACCCAACCCCTGTTATTCCCCACTCCCACCTTGTCCTTGCTCTTCAAAGACCAACGGTTGAGGAAGACGCGGAAGGTGGTGTAGGCCTTCATGGACATTTCCCTTTGAGTAATGCCCATCACTTTATCATCCCAAGAATCCAGGTGCTTCTGGGCACTGACGACCAATCCGCGGAATACTGTATGGAGAGAAGGGAGTCAGAGCTTCCCATCACCTTTCCCTTCCCGCAAAGTAAAGCATACACACCTATAAGTACAGTCCTCTCCTCCCCAACCCAAAAAGGACTTTGGGGGTCCTGTGCTGGGAAAGACCAACCTGTCCACCACCTCCCCAACTATCATTCCTTTCTCACCATACCTAGTTCCAGTGTAGGCAGGGAAAGTGAAAGAGAAAGGCTGTCAGCACCTACAGCATCCCTATCAAGTTTGCCCTTTGCTCCAAACCAGGCCAAGAAAGGTCAGATAGAGAAGAGTATCAACTCACACCTGGCCTGCTCTCAGCCATCACTACACCTTCCATAGACTTATGGGATCCAACTTCAGAGGGACCCAGTCTCTCCCTGGCCTTCTTTCCTCCCTCCCTGATTCCAATTAAGCCTTCCCCAGACCCTCCTGACCCTTACCATGACATATCGCCAACATGTCATTCTCCTCTTGGGCCAACTTCAGAAGGGGCATGATATATCTCCATATAGAACCGATGTAGGAAACTGTATCTGGGAGGGAGAGTACAAGAAAAACATCCCTATCCCAGGGAAAGCAACCTCCCACCTTAGTGTACAAAATCTTATGACTGGGGACCAGGAGGTTTGGGTTCTGATCCTAGCTCTGCCTCCAAAGAGTCTGGACAGCCCAGAGTAAGATACGGAATTTATCCTAGTTTCCGTGTCCTCAACTGTTAAATAGGACTACAGTTCCTAATGTGCCCACCTCACAGGGCTTTTGGGAAAATTAAGCTCAATAATGGATGTTAGCACAACATACAGATGCAAGGTATTGCCACACGCTACACATGCACACTCCCCTCCAAGGACCCTTACAAAACAGAGCTGTGCTGCCTGAGGCTCTTCTCACTGTTCTAAAGTGAGAACATTTGCCCTGATTAGATCAAGAGACACATTTCCAGCTTCTGTGCCGTGTCCTCTGAGTTTGCTATGCAGCCCAACCCATAAGCCTTGTCATTTTGAACCTAATGCCCGGAAGGCCAGCTGACTTCCCACAGCCTCTCTCTGGCCCAAACTCCAGGTGGTAAAGAAAGGGCAGGGTCTGTTATTTGCCTGGTGACTTGATTTTCTTTCACACTTTGTGATTGAGGGAGGGGAATAGAATGGGTAAGAGAATTAATGCTGTCACCAACAGCCACCAGGATGGAGAGTGTATGGTGATTCTCTGCCTCATCCTACTACACTATTTATTACCTTCCAAATTTCTAATCAAATTCAAAACTTCAGGTTCCCCTAAGCAAAGCTCTCTTCACTTCTCTTTTGCCCCTCCCCACCTCTGTTGAATGGGGGTTTTCTATTCAGCCTTCCCTTTAGTTCCCCAAGTCTTACCTCCAGCCACAGTCTCCTATGCTTTAATATGCTCTCCTGTGCCACTCCTAGTCTCCAGGAACTCCCTCCTGAGTTCCCATCAGTCCCACAGGGATGCTAGTTTGCCCCCTCACCCTTACACACACACACACACGCGCACACACACACGCACACACACCCATGACTAAACTAAGTGGAGATATACAGTGAAAGGAGTCAGGAGAATAATGCTATATTCTAAATTCCATGCAGCACCCCCATGGCCTGCTGCCCCTGTTTTTTTCTCAGACTAACTCTTCCACCACGGGGAGCAATACCTTGGGAAAGACTTATCTTCCCCACTGCAACCATGAGGCTCCTTGGGGGCAGGCAGTATATATTCGGTCTGTCCCATAGCTTGACAATGATCATTTCTGGGAAACTGGACCCCAGAGCCATTAGGACCGCAGTGAACATCTTCTCCACTTCTCCCTTTGTCTCCTGGGGAAAAAAAGACTAACTGTTCCAAGGCTAATCTCCAAGACGAGTCCCTCAGCTTCTGAGAATTGGCTTTGGTCAGTAAGTGGTTCTCCTCTATCTAGAGGGCAGTAACTATCCTATCGCATCCTACAACCCCATTCAACATATACCTTCCCCATGATAGAGGGCAAGAACTTCCTAGAGTGTGCAAGAGGGCAGGAAATCAAAAACTCTGCAAAGTCTCTGGGCTTGTGTGTTGGGGTGGGAATGGGGCTTGGCATTTCCAGAGCACAGAGCTTTCCCTTAGCAGCAAGGAAAGGTGGGTAGATTATGGAGGAAACTTTGAAAAGTTCTTGAAGGGTCAAGGTCTTGATCAGGAAACAGGTGTGCCAAAGAAGGCAGGTAAACTGGAAGATACCTTGTATGTAGACAGTTAACCAAGAAAATCAGAAACCAGATTTACCCGGTACCAGGAATTTTAAGTACAAAAGTATCTGGATAGATGAATAGGTAGAGGTCATGAATGTTCAGTGCAAAGTTGGACTAGCAGGCAAGTGGTGGATTTAAATAGGTTAGTAAATAAATTGAGATGATTGGCTGAGTTGCAACAGCAATGGTGACTGCCTAAGATATCCCAGGAGGAAGATTAGGACAGGTTAGATTTTGAGGCCCAAAGCCTAAATCCTTCTCCCCTTTCCATCTCACTTCTTTCACCTTACCCCCTTACTTCATTACTTTATCTTCTAGGTCACAGTTCTTGAGACATGTTCAGGGTATAAGACATAGGCTCTAGTAAATTGTTTAGAAACTTGAGGTACTCATCTCCCAGATACCAGTTAATTTCAAAATGTCATCATCCACCAGAAAGTAACTCCTGGCGTTAGGCCTGGAATCCTTTCTTCCCCCACAGTCCCCAACCCACAGGCATGGGCTCCTCACCGTTCTCCTCAGGTAGTTGATAAGGACACCAGTAATTTTCTGGCATAATGTATTAGGCATCTTAGTATTTAGAATTTTGACTTCCAGTAATTTGAGGTATTTTATGATATCACCTTCTGTCATCTATAGGAGAGAAGGGATTCAAGAAGAAAGAAAGGTTGAAGGACGGAGATTTAAAAGAAAGAGAATAATGATCCGTGGTAGAGAAAGGAAGAGGAGGACTGAGTCTAGAGAGAAGATTAAAGCGGGACCCAGGTTTGCGGGGAAGTAGGTGGAGAAGGTATGGGTTAAACTAGGGACATGGGAACCTGACCTGGAACTGTGAATGGACTGAGCCAAGTAGTGCTCTGCTGACTGGAAATTCTTCCCACTCTCCTGACACAATGGCTATGCACCCAACCAGCTACCTTTATGGAGGTGGTTCCACCTTGGGGCTGGAGCCAGGAAGATGTCTGAGATGTCCTCACCTGACGTCCACGTGAGAGTGTCATCAAAAATGTCTGGATGTTTTCTTTTGAGATATACTTGTTCAATTCCCCTTTAAAGTTCTCTGAGGCGACTGACGTAGCTCTAAGCATCTCTGTAAGGAATAAAGAGAGTTAGTAGAGGGGAACTGTTTCTCTCTCGCTAGAATTGGGTATGTTTTTCTTCAAAAGTGGGTAACATAGTATGATGAAAACATGCAAAAATAATGAAAAACCAGAAGACACAAGTTTGGTGGCTGATTATGACTTTGCCCCTCACTAGCAATATGCCCTTTGGCAATTCATTAAATCCTGGAGACGATTCTTTATATGAAAAATTAGTATAATAAAAATCAATATGAGAATCCTAAGAGATGGGATACGTGCTATTAGGTATCAACTTTTAGGATCTCAGCCTGCCCTTTGGGTCACAACTTTTCTTTTAAATTAAATACATTTTTATTGAGTTCACAGATGAAGGGAGAGGGAGAGAGAGCTAGAAACATCAATGATAAGAGAGAATCATTGATAGGCTGCCTCCTGCACACCCCCTACTGGGAATCGAGCCCCAAACCCAGGCATATACCCTGACCGGGAATTGAACCTGGCGGTTCCTGGGTCAATGCTCAACCATTGAGCCACACTCAGCTGGGCTGGATCACATCTTTTCTGTTGAGATAGTAAGTGCCTTCTATGACTGAGAGTATGAGAGTTGGGGAAGGGAGGGGTTTATCCACAGGACAATAAAAAATTGGTTACTATAAACTAAACACAAACAGATTGAAATAAGAATTTATAGATTGATATGAAGAAGAACCAATTGGAAATTTTAAAAGAGGCAAAGAAGCATCTAACAGGCTGTCAAACTACAGTGGGAAGGTAGGGGAGGATTGGGGAAGTAAGAGATCAACCGAAGGACTTGTATGCATGCTTATAAGCACAACCAACAGACACAAGACATTGGGGGCAGGGGCACGAGGGCAAGTGCGGGCGGGGGGGGGGGGGGCGGGGGTAGGGGAGGCGGGAGGGAGGTCAGTGGGGGGAAAAAAGAGACATATGTACTACTATTTGTAATACCTTAAACAATAAAATTTTTAAAAATGGGCATTAAAAATTTAAATCTCTATAAATAGGATAGACTAGTAGTCAAGACTGAACACAGTTAAAGAGAGAATTCATAAGTTGGAAAATAGTTTTGGGGAATTCACCTCATAGGAAATGCAGAAAAATGAACTAATTTTTAAGCAAAGAACAATTAACATATTATAAGATAGACTGAGGAAAGCGCTAGAAGAATGGAGGAAAGTAATTTGAAAAAAGGACAAGAATCCTCATATGGAAAGTGCACCCTAAGTACTCACCAGGATAAAAGATAAAATGATGCTTTAGTGAAACTGCAGAATATATGGATAAAAATGAAAATTCTCAACACACTAGAGTAAAATACCAATTACCTACAGAGGAATAACAATCACATTGAGAACTACTTTCTTAACAGCAACAACAGATGCCAGGAGATAATAAAGAAATAACATGATGTAGTTATACTTTCTACAGTTTCTAAAGTAATCCCTACAGGAAGTATAAAAGAATGTCTAACTACCCAGGTTATAGAAGGAAAAATAGAAAGATTTTAAAATAATTCCATCCAAAGACAGACAAGAAAATAGAGAAATTAGGAACACAGAACAGGTGGCATATTCAGAAAGTGCTTTTAAAAAGAAGGTAGATTTAAGCCCAAATATGTTAGCAATGACACCCAGTGTAAATTGGTTAAATGTTCCAGGAGAAAGAAAAATATCGTTAAACTGGTATGTGAATCACCCCTTGGTCCAGTGCATCCAGGCTTCATAGCTCCCACCTGTTAGTCACTTAGCGGCTGTTTAGGGTATCAGACAGAGTGTCACAGGGCTTGTGTTCAAGTAATCCTTAATAATGGTCCCAAAGTGCGAAAGTAGTGATGCTGGCAATTCAGATATGCCAAAGCAGAGACAAAAAGTGCTTCCTTTAAGTGAAAAGGGGAGTGCAATCTGGCCAGCGCGGCTCAGTGGTTGATCATAGACCGATGAACCAGGAGGTCACGGTTTGATTCCTGGTCAGGGCACATGCCTGGGTTTCAGGCTCGATTCCCAGTAGGGGGCATGCAGGAGGCAGCAGAGCAATGATTCTTTCTCATCATTTATGTTCCTATCTCTCTCTCCCTCTTGCTTCCTCTCTCTGAAATCAATAAAAACATAATAAAAAAGGTAAGTACAGTACAATAAGATACTTTGAGAGACTTTTATAACTTCTATTGCAGTGTATTGTTATAATTTATCTACTTTATTATTAGTCACTGTTTTTAATCTCTTACTGAGCCTAACGAACTAAACGTTATCATAGAGATATGTATAGGAAAAAATAGTATATATAAGGTTCGATACTACCCACAGTTTCAGGCATCCACTGTGGCTCTTAAAACATATCCCCCATGGATAAGGGGGGACTACTTACCACGGAATACTGCTCAGCAATTAAAAAGAAGCAAACTATTGATCCATTCCATAAGCTGAATGGATCTCAAAGGCATTATGTTGAGTGAAAAAATCACTCTCGCCCTGGCTGGTGCGGCTCAGTAGGTTGGAGTATCATCCCTTACACGGAAAGATGTCAGGTCCAATTCCAGGTCAGGGCATATACCCAGGTTATGGGTTTGGTCCCTGGTGGGGGCACATGCAGGAGGCTGACAATCAATGTTTCTCTGTCAATCTCTCTCCTTCTTCCTCTCCCTCCCCTTCTCCTTCCCCCTCCCCCTCCCTCTCCTTCCCCCTCCCCCTCCCCTTCCCTTCCTCTTCCCCCACACCCTTCCCTCTCTCCCTCTCCCTCTCTAAAAAAATCTGTTTTAAAAACATCATTCTCAAAAGGTTACAACTTTATGACAATAAATTTGAAGATTCCAGACAAATTGGACAAATTCCTAGAAAAAAATAGCATCTATTAAAATTGACATAAGTGGAAAAATATGAATAGTCATAATACACAAAAGATTGCATTCATAATTACTTCCCCTTCTACAAAGAAGCTTCAAGTCTGAACAGCTTAATCAATAAATTCTACTAAACATTTAAAAAAAATAATGCCATTTATACATAAACTCTTCCAGAAAATGGAAAAAGCTGGAAGGGTACATTCTTCAACCCATTTTATGAGATTAGCATAATCGTTATACTAAAACTTTAAAAGGATAGTTCAAGAAAGGAAAGTTAAGGCCAATCTTCCTCATGATTGTAAATATAACAATATTTTTTAAAAACAGAAAAATAGCCCCAGCTGGTTTGGCTCAGTGGATAGAGCGTTGGCCTGCAGACTGAAGGGTCCCAGGTTCCATTCCAGTCAAGGGCACATGCCTCAGTTGCAGGCTCAATCCCCAGTAGGGGGCCTGCAGGAGGCCGCCAACCTATGATTCTCTTTCATCATGGATATTTCTCTCTCTCTTTCCCTCTCCCTTCCTCTCTGAAATCAATAAAAATACATTTTAAAAAATAAAAATAAAATAAAAAATAAATCCAGCAGCACTATATAAAGACTGACAGTCCCACCCTAGCTGGTTTGGCTCAGTGGAAAGAACACTGGCCTACAGACTGCTGGGTCCACCGTTCCATTCTTGTCAAGAGCACATGCCCGGGTTGCGGACTCGATCCCCAGGAGGGGGCATGCAGGAGGCAACAGATCAATGATTCCCAACATTAATGTTTCGATTTCACCCTCTTCCTTCCTCTCTGAAATCAATAAAAATCTATTTTAAAAAGTGTAATCGCCCTGGCCAGTTTGAGCATTGAGCCTCAGACCAAAGGGTCTCAGGTTCGATTTCCAGTCAAGGGCGGGTACCTCAGTTGTAGGTTCTTCCCTGGCCCTGGTCGGGGCACGTGTGGGAGGCAACCAATCTATGTCTCTCTCCTCTCTCTCTCTCTCTCTCTCTCTCTCTCTCTCTCTCTCTCTCTCTCTCTCTCTCCTCCCTCCCTTCTACTCTCTTTGAAAATCAATGAGGGCAGTGGGAAGAATTCATTACAAGTTCTATGCAAAAGAAACAATTTAAAACACACCATATCAGATTGACAAAATTCTTGGAGCATGCAAGGCTGGGAAAACAAGCTCTGCCACACAGGACTGGTGAGAACACACACCAGCATGACCCCCTGGAGTGAAGCATCATAACATCTAACATCACATTTTATTCACTCTTCCCTCAGCATGCTCTCACCTCTAGAATTTACCCTGAAAAATTCCCCTCCATAAATACGAAACTATATTATGTGACTATAATGAGTTAACTTCGGCCACATTATTGTTCAATATTTGTAAAAGCAAAATATTGAAAACAACCTAAATGCCTATGAATTGGAGAACCGGATGAATATACTATGGCATATTTCCCAGTGGGGTATTATGCAACTAAAGTATAAGTAAGATCTCTATGAAACAATGTGTAATTATGTTACCTTTTGAGTAATAAATAAAATAAGCATATGTGTACATTTGTGTGCACATGTACAGTATATTCCTATAAATGTGTATAGCTTTATTTAATTGGAGGGGAGGACCACAGAGAAAGAATAACCCAGAAATTAATGAAAATGATTACTATTGGAGGGTGTGAGAAGAGAAAGGAAGGGCTAAGGATGGGATTAAAACTCCTCTGGCTTTACCTTTCCATAAAGTTTTGACTTTTAAATCATGTAAATGCTGTTCATATTCAAAAATAAACTAAATCCAATTGGATAAAAAAATGAATACAACAGAAATAAATGAATCTAACTGCATACAAAACTGATTATATAGCTATGCAGAAAAAATAATTCCAGTAAACTTTAAACACACTGCTCTAACTGTATATCCTTAGTGTGATATATTCTAAGGATAAAAATTCCTGCAAAGAAACCCTGAACCTAACTTAATGAGTTTGTTGTTGGTAGTGTTATTATGGTAGGAATGCTGCAACTATTGTGCATATTATACTAAACGTAGTGATGCTTTTCAGGAAACAGGATTCTTACCATGGAAGATGGGAGATGTAGATATGTAATGGGAGCCTTATGATGTTCCAATTTTAATTGGAAGTGTGAATAAAATTTCATCATTTATAGTTATCTCTGTTCACTGGAAAAGCCTAGCAGCAATGACACTCCAGTAGCAAAAAGCACATCTGCTACCCAAATGCTACTTTCCACATACCATTCATACAACACTCTAAAAAGAAAGGACTCCTTGGAGAAATAGCTGACTACTGGTGGGGAGTAGGAAAGATGCAATCTGAGTATCATTTTATGCCAGAACTATGGAAGTGCTCAAAAACTAATGGGTATACATTAAAAGGACAGAAGTTTCACATTAACGGGTTCTCCCATTGGCCAAATGAGAAACAATTTGAACATCAAAAGGAATAATGATGGTGACAGATTAAAGCCCACTGAATAAAATGCCAACCCATGAGTCCAAATTGGAACAAAACATGTTCCAATTGGTTGGAAGAGGGGATTCCACTCCAGAAGAAATGACAGAATTGCAACTACAAATGAAATAATTGACGCAGGCAAGAAGCATCAATGAAACAAGAGATTCACATGGCCTCAAAGTATCACCACTCGTATTACTTACAAATTGCAAAAGGACAAAAGGTACTTTACAATGGAAAGCGCTGATGGACACCACCTTCACAAAGTGATCAAACTAGGCATCACCAATAATGGAACTTGCTGGTATCATGTGCCTTCTGATGATGCAAAAGAAAATATACAACATCACCCATGTAGCATTTTGGCTCAATACATTTAACCCGAATCTATAATGAGGAAACAATCACTCAAATCCAGATTTTGGGACAGTCTACAAGGCAACTAAAGATAAAAATTATTGGTGGACTGTTTTAGCTAAAAGGGGAATGCAATCCATGAGCTTTGTTGGAACTTATGTGAGGAAAACATAGCTATAAAGAAAATTTTGAGGAGATGTGGGAAATTTGACCATAGGCTATATTATAATGATAATGTTATTGTATCAGTAAGTTCCTGGAGTATAATAATTTTATTAGAATTTGCTTTTTTCAAAGAGGATACATGCCAGAATATTTATAGTACCATAATATACATGTGAACTTACTCTGAAATGATTCAGATCTGTGTGTGTGTGTGTGTGTGTGTGTGTGTGTGTGTGTGTGTGAGAGAGAGAGAGAGAGAGAGAGAGAGAGAGAGAGAGAGAGAGAGAGAGAGAAGAGAGAGAGAGAGGAAGGAGGGAGGGAGGGAGAGAGAGAGAAAGACTGGAAATGAAACAGAGAACACAAATATGGCAAAGTACTTTAGCAATTTGGTGAATGTAAGTTGAAGAATAATAGGTGCTCATTGTACTGTTCTTTCAACTTTTATATAGGTTTGGCATTTTTTTCAAATAAAATGTTGGGAGAGAAATTAAAATCCACTAGTCATCAAAGGACACCAATAGGTGAGTAAAAAATTGCAAACTGCAGCATGAAAAAAGGTAAATGTCACCATAAAATCAACAAAGAGTTCATATCCAAAATATATAACACTTTCCTGCATATCAGGGAAAAACACAAACAGAAAAGTGGGTAAGAGATTTGTGAGGAATTCATAAAGGAGGATATACTACTGGTCCATAAACACTTAAAAAGTGTGGCTCTCCCTCACTGGGAATTAGGGAAGTGGAAATTAAAACCACAAAAATGTATCGCTACACACCCACCAGAATGGCTTAAATTTACAAGGTTTACAATGACAAATGTGGTAAGGATGTGGAACAATAGAAATTTTCTTACACTACTAGTGGGAGTGTAAAACAAAACAGTCACTTTGGAAAACAATTTGGTATTATCTACCTTATGATCCTTTCCTAGGTATGCACCTAGCAAAAATGCATGTTTACTTACAGCAGCAGACACACATGACTGTTCATAGTGCCATTATCATAATAGCCCCAAACTGTGAGTCAAATATCATCATAATAGATAAATAAGTTGTCGTATACTTGTATATTATTCATCTGATGGAATACTCTACAGCAGTGAAAATGGCCAAATGACAATCTTATGCAATAATATATATAAACCTAACAAATGTAAAATGAGTGAAAAACGCCATACACAAAATAACACAGACTTCATTATTGCATCTATAAAAAGCTCAAAACAGGCATATATAGACTACTGTGTTTAGGGATGCAAACTTGGGTAGTAAAACTTTAAAGAAAAGCCAGGGAGTGATTTTATAAAGTTTTCATGGGTTATGCTGGAAGGGAATTGTGACTAGAAAGGATCACAATAGGGAATTCCAGGGTTCTGGTGATGTCATTTTTTTTTTTTTACCCAAATGGTAGTGACACCGATATCTTCTTTGTGATAAATCACTGAGGTCTACATACTTGGCTCATGCATGTTTTTCTGTGTTTATTTAACAACAAAAATATGTATTTTTAATTTTTTATCCTCTTCTGAGGATGTGTTTATTGATTTAGAGAAAAAGAAGAAGGGAGAGATAGAAACATCAACGTGAGAGAGAAACATTGATCAGTTGCCTTCTGTACACACCCAACTGAGGAGTGCATTCCCAACCTAGGTATGTGCCCTAAATGGGAATCAATCGAATACCTTTTGGTGTACAGGATGATGCTCCAACCAACTGAGCCACCCAGCCAGGGCAGCAGTTACATTTTCACATGACAGATACAGATAAGAAAAACACAGCGATAAATTAAACACCTCAGTAGAAAGATTTCATAGTAGACTAGACACAGCTGAAGAGTGAATTCCTGAATTGGAAGGTAGACTATAAAGTGACTCAGAATATAGCACAGATATATATAGAGAGAGAGATGAAGAAAAATGTCTCGAGAGATGAAAGATAGCATGAAAAACTCCAATAGATGCTTAATGGGAATTTAAAACTATATAGAGTGAATGGGCAGGAGGTAAAAGTAATAATGGCTGAGAATCTTTCAGAATTAAAGATATGAATCCTCAGATTGAAAGAGCACACCAAGTCTTTCACAGGATAAAAATAAACTCAGACCTAGATACGTTGGAATAAAAGAAAAGATCAAGGAAAGTGAGAGGATCATAAAAAGTTCAGAGAAAAAAGATGAACTAAAGAGGAGACTATCAGACCAACAGCAGACTTCTCATCAGCAGTAGTAGGTGAGACAATGCAATAGTAGCCTCCAAGTTTTGAAGGAATATATCTATCAATCTAGAAACTTATACTCAGCTATACCATTCAAGATTGAAGGCAAAATGAATACATTTTCAGATACACTAAGACATGTATTATTCATAAGCCCCAACTGAAAGAAATTCTAACATATTTTCTTCACCAAGGAATAAAACAAACCTGGAAAGGAGTAGTAGGATGCAAGGGATTATGTACTAAGAATTAGTAAAAACACTTGGCATCCTGAGCATCTTCTGTTGTCTCTCCAAATCTTCCCTACACCCTGCTCCACTCTAAGTGTCTTGGAGGCTGGCCAGTATGGACTACATCAAGTAAGTTCCCTTATTTTCTTGCTTGCAATTGACTTTTGCCAATGAATAGCCCTAATAGGACACTGCAGAAAGGGAGGATGGTCATGTCAGAGTGTCTCGTCTCCTGGTTCTTCCTAGCATGATGATCCTTGGCTTGGGTATAAACCTCTGAGGCCACTGCTTCTCTCAAGATAACCTCGTACACACATCCCTTCTTTCAGGTTTCTATGACTGCTCCTTTCCCAAATCCTTTCAGGCCTAGCAGTGCTAAAACTCTGGTTCTTACTAGGTCTGGCACATTACACTGCCTCTTGTGGGTTTCTTAATCCCTACCCATACATGCCCATTAGAAAGAGCTGCTTTAATTAATTCATTTATTCATTAAACTCTCCTGGAAATGTCCTAATTTGAGTATGTAATCTGTTTTCTGTTAGGACCCTGACTAAAGAAGTTGGCAAGTCTAAATAAGTTATTAAATGTTAAACTATAGTAATCATCACCTAAGTTGAGAGAATTAAAATCATGATAGAACTAAAACATTAGCCAACACAACAGAAAAGATGAGAAAGGTGAATTACAGGGCAATTAAGGGGTTGATGACCCTTAGCTTGCTCAGAATGAATATAGAGAATTAGTGAAATTTAACCTTTGCTAGAAAAATACAGTCGGAATGAATGTTTAAAGTTTTTAGAGTAACAAAATAAATGTATATATCTCCAGTCTTGTTTGAGTTGCAAACCCTTATCTCTGTGTTTCAGAATTCCTCATTTCTTACAGTACTTCAAACTCAACACATCCCACATTGAGCTTAGTATCTGCTCTCCATCCAAACTTAATTTCTGTGTCTAGGCAGCGCTTGAGTCTTACTCCTTCTCTCTTGAACCACCCACAGCCCCTTGAGAACAGAAAATTGTACTTGTGAAATACCCCTTGAATCCATCCCTTTCCTATTCTTACACAGCCACTGTCCAGCTTTATTTCTCATATTTGAACTCACCTCCGCTCTAGGCCTGAACCTATGTCTATTCTCTCACCAACACCAAATGCTCAAGTAGCACTATGAGAAAGCAGGCACAGGACACAGAAATGTCTCCTGAGACTACTGCTCAGCTGTTGAGAAATAGTCGTATCTTAGCAACCAAGCCTAGAATGGCCCACGTGTAACTGACCAATCAGCTCATATCTAAAGAACCTGAGGTGGAATGGAGAGCCCCTCCCCACAATTTTGACTCCTGAGAGAAATGGCACAAAGCAGTTACTCAATAAATATCTGTTGAGAGAAAAACTGAGTAAACGAACTATTTTTTATCTTACGTTGAATCAAAATTATGCGCAAGGATATACACAAATATATGTTCACGATGACATTATTTATCAATAAGTAAACTTAAAATGCTCGACATTTCACAGTATATAGATACATGACAGTTCAAATACATGATGCAATTCATTAAAATAACTTTTAAATACTTTTTAATGACATAAGGAAATGTTCATACTACATTAAGTTTTAAAAAAGAGGTTTCATGCCCTGGCTGATGTGGCTCAGTTGCTTGAGTGTTGTCCCAGGCTCTGAAAGGTCCCTGGTTTGATTCCCAGTCAGGGCACATGGTCAGGTTATGGGCTTGATCCCTAGTCGGGGTGGGTGTGCAGGAGGCAGCTGATCAGTGTTTCCCTCTCACATTCATGTTTCCCTCCCTCCCTCCCTTCTTGTCTCTTAAATCAACAACAGAAACATTTTTTAATAAGAGATTGCATTAGAAACCTATATATTATTAACCAATATCACCACAATAAAATCAATACAATTTTAAAAAGCAAATTAGGGCCCATTTCGCTTAATGATTAGAAAGTTGGCCCATGGACCAGAAGGGTCTGGGTTTCATTAATAGTCAAGCGCATGTATGTATCTGGGTTGCAGGCCTCCCCAACCTGGGTCGGGACCTGTGCAGGAGGCAACTGATCCATGTATCTCTCTCTCATATCGATGTTTCTCTCTCTCGCCCCCTCCCTCCCTTCCACACTCTCCAAAAATCAATGGGGATCTAGCTGGTTTGGCTCATTGGATAGAGCGTTGGCCTGTGGACCTAAGGGTCTCAGGTTTGATTCTGGGTCAGGGCACATGCCTGAGTGTGTATTTGTGAGTGAGGGACAGCTATATTCCAAGCCCGGGTTGTGGGGGCAGGCCGGAGGCAGCCAATCAGTGATTCTCTCTCATCATTGCTGTTTCTCTCTCTCTCTCCCTCTCCCTGCCTCTCTGAAATTAATAAAAATATATTTATTTAGCCCTAGCTGGTTTGGCTTAGTGGATAGAGCATTGGCCTGCGGACTGAAGCCTCTCTGTTTAATTCTGGTAAAAGGCACATGTCCCGGGTACATGTTAAAAACTACGTATAGATTTATTTTTTAAAAAATCAATGGGAAAATAATATCCTCGGGTGAGGATTAACCAAAAAATAAATAAATAAAGTAAATCAATAAATAAAAGAGGCTACAGGGGCTTTGGTCAAGATGGCAGCACAGGTAAACACAGCACTCGCATCCTCCCACAGCCACATCAAAATGACAACTCAACTACAAGACAATCATCACTCAGAAATGCATGGAAAACTGGAAGGATGTACATCGACATGGTAACATATCCACATGGTACAGCATTTACACCAAGTAGTACATATACTATTCTGGACATTTCACATAAATGAAATTTTGGAATATGTGTTCTTTTGTGTCTGGCTTCTTTCATGGAACATACATTTTCAAGGTCCATCATTATTGTAGTATGTATTAGTACTTCCTTTTTAAGGTTGAATAGTATTTCATTCTAGAGGCATACTACATTTGGGTTATCCTTCCATCAGTTGAAGGGTGTTTGTTGCCACAGTTTGGCTCTTGTGGTTAGTGCTTCTATGAATATTTAATACAATTCTTGACACTTCTATAAAAAACCAATTGACTATAAATATAAGGTTAAATTTTTTAAAATTTATTTATTTGAGAGAGAGAAATATCAATTTGTTGTTCCATTTATGTATGCATTCATTGATTGATTCTTGTATGTGTCCTGATGGAGAATCAAAGACACAACCTGTGGCATATTGGGGCAACGCTCTAACCAATTGAGATACCCAACCAGGGCTCTAAATATAAGGTTTATTTCCGGATTTTCAATTATATGCCATTGACCTATATATCTTTATGCCAGTACTGCACTGTCTTGATTATTTTTGTAGTCAGTTTCGATATCAGAACGTGTAAGTCCTCCAACCTTATTCTTTTCCAGGATTGTTTTGGCTATTCTGGGTCCTTTGCATTTCCACATGAATTTTAGGATCAGCTTGCCAATTTTTGCCAAAAGAAAAAAAAAAATAAGCAGCAGGGATTGTGTTGGATCTCTAGACCAATTTGGGGAGTCTTGCCATCTTAATAATATGTAGTCTTCTGAACCATGAATGTGTGATGTGTTCCCCTTTGCTTAGGTCTTCTTTAACTTCTTTCAGCAACGTTTTATAGTTTTTAGTGTATAACTTTTGGTATGTAAATTACACCTCAATAAAGCTGTTAACTTTTTAAATGTTTTAAAATGGTAATATCTACCCCTAACATCAAGATTGTGGCCTCCAAATCCCACTTCCCACTAATAGAAACCAGGTCTTCTTGGAGAAATTGTTGATTCCAGGTCTGGAGCCAAAAATATGTGAGATGAGCCTGGAACATAGTGCCATTCTAGAGAGCAAGGAATCTCCCAAAAATTATTAGAGTGATGTCAACAAGTCTCAAGAGCAAATTTGAAGGGATTCCTGGCCAAAAATGAGACATTTTGCACAATAAGGAAAATAACTGCAATCAATTGCAATACATCAAATATGTTTAAATTTCACCCTAGCTGGTTTGACTCAGTGAATAGAGTGTTGGCCCGCGGACCAAAGGGTTCTGGGTTCGGTTCCGGTCAAGGGTACGTACCTTGGATGCAGGCTCCTCCCTGGCCCGGGACCTGGTCAGGGTTGGTGCAGGAAGCAACCAATCAATGTGTTTCTTTCACATTGATGTTTCTCTCTGTCTTTCCCTCTCTCTTCCACTCTCCCTAAAAATCAATGGAAAAATATCCTCAGGTAAGGATTAACAGAAAACAAAACAAAATGCTTAAATCTGTATGTTCATAATCATTCTTTTTCTTTCTTTCTTTCTTTCTTTTTTGAGGTATTATATGTGTACATATCTTACCATTGCCCCCCTCCACCCCACTCCCATACATGCCCTCACCCCCCAATGTTTTGCATCCGTTGGTTATTCTTATATGCATGCATATAAGTCCTTCAGTTGATCTCTTATTTCCGCCACCTCTCCCTAACCTTCCCCCTGTAATTTGACAGTCTGTTGGATGCTTTACTGTCTCTGTATCTATCTTTTTGTTCATCAGTTTATAATGTGTTTTTTATTATCCACAAATGAGTGAGATCATGTGGTGTTTTTCTTTCACTGACTGGCTTATTTCACATAGCATAATGTTCTCCAATTTCATCCAGGTTGTTACAAATGGTAAGAATTCCTTCTTTTTTATGGCAGCATAGTATTCCATTGTGTAGATGTACCTTAGTTTTCTGATCCAGCCATCTGCTGACAGGCACCTAGGCTGTTTCCAAATCTTAGCTATTGTAAATTGTGCTGCTATGAACATAGGGGTGCATATATCCTTTCTGATTGGTTTTTCTAGTTTCTTAGGATATATTCCTAGGAGTGGGATTACTGGGTCAAATGGGATTTCCATTTCCAGTTTTTTTGAGGAAACTCCATACTGTTCTCCTCAGAGGCTGCACCAGTCTGCATTCCCACCAGCAATGCCCGAGGGTTCCTTTTTCTCCTCATCCTCGCCAGCACTTGTCGTTTGTTGCTTTGTTGATGATAGCCATTCTGACAGGTGTGAGATGGTACCGCATTGTCGTTTTGATTTGCATCTCTCGGATAATTAGTAACTTTGAGCATGTTTTCATGTGTCTCTTGGCCTTCCTTCTGTCTTCTTTCGAAAAGTTTCTATTTAGGTCCGTTGCCCATTTTTTTATTGGATAATTTACCTCCCTTTTATTAAGTTGTATAAGCTGCCTATGGATGTTGGAGATTAAAACTTTATCAGTGATAACATTTGCAATTATGTTCTCTTGTTGTTTTGTTGATGGTTTCTTTTGCTGAGATAAGGCAGGCCATTTATATGAAAAAGCTTTTTATTTTGATGTAGTCCCATTTGTTTATTTTCTCCTTAGCTTCCATTGCCCTAGGGGTAGTATCAGTGAAGAAGTTCTTTTGGCATATGTCCAAGATTTTGCTGCCTGTGGATTCCTCTAGTATTTTTATGGTTTCCCATCTTATGTTTAAATCCTTTATCCATTTTGAGTTTATTTTTGTGTATGGTGTAAGTTGGCGATCTAGTTTCATTTTTTTGCATATATCTGTCCAATTTTCCCAACACAATTTATTGAAGAGACTGTCCTGACTCCATTGTATGTTCATGCCTCCTTTGTAAATATTAATTGAGCATAGTGGTTTGGGTCGATATCTGGATTCTCTATTCTATTCCATTGATCTATATGTCTGTTCTTGTGCCAGTACCAGGCTGTTTTGAGAACAGTGGCCTTGTAATACAGCTTGAATTCTTGTATTGAGATCCCTCCTACTTTATTCTTCTTTCTTAGGATTGCTGTGGCTATTCGGGGTCTTTTTTTATTCCAGATGAATTTTTGGAAAGTTCTTTCTAGGTCTGTGAAATATGCCATTGGTATTTTAACGGGGGTGCATTGAATCTATAGATTGCTTTGGGTAGTATGGACATTTTAATGATGTTGATTCTCCCAATCCATGAACATGGTATGTTCTTCCATCTGTTTACGTCTTCTTCTATCTCTTTTTTCAGTGTCCTGTAGTTTTCCATGTATAGGTCTTTGACTTCCTTGGTTACGTTTATTCCTAGGTATCTTAACTTTTTTGGTGCAATGTTAAATGGGATTGCTTTTTTAGTCTCTCTTTCTGTAAGTTCACTATTGGTGTATAGAAATGCCATAGATTTATTGGCATTAATTTTGTATCCTGCTACATTGCTGAATTCATTTATTAAGTCTGTTAGTTTTTTGATGGAGTCTTTTGGGTTTTTTATGTACAATATCATGTCATCTGCAAATAAGGACAGCTTTACTCCTTCTTTTCCAATTTGCATGCCTTTTATTTCTTCTTCTTGTCTAATTGCAATGGATAAAATTTCCAGTACTATGTTGAACAGGAGGGGTGAGAGTGGGAATCCCTGTCTTGTTCCTGTTCTTAGGGGAAGTGGTTTTAGTTTTTGCCATTGAGTATGATATTAGCTGTGGGTTTATCATGTATAGCTTTTATTATGTTGTGGTATGATCCTTCTACTCCCACCTTGTTAAGAGTTTTTTATCAAGAAAGGGTGGTGGATTTTGTCAAATGCTTTTTCTGCATCAATTGATAAGACTATATGGTTTTTATCTCTCAATTTGTTTATGTGATGTATCACGTTTATTGATTTGTGGATATTGTACCATCCTTGCATTCCTGGGATAAATCCTGCTTGGTCATGTTGTATGATCTTTCTGATGTACTGCTGGATCCGATTTGTTAGAATTTTGTTGAGGATTTTGGCATCTACTTTCATTAGGGATATTGGCCTGTAATTCTCTTTTATTGTGTTGTCTTTATCTGGTTTCGGTGTTAGGGTGATGCTGGCTTCATAGAAGGAGCTTGGAAGTGTTACTCCCTCTTGAATTTTTTGGAATAGTCTGAGGAGGATAGGTTTTAGTTCTTCCTTGAATGTTTGGTAAAACTCTCCTTTGAAAGATGGACAAAATGGCTGCGGAATAGAAGGATGTGTCCTGAGCTTGTCCCGGAGCAAATAGAGGGAGCAGCTGAAACAAGTGGAATCCAGCCCGAATTGGCGAAGGAAGCATAGCTGGTGAGACAGTTTGCAGCCGGGAAGGACAGGGATCCCCTGGATAAAGGTAAAATCAAAGATCTAGGCAGTAGAATCTGCTGGACCTCTGTGCCCAGAAGGTCAGGGAGAAACTACACAGCACCAAGCCATGTCCCTGCGGACAGGCAGAGTGTCTGAATAATTTTTAAAAAAAGGAAAGGGTCAATGGGACTGCGGGAGGTAGTGGATTTTAGACCTTGGAGTCTGGATTTGGAATCTGAGCTCAAAGGCAGCCCTTAAGAGCTGCTGGACCGTGTAGTGCTGGCCAGAGAGGAACTTGCAGAGACACGGTCCTTCCTCGCCCTGGGGCCTGTGCCTTTCCCCTCTGAACCTAGTTCGTGGGACCTTATGGAGAGAGGCACTTACCTGTGGCTGAAGTGCGGAAGAAGGAGTGGAGTTGTGGAATCTGGGGAGAGTAGGCAGCAGACGGATGGTCCAGGAGAGGTGGTAGTGAGTCTGGTGCTGAGTCATATCTAAGCCCCCAGAAACCATTTTTTCCTGAGAGATAGCCCCACCCTCCAGTCTCCAGGCAACCAATATAGCCACACCCAGATTCCACCTTGATTAACACCATGGAATCTGAATACTCCCTGAGGCCATAGGATCTACTCTAAAGAGAAATCTTTAGAAGGTAGTCACCTCAATTACGTGGCTACACTGCCAGGGCCCTTCAGAGTGCTCCAGTGTACCTCGCTGGAAAACTTACCATGGGTGCTCTTGTGAGCCACCACTGGGAGAAAGCGCCTATCCACCACAGACACAGCAGCGAAAGTTGAGTCTGCCCACCCCACAACTACAGAACTCTGGGCAACACAGTTACCCCTTTCCAAAGTGTAGCCCCCTGAGCCACATCACCCTGACAGACAGTTCCTTGGTGCCACTGTGAGGCCCCACTGGGCACAAATGATTTCAATTAAGGGTGCAAGACAGCAAAAATTGGGACACTCCCCTCCATAGCTGCTGACTTCTAGGCACTGCAGTTGTGCCTCTCAAGCTTGCAGGCCTACATCAAGAGAACCCAAATAGCTCAAGTAGGGAGCTACACTAGATAACCAACCCCAGGAGAATTGGGAGATTTCACTAGTAGCACCATCACCAAAAGAACCTGGGTAGCAAAGCAATTGGATCTACAATTAAAACATTTCAGGAAAACATGGGGAGACAGAAAAACAATACCCAAAGGAAAGAAAAAGAGGAATCACCAGAAAGGGAGTTAAATGAAATTGAGACTAGCAGCTTAACAGAGAGAGAATTCAGAGTAATGGTTTTAAGGATGTTAAAATGGATGGATGACAAATACACACAACTCAATGACAAATACACACAACTCAATGAGAACTATAAGGAGCTGAATGAAATTGTCACTAACATGAAAAGAAACCAAGAGGAGATGAAGAACGACATAGCTGCAATAAAGAACACATCGGAAGGCTTAAACAGTAGACTAGAAGAGGCCGAGGACCACATCAGCGAATTAGAAGACAAGGTAGGAAAACACACACAAACACAGTAGCAACTGGAAAGAAGACTTAAAAAGCAAGAGGAGAGCCTAAGGGAGCTTTGGGACAACACAAAACGAAGCAATATTCAAATAATAGGGATACCAAGGAGAGGAAGAGAAGCAAGGAATAGAAAACCTGTTTGAAGAAATAATGACAGAAAACTTCCCTGATATTGGCAAGAGAAAAACTATGCAAACACTAAGGGAAAAACATGACAACAAACATGTACTTGTCAATAATAACATTAAACGTAAATGGATTAAATGCACCAATCAAAAGACATAGGGTAGCTGAATGGATAAGAAAACATGACCCATATATTTGAAGTCTACAAGAGACCCACCTCAGAGCAAAGGATTCACACAGACTGAGAGTGAAGGGATGGAAAAATATTTTTCAGGCAAATGGAAATGAGAAAAAAGCTGGGGTAGCAATACTTATATAAAATAGACTTCAAAGTAAAGGCCATAACAAGAGATAAAGAAGACCACTACATAATACTAAAGGGAGCAATTCAACAAGAAGATATAACTCTGGTAAACATATATGCACCCAAATACGTAAAAAAACTCCTGTAAGATATCAAGGGAGAGATCGACAACAATACAATCACAGTAGGAGACTTTAATACACCACTGACATCACTGGATAAATCCTCTAGACAAAAAATCAGCAAAGAAACAACCATTCTAAATGACGCACTAGATTAGATGGTCCTAATTGACATCTCCAGAGCATTTCACCCCAAAGCCACGGAATATACGTTCTTCTCAAGTTCCCATGGGACATTTTCAAAAATAGATCACATATTGGGTCACAATCAAAGCATCCCTAAATTCAAAAAGATTGAAATCATATCAAGCATTTTCTCAGACCACAATGGCATAATATTAGAAATAAACAATAATAAAAACATTCCAAAAAATTCAAACACTTGGAAACTGAATAGCATGCTATTAAACAATGATTGGGTGATCAACGAGATCGAAGAAGAAATTAAAAACACCCTGGAGAATAATGACAATAAAAACACAACAATGCAAATGCTATGGGACACAATGAAAGCAGTCCTGAGAGGGAAGTTTATAGCTCTACAGGCCTACCTCAAAAAACAAGAAAAAATGGTAATAAATCTTCTAACTCAACAACTCAAAGAATTAGAAAGAGAGCAACAAGAAAAGCCCACAGTGAGCAGAAGGAAGGACATAATAAAGATCAGACCAGAAATGAATGACATAGAGACCAAAAAGAAATACAAAGGATCAACAAAACCAAGAGCTGGTTTTTTGAAAGGAAGAACAAGATTGACGAACCTCTAGCCAGGCTCACCAAGAAGCAAAGGGAGAGGACCCAAATAAACAAAATCAGAAATGAAAGAGGTGAGATAACAACAGACCCCACAGAAATACAAAGGATAGTTAAAAAATACTATGAACAACTCTATTCTAACAAACTACACAATCTGGAGGAAATGGACACATTCTTGGAAAAATACAACCTTCCAAAACTCACTCAGGAAGATTCTAAAAATCTCAATAGGCTGATAACTATGGAAGAAATCGAAGCAGTCATCAAAAAGCTTCCAGCAAACAGAAGCCCAGGGCCAGACAGCTTCACAAGGGAGTTTTACCAAACATTCAAGGAAGAATAAACGATAATAAAATCTATCCTCCTCAGACTATTCCAGAAAATTCAAGAAGAAGGAACACTTCCAAGCTCCTTCTATGAGGCCAGCATCACCCTAACACCAAAACCAGATAAAGACAACACAAGGAAAGAGAATTACAGGCCAATATCCCTCCTGAACATAGATGCCAAAATCCTCAACAAAATTGTAGCAAATAGAATCCAGCAGTACATCAGAAAGATTATACACCATGACCAAGTAGGATTTATCCCAGGGATGCAAGGATGGTACAATATTCGCAAATCAATAAACGTGATACATCACATAAACAAATTGAGAGATAAAAATTGCATATTCATATCAATTGATGCAGAAAAAGCATTTAGCAAAATCCAACACCCTTTCTTTTTTTTTTTTAATAAACCTTTATTGTTCAGATTATTACAGGTGTTCCTCTTTTATTTTTCCCCATAGCTCCACTCCACCTGATTCCCCAGCCCACCCCATGCCCTTACCCCCCGCCACTGTCTTCATCTTTAGGAGTAAGATTTTTGTCCAATCTCTTCCCGCACCACTCACACCTGCTTCCCCTGAGAATCGTCAGTCCACTCCCTTTCTATGTCCCTGATTCTATTATATTAACCAGTCCATTCTGTTCTTCAGATTTTTATTCACTTGATTTTTAGATTCACTTGTTGGTAGGTATGTGTTTGATGTCATTTTGTTGTTCATAATTTTTGTCTTTATCTTTTTCTTCTTCTTCCTCTTCTTAAAGGATACTCTTCAGCATTTCGTGTAATCCTGGTTTGGTGGTGATGAACTCCTTTAGCTTTCTCTTGTCTGTAAAGCTCTTTATCTGACTTTCAACTCTGAATGATACCTTTGCTGGGTAGAGTAATCTTGGTTGTAGGTTCTTGCTGTTCATCACTTTGAATATTTCTTGCCACTCCCTTCTGGCCTGCATAGTTTCTGTTGAGAAATCAGCTGACAGTCGTATGTGTACTCCCTTGTAGGTAACTAACCGTTTTTCTCTTGCTGCTTTTAATATTCTCTCTTTGTCTTTTGCCCTTGGCATTTTAATTATGATGTGTCTTGGTGTGGTCCTCTTTGGATTCCTCTTGTATGGGGTTCTGTGCGCTTCCTGAACTTGTAAGTCTATTTCTTTCACCAGGTAGGGAAAGTTTTCTGTCATTATTTCTTCTAATAGGTTTTCAATATTTTGCTCTCTCCCTTCTTCTGGCACCCCAAAAATTCGGATGTTGGTTCACTTGAAGTTGTCCCAGAGGCTCCTTACACTATCTTCATATTTTTGGATTCTTTTTTCTTTTTGTTTTTCTGGTTGGATGTTTTTTGTTTCCACATATTTCAGATCTTTGGTTTGATTCTTGGGGTACGTTGATCTACAGTTGAGTTTCTGTATATTTATTTTAGACAGTGTATGCTTCATTTCTGACTGGTCCTTTTCCATTTTTTTGGCATTCTCATTAAGGTCCTTGAAGGTCTCACTAAGCTCCTCAGAAGTGTTATCAAGTTTCTCAGCGGTTTATAGAAGATTCTTGAGTAACCTTATACATGTGGTTCTGAACTCTATGTCATCCAGTAGTTTGCTTTCCTCCGTTTCTTTCATTCGTGACATGTTTCTTTGTTTCTGCATTTTGGCTGCTTCCCTGTGTTGATGGAGTGGCTTTGTGTGGTAGGTGACCTATAGGGGGCAGTAGCTCAGCCTCCCCAATCACCTGATGTGGATGCTCTTGGTACACCCCTTTGTGGGCTGAGTGCAAAGTCTTGGTGCAGTTAAGCCTTAATTGCTGTTGTTACGCTGGGAGGAATTGACCTCCAGGCCAATTAGCTGTGAGCACTCCCTGTGTCTATAATGGAAGAACTGCTGCCCTGAAGACACGCTTATGGGGCAGGACTTGTTTCAGTGAGGTTTTGGTGCTCACTGAGTCTGCTTCTTGAATGTGTCACTTATGGATGTGAGGAGTTGAAATCTGGTGTCTCACACGGACCACTAGGTACACTGGCTTCTGGATCTCCAATGGGGTGCAGGTCAGCTACTGTCTGAGGCCACTCAGCAGGAGCTACAGTGAGAGCTGCAGTTTTCTCCTCTTTGCTTGGGGTTTGAAGGTTTTGGAGCTGTCTGACCCAGGCTGCTAGTTTGCTAGGTTAAGCTGTGATAGGGCAGGCCTTTCTTATACTAATTGAGCTGCTTGGAGCTTGGGTGGGTTTGTAGGGCGGGGCCTCAGGGTGTCACTAGGTTAGGGCATGGCAACAGCAATGGCTGCTAGTTAGCCGGCTCTGAGTCTCCAAAGGCATCCGCGAGTCCCGTGCCCCAGTGCTGTAAACAATTATTCCTGCACGCAGCTCTGCAAGCAAGCCACCCTCTCTGGCAGACAGTCCAGCTTCTCCCCGTAGGAGTTTGGGTCCCCTATGTCTCCCCAGAGACTGGATTTCAGAGTAATCGGGGGCTTGTCTCCATTTGGGTTGAAAAAAGCAACGCACCCAGTCGCCCGCAGCCAGCCTGGATCACGCGCCTCTGTACCTCAGCTTTTCAGCGTTCGTGCACGTCTCAATGCTCTTTTCTCTTTCCTTCTAGTTGTAGAACTTCCACTCAGCCAGCTTTCCTGTGGTTCTGGGTGATAGACGTTTTGCCTTTTAGTTGCAGTTTAAATTGTTGCAGGAGGCAGCAGTTTAGGTGTTTACCTACGCCGCCATCTTGGATTCTCCCAATACCCTTTCTTGATAAAAACTCTCAGCAAGGTGGGAATAGAAGGATCAGACCTGAACATAATAAAAGCCATATACGACAAACCCACAGACAACATCATACTCAATGGGCAAAAACTAAAACCACTTCCCCTAAGAACATGAACAAGACAGGAATGCCACTCTCACACTCCTGTTCAATATAGTGCTGGAAGTACTAGCCATTGTGATCAGACAAGAAGAAGAAATAAAAGGCATCCAAATTGGAAAAGAAGAAGTAAAGCTGTCCTTATTTGCAGATGACATGATACTGTACATAGAAAACCCTAAAAAATGCATAAAAAATTATTAGACTTAATAAATGAATTCAGTAATGTAGCAGGATACAAAATTAATGCCAATAAATCTATGGCATTTCTATACACCAATAGTGAACTTACAGAAAGAGAGACTAAAAAAGCAATCCCATTTAACATTGCACCAAAAAAGTTAAGATACCTAGGAATAAACGTAACCAAGGAAGTCAAAGACCTATACATGGAAAACTACAGGACACTGAAAAAAGAGATAGAAGAAGACGTAAACAGATGGAAGAACATACCATGTTCATGGATTGGGAGAATCAACATCATTAAAATGTCCATACTACCCAAAGCAATCTATAGATTCAATGCACCCCCGTTAAAATACCAATGGCATATTTCACAGACCTAGAAAGAACTTTCCAAAAATTCATCTGGAATAAAAAAAGACCCCGAATAGCCACAGCAATCCTAAGAAAGAAGAATAAAGTAGGAGGGATCTCAATACAAGAATTCAAGCTGTATTACAAGGCCACTGTTCTCAAAACAGCCTGGTACTGGCACAAGAACAGACATATAGATCAATGGAATAGAATAGAGAATCCAGATATCGACCCAAACCACTATGCTCAATTAATATTTACAAAGGAGGCATGAACATACAATGGAGTCAGGACAGTCTCTTCAATAAATTGTGTTGGGAAAATTGGACAGATATATGCAAAAAAATGAAACTAGATCGCCAACTTACACCATACACAAAAATAAACTCAAAATGGATAAAGGATTTAAACATAAGATGGGAAACCATAAAAATACTAGAGGAATCCACAGGCAGCAAAATCTTGGACATATGCCAAAAGAACTTCTTCACTGATACTACCCCTAGGGCAATGGAAGCTAAGGAGAAAATAAACAAATGGGACTACATCAAAATAAAAAGCTTTTTCATATAAATGGCCTGCCTTATCTCAGCAAAAGAAACCATCAACAAAACAACAAGAGAACATAATTGCAAATGTTATCACTGATAAAGTTTTAATCTCCAACATCCATAGGCAGCTTATACAACTTAATAAAAGGGAGGTAAATTATCCAATAAAAAAATGGGCAACGGACCTAAATAGAAACTTTTCGAAAGAAGACAGAAGGAAGGCCAAGAGACACATGAAAACATGCTCAAAGTTACTAATTATCCGAGAGATGCAAATCAAAACGACAATGCGGTACCATCTCACACCTGTCAGAATGGCTATCATCAACAAAGCAACAAACGACAAGTGCTGGCGAGGATGAGGAGAAAAAGGAACCCTCGGGCATTGCTGGTGGGAATGCAGACTGGTGCAGCCTCTGAGGAGAACAGTATGGAGTTTCCTCAAAAAAACTGGAAATGGAAATCCCATTTGACCCAGTAATCCCACTCCTAGGAATATATCCTAAGAAACTAGAAAAACCAATCAGAAAGGATATATGCACCCCTATGTTCATAGCAGCACAATTTACAATAGCTAAGATTTGGAAACAGCCTAGGTGCCCGTCAGCAGATGGCTGGATCAGAAAACTAAGGTACATCTACACAATGGAATACTATGCTGCCATAAAAAAGAAGGAATTCTTACCATTTGTAACAACCTGGATGAAATTGGAGAACATTATGCTATGTGAAATAAGCCAGTCAGTGAAAGAAAAACACCACATGATCTCACTCATTTGTGGATAATAAAAAACACATTATAAACTGATGAACAAAAAGATAGATACAGAGACAGTAAAGCATCCAACAGACTGTCAAATTACAGGGGGAAGGTTAGGGAGAGGTGGCGGAAATAAGAGATCAACTGAAGGACTTATATGCATGCATATAAGAATAACCAACGGATGCAAAACATTGGGGGGTGAGGGCATGTATGGGAGTGGGGTGGAGGGGGGCAATGGTAAGATATGTACACATATAATACCTCAAAAAAGAAAGAAAGAAAGAAAGAAAAAGAATGATTATGAACATACAGATTTAAGCATTTTGTTTTGTTTTCTGTTAATCCTTACCTGAGGATATTTTTCCATTGATTTTTAGGGAGAGTGGAAGAGAGAGGGAAAGACAGAGAGAAACATCAATGTGAAAGAAACACATTGATTGGTTGCTTCCTGCACCAACCCTGACCAGGTCCCGGGCCAGGGAGGAGCCTGCATCCAAGGTACGTACCCTTGACCGGAACCGAACCCAGAACCCTTTGGTCCGCGGGCCAACACTCTATTCACTGAGTCAAACCAGCTAGGGTGAAATTTAAACATATTTGATGTATTGCAATTGATTGCAGTTATTTTCCTTATTGTGCAAAATGTCTCATTTTTGGCCAGGAATCCCTTCAAATTTGCTCTTGAGACTTGTTGACATCACTCTAATAATTTTTGGGAGATTCCTTGCTCTCTAGAATGGCACTATGTTCCAGGCTCATCTCACATATTTTTGGCTCCAGACCTGGAATCAACAATTTCTCCAAGAAGACCTGGTTTCTATTAGTGGGAAGTGGGATTTGGAGGCCACAATCTTGATGTTAGGGGTAGATATTACCATTTTAAAACATTTAAAAAGTTAACAGCTTTATTGAGGTGTAATTTACATACCAAAAGTTATACACTAAAAACTATAAAACGTTGCTGAAAGAAGTTAAAGAAGACCTAAGCAAAGGGGAACACATCACACATTCATGGTTCAGAAGACTACATATTATTAAGATGGCAAGACTCCCCAAATTGGTCTAGAGATCCAACACAATCCCTGCTGCTTATTTTTTTTTTTCTTTTGGCAAAAATTGGCAAGCTGATCCTAAAATTCATGTGGAAATGCAAAGGACCCAGAATAGCCAAAACAATCCTGGAAAAGAATAAGGTTGGAGGACTTACACGTTCTGATATCGAAACTGACTACAAAAATAATCAAGACAGTGCAGTACTGGCATAAAGATATATAGGTCAATGGCATATAATTGAAAATCCGGAAATAAACCTTATATTTAGAGCCCTGGTTGGGTATCTCAATTGGTTAGAGCGTTGCCCCAATATGCCACAGGTTGTGTCTTTGATTCTCCATCAGGACACATACAAGAATCAATCAATGAATGCATACATAAATGGAACAACAAATTGATATTTCTCTCTCTCAAATAAATAAATTTTAAAAAATTTAACCTTATATTTATAGTCAATTGGTTTTTTATAGAAGTGTCAAGAATTGTATTAAATATTCATAGAAGCACTAACCACAAGAGCCAAACTGTGGCAACAAACACCCTTCAACTGATGGAAGGATAACCCAAATGTAGTATGCCTCTAGAATGAAATACTATTCAACCTTAAAAAGGAAGTACTAATACATACTACAATAATGATGGACCTTGAAAATGTATGTTCCATGAAAGAAGCCAGACACAAAAGAACACATATTCCAAAATTTCATTTATGTGAAATGTCCAGAATAGTATATGTACTACTTGGTGTAAATGCTGTACCATGTGGATATGTTACCATGTCGATGTACATCCTTCCAGTTTTCCATGCATTTCTGAGTGATGATTGTCTTGTAGTTGAGTTGTCATTTTGATGTGGCTGTGGGAGGATGCGAGTGCTGTGTTTACCTGTGCTGCCATCTTGACCAAAGCCCCTGTAGCCTCTTTTATTTATTGATTTACTTTATTTATTTATTTTTTGGTTAATCCTCACCCGAGGATATTATTTTCCCATTGATTTTTTAAAAAATAAATCTATACGTAGTTTTTAACATGTACCCGGGACATGTGCCTTTTACCAGAATTAAACAGAGAGGCTTCAGTCCGCAGGCCAATGCTCTATCCACTAAGCCAAACCAGCTAGGGCTAAATAAATATATTTTTATTAATTTCAGAGAGGCAGGGAGAGGGAGAGAGAGAGAGAAACAGCAATGATGAGAGAGAATCACTGATTGGCTGCCTCCGGCCTGCCCCCACAACCCGGGCTTGGAATATAGCTGTCCCTCACTCACAAATACACACTCAGGCATGTGCCCTGACCCAGAATCAAACCTGAGACCCTTAGGTCCACAGGCCAACGCTCTATCCAATGAGCCAAACCAGCTAGATCCCCATTGATTTTTGGAGAGTGTGGAAGGGAGGGAGGGGGCGAGAGAGAGAAACATCGATATGAGAGAGAGATACATGGATCAGTTGCCTCCTGCACAGGTCCCGACCCAGGTTGGGGAGGCCTGCAACCCAGATACATACATGCGCTTGACTATTAATGAAACCCAGACCCTTCTGGTCCATGGGCCAACTTTCTAATCATTAAGCGAAATGGGCCCTAATTTGCTTTTTAAAATTGTATTGATTTTATTGTGGTGATATTGGTTAATAATATATAGGTTTCTAATGCAATCTCTTATTAAAAAATGTTTCTGTTGTTGATTTAAGAGACAAGAAGGGAGGGAGGGAGGGAAACATGAATGTGAGAGGGAAACACTGATCAGCTGCCTCCTGCACACCCACCCCGACTAGGGATCAAGCCCATAACCTGACCATGTGCCCTGACTGGGAATCAAACCAGGGACCTTTCAGAGCCTGGGACAACACTCAAGCAACTGAGCCACATCAGCCAGGGCATGAAACCTCTTTTTTAAAACTTAATGTAGTATGAACATTTCCTTATGTCATTAAAAAGTATTTAAAAGTTATTTTAATGAATTGCATCATGTATTTGAACTGTCATGTATCTATATACTGTGAAATGTCGAGCATTTTAAGTTTACTTATTGATAAATAATGTCATCGTGAACATATATTTGTGTATATCCTTGCGCATAATTTTGATTCAACGTAAGATAAAAAATAGTTCGTTTACTCAGTTTTTCTCTCAACAGATATTTATTGAGTAACTGCTTTGTGCCATTTCTCTCAGGAGTCAAAATTGTGGGGAGGGGCTCTCCATTCCACCTCAGGTTCTTTAGATATGAGCTGATTGGTCAGTTACACGTGGGCCATTCTAGGCTTGGTTGCTAAGATACGACTATTTCTCAACAGCTGAGCAGTAGTCTCAGGAGACATTTCTGTGTCCTGTGCCTGCTTTCTCATAGTGCTACTTGAGCATTTGGTGTTGGTGAGAGAATAGACATAGGTTCAGGCCTAGAGCGGAGGTGAGTTCAAATATGAGAAATAAAGCTGGACAGTGGCTGTGTAAGAATAGGAAAGGGATGGATTCAAGGGGTATTTCACAAGTACAATTTTCTGTTCTCAAGGGGCTGTGGGTGGTTCAAGAGAGAAGGAGTAAGACTCAAGCGCTGCCTAGACACAGAAATTAAGTTTGGATGGAGAGCAGATACTAAGCTCAATGTGGGATGTGTTGAGTTTGAAGTACTGTAAGAAATGAGGAATTCTGAAACACAGAGATAAGGGTTTGCAACTCAAACAAGACTGGAGATATATACATTTATTTTGTTACTCTAAAAACTTTAAACATTCATTCCGACTGTATTTTTCTAGCAAAGGTTAAATTTCACTAATTCTCTATATTCATTCTGAGCAAGCTAAGGGTCATCAACCCCTTAATTGCCCTGTAATTCACCTTTCTCATCTTTTCTGTTGTGTTGGCTAATGTTTTAGTTCTATCATGATTTTAATTCTCTCAACTTAGGTGATGATTACTATAGTTTAACATTTAATAACTTATTTAGACTTGCCAACTTCTTTAGTCAGGGTCCTAACAGAAAACAGATTACATACTCAAATTAGGACATTTCCAGGAGAGTTTAATGAATAAATGAATTAATTAAAGCAGCTCTTTCTAATGGGCATGTATGGGTAGGGATTAAGAAACCCACAAGAGGCAGTGTAATGTGCCAGACCTAGTAAGAACCAGAGTTTTAGCACTGCTAGGCCTGAAAGGATTTGGGAAAGGAGCAGTCATAGAAACCTGAAAGAAGGGATGTGTGTACGAGGTTATCTTGAGAGAAGCAGTGGCCTCAGAGGTTTATACCCAAGCCAAGGATCATCATGCTAGGAAGAACCAGGAGACGAGACACTCTGACATGACCATCCTCCCTTTCTGCAGTGTCCTATTAGGGCTATTCATTGGCAAAAGTCAATTGCAAGCAAGAAAATAAGGGAACTTACTTGATGTAGTCCATACTGGCCAGCCTCCAAGACACTTAGAGTGGAGCAGGGTGTAGGGAAGATTTGGAGAGACAACAGAAGATGCTCAGGATGCCAAGTGTTTTTACTAATTCTTAGTACATAATCCCTTGCATCCTACTACTCCTTTCCAGGTTTGTTTTATTCCTTGGTGAAGAAAATATGTTAGAATTTCTTTCAGTTGGGGCTTATGAATAATACATGTCTTAGTGTATCTGAAAATGTATTCATTTTGCCTTCAATCTTGAATGGTATAGCTGAGTATAAGTTTCTAGATTGATAGATATATTCCTTCAAAACTTGGAGGCTACTATTGCATTGTCTCACCTACTACTGCTGATGAGAAGTCTGCTGTTGGTCTGATAGTCTCCTCTTTAGTTCATCTTTTTTCTCTGAACTTTTTATGATCCTCTCACTTTCCTTGATCTTTTCTTTTATTCCAACGTATCTAGGTCTGAGTTTATTTTTATCCTGTGAAAGACTTGGTGTGCTCTTTCAATCTGAGGATTCATATCTTTAATTCTGAAAGATTCTCAGCCATTATTACTTTTACCTCCTGCCCATTCACTCTATATAGTTTTAAATTCCCATTAAGCATCTATTGGAGTTTTTCATGCTATCTTTCATCTCTCGAGACATTTTTCTTCATCTCTCTCTCTATATATATCTGTGCTATATTCTGAGTCACTTTATAGTCTACCTTCCAATTCAGGAATTCACTCTTCAGCTGTGTCTAGTCTACTATGAAATCTTTCTACTGAGGTGTTTAATTTATCGCTGTGTTTTTCTTATCTGTATCTGTCATGTGAAAATGTAACTGCTGCCCTGGCTGGGTGGCTCAGTTGGTTGGAGCATCATCCTGTACACCAAAAGGTATTCGATTGATTCCCATTTAGGGCACATACCTAGGTTGGGAATGCACTCCTCAGTTGGGTGTGTACAGAAGGCAACTGATCAATGTTTCTCTCTCACGTTGATGTTTCTATCTCTCCCTTCTTCTTTTTCTCTAAATCAATAAACACATCCTCAGAAGAGGATAAAAAATTAAAAATACATATTTTTGTTGTTAAATAAACACAGAAAAACATGCATGAGCCAAGTATGTAGACCTCAGTGATTTATCACAAAGAAGATATCGGTGTCACTACCATTTGGGTAAAAAAAAAAAAATGACATCACCAGAACCCTGGAATTCCCTATTGTGATCCTTTCTAGTCACAATTCCCTTCCAGCATAACCCATGAAAACTTTATAAAATCACTCCCTGGCTTTTCTTTAAAGTTTTACTACCCAAGTTTGCATCCCTAAACACAGTAGTCTATATATGCCTGTTTTGAGCTTTTTATAGATGCAATAATGAAGTCTGTGTTATTTTGTGTATGGCGTTTTTCACTCATTTTACATTTGTTAGGTTTATATATATTATTGCATAAGATTGTCATTTGGCCATTTTCACTGCTGTAGAGTATTCCATCAGATGAATAATATACAAGTATACGACAACTTATTTATCTATTATGATGATATTTGACTCACAGTTTGGGGCTATTATGATAATGGCACTATGAACAGTCATGTGTGTCTGCTGCTGTAAGTAAACATGCATTTTTGCTAGGTGCATACCTAGGAAAGGATCATAAGGTAGATAATACCAAATTGTTTTCCAAAGTGACTGTTTTGTTTTACACTCCCACTAGTAGTGTAAGAAAATTTCTATTGTTCCACATCCTTACCACATTTGTCATTGTAAACCTTGTAAATTTAAGCCATTCTGGTGGGTGTGTAGCGATACATTTTTGTGGTTTTAATTTCCACTTCCCTAATTCCCAGTGAGGGAGAGCCACACTTTTTAAGTGTTTATGGACCAGTAGTATATCCTCCTTTATGAATTCCTCACAAATCTCTTACCCACTTTTCTGTTTGTGTTTTTCCCTGATATGCAGGAAAGTGTTATATATTTTGGATATGAACTCTTTGTTGATTTTATGGTGACATTTACCTTTTTTCATGCTGCAGTTTGCAATTTTTTACTCACCTATTGGTGTCCTTTGATGACTAGTGGATTTTAATTTCTCTCCCAACATTTTATTTGAAAAAAATGCCAAACCTATATAAAAGTTGAAAGAACAGTACAATGAGCACCTATTATTCTTCAACTTACATTCACCAAATTGCTAAAGTACTTTGCCATATTTGTGTTCTCTGTTTCATTTCCAGTCTTTCTCTCTCTCTCCCTCCCTCCCTCCTTCCTCTCTCTCTCTCTTCTCTCTCTCTCTCTCTCTCTCTCTCTCTCTCTCTCTCTCTCTCTCTCTCACACACACACACACACACACACACACACACACACACACACAGATCTGAATCATTTCAGAGTAAGTTCACATGTATATTATGGTACTATAAATATTCTGGCATGTATCCTCTTTGAAAAAAGCAAATTCTAATAAAATTATTATACTCCAGGAACTTACTGATACAATAACATTATCATTATAATATAGCCTATGGTCAAATTTCCCACATCTCCTCAAAATTTTCTTTATAGCTATGTTTTCCTCACATAAGTTCCAACAAAGCTCATGGATTGCATTCCCCTTTTAGCTAAAACAGTCCACCAATAATTTTTATCTTTAGTTGCCTTGTAGACTGTCCCAAAATCTGGATTTGAGTGATTGTTTCCTCATTATAGATTCGGGTTAAATGTATTGAGCCAAAATGCTACATGGGTGATGTTGTATATTTTCTTTTGCATCATCAGAAGGCACATGATACCAGCAAGTTCCATTATTGGTGATGCCTAGTTTGATCACTTTGTGAAGGTGGTGTCCATCAGCGCTTTCCATTGTAAAGTACCTTTTGTCCTTTTGCAATTTGTAAGTAATACGAGTGGTGATACTTTGAGGCCATGTGAATCTCTTGTTTCATTGATGCTTCTTGCCTGCGTCAATTATTTCATTTGTAGTTGCAATTCTGTCATTTCTTCTGGAGTGGAATCCCCTCTTCCAACCAATTGGAACATGTTTTGTTCCAATTTGGACTCATGGGTTGGCATTTTATTCAGTGGGCTTTAATCTGTCACCATCATTATTCCTTTTGATGTTCAAATTGTTTCTCATTTGGCCAATGGGAGAACCCGTTAATGTGAAACTTCTGTCCTTTTAATGTATACCCATTAGTTTTTGAGCACTTCCATAGTTCTGGCATAAAATGATACTCAGATTGCATCTTTCCTACTCCCCACCAGTAGTCAGCTATTTCTCCAAGGAGTCCTTTCTTTTTAGAGTGTTGTATGAATGGTATGTGGAAAGTAGCATTTGGGTAGCAGATGTGCTTTTTGCTACTGGAGTGTCATTGCTGCTAGGCTTTTCCAGTGAACAGAGATAACTATAAATGATGAAATTTTATTCACACTTCCAATTAAAATTGGAACATCATAAGGCTCCCATTACATATCTACATCTCCCATCTTCCATGGTAAGAATCCTGTTTCCTGAAAAGCATCACTACGTTTAGTATAATATGCACAATAGTTGCAGCATTCCTACCATAATAACACTACCAACAACAAACTCATTAAGTTAGGTTCAGGGTTTCTTTGCAGGAATTTTTATCCTTAGAATATATCACACTAAGGATATACAGTTAGAGCAGTGTGTTTAAAGTTTACTGGAATTATTTTTTCTGCATAGCTATATAATCAGTTTTGTATGCAGTTAGATTCATTTATTTCTGTTGTATTCATTTTTTTATCCAATTGGATTTAGTTTATTTTTGAATATGAACAGCATTTACATGATTTAAAAGTCAAAACTTTATGGAAAGGTAAAGCCAGAGGAGTTTTAATCCCATCCTTAGCCCTTCCTTTCTCTTCTCACACCCTCCAATAGTAATCATTTTCATTAATTTCTGGGTTATTCTTTCTCTGTGGTCCTCCCCTCCAATTAAATAAAGCTATACACATTTATAGGAATATACTGTACATGTGCACACAAATGTACACATATGCTTATTTTATTTATTACTCAAAAGGTAACATAATTACACATTGTTTCATAGAGATCTTACTTATACTTTAGTTGCATAATACCCCACTGGGAAATATGCCATAGTATATTCATCCGGTTCTCCAATTCATAGGCATTTAGGTTGTTTTCAATATTTTGCTTTTACAAATATTGAACAATAATGTGGCCGAAGTTAACTCATTATAGTCACATAATATAGTTTCGTATTTATGGAGGGGAATTTTTCAGGGTAAATTCTAGAGGTGAGAGCATGCTGAGGGAAGAGTGAATAAAATGTGATGTTAGATGTTATGATGCTTCACTCCAGGGGGTCATGCTGGTGTGTGTTCTCACCAGTCCTGTGTGGCAGAGCTTGTTTTCCCAGCCTTGCATGCTCCAAGAATTTTGTCAATCTGATATGGTGTGTTTTAAATTGTTTCTTTTGCATAGAACTTGTAATGAATTCTTCCCACTGCCCTCATTGATTTTCAAAGAGAGTAGAAGGGAGGGAGGAGAGAGAGAGAGAGAGAGAGAGAGAGAGAGAGAGAGAGAGAGAGAGAGAGAGAGGAGAGAGACATAGATTGGTTGCCTCCCACACGTGCCCCGACCAGGGCCAGGGAAGAACCTACAACTGAGGTACCCGCCCTTGACTGGAAATCGAACCTGAGACCCTTTGGTCTGAGGCTCAATGCTCAAACTGGCCAGGGCGATTACACTTTTTAAAATAGATTTTTATTGATTTCAGAGAGGAAGGAAGAGGGTGAAATCGAAACATTAATGTTGGGAATCATTGATCTGTTGCCTCCTGCATGCCCCCTCCTGGGGATCGAGTCCGCAACCCGGGCATGTGCTCTTGACAAGAATGGAACGGTGGACCCAGCAGTCTGTAGGCCAGTGTTCTTTCCACTGAGCCAAACCAGCTAGGGTGGGACTGTCAGTCTTTATATAGTGCTGCTGGATTTATTTTTTATTTTATTTTTATTTTTTAAAATGTATTTTTATTGATTTCAGAGAGGAAGGGAGAGGGAAAGAGAGAGAGAAATATCCATGATGAAAGAGAATCATAGGTTGGCGGCCTCCTGCAGGCCCCCTACTGGGGATTGAGCCTGCAACTGAGGCATGTGCCCTTGACTGGAATGGAACCTGGGACCCTTCAGTCTGCAGGCCAACGCTCTATCCACTGAGCCAAACCAGCTGGGGCTATTTTTCTGTTTTTAAAAAATATTGTTATATTTACAATCATGAGGAAGATTGGCCTTAACTTTCCTTTCTTGAACTATCCTTTTAAAGTTT
Source organism: Corynorhinus townsendii (assembly GCA_026230045.1). Classification (NCBI taxonomy): domain Eukaryota; kingdom Metazoa; phylum Chordata; class Mammalia; order Chiroptera; family Vespertilionidae; genus Corynorhinus; species Corynorhinus townsendii. The sequence continues at coordinate 126,645,696 of JAPDVU010000003.1, read as the reverse complement.
TAGTATAACGATTATGCTAATCTCATAAAATGGGTTGAAGAATGTACCCTTCCAGCTTTTTCCATTTTCTGGAAGAGTTTATGTATAAATGGCATTATTTTTTTTAAATGTTTAGTAGAATTTATTGATTAAGCTGTTCAGACTTGAAGCTTCTTTGTAGAAGGGGAAGTAATTATGAATGCAATCTTTTGTGTATTATGACTATTCATATTTTTCCACTTATGTCAATTTTAATAGATGCTATTTTTTTCTAGGAATTTGTCCAATTTGTCTGGAATCTTCAAATTTATTGTCATAAAGTTGTAACCTTTTGAGAATGATGTTTTTAAAACAGATTTTTTTAGAGAGGGAGAGGGAGAGAGGGAAGGGTGTGGGGGAAGAGGAAGGGAAGGGGAGGGGGAGGGGGAAGGAGAGGGAGGGGGAGGGGGAAGGAGAAGGGGAGGGAGAGGAAGAAGGAGAGAGATTGACAGAGAAACATTGATTGTCAGCCTCCTGCATGTGCCCCCACCAGGGACCAAACCCATAACCTGGGTATATGCCCTGACCTGGAATTGGACCTGACATCTTTCCGTGTAAGGGATGATACTCCAACCTACTGAGCCGCACCAGCCAGGGCGAGAGTGATTTTTTCACTCAACATAATGCCTTTGAGATCCATTCAGCTTATGGAATGGATCAATAGTTTGCTTCTTTTTAATTGCTGAGCAGTATTCCGTGGTAAGTAGTCCCCCCTTATCCATGGGGGATATGTTTTAAGAGCCACAGTGGATGCCTGAAACTGTGGGTAGTATCGAACCTTATATATACTATTTTTTCCTATACATATCTCTATGATAACGTTTAGTTCGTTAGGCTCAGTAAGAGATTAAAAACAGTGACTAATAATAAAGTAGATAAATTATAACAATACACTGCAATAGAAGTTATAAAAGTCTCTCAAAGTATCTTATTGTACTGTACTTACCTTTTTTATTATGTTTTTATTGATTTCAGAGAGAGGAAGCAAGAGGGAGAGAGAGATAGGAACATAAATGATGAGAAAGAATCATTGCTCTGCTGCCTCCTGCATGCCCCCTACTGGGAATCGAGCCTGAAACCCAGGCATGTGCCCTGACCAGGAATCAAACCGTGACCTCCTGGTTCATCGGTCTATGATCAACCACTGAGCCGCGCTGGCCAGATTGCACTCCCCTTTTCACTTAAAGGAAGCACTTTTTGTCTCTGCTTTGGCATATCTGAATTGCCAGCATCACTACTTTCGCACTTTGGGACCATTATTAAGGATTACTTGAACACAAGCCCTGTGACACTCTGTCTGATACCCTAAACAGCCGCTAAGTGACTAACAGGTGGGAGCTATGAAGCCTGGATGCACTGGACCAAGGGGTGATTCACATACCAGTTTAACGATATTTTTCTTTCTCCTGGAACATTTAACCAATTTACACTGGGTGTCATTGCTAACATATTTGGGCTTAAATCTACCTTCTTTTTAAAAGCACTTTCTGAATATGCCACCTGTTCTGTGTTCCTAATTTCTCTATTTTCTTGTCTGTCTTTGGATGGAATTATTTTAAAATCTTTCTATTTTTCCTTCTATAACCTGGGTAGTTAGACATTCTTTTATACTTCCTGTAGGGATTACTTTAGAAACTGTAGAAAGTATAACTACATCATGTTATTTCTTTATTATCTCCTGGCATCTGTTGTTGCTGTTAAGAAAGTAGTTCTCAATGTGATTGTTATTCCTCTGTAGGTAATTGGTATTTTACTCTAGTGTGTTGAGAATTTTCATTTTTATCCATATATTCTGCAGTTTCACTAAAGCATCATTTTATCTTTTATCCTGGTGAGTACTTAGGGTGCACTTTCCATATGAGGATTCTTGTCCTTTTTTCAAATTACTTTCCTCCATTCTTCTAGCGCTTTCCTCAGTCTATCTTATAATATGTTAATTGTTCTTTGCTTAAAAATTAGTTCATTTTTCTGCATTTCCTATGAGGTGAATTCCCCAAAACTATTTTCCAACTTATGAATTCTCTCTTTAACTGTGTTCAGTCTTGACTACTAGTCTATCCTATTTATAGAGATTTAAATTTTTAATGCCCATTTTTAAAAATTTTATTGTTTAAGGTATTACAAATAGTAGTACATATGTCTCTTTTTTCCCCCCACTGACCTCCCTCCCGCCTCCCCTACCCCCGCCCCCCCCCCCCCCGCCCGCACTTGCCCTCGTGCCCCTGCCCCCAATGTCTTGTGTCTGTTGGTTGTGCTTATAAGCATGCATACAAGTCCTTCGGTTGATCTCTTACTTCCCCAATCCTCCCCTACCTTCCCACTGTAGTTTGACAGCCTGTTAGATGCTTCTTTGCCTCTTTTAAAATTTCCAATTGGTTCTTCTTCATATCAATCTATAAATTCTTATTTCAATCTGTTTGTGTTTAGTTTATAGTAACCAATTTTTTATTGTCCTGTGGATAAACCCCTCCCTTCCCCAACTCTCATACTCTCAGTCATAGAAGGCACTTACTATCTCAACAGAAAAGATGTGATCCAGCCCAGCTGAGTGTGGCTCAATGGTTGAGCATTGACCCAGGAACCGCCAGGTTCAATTCCCGGTCAGGGTATATGCCTGGGTTTGGGGCTCGATTCCCAGTAGGGGGTGTGCAGGAGGCAGCCTATCAATGATTCTCTCTTATCATTGATGTTTCTAGCTCTCTCTCCCTCTCCCTTCATCTGTGAACTCAATAAAAATGTATTTAATTTAAAAGAAAAGTTGTGACCCAAAGGGCAGGCTGAGATCCTAAAAGTTGATACCTAATAGCACGTATCCCATCTCTTAGGATTCTCATATTGATTTTTATTATACTAATTTTTCATATAAAGAATCGTCTCCAGGATTTAATGAATTGCCAAAGGGCATATTGCTAGTGAGGGGCAAAGTCATAATCAGCCACCAAACTTGTGTCTTCTGGTTTTTCATTATTTTTGCATGTTTTCATCATACTATGTTACCCACTTTTGAAGAAAAACATACCCAATTCTAGCGAGAGAGAAACAGTTCCCCTCTACTAACTCTCTTTATTCCTTACAGAGATGCTTAGAGCTACGTCAGTCGCCTCAGAGAACTTTAAAGGGGAATTGAACAAGTATATCTCAAAAGAAAACATCCAGACATTTTTGATGACACTCTCACGTGGACGTCAGGTGAGGACATCTCAGACATCTTCCTGGCTCCAGCCCCAAGGTGGAACCACCTCCATAAAGGTAGCTGGTTGGGTGCATAGCCATTGTGTCAGGAGAGTGGGAAGAATTTCCAGTCAGCAGAGCACTACTTGGCTCAGTCCATTCACAGTTCCAGGTCAGGTTCCCATGTCCCTAGTTTAACCCATACCTTCTCCACCTACTTCCCCGCAAACCTGGGTCCCGCTTTAATCTTCTCTCTAGACTCAGTCCTCCTCTTCCTTTCTCTACCACGGATCATTATTCTCTTTCTTTTAAATCTCCGTCCTTCAACCTTTCTTTCTTCTTGAATCCCTTCTCTCCTATAGATGACAGAAGGTGATATCATAAAATACCTCAAATTACTGGAAGTCAAAATTCTAAATACTAAGATGCCTAATACATTATGCCAGAAAATTACTGGTGTCCTTATCAACTACCTGAGGAGAACGGTGAGGAGCCCATGCCTGTGGGTTGGGGACTGTGGGGGAAGAAAGGATTCCAGGCCTAACGCCAGGAGTTACTTTCTGGTGGATGATGACATTTTGAAATTAACTGGTATCTGGGAGATGAGTACCTCAAGTTTCTAAACAATTTACTAGAGCCTATGTCTTATACCCTGAACATGTCTCAAGAACTGTGACCTAGAAGATAAAGTAATGAAGTAAGGGGGTAAGGTGAAAGAAGTGAGATGGAAAGGGGAGAAGGATTTAGGCTTTGGGCCTCAAAATCTAACCTGTCCTAATCTTCCTCCTGGGATATCTTAGGCAGTCACCATTGCTGTTGCAACTCAGCCAATCATCTCAATTTATTTACTAACCTATTTAAATCCACCACTTGCCTGCTAGTCCAACTTTGCACTGAACATTCATGACCTCTACCTATTCATCTATCCAGATACTTTTGTACTTAAAATTCCTGGTACCGGGTAAATCTGGTTTCTGATTTTCTTGGTTAACTGTCTACATACAAGGTATCTTCCAGTTTACCTGCCTTCTTTGGCACACCTGTTTCCTGATCAAGACCTTGACCCTTCAAGAACTTTTCAAAGTTTCCTCCATAATCTACCCACCTTTCCTTGCTGCTAAGGGAAAGCTCTGTGCTCTGGAAATGCCAAGCCCCATTCCCACCCCAACACACAAGCCCAGAGACTTTGCAGAGTTTTTGATTTCCTGCCCTCTTGCACACTCTAGGAAGTTCTTGCCCTCTATCATGGGGAAGGTATATGTTGAATGGGGTTGTAGGATGCGATAGGATAGTTACTGCCCTCTAGATAGAGGAGAACCACTTACTGACCAAAGCCAATTCTCAGAAGCTGAGGGACTCGTCTTGGAGATTAGCCTTGGAACAGTTAGTCTTTTTTTCCCCAGGAGACAAAGGGAGAAGTGGAGAAGATGTTCACTGCGGTCCTAATGGCTCTGGGGTCCAGTTTCCCAGAAATGATCATTGTCAAGCTATGGGACAGACCGAATATATACTGCCTGCCCCCAAGGAGCCTCATGGTTGCAGTGGGGAAGATAAGTCTTTCCCAAGGTATTGCTCCCCGTGGTGGAAGAGTTAGTCTGAGAAAAAAACAGGGGCAGCAGGCCATGGGGGTGCTGCATGGAATTTAGAATATAGCATTATTCTCCTGACTCCTTTCACTGTATATCTCCACTTAGTTTAGTCATGGGTGTGTGTGCGTGTGTGTGTGCGCGTGTGTGTGTGTGTGTAAGGGTGAGGGGGCAAACTAGCATCCCTGTGGGACTGATGGGAACTCAGGAGGGAGTTCCTGGAGACTAGGAGTGGCACAGGAGAGCATATTAAAGCATAGGAGACTGTGGCTGGAGGTAAGACTTGGGGAACTAAAGGGAAGGCTGAATAGAAAACCCCCATTCAACAGAGGTGGGGAGGGGCAAAAGAGAAGTGAAGAGAGCTTTGCTTAGGGGAACCTGAAGTTTTGAATTTGATTAGAAATTTGGAAGGTAATAAATAGTGTAGTAGGATGAGGCAGAGAATCACCATACACTCTCCATCCTGGTGGCTGTTGGTGACAGCATTAATTCTCTTACCCATTCTATTCCCCTCCCTCAATCACAAAGTGTGAAAGAAAATCAAGTCACCAGGCAAATAACAGACCCTGCCCTTTCTTTACCACCTGGAGTTTGGGCCAGAGAGAGGCTGTGGGAAGTCAGCTGGCCTTCCGGGCATTAGGTTCAAAATGACAAGGCTTATGGGTTGGGCTGCATAGCAAACTCAGAGGACACGGCACAGAAGCTGGAAATGTGTCTCTTGATCTAATCAGGGCAAATGTTCTCACTTTAGAACAGTGAGAAGAGCCTCAGGCAGCACAGCTCTGTTTTGTAAGGGTCCTTGGAGGGGAGTGTGCATGTGTAGCGTGTGGCAATACCTTGCATCTGTATGTTGTGCTAACATCCATTATTGAGCTTAATTTTCCCAAAAGCCCTGTGAGGTGGGCACATTAGGAACTGTAGTCCTATTTAACAGTTGAGGACACGGAAACTAGGATAAATTCCGTATCTTACTCTGGGCTGTCCAGACTCTTTGGAGGCAGAGCTAGGATCAGAACCCAAACCTCCTGGTCCCCAGTCATAAGATTTTGTACACTAAGGTGGGAGGTTGCTTTCCCTGGGATAGGGATGTTTTTCTTGTACTCTCCCTCCCAGATACAGTTTCCTACATCGGTTCTATATGGAGATATATCATGCCCCTTCTGAAGTTGGCCCAAGAGGAGAATGACATGTTGGCGATATGTCATGGTAAGGGTCAGGAGGGTCTGGGGAAGGCTTAATTGGAATCAGGGAGGGAGGAAAGAAGGCCAGGGAGAGACTGGGTCCCTCTGAAGTTGGATCCCATAAGTCTATGGAAGGTGTAGTGATGGCTGAGAGCAGGCCAGGTGTGAGTTGATACTCTTCTCTATCTGACCTTTCTTGGCCTGGTTTGGAGCAAAGGGCAAACTTGATAGGGATGCTGTAGGTGCTGACAGCCTTTCTCTTTCACTTTCCCTGCCTACACTGGAACTAGGTATGGTGAGAAAGGAATGATAGTTGGGGAGGTGGTGGACAGGTTGGTCTTTCCCAGCACAGGACCCCCAAAGTCCTTTTTGGGTTGGGGAGGAGAGGACTGTACTTATAGGTGTGTATGCTTTACTTTGCGGGAAGGGAAAGGTGATGGGAAGCTCTGACTCCCTTCTCTCCATACAGTATTCCGCGGATTGGTCGTCAGTGCCCAGAAGCACCTGGATTCTTGGGATGATAAAGTGATGGGCATTACTCAAAGGGAAATGTCCATGAAGGCCTACACCACCTTCCGCGTCTTCCTCAACCGTTGGTCTTTGAAGAGCAAGGACAAGGTGGGAGTGGGGAATAACAGGGGTTGGGTGGGTGGGCTGAAGGAGTAAGGCTTGAGCCAAAGGTGGGCTCAAGTTTTTCCACTTGCTGATAGAAGGCTGACTCACGAGGGTCTTCTGGGACAGCAGATGATTCTGCTCAGTCTCCTCTTACCATTCTCCTGAAAAATAGAGTAAAAAAATAAATAAATAAAACACTGCACTGTCCATTCACTTATTTGTTAAGTATGTGATTTACATTTATTGATTACTCTCATTTTCCAGGCATGATGCTAGGCCCTGGTCATACAAAGATGAATAAAGCAAAACCCCCGAGGGTTTGTCTGCCTTCATCCATTTGCCGATGCAAGTTTCTTTATCTCCTTAGGCACAGGTGACAGAGCAGGTTCTGTTGATAATTGGCCACCTTTTCTTCCTTATGCCACCATCCAAACTCAAGAACCAAGTGAACCGGTTAACCCGATTGTTAATGATTTTGATGTCCATGGAAGTGACACCTTTCTACATTTCCCAGGTGATTGGGTTGGGAGTGAAAAGGGAATTTGACGAGTTCATGTATTTCATATTTATTGACCAGTTAATGCTGGAGTTGGCAAAACGTGGCCCATGGGTCAAATCCATTGTGAAGCTTATTTTTGTAACGAATGTTTTACTGGAACTCAGCCATGTACATTTGTTGAATTCACCTCATGCTTTGAGACTCTCTAACTTCCCTGTCTCTGACCTTTAGACCCAAATTTAAAGGGCCTATGAGGTTAGGTCCAGCCTACCTGGAATACCTCCCTATTTTAAAGTCAACTGGTGTGGGACCTTACTTATATCTGCAAAATCCCTTCACATCAACATCTAGATTAGTGCTTGACTGAAAAACCAGAAGAAGGCGTGTGTACACCAGGCACCTGGGATTTTAAGGGCCACTTCAGGATTATGCCTGTGATAGAAATGTTACACAGATATTAGATATTTTTATGAACAGAGGATCAAGAACCAGAACCCAAATTTTCTGATTGCTAGGAATCAGTCTCCCTTCTAATTCAGTGGCATTTCTCAAACCGAGTTCTCCCAACTTCTAATGAGTATTCCACAAAAAGAAGGTGTGTTACTTAGTAAAATGGCGGGAGGGGGGAAGGGGGGAATGCTGAGTTTAAAACTAAACAACTTTCTTAACTGTAGGACTTCTCCAAGTCTTCAATATGTGGGTTAGTCTGGTCCTCTAAGAAGCAGATACCAACATGGAATTGAGGTGCAAGGGATTTATTGGAGGAACACCTGTGAGAGGAAATAAAAACAAAAACAGGGAAGGGGCCAGAGGAGGCTGGGAGAGCCATCAGACTGAGTAGCAGGTCTGACCATTGATAAGGAGAAGGGGAAGGAGAGAATAAAGGGGAGAAGGGAAGAAGAAAGGAGAGTCTTAGGTTATAGTGTAGTTCTAAGGAAGTTCAATGCCAACAGGGAGTCATTGAGCCAATGTTACCCATCAGAAAAGTCCTACATCTTGCTTATGTAGGCCTGCTTTAGTGGACCTGCCATACCCAGTCATTGGCTGGGAGAAACCGTTGGGAATCTAGCCTCAGTTTTAAACAGTGATGGATTTTAGAGTAAAGAAGTTGGAGATGTTGGTCAATTATGCCCTCCAGAATAGGCATCTGAAAGGCACATTTTTCATGGTTGCGCAACATGTTAATATGCATTTGTAAATTTCCAAGAGGAATTTTTTTTTTTTTTTTTTTTTTTTTTTTTTTTTAGTGCAACACCCATTAGCACCAAGTTTCTGGGGATCACCGTTTGTGGTCTACCATTGCACTGCCAACTCAAATTCACTTTCCTTGGTATATGAAGATTTGACCTTCCTCCTGTTGTGCTCTGAGCTTTCTCCTTCAGTGGAGCAGCCAGTCTCTTATTTACGAGTACTTACCCTTCTGTCACGTGTCTGCATTATTGCCTTTGGGAAGGTCTATGAACCTGGAGCAGAGATTTGCTCTGTGTAATTAATTAGCCAGTTAGAGGATAAAATTTGTAACCTAACTGCTAGTCTGCAGATTGTGCGGGTAGAGATTCTACCCTACATTTTGGCAGACAGTTGGAAATGTTCTGGCTACTTCCTCCTTCTCTCTCCTTCTCTATCACTCCAGGGGACAGTGATTAAGAATCGAGATGTTGGTCAGTCTGTAGTACAATTTGTTTGGACATTAACTAGTACTAGCCAGCTCTCCTTACGGAGGCTGGCCCTATTTGGGGGTCCATCAGGCAAACCAAAGGGGAAAAAATGTTAAATATTTAAAATCCAGTGGAGGGATTTCTGCTCTGGCAAAGAGGGAGTATCTGAGGCCACAATTACTCTCTTCTCTGAAACAACTAAAACACTATGCAAAATATATGAAATAATGGTTCCCAAACTATTGAACAGCAGGAACAAAGAATAGTGCCCCTGAGACAGGAGAGACATGGCATAAGCTCTACTATTGCCCCTGTTTACTTCCTTGAGAGAATTTCCAGTCAGTGGCAGAGGGAAAGAAACCCCAGGAAAAACTGATGAACTTTCTGAGTTGAGAAGATAGCAATGAGAGACCAGGGAGACCAACATAGCTGGAGTTTACTGGGTGGAATACTAAATAGTCCATGTGTATGAGGAGATGGTTTCAGGTGAGGAAAACCCCCAAGACTTGAAAGAATAGTAGCCGGAACTCACATAGGGCCAAGATTTATACCTGTTCCCACCAAACAGTCTTAAAAACTCATAATTCACAGGACATTAGGTAGATGGGTGGGTTGGGGAGCAAAATTAACAGTAGGCTGAATGCTTTTCTGGTCCTGTCTAACCAATCTTAAAAGCAAGACCCAAAAGGATCAAATTATTTTCAAGTAACTTTAACTGCGTTCCAGGAAACACGCAAGAATATTTATAGGAATACTAAAATATCCAATACCCAATAAGGTAAGGTTACAATGAGTCGCATTAAATTTTTTTTAAAAATCACCAGGCATGCAAAGAAGCAGGACAATATGGCCTATAATAAGGAGAAAGAAAAAATAAAAACTGACCCAGAACTCACACAGATGTTAGCAGTAGCAGACAAGGACATTAAAACTGATTCTGTTGGATTAAAAACTAGTGAAAAGATTAAGTAAATAAGTAAAAACCAGGGAAAATATTTTTTAAAAGGACCCAAATTGAACTTCTAGAGTTAAAGACTAGAATATCTGTGATGAAAAACACTGGATAGTATTAATGACAGATTAGACATTGCAAAAGAAAAAACTGAACAAAGCAATAGAAATTACACACAATGAAACAGAAAAAATAAAGAAAGAAGACAGCATCAGCCTGGCCAGAGTGGCTCAGTGGTTGAGCATCGACCTGTGAGCCAGGAGGTCACAGTTTGATTCCGGGTCAGGGCATATGCGCAGGTTGCAGGCTTGATCCCCAGTGGAGGGCATGCAGGAGGCAGCCCATCAATGATTCTCTCCCATCATTGATGTTTCTATCTCCCTCTCCCTCTCCTTTTCTCTCTGAAATCAATAAAATATAAATTAAAAAAAGAAAACATCAGTGAGGCATGGGACAACTTTAAGCAGCCTAATTTATGTGCAATTCGAGTCCCCTCATAAAGGGAGAGACAGAAAATGTATTTGAAGAAATAGTGGTTGAAAACTTTTAAAATCTGAAGCGTAAACCTACAGAACCAACACAGTCAATGAACCCATCACAAGAAACTAAAAAAAAAAAACTACTCCAAATCATGTCACAATCAAATTTCTCAAAACCAGTGAAAAAGAAAAAATGATTTCTTTAAAATTAAATTTATTGGTGTGACATTGGTCCGCATGAACATACAGGTTTCAGGTGTGAGTTTCAGTATTACAAGATCTGCATATTGCTCCATGTGCTCACTACCCAAAGTCAGATCTTCTCGTGTCACCATATATTAGTTCCCTCTTCTCTCCCCACCCCCTTTGATCCATGTTGAATTAATTTTTGTACGTGGGGACAAACTGTAATCCACTTTCATTCATTTGCATGTGGCTTTCCAGTTTTCCCAGCACCATTTATTGAAGAGACTATCTTTACTCCGTGGTGTGTTTCTGGCTCCTTTGTCGAAAATTATCTGTCCATATACCTGTAGTTTTATAGCCTGGCTCTCTATTCTGTTCCATTGATCTGTGTGTCTGTTCCTCTGCCAGTACCATGCTGTTCTGGAGATCATAGCTCTGTAGTATAATTTGAAGTCAGGTAGCGTGATACCTCCAACTTTGATCTTTTTTCTCAGTATTGCCTTTGCTATTTGGGGTCCTTTGTGATTCCATACAAATCTGATGACTTCTCATTCTATTTCTTCTTAAAAATGCCATTGGAATCTGTATATTGCTTTGGGTAATACGGCCATTTTAACTATGTTGATTCTTCCAATCCATGAACATGGAATACTTTTCCATTTTGTTGTGTCGTTTTCAATGTCTTTTAATAATGCCTTGTAATTTTCAGTATATAAGTCTCCCACATTCTTTGTTACATTTATTCCTAGGTATTTTATTCTTTTGATTGCAATTGCAGAAGGAATTGTTTTTTTTTATTTCTTTTTCTGAAGTTTTGTTGTTAGCATACAGGAAGGCAATGGTTTTTTGCACATTGATTTTTGTAACCTGCAACTTTACTGTATTTGTTTATTGTTTCTAATAGTTTTTTGTTTTTGTTTTGTTTGTTTTTTTGGTGGAGTCTTTAGTGTTTTCTGTATACAGAAAAATGTCATCTGCAAAAAGTGATAGTTTTAGTTCTTCCTCCCCTATTTGGATGTCTTTTATTTCTTTCTCCTGCCTTATTGCTCTGTTTAGGATTTCTAGCACTATGTTGAATAAGAATGGTGAGAGTGGACATCCTTGTTTTGTTCCTGATCTTAGAGGAAAAGTTTTCAGTCTTTCGCCATTGAGTATGATATTAGCTGAGGCTTTATCATAGATGGCCTTTATTATGTTGAGGTACTTTCCTTCTATTCCTATCCTATTGAGTATTTTAATCATAAATGGATGTTGTATCTCATCAAATGCTTTTTCTGCATCTATTGATAAGATCATATGATTTTTATCCTTTCTTTTGCTCATGTGATGTATTGCATTGATTGATTCGCATATGTTGAGCCATCCTTGTGCCTCTGGGATGAACCCCACTTGACCGTGATACATTCTTTTTTTGGATGTACTGTTGTATTTGATTTGCTAGTGATTTGTTTAGGATTTTTGCATCTGTGTTCATCAGAGATATTGGTCTATAGTTTTCTTTCTTTGCATTATCTTTGCCAGGTATTGGTATCAAGGTAATATTAGCCTTATAAAATGTGTTAGGAAGTATTGGCTCTTCTTCAAATTTTTGGAAGAGTTTGAGAAGGATAGGTTTTGAAAAAGAGAAAATCTTAAGTACACAAAACGATGTTTCATATGGGGGAATAGCGATAACAATAATAGATTTCTCAATGGAAACAATGGAACTGAGATGATCTGTAATAAAAGGGTAATATGCTAATTAGACAGGATATCCTTCCAGACATCACTCTGGACATCCCTCGGACGAAGCCAGGGCTGGAAGGAAGCCTGGGTCCTGAGTGCCTGCCAGCAGCCAGAGCAAAGACTGAGTCCCGGGTTCCAGAAGGAAGCCGGTGCTGGCAGCCGGGGGAAGGAAGGCCTACTCTTACACAAATTTCGTGCATCTGGCCCTACTAGTGGAATAAAACCTTTGAAACACTGAAAGAAAAATACTGTCAGCCATAAAAAAGAATAAAATCTTGGATGAGAACAACATGGATGGGCCGAGAGGGTATTGTGCTGAGTGAAGTAAGTCAGTCAGAGAAAGACAAATGCCATATGAGTTCATTTATTTGTGGAATCTAAAAAATAAAATGAATAAGCACAATTGAAACAGACTCATAGACACAGAGAACATTTTGATGATTGCTAGATAGGAGGCAGGTGGGGGATGGGTGAAAAAGATGAAGGGATTAAGAAGTACAAATTGGCAGTTACAGAATAGTCATGGGAAGTAAAGTACAGTATAGGGAATGTAGTCAGTAATACTGTGATAACTATGTATGGTGTCAGATGGCTATGAGGTTTATCGAGGTGACCACTTTGTAAGTTATTTAAGGTCTAATCGCTGGGTTGTGAACTGTAATTTAAAATAAAACACGATTTTATTTATTTTTTTTTAAAGATTTAAAAAGAAGAAGAAGAAGAAGAGAGAGAGAGAGAGAGAGAGAGAGAGAGAACATCAATGGGAGCGAAACATTGATCCTTCAATGGGCTGCCTCCTGCAAGCCCCCCAACAGGGAACAAGACCAAAACCTGAGTATGTGCCCTGACCGGGAATCAAATTCACAACCTTTCAATGCCTGGGACAATGCCACATTGGCCAGGGTGAAAAATAAAACATGATTTTTAAAAAATGGATAAGTAAATTAGACTTCATCAAAGTGAATAATTTCTTTTTTAATTTTAATATAATTTAAAAAATTTTCCCTTTTATTGAATTTATTGAGATGACATTGGTTAACAAAATTATACAGGTTTCAGGTGCACAATTCTACAACACATCACCAGACCATTGTATTGTGTGTTCACCATCCCAAGTCAAGTCTCCATCCATCACCATTTATCATCCCTATACCCTCCTCAACCTCCCTGTCGCCCATCCCTCAGCAATACCCACACTGTTGTCCCTTTCTGTCTCCCTCCCGCTTTAGAAAGCCAGCCTATCACACAACTGCCTGTGCATTCAGCCTCCCACCCTGTCCTCTCCGCCTCCGTACCTCAGCCTTTTGCAGCTTCTCTGAGTCTCAATGTGCTTTCCTCTTTCCCTCTGGTTGTAGAATTTCCACTCAGCCAGCCTTCCTGTGATTCTGGATGGTGTCCGTTTTGTCTTTTAGTTGTAGTTTTGAAATTGTTGTGCGAGGCAGCAGTTTAGGTGTTTACCTATGCCGCCATCTTGGTTTCTCTCTGTTGTCCCTTTTATGAGTTTTTTGCTCTATTTTAAATGTTTTGTTCAAACCCTCCACCCCCTTCACCCTCTCCACCCCATAAAGTGAATAATTTCTGGTCTTTGAAAGTAGTTCAGAGAATGAAGACAGGTCAAAGACTGGAAGAACATATTTGGAAATCATATATCTGTATCCAGAAAATATAAAGAACTCTCAAAATGCAATTTAAAAAAATTAAAAAACCTGCCCAGGCCTGTGTGGCTCAGTTGGTTGGAGCATTCTCCTGTACACCAAAAGGTTGTGGGTTTGATTCCCATTCAGGGTACTTATCCAGGTTTTGGTTTGATCCTAGGTTCGGTCAGAGCACTTGTGGAAGGCAACTGATTGATATTTCTCTCTCACATTGATGTTTCTCTCTCTCTCTCTCTCTCTCTCTCTCTCTCTCTCTCTCTCTCTCTCTCCCCTCTCTCTCCCTCTCCCCCCACCTCCATCCTCTCTAAAATAAATTTTAAAATACTTTTAAAATTGGCAAAAAATTTGAATAGATATGGGGATATCAAATTAGCACAGGAAAAGTTGATAAAATCATTTAGAAAAATTTAAAATTACATTGAGATGCCACCATACATCTGTAAATTGGCACAACCATTTTGGAAACCAGTTTGGCAGTTTTTTAAAAAGTAAGTGAGGGATTTATAGTGACAGAATGCAGATCAGTGGTTGCCTGGGGAAAGGAACGGTGTTCCGAGGGGAGGGCAAGAGGGGTTACAAAGGGACAAGAGGAAACTTTTGGGGGTGATAGCTATGCTTATTATCTTAATTGCGGAGATGGTTTCAAGGGTGTTTACATTTATTAAATAGTATACTTAAAATATGTGCAGTGTATTATATATCAACTAGAGGCCCAGTGCACAAGATTCATGTACTCAGTCAGAGTGGGTGGTGAGGATGGGGGGAGGGAGGCGGACTGGGTCCCTCAGCCCAGCCTGTGCCCTCTTGCAGTCCAGGAGCCCTTGGGGGTTGTCCTACTGCCAGATTAGGGCCCTTCCCTGCTGGCCTAAGGCGGCAGTCGGACATCCTTAGGGCTGCATGGTGGTGGGAGAGGCTCCTGCCACTGCCACTGTGCTCACCAGCCATGAGCCCTGCCTCTGGATGAGCGCGCTCCCCCTGTGGGAGCGCACTGACCACCAGGGGGCAGCTCCTGCGTTGAGCACGTCATAGTGACCAGTCCTGCTGTTCAGTCGATGTGCCTATTACCCTTTTATTATATACGATTAGACATCAATAACGCTGTCTTTTTAAAAATAAAATGGACTGTTTACACATGTGAAAACTGAGGCAATTTATAGCCTCTCATGCAAGTGAGAAGAAAAATCCATAAAACAGTACAATCCACTAGGTAAAGGGTAGATATTTAGGCTTTTAAATGTGGTTTTCCAAATTTTGCAAGCCAGAACAATAGAACCAGTTCTTTCTTTGGCCATGATTTCTTTATCCTACTTCTTTGAAGTCAGCCAACACCTGCAATGTTGAGTTGCTCTAAAAGTTACCGTGGAATAATGAGGTTACTTGAAAGTAAGTGTAGTTTCTTGGGTGAGGTGGAGGAGCAGGTCATGGCTGTATTTGGCTGTGGAAAAACTAGCCTCTTGGACTTCCTGCAAAGGTCCAAGAGGGCAGTGTGAACTATGATATTGGGCCCCCTCTGCGCGTAGATCTGAGGACAGAGGCTTTCCCTTAAGGCTGTGGCAAGGGCTGGCTGAGTGGCTGACTCTGTCCTTACACACACAGTGTATCTGCCAACTGGTGAATGCTCTGGCGCTCAGCGGCTGCGGAGGTCTAAACTTGGAATCCCAGCTGGAAAACATTACAGGCATGCTGTTCCAGCAGGTGAGTGCTGGAGGCTGGAAGTATCCCGGGCTTGGTCTTCCCCTCTTCTGTGGAGGTGATGGTTACCCCAGCCCAGATCACAACCTCCACTCGGCCCTGGGGTTTTCTCATGGTGACCTTAACTGCACATACCTCAGGCTTCACTGCCTGGATTCTGGTTCACAGAGTGGATATTCTCTGTGAGGTAAATTGGATACATTTCTGTTTGTTTCTTGGGGTGGAGGCCATTGTTGCTCCCTCTAAACTGGTTAAGGGCAGAGAGTCCAAACTGACCCATTATGCCTGTGGGAAGTGGCAGGCCTTCTGTGTTGCAGCCTAGAGTAGGAAGAAGGCAATTGAACATTTTGCAAAAAGGTGTTACCTTCCATGTATTTGCTGGCCACGTCTTCTTTCCTTTGGGGCTGTGTAGGTGTATTCCTGGGTTCTATTTTCACGCTCTCCTTGTGGGCAAATGCCACACCTTTCTGGCTGCATACCTCAGTTTCTCCATCCATGCCCAGAGCCCCTGATTTTTCAGTGCTCCCGGGTCTGATGGCCTTGGTCTCCCCACAGCTGAGTGAAAAAGTCAACCCATCAGATTCTCACTCTGTAGAGAACTGCAGCCTTGCCCTTAGGGCTTTCTACATCCTGGGTAAGTGAACACATTTTCCCAGCCCCAGGTATGTGTCCCTGGGTACTCAAGACTTTGTACTCCTTGGGACGCTAGGTTCCCAAGATGGGCTTCTGTCCTTCAGACAAGATGCAAAGTAATCCATGTAAAGTTTGCCTGAAATTCAATGAATCTCAAAGGGCATAGGCATTCTCCCCTCCCTATCCCTTTTGTTACCACTCCCTTCCCCTGGGGTTGGCTTCCCGTTCTCCTTTGGTGATCCTGAGCTCAGAAAGGTGATCATGTGATTATAGCACTGATGGTCACGAAAGAAGTTCTGACCTAATGGGAGAGCACATGGTGGGGCAGGGGAGGAACAGGCCTAGCTCAGGAAAAGCATCTGCCCCATGCTGGGCTCATGGTAAATGCTAGACAAACGCTGGCTCTTTCTTCCTCCTTCTTTTCTCCAGCCTAGTAGACCCTAATTTACCCAGCTCATGGCATCAGTGGTTTGCTGTGAGCATACTTTTCTTCTACACACCACCTCCCACTTAAACATACCCCTGCCTCCCTTGTATTCGTGCGCTCTGACAGCCAAGTTATACCAGGATCAGATGGTATTCCTAATACTATCGGCCATGGAATCCAGTGAGCCAGCCAAGATGGAATCAGCCCTTCAAGCATTCACAGACGTGTTCCAGGAATGTGAGTAGGAACTGAGCCTGGTCCTAGGGATCTCCTTGCTCAGGAAATCTCCTTTCTGGGGCAGACACTCCCAAGTAGTAGTTAAAAGCACAGTTTTAAACTCAACATAAACTCAATGGGTTCAAATCCTGGTTTTGACTCTCATTGGCTGTGCAAACTGGGACAGATTACTTTTAGTCTGTACCTCTATTTCCTCATTTGAGAAATGGAGGTGCCTTGGCTGGGTGGCTCAGTTGGATGGAGTGTCATCCTATACACTACAAGACTGTGGGCTCGATTCCCTGTCAGGGCACATACCTAGGTCGCTGGTATGTTCCCCAATCAGGGGCATATGGGAGGTGACTGATCAATGTTTCTCTCTCACATTGATGTTTCCCTCTCTCTCTCTCTCTCTCTCTCTCTCTCTCTCTCTCTCTCTCTCTCTCTCTCTCTCTCCCTCTCTCTCTCTCCTCTTTCTCTAAAATAAAAAACAACATATCCTTGGGTGAGAATTATAAAAAACGAAAATGTCGATAACATTAATTCCTACCTTTAAGCATTTTTAGTGAGAATGAAAGGACAAAACATATCTTGGAGTGTAGGCTTTAATTCTAATCAAGTGTCCATCAAAACTTTGCTGTGTGCTTAACACAGAACGAGGCACAGAAAATACACACATAAATAAGACATGGTCCCTGTTCTGAGGAGCTCATTGTCAAGTAGGGAAGATGAGACTGTTCACACAGCAACAGGATACAGGATAATATGTGATAAGTTACTTAAATGTGAGCATGGCGATGGGCAACAGGAATGCAGAGAAGGCGTCAGTCAGGAGATGGGATGGACTCTATGTAGGAGCTGTGCTGAGAGCAGAAAGGAGACTGCGAGTCAGCAGAAGTAATTCACACAGACAAAGAGCAGTGCTGGCATTTCTAAAGGTTGAGATCGCAGGGGGTGAGCAGAACAGCATGACCAGTGAGGCAGACTTGTGTGCTCAGCTGTGGGAGCCTGGCAAGGGCTGAGGCGCAAGCGCTAGCTTGATGAAATACTGTTTTAGGTCACTTTTTAGTCTGGTTTGAAGCAGAGGGACGGGGGAGATAGTCTCTCAGGTTTGATCTGGCCTTGAAGAGTAGGACTGTATCTAAAATTCCTCCTACCTGTCTGTCTTCTCATGTCTCCCAAAGCAACAAAGGGGGAGGGAGGAGACTGACACCTCCCCTCCCCTCCTCTGCCCCCCCCCCATCCCCCTCATGTATGTCTGTCTTTCCTCTAGTGCCTCAGACAGAGAAGCTGCAGCGCATGGTGCTGAATTCAACCATTATGGTGATTCAGGAGGACCTGAAACCAGTGAGCAGAATGGCAGAATGTTCGGGCTGGGAGGGCAATTGTTTTGAGAACTTGAGGTCTGGTAAAATGGAGAGAGGAAGGTTTGGGGGAATGAGGAGACAGGTAAGGCACCCTGGCCTACTTCTGGCCTCAGACTTCTGCCCGTGGGTTACATTTGGGCTTGTCAAAACCTGAGAAAGGTTTGAGAAGTGGACAGGCGGTTCCTTCATATTTTCTGAGCCTTTTCGGTGGGCAGTACTGTGGTGAGCCCAGTAGGGACATGAAGCTCTGAAAGATATTAATTCTGCCCCCTGAGAAGTCAGTTTGCTTAGCGAGAGAAGTCCTGAAACAACACATCTTGCATGGAGTCTGAGAAGATAAATACATGTATTTTTTCTTATCTTTTCTATATATATATGTAAATTCTTTTCTTTAAAAATTTTATTCAGTTACAGTTGATATACAATATTATATTAGTTTCAGGTGTACATCCTAGTAATTAGACATTTATTTATGTAACTTATGAAGTGATCACCCCAATAAATCTAGTACACACCCCGCATAGTTATTACAATATTATTGACTATGTTCCCTATGCTGTACTTTACATCCCATGACTATTCTATAATTACCAATTTGTGCTTCTTAATTCCTTCACCTTTTCATCCATCCCCCCACTCCCCTCCCATCTGCCAACTACCAAAATGTTCTCTGTGTCTGTGAGTCTGTCTCAGTTCTGCTTGTTCATTTATTTTGTTTTTTAGATTCCACAACTAAGTGAAATAATATTGCAATTTTCTTTCTCTGTTTGACTTATTTGACTCAGCACAACACCCTCTAGCTCTATCCATGCTGCAGATGGCAAGATTTCATTCATTTTTTGTGGTTGAGTCATATTCCATTGTATATATGTACCACTTCTTCTTTATCCATTCCTCTATTGATGGACACTTAGGTTGCTTCCATATCTTGGCTATTGTAAATAATGCTGCAATAAACATATGGATGTATATGTCTTTTCAATTTAGCATTTTGGGTTTCTTCAGATAAATATCCAAAGCTTAATTGCTGGGTCCTTCTTTGTCTCTCTTTGTAGCCTTTGTTTTACAGTCTATTTTGTCTGATATAAGTATTGCTACTCCAGCTTTTTTTGTTTTGTTACCGTTTTCATGAAATACCTTTTTCCATCCCTTTATTTTCAGTCTGTGTGTCTTTTGACATGAAGAGACTCTCTTGCAGATAGCATATGTAAGCATCTTGTTTTCTTATCCATTCAACCATCCTATGCCTTTGGATTGGAGCACTTAATTCATTTGCATTTAAAGTAATTGTTGATAGATATGTAGTTATTGCCGTTTTATTATTCATATTTTTTAAATAAATCTTTATTGTTCCGATTATTACAGGTGTTCCTCTTTCCCCCCCCCCCATAGCTCCCCTCCACCTGATTCCCCACCCCACCCCATGCCCTTACCCCCCGCCACTGTCTTCATCCATAGGAGTAAGATTTTTGTCCAATCTCTTCCCGCACCCCTCACACCTGCTTCCCCTGAGAATTGTCAGTCCACGCTCTTTCTATGTCCCTGATTCTATTATATTCACCAGTCCATTCTGTTCTTCAGATTTTTTATTCACTTGATTTTTAGATTCACTTGTTGGTAGGTATGTATTTGATGTCATTTTGTTGTTCATAATTTTTGTCTTTACCTTTTTCTTCTTCTTCCTCTTCTCAAAGAATACCCTTCAGCATTTCATGTAATCCTGGTTTGGTGGTGTAGTATTCCATTTCAAGAGCTTTTTCTTGTCTGTGAAGCTCTTTATCTGACCTTCAACTCTGAATGATAGCTTTGCTGGGTAGAGTAATCTTGGTTGTAGGTTCTTGCTGTTCATCACTTTGAATATTTCTTGCCACTCCCTTCTGGCCTGCATAGTTTCTGTTGAGAAATCAGCTCCCTTGTAGGTAATTAACTGTTTTTCTCTTGCTGCTTTTAATATTCTCTCTTTGTCTTTTGCCCTTGGCATTTTAATTATGATGTGTCTTGGTGTGGTCCTCTTTGGATTCCTCTTGTATGGGGTTCTGTGCGCTTCCTGGACTTGTAAGTCTATTTCTTTCACCAGGCAGGGAAAGTTTTCTGTCATTATTTCTTCTAATAGGTTTTCAATATTTTGCTCTCTCCCTTCTTCTGGCACCCCAAAAATTCGGATGTTGGTTCGCTTGAAGTTGTCCGAGAGGCTCCTTACACTATCTTCATATTTTTGGATTCTTTTTTCTTTTTGTTTTTCTGGTTGGATGTTTTTTGTTTCCACATATTTCAGATCTTTGGTTTGATTCTTGGGGTACGTTGATCTACAGTTGAGTTTCTGCATATTCTTTATTTCAGACAGTGTATGCTTCATTTCCGACTGATCCTTTTCCATTTTCTTGGCATTCTCATTAAGCTCCTTGAAGGTCTCATCAAGTTTCTCAGCGATTTTAAGAAGATTCTTGAGTAACCTTATAAATGTGGTTCTGAACTCTATGTCATCCAGTAGTTTGCTTTCCTCCGTTTCTTTCATTCGTGACATGTTTCTTTGTCTCCACATTTTGGCTGCTTCCCTGTGTTGATGGAGTAGCTTTGTGTGGTAGGTGATCTACAGGGCGCAGTAGCTCAGCCTCCTCAATCACATGAGGTGGATGCTCTTGGTACACCCCTTTGTGGGCTGAGTGCAAAGTCTTCGTGTAGTTAAGCCTTAATTTCTGTTGGTACACTGGGAGGAATTGACCTCCAGGCCAATTAGCTGTGAGCACTCCCCGTGTCTATAATGGAAGAACTGCTGCGCTGAAGACACGCTTATGGGGCAGGACTTGTTTCAGTGGGGCTTTGGTGCTCACTGAGTCTGCCTCTTGAATGTGTCACTTATGGATGTGAGGAGTTGAAATCTGGTGTCTCACACGGACCACTAGGTACACTGGCTTCTGGATCTCCAATGGGGTGCAGGTCAGCTACTGTCTGAGGCCACTACAGCAGGAGCTACAGTGAGAGCTGCAGTTTTCTCCTCTTTGCTTGGGGTTTGAAGGTTTTGAAGCTGTCTGACCCAGGCTGCAAGTTTGGGAGGTTAAACTGCCTTAGGGCAAGCCTTTCTTATGCTAAATCCGCTGCTTGGAGCTAGGGTGGGTTTGTAGGTTGTGCAGGGCGGGGTCTCAGGGTGTCACTAGGCTAGGTCGTAGCAAACAGCAATGGCTGCTAGTTAGCCCACTCTGCGTCCCTGACGGCATCCCCGTGTCCTGTGCCCCAGCGCAGCAAACAATTATTCCTGCGCACAGCTCTGCAAGCAAGCCACCTTCAATGGCAGACAGTCCAGCTTCTCTCCATAGGAGTGTGGGTCCCCCGTGTCTCCCCAGAGACTGGATTTCAGAGTAATCGGGGGCTTGTCTCCCTTCGGGTTGAAAAAAGCAATGCCTGCTGCCAGCCCGGATCACGTGCCTCCGTACCTCAGCTTTTCAGCGCTTGTGCACGTCTCAGTGCTCTTTTCTCTTTCCTTCTAGTTGTAGAATTTCCACTCAGCCAGCTTTCCTGTGGTTCTGGGTGATAGACGTTTTGTCTTTTAGTTGTAGTTTTGAAATTGTTGTGGGAGGCAGCA
Source organism: Corynorhinus townsendii (assembly GCA_026230045.1). NCBI lineage: Eukaryota > Metazoa > Chordata > Mammalia > Chiroptera > Vespertilionidae > Corynorhinus > Corynorhinus townsendii. The sequence continues at coordinate 126,624,056 of JAPDVU010000003.1, read as the reverse complement.
GTTTAGGTGTTTACCTACGCCGCCATCTTGGATTCCCCTAAAAAATATTTTTAATGATTTCAGAGAGCAAGGGAAAGCTATTCATATTTTTTATATTCCTTTCATCTTCTCCTTATAGAAGACCCTTTAACATTTCGTGTAATATTGGTTTGGTGTTGATGAACTCCTTTAGCTTTTTCTTGTCTTGGAAGCGCATCATCTCTCCTTCGATTCTAAATGATAGCCTTGCTGGTTAGAGTGATTTTGGTTGTAGGGCTTTGTTTTTCATCACTTTGAATATATCTTGCCAGTTCCTTCTGGCCAGCAAAGTTCCTGTTGAGAAATCAGCTGACAGTCTATGGGAGCTCCCTTATAGGTAACTAACTTTTTTCTCTTGCTGCTTTTAAGATTCTCTCTTTGTCTTTAACCTTCTGCATGTAATTATGATGTGTTTCAGTGTGGGCCTCTTTGGGTTCATCTTGTTTGGGACGCTCTGCACTTCCTAAACTTGTATGTCTATTTCCTTGACCGGGTGAGGGAAGATTTCTGCCATTATTTTTTCAAATAAGTTTTCAATTCCTTCCTATTTCTCTTGTCCTGCTGGCACTTCATGATATGAATATTTGTATGCTTGATGTTGTCGCAGAGGACCCTTAAACTATGTGCATTTTTTTTTATTCTGTTTTCTTTTTTTTTCTTTCTTTTTTTAATTTTATTTTTTATTGTTTTAAGTATTACAAATAGTAGTACATATGTCTCCTTTTTTCCCCCCCATTGATCTCCCCCCAACCTCCCCTACCCCCCAGGACATGCCTTCACCTGCCCACCATCCCCCCCGCCCCAGTGTCTTATATTCATTGGTTGTGCTTATATGCATGTGTACAAGTCCTTCGGTTGGTCTCTTACAGCCCCCCTCGCCCAACCTCCCCTGTCTTCCCAATGTAGTTTGACAGTCTGTTCAATGCTTCTTTGCCTCTGTATCTTTTTCCCACCATTTCTTTCCTTTAAAAAGTTTTGCCTTTGCAGACTGGAAATAAGCATATAATAACAAAACAAGACGAAACAAAAAAATGTTTGAGTCCCAATTTCAATGTCCAACAGTTCCTTATGTGTACATGTCAGCAGTGATATCTGGATGGTGGGCACATGGTGGCAATGCAGGTCCGACCCTCTCTGGTTTGGTCCTAGGTAACCTGCAACGGTGCACAGCTGCTGACTGCTCCCTTGGCAAGGCGTTGTCAGCGTCTTCCATCTCTGGACTGTTTTTTCCTCTTGTCTTCGTGGTTGGAGCACTCCTGTCAATTCCTCTCTGTTGCAGGAATCCATCTGGTCTTGGGGTTGTTTTCTGAAAATATACAAATATATTCTCGACCACAAGTTAATAAAGGAATCTTTTCTATATAATTGATTTGGGGTCCTTTTTATTTTTGTTCAAACGATTTTCCTTTGTCTTATTTAGACACCATGTGTGTTTTTAATGGCCGTCTTGCTGTTAGCATTGCAAATGAAACTTAATTTGGTAAAGTAAAAATTTTCTAGATGTAATTTACTTATAGGATATTTTTCCTTACATGATATTGCCCTACTATCCCCCTCCTTTTTTTTATTAATGGAGGGTTTTGTAAATTTTATAATGCAGTCTTGATAACTTTAAATTTAACATTTTTTTTTTCCCCACACATATGACTGCTTTAGGTTCATTGCATATTCAGGAATTTTACCATGAGATTAACTACCAATAGAAATTTTAGTTATTACTTTAAGAACAGCTTTTTGTCCAGTACAATTAACTTTACTTGAATATTCACTTATTTCAATTAGCCTATTTAAATTAATCTGAAAACTCGATTACTATTTTACTGTCAAATTTAATACTCTACCAACAATCTTAGTTTACCCTGTAAATATTAGTGGGAAGGATTATTTGCATTCTTGAGTGGGCCCTGAGCATTCCAGATGCTCGGCTGAAGTTAGATATAGGGCAACTGTTGTCGGCCAAGTCTCTTGTCTGTTACCTGGGTCCCGATCTGAGCTGGGCCAAGTCTCTGTCTGTCACCTGTATCTTGATGTGAGCTGGGCCAGGTCTCTTTCTGTTGCCTGGGTCCCGTTCTGAGCTGGGTGTGGGAAGCGCGAAGCAGCCATGGGGGCAGGAGACCTCCTTCAGAAGGGGTGAGGGTTCAAGCCCCTGCAATGTTGGGGGGTGAGGGTCTGTGCCCCACTTCTGTTGCCCCCCAAGTTCTCTCCTGATGGCCCCTCTGCGACTGTGCCTGTCTTAGGTTGTTCCTTCCTTGAGGAATCTTACCCATCTCTGGCTAACCAGCCATCCTCCGGGGCCAAGCAGGGTGGTGTGAGGTTCAGTTCTGTCCTCTTGGTAGCCTATGCCCCTGTGGCCTCCACACCCAGCACCTGCCTTGGGAACCCCTGGCCTGCTGTCAGGGTCCTGGTGCTGATCACATATCTGGGGGAACTCGGGATTCTTCTCCAGTGAGGGCCCAGCTCACACAATTGGATGTGAGACAGATCCATGGTACCAGCCCCCACGAGGCTTCAAGCTCAGCATGAACAGAAAGCTCAGGTAACAGCTGAGGGCAATTGGATTGTGAGAAGAGGGTCCCTCTTGGCACAAAGGGCAAGAGGGGCCAATATGGGATGCTCAAGTGCCTTCCCAGTGCCTTAATTCCTTCTGCAAGGGATTAAATCCTTTCATGTCCTTTTTTTTTTTTTTTAATTGCTGCCAACCATTCAAAGAATTAGTTTGTAAGTTTGTTTGGGATAATTGTAAAATATGCTGTTGTAAAATATCTAAAATTGTAATGACATTGTAGAATAATATCATGTAAGGATATTCTTTGCCCTAGGCCCTGGCAATTCCATTTCAAACTGGCTGTCAATTTCTTTTTGTAGCTTTATATAAACTTTGTCAGGGAGGCAAAAACACAAATTACTTACTTTAGTTCAAGAGGCCAAATATATTGACTTTCAATTACAATCCTTATGACTTTTGAAGGAAACTTCTCTTTGTTTCCTTCCAAAATAATTTTCAGAGTCTACAGAGTTTCATTTAAAAATTTTTGTCACATGAGACAATTTCTCTTAATGCCCCGCCCCCTTGTTGTCTGTGTCCATTGATTAGGTTTATATGCATGCATACAAGTCCCTTGGTTGATCTCTCCACCTTACCCCCACCCTCCCCTACCTTACCTGAGGTATGATGTTCTGATCGACGTTTCTCAGCCTCTGGATCTGTTCTTGTTCATCAGTCTATGCCGTTCATTATATTCCACAAATGAGCGAGATCATGTGATATTTATCTTTCTCTGCCTGGCTTATTTCACTCAACATAATATTCTCCATCTCCATCCATATTGTTGCAAATGGTAGGAACTCCTTCTTTTTTACTGCAGTGTAGTATTCCATTGTACAGATATACCACAGTTTTTTAATCCATTCATCTGCTGATGGGCATTTAGGTTGTTTCCAAATCTTGGCTATGGTGAATTGTGCTGCTATGAACATAGGGGTGCATATTTCCTTTCTGATGTGTGTTTCTAGATTCTTGGGATATATTTCTAGAAGTGAGATCACTGGGTCAAATGGGAGTTCCATTTTTAGTTTTTTGAGGAAGCTCCATACTCTTCTCCACAGTGGCTGCACCAGTCTGCATTCCCACCAGCAGTGCAAAAGAGTTCCTTTTTCTCCGCATCCTCGCCAACACTTGTCGTTTGTTGACTTGTTGATAAAAGCCATTCTGACAGGTGTGAGATGGTACCTCATTGTTGTTTTGATTTGCATCTCTCTGATGATTAGTGACTGTGAGCAGGTTTTCATATGTCTCTTGGCCTGCCTTCTGTCTTCTTTCGAAAAGTGTCTATTTAGATCAGCTGCCCATTTTTTTGATTGGGTTGTTTATCTTCTTTTTGTTAAATTGTATGAGTTCTCTGTATATGTTGGAGATTAAACCCTTATCATTGATATCATTGGCAAATATGTTCTCCCATGCAGTGGGCTTTCTTGTTGTTTTATTGATGGTTTTCTTTGCTGTGCAAAAGCTTTTTATTTTGATGTAGTCCCATTTGTTTATTTTCTCTTTAGCTTCCATTGCCCTAGGAGTAGTATCAGTGAAGAAGTTCTTTCGGCATATGTCCGAGATTTTGCTGCCTGTGCATTCCTCTAGTATTTTCATGGATTCCCGTCTTATGTTTAAGTCTTTTATCCATTTTGAGTTTATTTTTGTGTATGGTGTAAGTTGGTGATCTAGCTTCATTTTTTTGCATGTACCTGTCCAATTTTCCCAACACCATTTGAATTGACTCCATTGAATGTTCGTGGCTCCTTTGTCAAATATTAATTGAGCATATTGATTTGGGTCAATTTCTTGGTTCTCTATTCTATTCCATTGATCTATATGTCTGTTCTTGTGCCAGTACCAGGCTGTTTTGAGAACAGTAGCTTTGTAATACAACTTGATATCTGGTATTGAGATCCCACCTACTTTGTTCTTCTTTCTCAGGATTGCTGTATCTATTCGGGTTCTTTTTTTATTCCGGATAAATTTTTGGAAAGTTCGTTCTAGGTCTGTGAAATATGTTGTTGGTATTTTAATGGGAAGTACATTGAATTTATAGATTGCTTTGGGTAGTATGGACATTTTGATGATGTTGATTCTACCAATCTATGAACATGGTATGTTCTTCCATCTGTTTATGTCTTCCTCTATCTCTTTTTTCAGTGTCGTGTAGTTTTCTACGTATAGGTGTTTTACCTCTTTAGTTAAGTTTATTCCTAAGTATCTTAATTTTTTTGGTGCGAGGGTAAATGGGATTGCTTTTTTAGTCTCTCTTTCTGTAAGTTCATTATTGGTGTATATAAATGCCATAGTGGATTCTGTTTTCTTTTTGCTGTTCTAAGTAGGTGTTTTCTGCTACCTTATCTTTCAAATTGCTCATTCAAGACTTTGTGAGAAACCATATTTTTTAACAAGCTCTTCAGACAGGGCTGGAGACAGCACAGACTGCTTCAGTTCTGGATCACACAGGATAGGGGGACAGGGGAGGAGGGGAGCAGGGGTTTGGGGTGCCAAGACCTCTGTGTCCTCACCTGGAATATGAAGGGCCCTCAGGACTGGTGGGATTTGTTCCTGGCTTTTCCTAGGAAAGCCAGACCATGGGACTTTCCTGGATTCAGATTCTCCCCCAATCCAACACTCTTGCTAATTTTTATATCTCTGGGGGGAAAAGTTGAGGGCAAGAATACTTGGAGTTCTCCAGGAAGGTGGTGGGAGCTGAAGTGGTTAAAACTTCAGGGCAAAGTACAGAAGTGGTCAGGTTTAGTTGCTGGTGGTCTGTCATTATCTGGAGCCGCTATAGAGTCATACTGGGTTTGGTGTCAGGAGATCTGATCCCCTCACCTGCCTTGGTCCTCTGTGTCCTCACCTGGAATATGAAGGGTCATACTGACAGTCCCTGACATTCCTTCCTGTCTTGTCATGTGATGGTCTGTGACTCCACAGGTGCCGAAGATCCTGGTACACTTCATTGAGATGCTGGGCCAGCATAACTACTTGGCCTTGCCCCAGGGGAACACTATAATCAGCTATATCATCAAGCTCTTGGAGTCTGACACATCAGTGAGCAGGGGCTGGGCAGGGAGGGGACCAAGGATGGGAGCACACCTCAGGGGATGGAACAAGAGGACGGCAGGGTTAGGAGCACGAGGGAAAGAGGAGGGTACGCCTGGCACATGTGAAGGGTCTTTGGCATCTAAAACCCTGAGCAGTGAGCCAGGGAAAGCCTTGAACCCAGAGACTTAGCTAGCATTGGTTTTGGATTTAAATCTTTCCTTTTCTTATTCTAGAATGAAGAGGACATCCAAATAATGTGTTCCAGAATCCTACAAATGGTATAAACAGCTAGGGCCAAACAGGCCTCTCCATTGCCTCCTCCCCTGGCTCCCCTGATCACTACCCTGACCTCCCCCCCACCCCGACTGCATCCCACCTTCTCCCTCCATCTCATGCCTTGTGATGTCTCTTTCACCTCAACCCACTTCCATTTCATTCCACACAAGTGCCTGGGGTTCCACTGAGAAGTGCTCAGTGCCGCAAAAGAGGGTCACTGGGTGTGGATCTGGAAGCCAGAATCTGAGTCCTGATCAGCCAGTTTTCTAGCTGTAAAATCTTGAATAACTTGTTATCCCAGCTGCAGTTTCTTCTTTGATAAAAGAGGGGGTGATTATACTCCCTCACTGTTCTCAGCAACCTCTAGGCATTCTTGGAGGCTCATATGAACTGATTTGCATCAAAGCTGAGGAAAGGGCTGTGGGAGGAAAAGAACTTAAGATTTACTGTCCCTCCCCCGTAAGCTCTGCCTCCTGACCTTCAGCATGTCTCTGACTCTGGAAGGTTCCTCAATGAAGGTGATTACAAATCACACATTCCAAATTTCAAGCAGCTCTCATCCATCAAGTCAACTTCTTCCTGCTCTAATTTTAATCAGGACCTTGGTTATACTTTTCCAACATTGTGTGAGGGGTGGGGGTGGGTGGCAGAGAGAGAGAGAGAGGAGGGAGAGAATGAATATGAATGGGTTAAGGGGGCTCTGTATACAGGCCTCAAATACCCCTCCAGGAAAGGGAGACAAGGTCATGGGGTTGGAGACTTATGACTGGGGCTGACTTGGGGCTTGACATTGAAATTCTCGCCACATCTCCTGCCAGGTATCTTTGCCCAAACTGGTCACTTTGGTGTGTGAGCCCAACAACAGCTTGGCCTTCGTGCCTCTGTGTAAGGCAGCCACACAAATGGCTCTGAAGGCCCGTTCCCTGGGCCAGGTTCCTTACCTCAGCAGCTTTCACTCCAATCGTAAGTACAAGGATGGGGCAGCCTGTGGAGAGGTGAACATTAAGCCTGTTTGTGGGCATGGAGTGTTGGAATTGGGGGCTGGCTGGGACACCGCGAGAGAGCGGGTGCAGAGGATGCTGGAGAGGGGGGTTGTAAGCCCCAAGCTTGGGCCATGATGGGAAGAGTAAGGCAAAGGATTAAGGCAGCAGCTTAAGGCCATTTGGCCTCTTGAATGAAAAGCGCTTGCCTCTCAAAGTCACAGTTCCTTCTTGCCTTTACTCCTCATTATAAAACACTCCAGTCAAGATGTACAAACATTGTTAATTACAAAGTAATGAATACACACACATTTCTGACCCTTAGTTCTTCCTTTGCCTTAACTCTGAGCCTCACTCTGTGCTCACCCCATTCCTGACCTCTAACCCCAGTGGGAGTCAGGGTTAGAGTTAGGATGTCTGTTCAGCATATCACATGGTGTGTGTGTGTGTGTTTTTAAAGGCTGAAAATATAATGGTTTGTGTTTTAGCATCAATCAAAATGGCTTTGGCACTGACGTTCCCTGTCCTCTTTGCTCTTTCTCCTCCTCTGAAGTACTGATGGGAGCTGCCAGTGGAGGCAGGGGGTTGAGCATCCTGAAGTGTGCACTGACTCTGTCCTCCTCTTTTATCCTCTCTTTAACTTAGCTACCCAGTTCATTTCACCACAGAGACTCCTGACCCATCTTGTGGTAAGTGATGCCAGAATGAGTACTACAGTCATACATTCCATCCACTCATCAGCCCATCCACCCATCCATCCATCCATCCATCCATCCATCCATCCATCCATCCACTCATTTCACAAATAGCTGGTTACTACTTTGTCTCAGGCATTATGCTGGCTATGGAATAATGAGATAGGGCCCAGGATCGCAGGGGCCAAAGAGCATGGAGGAGGGACCTGGGAGCATAGTGGTGAGGCCTGGGGATGGGGAAGTGGCCACGGGAAAGGCTTAGCCTATCTCCTATGTGGCCTTATTGTGAGCTGCTCTCTGTTGACCTTGGACAAGCCCACATACCTTTCTGGATCTCTGTTTTGAGTATTAGCCCAGACATTATCAACACTTGGAATGACAAAGATAGACCTGTCCTTGAGGTGTTCACAGTCTTAGTGGGGAAGACAAGTCTGGGAATAGTTATCTATAGTCCAGTATGACAAATGTACTAATAGATGAATACATAAGGTGCATTGGGATCTTAGAAGAGCAACAGGCTCACATGGTCTCCAGGAGTCAGGAAGGCATCACAGAAGAGGTGATGTTTCGAGAGCATCTTGGAGGATGTAGCAGTTCAACAGGTGGCAAAGAATGGGCAGGGCTTTAGCCCCAGCTCTACTGTTCTATGGATTTGCTTTCATTTTCTTTCTTCTCTTCTTTTAACTATTTTCTCTGCCTCCTGCTTGCTTCTCAGATGTTTTCCTGGAAGCCCTACAGGGAAAAAGAGTTTGGTACAAGCTCTCTGAGGCTACTATCTGCCTTGCATCCTATCACTTCTTTGCATCCTGTTATTCACTACAACGTTGGCCGGTTGTGGATGAAGATGATCCCACAGATGTTGCAGATACTAGATGGTAAGGGGTTGGTTAGGAGGGGGAGGAATGAAGCTGGGGCAGTGGGTAGACTCCAAAAAAGATGGTGTCCCGAGGTGCAGGAAGGACCTTTCTTGGGGTGAGGAGAACTGGAGCCAGTCTCTCTGTCCCTTTGAGATGCTAATGGATGGGTCTGCTTTTGGGGGCAATTTGGACTGAGTAGAAACACAGTCCAAAGTTCTGTGCCTCCAGGGTTCCCAGAATGACTCCTGCACTTCCTTATGGGCAGAAGACCAGGGAAGGCTGTGGGCTTTGGAAACAGACAGACCAGTTTCGTATCCTTGCTCTGACACTGGACAGCTGTGTATATTTGACCTTTGGAAAGTCAGTCATCTTCTGGAGCCTCTGTAAAGTGGGAGAGCAACTGCTGAGCAACCTTGTAGGCTCAGTGCCACATAGTACTTAAATGTTTTCTTCTCCCTGGCTCGGACCTTCCAGTTGAGTGGGTCCCCATGCTCTCTCCTTTCCTAGATCATACTGAGAAGAGCCTGAATCAGGAGGACTGGGAGGACAGGCTCTTCCAGGTAAGCACCCCCAAGACCTCCCTTCCTCCACATTTGCCTTCTTTCCCATCTTCAGGATCTTGAGGGAGGATAGCCCCAGGCCCCCCAGAGACTGAGGCCATGATCATGGGCCTCCTCCCTGCTCAATCAAACCTCTTTCTGTGGTCCCCTTGCCTCCTGGCCCTTGCATCAGAGTATCTGACTATGTCCTAAGCAATGAGTCACCTTCCATACCTTACAACCCTATATCAAGGGGGAGTAAGGGAAAGGGCGCTAGCTCTATGTCCTTGGGCAAGTTATTTAGCCTTTGCATGCCTCAGGTTCTTCACCTGTCAAATGGAAGTAACCCCTGCCTTCCAGAACTAAAAAGGATGATATAGGAGAAGACCTTGTAAATTGGAAAGGGATTCACACGTGTACTTGGCATGACCATCATTTTCACTGTATTATCATTCTTCAGTCCTGACATCCACCATGTGTTTCACCTCTTTTTCCATGTTTACAGACCATAACCCCTGTCTCTTGCTTCTTCTTGACCACACTTTTGTGGGGCAGAAAAGCCTGCCACTGTCATTTGTGGTCCTCTTCTCCCTTCTTCTTCCTCAGTTTTTAAGTCAGTCATTAGTGGCTATTGATGATGATAGCTGGCAGGAGCAACTCATCAGAGTCATCTTGGAGAGGATACATTATTTCACTGATGATGGTGATGAGAAGGTGAGTCTGGGTGTGTGGTGGTTGCAGGCGGGGAAGTTCAGGGTGGAGGGTGGTGTGGAAGAAATCTGGGGCTCACACAGGTGGCTGCAGAAATGTGTATGAGTATAGGCCTTGGGGAAAGAACAAACCAGTGTTCCTGCATCCTGAGAATCAAGGGGTGGAGAGGACCACAAACCGGTGATCACACTGACATGACAAAAATATCAAAGGGTCTTACATTTGCTTAGCATGTTAGGCTTTATCAAAAACTTTGCCATCTATAGTCTTCACTCACCCTCCCAGTATTCTGTAGCAGAATGGAGCTTGTACTTGATGCAGTGGAAAGACTTGATTTTAGACTCATATTTAAGCAGTTAACTCAAGTCATATTTGAGGGCATCCCATAGATTAGGGACTGGGCTTCATGTTGGGGATACAGAGTTGAGGAAGAAATATGGGCTCCTTTCCTCACAGAGTGCAAGGTTGGTGGTGGTGAAGGCCTGGGGTCCTGCCCTAGCTTTTCCACATGCTCCCAATGTAGTCTTGATAAAGTGTCAACAATAAAGATTTTTTTTAAAAAAGCCTAAATAACCTATAGCTGTTGTCATCTCTGCCTTGAAGATGAAGAAACACAATCCAGGAGGATTTAGAATCTTAATCGAATTATTGGGAAAACTGGCACCTGAATCCAGGTTTCTTTCCTTCTTTCTTTTCTTTCTTTCTTTCTTTCTTTCTTTCTTTCTTTCTTTCTTTCTTTCTTTCTTTCTTTCTTTCTTTCTTTCTTTCTTCCTTCCTTCCTTCCTTCCTTCCTTCCTTCCTTCCTTCCTTCCTTCCTTCCTTCCTTCCTTCCTTCTTTTCTCCTCACCGAAGGATATTTTTCCATTGATTTTTTTAGAGAGAGCGGAAGAGAGAAAGACAAATATCTGGGTGAGAGAAGCACATCAATTGGTTGCCTCCTGCATGTGCCCTGATTAGGGCCCAGGCCAGGGAGAGCCTGTAACCGATGTACGTGGCCTTGAATAGAATCATACCCAGAACCCTTAAGTCTGTAGGCAGACACTCTATCCACTGCGCCAAACTGGCTAGGGTCTGTTCCAGTTTTCTTGATTTAGATTCCTGATTTCCTGTCACAAGCAATACTTTGTTTGGGCTCTCAAGGTTTCCAGGAAAGAGGCCTTATTCCAAGACTGTTTCCTCTCTAATTATTAACAGTACTTATGAAGCACCTACTGTATGCACATCTTTGTAGTTGGTAGATTAGGGATACAAAATGAAGCAGCTAGAATTCTGATCTTATTAACTCAGTTATTTAAAACTAGAGGCCTGTTGCATGATATTCGTGTAAGAATAGAACTTCTTTTCTCTGGATCTACTCCCAGCCACTCGGAAGCCAGCATGTCCCTGCTCCTGGCCCACCTGGGAGCCAGCATGTCCTCACTTCTGTCCAGAGCACAGCTCCAGTAGTTCCATCCACCACCCACTTCCCATCATAGCAGGCATCAAACCCCTCCCGGCTGCTCTGTGCCTGCATATGCAAATTAACCCCCATCTTTGTTGGGTTAATTTGCATACTCACTCTGATTGGCTGTGGGCATAGCAGAGTGATGGTTAATTTGCATATTTCTCTTTTATTAGGTAAGAAAGAAGGTAAGATGTGCACTAGCCCTAGCTGGTTTGGCTTAGTGGATAGAATGTCAACTTGCAGACTGAAGGGGTCCGGGTTTGATTCCAATCAAGGCCACATATCTTGGTGGCAGGCTCCACCCTGGCCTGGGCCCTGGTCAGGGCGCTGCAGGAGGCAACAATTGATGTGTTTCTCTCACATCGATATTTCTCTTTGTCTTTCCCTCTCTCTTCCACTCTCTCTTTAAAAAATCAATGGAAAAATATCCTCAGGAGAGGATTAAAAAAAAAAAAGTGCACTAAATGCCTAGAGCAGAATACACACTGGACTGGGCACAGGGTATTCATGTAAAAACAGACTCTGCCTTCAGGAAACCATCATCTGCTTGAGTGGATAGACAAGAAAATGGACAATTATTCTAAGTGTTGTAAGAGTCAGGATGGAAATATGCACTGTGTGCTTGGGAGCATGGAGAAGGCCTGAGGGCGCTGGGCAGAGAAGCTTTGCCAGAGGCGATCCATTGTTTAGGTTTGCTCAAGACTGCTTTGATTTTAGTGCTGAAAGTTCAGTGTCCGGGGAACTGCCTCAGTCCTGGGCAACCTGGGAAGATGAGCCTCCTGCGGAGGAGTGGACAAGTCTGGGAAGATGAGTAGTCTTTGCCAGTGAAGCAGAAACGTAGGTGCCTTAGGTGAGGTTTAATTGATGCAGAGCCTAAGGTGAGGATTCTTGTCCAGTGACTTAGCAAGGAAATGCTCTCCGGAGAAGTTGTGATAGAGTGAAGGACACAGGATAGGGGAGAGGAGAAGCCAAACAAGGATGTGGCCTGATCCCATGGGAGCCCTGGATGGAAACTGCACTGCAGAGTCTACCCTGCCTGGAGACAAGTGAGGGGGCCTTTTGTACCCTCTGCCCCCAGCTTGTTTGTCATTGGCTCCAGGTTTCCAAGGTTGGTCCGGTGCAGGGAGGGGAGAGAGAACAATGTAGCTCCCGGGCATCTGGGGTAAGGAGGCCCCAGTCACCTCAGGACAGTTCTCCCCCGAAGGCTGCAGTGAGTAGCTGTTCAGAAAACTTCCTGCAGCCAGTTGAAGGGAAGGAACCGCAAGGCCTGGGCAAGGCACCTTGAGCACCTGCTAGAGGGGAAAAGATACCCATAGGAGGGGGAGTTAAGGCATTCAGCTGGAATGTCCTGTTTGCCTACTGCCTGAGGCACTGAGAGCAGTGGGGCAGGGCACTGAACTGGGTAGACATTACTCCTGAACTCCATTCTCACCTGAGATGTGGGATTGGGGCAAGTTAGGAACTAACGGCACAAATCCACAGGCAGGATGAGTGATTATGATGAAGCTCTGAAGGAAGGAAACAGGGTGATGAACTGGAGAGGGACTGAGGAGGTCAGAGCAGGCTCACTGAGGTGCGATCTGAAAGATGAGAATGAGACATTTTGAAGAGCCTGGAGAAGAGGGTTCTAGACAGAGGAAATGGGGAATGCAGAGACCCTGAGGTAGGGAGTGGGTGAGTCCACACAGACTGGTATTACAAGGTAGACAGGACAGTGTGCAGTAAGCTAGGAGAAAGGCCACTGAAATTCAGAGGAGAGAGAAAGAAGAATTGCATCAAAGTACTTCTTTAATTATGCAATTTTGATTTTAAAATTATGCAAATTTAAGGAACTTTTTTATTTCCTAGCTCTTTTTGGGAGGTATGTGGGTCAGAGAAAGTTCCTGAGGATGATCCCTAAGAGGCTGAGACATTGGAAAGGCAGCTTTCTCTTCCCTCTAACTTGAACCCCTGCTCCATAGGATCACTGCCTTTTCCAGATGCCTCTAGACAGCAAGAGCCAGGGTGGAGGAAGGGGCTGTGGGCAAAGGTGGTGGCTAGTATTGGAAATGCTGCCCTAACCTCATTTCAAGCTATGCATGACCCTGCCTCCTACCTTTCCTAGGCTTTTCTCTATAAATTCTTTGGCTTCGCCCTGTGGACCTCAAGAAATAAGAAATTGGTGAAGATGATGCTCTCCTCCATCCTTCAAACTTCCCATGAAAACCTGCAGGAGAGGGAGGTGAGCCAGAGTGCGTTGGCAAAGCATTTTCAGGTTGAGTCAGGATGACAAGGTGGCTAACAGCCTGGGCCTGGCAAACCAAAGCACCTGGGTTAGAATTCCAGCTCAGCCACCTACTAGCTATGTGCCCTTGAGCAAGTTACTGAACCTCTCTGTGCCTCAGTTTCCTCCTCTTTAAGGTGAGGCTACGGTACCTTTTGTATACAATATTTCTTTAAAAGTGTTTTTAAATTTTAAATAATTTTATAGTTAGAGAAAAGTTGCACAAAAAAAAAATCCGAAACAATTCCTATTGATACTTCTCCCAGAGCCCCAAAATCCCAATGTTTTTCCATGTTTCCTTTATCATTCTCTTTCTCACACATAAATTACATAATTTATTTATTTATGTTTTTATTTTTTTAAATAAATCTTTATTGTTCAGATTACAGGTGTTCCTCTTTTTGTTTTCCCCCTATAGCTCCCCTACACCTGATTCCCCACCCCACCCTACCCCATGCCCTTACCCCCCGCCACTGTCTTCATCCTTAGGAGTAAGATTTTTGTCCAATCTCTTCCCGCACCACTCACACCCGCTTCCCCCTGAGAATTGTCAGTCCACTCCCTTTCTATGTCCCTGATTCTATTATATTCACCAGTCCATTCTGTTCTTCAGATTTTTTATTCACTTGATTTTTAGATTCACTTGTTGGTAGGTATGTATTTGATGTCATTTTGTTGTTCATAATTTTTATCTTTACCTTTTTCTTCTTCTTCCTCTTCTCAAAGAATACCCTTCAGCATTTCATGTAATCCTGGTTTGGTCGCGATGAACTCCTTGAGCTTTTTCTTGTCTGTGAAGCTCTTTATCTGACCTTCAACTTTGAATGATAGCTTTGCTGGGTAGAGTAATCTTGGTTGTAGGTTCTTGCTGTTCATCACTTTGAATATTTCTTGCCACTCCCATCTGGCCTGCATAGTTTCTGCTGAGAAATCAGCTGACAGTCGTATGTGTACTCCCTTGTAGGTAACTAACCGTTTTTCTCTTGCTGCTTTCAAGATTCTCTCTTTGTCTTTTGCCCTTGGCATTTTAATTATGATGTGTCTTGGTGTGGTCCTCTTTGGATTCCTTTTGTTTGGGGTTCTGTGTGCTTCCTGGACTTGTAAATCTATTTCTTTCACCAGGTAGGGAAAGTTTTCTGTCATTATTTCTTCTAATAGGTTTTCAATATTTTGCTCTCTCCCTTCTTCTGGCACCCCAAAAATTCAGATGTTGGTTCGCTTAAAGTTGTCCCAGAGGCTCCTTGCACTATCTTCATATTTTTGGATTCTTTTTTCTTTTTGTTTTTCTGGTTGGGTGTTTTTTGTTTCCTCATATTTCAGATCTTTGGTTTGATTCTTGGGGTACGTTGATCTACAGTTGAGTTTCTGTATATTCTTTATTTTAGACAGTGTATGCTTCATTTCTGACTGGTCCTTTTCCATTTTTTTGGCATTCTCATTAAGGTCCTTGAAGGTTTCACTAAGCTCCTCAGAAGTGTCATCAAGTTTCTCGGCGGTTTTTAGAAGATTCTTGAGTAACCTTATAAATATGGTTCTGAACTCTATGTCATCCAGTAGTTTGCTTTCCTCCGTTTCTTTCATTCGTGACATGTTTCTTTGTTTCCACATTTTGGCTGCTTCCCTGTGTTGATGGAGTGGCTTTGTGTGGCAGGTGACCTATAGGGGGCAGTAGCTCAGCCTCCCCAATCACCTGATGTGGACGCTCTTGGTACACCCCTTTGTGGGCTGAGTGCAAAGTCTTGGTGTAGTTAAGCCTTAATTGCTGTTGGTACACTGGGAGGAATTGACCTCCAGGAGAATCGGCTGTGAGGACTCGCTGTGTCTATAAGAACTGCTGTGCTGGAGACACGCTTATGGTGCAGGACTTGTTTCAGTGGGGCTTTGGTGCTCGCTGAGTCTGCCTCTTGAATGTGTCATTTATGGATGTGAGGAGTTGAAATCTGGTTTCTCACACTGACCACTAGGTATACTGGCTTCTGGATCTCCAATGGGGTGCAGGTCAGCTATTGTCTGAGTCTACCCAGCAGGAGCTACAGCGAGAGCTACAGTTTTCTCCTCTTTGCTTCGGGTTTGGAGGTGTTGGAGCTGTCTGACCCAGGCTGCAAGTTTGCTAGGTTAAGCTGCGATAAGGCAGGCCTTTTTTATGTTAACGCTGCTGCTTGGAGTTTGGGTGGGTTTGTAGGTTGTGTGGGGCGGGGTCTCAGGGCATCACTAGGCTAGGGCGTGGCAAACAGTAATGGCTGCTAGTTAGCCGGCTCTGTGTCTCTGACTGCGTCCCGTGCCCCAGCGCAGTAAACAATTATTCTTGCATGCAGCTCTGCAAGCAGGCCCCCCTCACTTTCCGACCCGGTGTTAGACAATCCAGCTTCTCCCCATAGGAGTTTGGGTCCCCCGCGTCTCCCCAGAAACTGTATTTCAGAGTAATCGGGGGCTTGTTTCCCTTTGGGTTGAAAAAAGCAACGCCTGCCGCCAGCCCAGATCACGCGCCACCGTACCTCAGCTTTTCAGCGCTTGTGCACGTCTCAATGCTCTTTTCTCTTTCCTTCTAGTTGTAGAACTTCCACTCAGCCAGCTTTCCTGTGGTTCTGGGTGATAGACGTTTTGTCTTTTAGCTGTAAGTTTTGAAATTGTTGTGCGAGGCAGCAGTTTAGGTGTTTACCTACGCCACCATCTTGGATTCTCCCATAATTTATTTATTTACTAACATTATTACTGTATTTTTTGAATCTGAAATGAAAGCTGCAGTCATGAAGCTCATTTACCACTCAATACTTCACTGTCTATTAGCTAAAAATAAAGATATTCTCTTACATAAGCACAGTGCGGTGATCAAAATGAGGAAATTAACATTGCTACACCACTGATATCTAAATTATAGACCCAGTTTGAAAATCATCAATTGTCCCAACTATGTGTCTTAGAGCAAAAGAAAAAATATTCTTTTTTTTTTAAAGTCAGAATTTGATTCAGAATCAAACTGTGCATTTAGTTGTCATTTCTCTTTATTCTTCTTTAATCTGGAGCAAATTCCTCAGCTTTATCTTTCATGACCTGGACATTTAAAAAAATGTTGTACAATGTCCCTCGGTTTTGGTTTGTCTCATATTTTCCCATGATTAGAGTGTGCATTGTTGGTAAAATACCACAGAAGTGATGTGTGTTGTAGGATGGTTTTGAGAATTAAAATGTAAAATCACTTAGAGCAATGCTGGTGCATAAGCACTCTCTACATGCTGATGACTGGTAGTGCTGGTGTCCATGTCCTCAGGCCTCCCTCTCCAAGGCCCTTCTCCTGCCAGATTCTCAGAGCATCCATCAGCACCACGGTCAGCAACAGGTACTTACTAAGCCCTAGCAGCAAACAGTATCAATGAGGAGAAAGATGTACAGGAAAGAAACAGCTAACTATACACAATGGTCTTCCTAAAGGCTACATGAGCAGTCATTGTGGCATCGTGGCTGTGTGGGCTTGCTGGGACTTGGGTTTGTTGGGGAGAGTTTAGGAGAAGGAGGGAGGCAGGTATTCCCAGTTGACATAACATTCTGAGTCAAGATTCAGGATCAAGACTTTGGGGAGCACATCTAGAGAACAGTCAGTGGTCTAGTGGGACTGGAGTGCAGAGTTCTTTTGACAAGGAAGTAAAAGTGACCTCTTGCTAGCACTTGGGAACAGATTGAATACAGAAGATAAAGATAAGAGGGGAAAGGGCATCTGGGATGGTTCTTGGGTTTCTGGCCCAAGTGGGAGGAGACTGGTATCCTCCCCTAAGACCAGGAACCCAGGACAAAAGGGGGAGGAAGTAGATGTACTTAGTTTTTGACTGGGAGGGGTTGGAGTGTCAGATGGAGATGTACAGTAGCATGCAGACCTGAAATCATATCTGGGCTGGGTGTCTAGATTTGGGAAACATATTTCCCTGTCTGTAAAATGGGATGATAATATTTACCTCAATGCATTACGGTGAGGATTAATGAAGTAACATGTATAAGGTTGGTAAACATTAAGCACTAATGTTCTGGTGATGTCAGTTATGACGATGATGATGACCAGAATGAGTGGAAGCCATGGCTAAGAGAAGACATAAGGAGAGGGACAGAATAAACCCCCTTCTGATGCTCCACTAGTCCCTCTTTTCTGAAGAGGTAAACTTTTCCCTTTATCTACTTGCTGTCCAAAAGTCTACAAGTTCCACTAAAATGTCATCCCTCTCGAGGATCTGTGTCCTGGAGGCTGTCACTGTCCTGAGGCTCCCTCCACTCTGTCTTCTCTTGCTGCAAAGACTTAACGGTAGCCCTTTCAGCACAGATGAGCCAATTTGCCAACAGCTGGCACCTGCATGTCTGTTTGAGTTTCCTTAGCTCTGTGCCCAGCCATCCTTGTTGAGTAAGCTCTAGGGAGAAACTCCGCTGACAATGAAGTCAAAAGGGCCTGCTATGAGGCAGAGGGCTTAAGTTAAAGACTATTCCTGGCAGGAACCACAGAATCCCCAAGTCTTCATGCTTTTGACTCTCTCTAGGTTGTGATTCCCAGATCTCACTTCCAGCATCAACGTTCAGACCCACTGGCACGGAGAACATTTCCACTTAGTTGTTTTGCCATGACCTCCCATTCATCACATCCAGGAACTCACTCCTTTCTCTCTCACCAACTTAGACAGGCCTCTTTTTCACCTGCCTGTTTTGGTCAGAGTTGCTGCTGTTTCTTGTTCTCCTAAACTAGAAATATTGGCATTGTCTATAAGTCTTCCCTTTCTTCCATCTCCTCTCTGACTAGCTATCCAATCCTGTTGGTAAGGTGCCTGGGATTTGTTCTTTCCTCTGTTCCCTCCTCAGAACAACCATTCTCTGAATTCATAGTGCATATAAAAAGTATTCTCTATTGTGCAAAGTTAGGTTTGATATTACCAAGATTTTTGAAATCTGTGACTCTGATTTTTCTTTTTCTTTTTTCTGATTTTTCTTAATAATTTGCTTCTTGAATTACTTCTTGCAAAGATATTTGGTTCACCTGGATTTTTTTTGAAGTTTTTACTATTTTTTTATTTTTTATTGTTTAAAGTATTACACATAGTAGTACATATATCTCCTTCCCCCCCCCCATTGACCTTCCCCAAGCCTCCCCTACCCCCTGTCACATGTCCTCATCGCACCCCCACCCCCAGTGTCTTGTGTCCATTGGTGTGCTTATATGCAAGCATACAAGTCCTTCGGTTGATCTATTTCCCTCCTTCCCCATCACTCCCCAGCCTCCCCGCTGTAATCTGACCATCTGTTCGATGCTTTACTGCCTCTGTCTCTATCTTTTTGTTGATCAGGTTATAATGTTCTTTGTTTTCCATAAATGAGTGAGATCATGTGGTATTTTCCTTTCATTGCCTGGCTTATTTCACTTAGCATAATGCTCTCCAGCTCCATCCATGCTGCTGCAAATGGTAAGAATTCCTTCTTTTTTATAGCAGCATAGTATTCCATTGTGTAGATGTACCATAGTTTTCTAATCCACTCATCTGCTGACGGGCACCTAGGCTGTTTCCAAATCTGAGCTATGGTGAATTGTGCTGCTATGAACATAAGGGTGCATATACCCTTTCTGATTGGTGTTTCTAGTTTCTTGGGATATGTTCCTAGAAGTGGGATCACTGGGTCAAATGGGAGTTCCATTTTTAGTTTCTTGAGGAAACTCCATACTGTTCTCCACAGTGGCTGCACCAGTCTGCATTCCCACCAGCAGGGCACCAGGGTTCCTTTCCACCTGGATTTTAAATAGTTCAAATATGGAGAACCAAATCTTCCTTTCATTTATTTCCTCTCCTTCCCCCGCCCTCCCTTTCTCTCTCTATATCTTGCTTGTGGGAGAACACAGCAGGTGTCCGGCTCACCCTGACCTGTGGCATGGGGTCGTGGCTCTCTGTGTTACAGGGCATTGCTGTGGCGTTCACCATCGTGTCCAGGAAACATCTGAAGACAGTCCTGGAGCAACTGCAAGTGTATAGTGCTATACTTACTGACAGGGACTCATCGCCCATCCTCAAACTGGCAAAGGTGATGTCATTCCCAGGGAGCTCTACCAGCCTACCATACAAAGCATTCCAAGGCATCCCCATCACCCCAGCCTCCAATTTCTCTGAGGCTTTGTGACTCATCTATACCAGTAAATGCTTCTCTTTCCCTTTAAACAACTGTGGGAAAGTTGCCTCCCCACTCCTTTTCTCTTGCTCCCTTGTGTCTGCACTTCAGGCCCTGGTATCACCAGCTATATGCCCACCCTGTCCCCCAAGCTGCTCACCATTCCACAGTCCCATCTTCTTCCCCACATCTTGTGAGCAACCTTTTCCTCCCTGAACCTCCGTTTCCCCTTTCCCTACAGGAACATCAGCGAAGGGAATGGGTCCTTGTCTGTAACACCATCTACTTAAGCTATAGCAAGATTATTTTAGGGAACAAGGGAGCTATTTTCATGCATTTAGATGCCATCCTGGCCTTGATCCTGCAACACTACCACAACTGCATTTTGGAAAAGGTACTTCCTGCTTACTCTACTTCTCCAACATCCCATTTCTTCCATCTGCTCTTTTACCGCCCAAGAAAAAGATGCCTGGCCTTAAATGGGAGTCAGGGGCTTCTCCCACATATTAATCCTTTCTCTTAATCCTCCTACTCTGAGACTCTAATTGTCCCAAGGAGGAGACCACAGTAACTTTAGGTCTGTTGAAAAGTGTCTCCTTCCCTGCTGACATAGCTTCGTAATGTGCCATTGAGCTCTTCACTGCCCTCTCTGATGAAGGGATGAGTAAAACCTCAATTCCCTAGTATTCATAGGACGAAGCATTCAGGAGAGGCAGAGGAGCCTCAGACTGTTTTCCTGCATTTGCTATTTGTGCCAAACATGGGTCCCCAGGGTCAGAGAAGAATACCTTTCCATTCCCAACCCAGACATCCTTCGGTAGACCTTGTTCAAGGGAAAGACAATACCTTGAGAGACCAGGAAGCTTGAACTATACTAATTTAAGAGTTATATGAGGGTGGCTTCAGAAGGGGGTTGGTGAGAGGGGTGGCTCTCCCCACCGCAGGGATGCACTGGTCTAGCATCAGAGGGAAGATACAGAGCACCAGCCGAAGGAAGGCTAAAGAAGGCTTAGGTCCTCACCCCCCAGACTGTGTAGATAGTGTGCCCTGGCCCAGATCCACTCCCACCTTGGAGATCCCTGAGCATACTGGTTCATTCAGGATAAGGACCTGAAGCTGGATTACCTGAACGCCCTCATCATACTGACAAAAGTCCTGGGCAGTCAGCAGCACGTGGCCTTTCAATTCAAGTTCCCCCACAAGCTAGCAATTGTAACCTTCATGGTGGTAAGTATCTTGCAGGAGGTTGGAGGTGGGAATGCAGAGAGGAGGGAGGATAGGTCCACATGGAAACCATTGATAGCACTCCTAGGCTAGGCCTGAAGGTAGAAGTCCAGTGTCCTTTTCCTGCCTCAGTGTTCCCTTTCCCATCCTCAAGGCTGGGGTGAGTACTGTAGGAAGATGTGGTTGGGAGTAGGAGAGAGGTGCTTTCCTCAGAGTCTTTGGAAGTCACTAAAAATTCTAAATTCCACCTCCTTATGAACACAGCCTGGAGTGGGAGGAGCAGAGGCAGACAAGAAAAATATGTTCACCATCTGTGTGTGTGTGTGTGTCTGTGTGTGTGTGTTAGGACCTCATCAAGGAGGAGCCAATGAACTCCATTTCCAGCCCTCTTAGACAGAAGGCAATGAACATCATCAATAACTTCAGGTGACAACATACCATCCACTCTGTCTTCTTTGACCTGGTTCTATTGCAGCTCTTTATTCCCTAGTTGACCCCCACCTCTTATTTTCTGCTTCATCATCTAGCATAAGGAATAGTAGAAATTTACTGGACAATATCTGCCACTTATTTCTGCCAATATTTTTAAATGGGATTTTCAAAGCACCTGGTAGAGATGGCCTCTCCTATCTCTATAGCCACTTGCTGTTAATTCTGCCCCAGGCGTCCTTTGCTTTCAGTGCTGTCCCTGATAGGCACCTACATCTCCATCACTGATGTCCCTCCCATTCTCTCAAAATACCTGTACCCTTTCCTGCAATAGTCATGCCTCTTCTCTTTCCCTTAATTCTATTCTTTCCATCTTCCTGTCTCTTTTCACCCTTTCTTACTGTTTCTTCCCTTTCTTCTTTTAATACCCTTTCTTCTGATATCTACCTCCTTCTTGCTCCCACTTATTCCTCTCTCTCCACCTTATCTTTCAATAACCTTGTCAGTTGCTATTCCTGACAACACTGGTTACACTTCTTCTCCCTGGGTCTTAGTATGCTCAGGCCCCTCTTAGAGATAGAAGAAAGAGTAGAGCTACTCAGCACATGCTTCAAGAGTGTGTTCTGCCTGCCATCCATAGAAGTTTTGCAAAAGGAGGCATCTAGTCCCAAGGAGGGCCAAGCCAATGTGGTAAGTAACTCTTTGATGTTTGTCTCTTTGGTTTTATGTTTTAATTTTTTAAGAAGATGGGAAGGATAGGTTTGGCAGTTTTATGTAAGAGTCTTCTGCCTTCCTTAATAAAAAAAAAGAAATCATTGGAAGCCCTCCTGTAAAGAAGAGGTTCCTGGGTCATGTAGTCTGAACTCTACTCCTGAGATCTTACTTCCTTCTTCTACCCATTGATTACCACTGGCACCACTTTAACATTCTGGCCCAAAGGCAGATACTTGATCCTTCCCTTTGTAACTGCTGTGTGATTGAAACCACACTAGAAGGTTCAAATATGATTTTACTAAAGTTTGATAGGTAGATAAAGGCAGGGAATCCCAGGAGCAAGAAATCAGAGTCTATTTCTTATAGGGTCTGCAGTGTTTCATTGCGGAAGAAAAGAGGGATTCAATTTTTTATTTATATTCACATGTTTAATTCCTAGGAATTTTTCATGTGTTCTGATTACACATTTATCTTGCCTGGTTGTTCTTTTATTGATGCCATAGTCTCTTGAAAAAATTTTTTGAAGATATTAAAAAGCATTTAAAAATACAAGTTTCTACTATTTCCTGAGTTAGCTTGATTTTCTTTAAGGTCAGTTGGTTTGTTCATCTTGAGCATCCTTTTCATCAGATTTCTGGTAATCCTTATTTTTTAGTTCATAGTTATTTTATGTAGGAAAGACTAGTACACATAGAAAAGGTGGAAGTGAGTTTTCTCTGGCCTTCCTCAGTGTAAATCTGATTCGGACGAGGAGGGTATTTTGACAGGATTTCCCTGTGTTTGGAGCAAGCTGGGAATTCCAGCTGCCCAGGAAGAATAGCTTTACACCTTTGTAGGTTTCTTCTGAGTACTTTATCCCAGTGAAAGCTGCCTTTCTTTTTCTTTCCCCTACTTTTCGGTTTTAGTGGCTGAGATCTATGACAAAGTTGCTCTGGTTCTCCCAGCAGGACCTAGGTTTAGCAGCCCTCCTTGGCAGATCACCTACTCTCTTTATAAGGCCTTGGGCAAGGCCACTTGGTTCATTAAAGGGTGAGAGGGAGAAACCCACTGTCCTAGCTTTTGTGAATCAGTTGCTCTGCAGACAGCTAGGCCAGTCCTCCTCCCACCTGGAGCCAGCCAGCCTGTCAGTCTTGGCTGCTTCCTGAAGCTGTATCCCCTGGGACCAGAGTCCCAGATGAGTTCAAGTTAGGGAGTGGGGATGGAGAAGGCGGGGTAGCTATGTTGCAGGGGAACTCCAGGACACACTACAAACCAGGCAGACATTTGTGCTCTGGTGAAACAACAGAGGGATTTATTCAAATGAATGAAGAGCCAGGAGTGCTTGAAATGCAGGGGAAGTTTTTGAGCAGGCTTTCTCAAGGACGGCTGGGAGAACCAGAATGCTGAGCAGTTTAGAAGGAGGGTTGGGGCTGACAGGTTGGCATTTGTTCGAGTTCCATTTCCCCCCTTCAGGATCTGTTTAAGGAGACCATGCAATCCCTCCTAAGACTAATGGAGACACTTATTGTTGAGATGCCCACCCGGATCCAGAACTGCTTGCAGGTCAGTGGGAAGAAGCCCCTCAATGTTGGTGTATTCATTTCCTAGGACTGCCATAAATAAATACCACATGAAGTGACTTCAAACAACAGAAATACAGTCTCTCTCAGTCATAAAGGACAGAAGTCCTAAATCAAAGTATTGGCTGGTTTGGTTCCTACTGGAAGCTCTGAAGGAGACTCTGTTTTATGCATCTCTCCTAGCCTCTGGTAATTCCTGGCAACCCATGATATCGCTTGGCTTGTCGACATAGCATTCTAATCTGTGCCTCCATTTATTTTCACAGGGCATTCGTGTGTGTGTGTGTGTGTGTGTGTGTGTGTGTGTGTGCTTTTTTTAAATAAAATGTTTTTATTGATTTCACAGGTGGAGGGAGAGGGAGAGAGAGATAGAAACATCCAATGATGAGAGAGAATCATTGATCAACTGCCTCCTGCACAACCCCCACTGGGGACTTATCCCACAACCCGGACATGTGTCCTTGACTGGAATCAAACCCGCACCCTTCAGTCCGCAGGCCACAGTCTACCCACTGAGCCCAACCAGCGAGGGGTCTTAATAAGGACAGCAGTCATTGGGGTAGGACCCACAAATCCAGTATGAACTCACCTTAATTTGAATCATCTGCAAAGACCCCATTTTCAAACAAGGTCACAGTCTGAGGTTCTGAATGGACATGAGTTTGGGGTGGGGAGAACACCAACCTAGTACAGTTGGGAACAGACCAGGAAAACATCTAGGGACTGTTTATTTTCACAGTAAGAAAAACTAAGAGGTAGAACTGCTGATGAAGATTGGGTGCAAAGGTTTAAGGGAAAGGATAATAAGGGCTAAGATCAAATAGCTAATATTGGTCTTGGCTTTAGAGGTGAGAACTTCCTCCTTCTTCCCCTTCAGCCATAGCTGTGGCCAGCTTCTCTCTCAGCTGCCCGCTGCTCCCTCATAGCAGTTAAAGTTAAAAGCACAGGCTTTGGACTTCCATACACTATGGTTCCAGATCGTGGCTCTGCTGTTTGCTGTATGGTCTTGGGACGTTATTTAACTTCTGCTTGCCTCAGTTTACCCTGGAAAATGGAATGACTGTAGTACCTAGTTAATGCAGTCACTTGGTAATCCAGTGAGATGTTCACAAAGTGCTTGGCTCAAAGAAGTGAGGTGCCAGGTGCAAATGATTTGTCCACTTTAAAATTGTCTTTTTATTGACTTGGTTTACTCTATGCTAATGTCATTGTGATACTTTGGCTTTGTCCTGAAATGGCTATTCCCCAATTACCACAGCAAGTTCAAGATTTCTTTGCAGTTCTTGTTGTTATTAAAATACTAGGGGCCCAGCCCGCAAAATTGCGTGAGACCAGGTGCCCCGCTGTCGCAGCGTGGGACTGCCCAGAGTCCCACCCCGCGGGGCCGGAGCTGCACATGGAACTTTCTGAGGTCCCACTTGATTATATAAAGATTTACATAATTAAAAACTTACTAGCAAAACCATGTAAAGTTTTACTTAGAGAATTTTTGCTCCAAACTGATCCTCTTAACCTCATTCCCACTTACCCAACCATTTTCATTAAGTTCTGGTTTGTCATTCCTGTTTTTCTTTTGTGAAAATAAGCAAATCTCTTTTTATGGTATATTCTTATTTCCCTTTCTGTTTTACACAGTAGTTAGCACATTCTATTCAGTGCTCTTGGCCTTGCTTTTTTCATTTTTCCACATCAGTTCACAGGTATATTCCCTTTTTTATGGTTTCATATATGATGTGCATGTAATATAGTTTATTCAATCAGTCCTCTAAGGATGGGCATTTTGACTGCTTGTAAGCATTTTGCTACTGGTTTTCTTCTTAACTTTTAAATTTGAAAGGACTGTAGATTCACTGGGAGTTGCATAAATAGTACATAGAGCCTCTATTAAAACCAGGGAATGGCTCAGTGGTTGAGCATTGGCCCGTGCACCAAGAAGTCACTGGTTCAGTTCCTGATCAGGGCACATGCCTGGGTTGCAGGCTTGATCCCCAGTGTGTGTGTGTGTGTGTGTGTGTGTGTGTGTGTGGCGGGGGGACAATGTGCAGGAGGCAGACGATCAATGTTTCTCTCTGATCTATGTTTCTATCTCTCTCCCTCTCCTTTCCTCTCTCTCTAAAATCAATACAATCATACTTAAAAAACACACAAAAGCCAAGGAATTGATGTTGATACACCATTGTAAGACATAGACTATTCAATTTTCATCAATATTTTTAAATTGATTTCAGAGTGGAAGGTTGAGGAGGGGTAGAGAGATAGAAACATCAAAGATGAGAGAGAATCATTGATGGGTTGCCTCCTGCACACCCCCTTCTGGGGATCGAGCTTGCAACCCGGGCATGTGTCCTTGACCAGAATCAAACCCAGAACCCTCCTCAGGCCGACGCTCTATCCACTGAGCCAAACTGACTGGGCAGGAAGTGTTTCTTCTGATCAGTGAAGCATCAGTGTTCTTTTGAGTTGGTTGTGGATTTTTCATCTGCTACTCTTCTTCTTTTTCTATTACGTATCATTGTCTGTGTGGTTGCATCATTGTCAAATTGATGACAGTAGATTGACAAGTAGCAGGACCCATATTTGGGACCCATAATTTACCAAAGGTGAGACGCTTTTATATTGTGTTTCAAGTGAAACCATTTATAATTATATTTTTTCAAGTAGATTTACACACACTTTACTCTGGAATCTGTGAATACGGTGACTCTTACTTTTTATCACCAAGTTCTTTTTCTACTGAAGAATGAGAAGAGGAGGGTAGGGGAACTCGGGGATTATGTTGAAGCACTGAAGTGAATCAGAGTCGATATATTTTGAGAGCCACTGCTTAACCTGAAAGAAAGGGGTAGGAATTGAGGTGATTTCTAGCACCTAGATGAAGGGAAAATTGGGGGCTGGAGGTTATAATATCTTGTAACTTGATAGGAGAGAGGAGAGAATGAAACCTCTGGTTCCAGACCCACATATAACCTGCCTCTTGGCAAAACAGGTCCTGCTGTCAGAACTCTTGCCCTAATACTTTGTAAAAGCCAGGTTCAAGGATATCTTTCTGTTCTCTGGGACACAGATGAATGGGCCTCTCCTTTTACTATCTTCTTCCTCCAGCTTATGGATATGTGGCTTAATTCCCAGAAGGACAATGAGCGTGAACGGGCCATGTGGTGTACCGCACGGATTCTTGGATTTACGGCAAAAATGGAGGACTTCAAAGTGAGTGGCGGCTTGCCCTGGAGTCTGAATCCTCATACCCTGTCTGGTTGCCCTTATCCCTACCTTCATCATATATATTACCTAGCTTCAGTCACTCAGTCTCATCCTCCTTCTCCCTGGCCCATGCTGTTTTCTCTTGTACATCCCGTCCAGTTTTCTTCTTTCTCCATCTGACATCTTCTACTAGTACTTGCTCTTTTTCTCCATCCATCAGTTTTATTTCCCCCCACTTGGTTCAGTTTGATGCTATTTGTCTGAACAAGCAATTACTAAATACTCACCTTGTGCCAGGCACTGTGTTAGGTGCCATAGCAAATACACAGATGACCAAGATAGTTTCTGACTTCATGAATCTTACAGTCCACTGGGGAGAGAGGCATGCATAGAACAAACTTAAGTAGAAGGTGATAATGACTATATAAGCCAAATATAGTGGGAGTGAAAGATCAAAACAAACAATTACAAGTGAGGGGGCAGGGAAAGCTTCATAAAGAAGAAGGCATTGAACTAGACTTGACAGATGAGTGGGGTGTCAAGGGGCAAAGAAGAGGGATAGAGTAAGGTAATTATAAAACTATGACCTCTTATGTCCTTTATGGCCACAATCCATCTATCTAATTCCATTCCCATTAACCTCACATAGTCTCACCTTTCATGTCTCTGGAATATGCATTTCCTCCTCTGAGTTCTTCCTGTAATAACTCAGCCTAAGGGAATGGCTGGGAGAACGTGTGACTTCCAGCTTCCTTCCCCAGATGGAAATTGAATTCACCCGGCTGGGGTGCTTGGTAAAGCTGCTGGCCGTGCGCTGCCAGGACCCAGTGGACAACATCTGCTTCCTGTCTTCCCAGGCTGTATACAACCTCTACTGTATCCTCTTGAAGAAAAAACGTATGAGGAACCTTCTCTTACCGCTCCCCCTCTAACCACACACTTAGGCCTGGCCATCCCCACACACTCGTCCCAAGAAGTTGCTTGAGTACCTCATTTCCATTGAGGAAACTACCCCCAAACATCTACAGAAAATCTCTTGGGACAAAGTACCTACATAGGAAATACTTCTTTTGAATTAGTTTCTGCTCCTCTGGCTGAGCCCCATATTTTTACCCAATTCTATCTCTGCTCTGAGGCAGGCAAGATTGTTTGTTTGTTTTTTACCTCAGCTCCCACCATTTCTTATCTTAATGCCCATTCCTCTACTCTCAGCCCCACAGGACATACATAGCCCCAAGCTGACTTAGTGCAGTAGGAGTTTTGGTCTAGAAGGTGGTAAAGGGGGAGCTTAACATGCTTTCTGAGTGTCTGAGGGGTGGGGTGGTGTGTCTTGGTTTCAGAGATGAAGAAGAAGTTGCAGGGCTTGTGGGAAGAAGAGGACGTGAATGAAGCGTATAGTGCCACCGTGTTCTATAACAACACCTTTGAGATTGCCGAGGTGAGGGAGCAGGACCAGAGACAAAGCGGGGAAGCCTGGGCCTCTCATTTACACGCTATTATAGACTCCTGGGATGGGACTCTTATCCTGTCTCCCTTTCCATTCCATTACTAGATGTGAACTTCTCCTTTGGGGGAAATTTTCCCATCACATGCTACTATCTGTTCCCCCTTGAGCATCATGGGTACTAATCCTTCTTTTGCCCATCCCCCCAGAAGCATTTGCTTCGTGCTAATGCTGCTTTGTGAGCAATGTGTAGACTCAGAGGGATGTCACTGAGGATCTTAGCCCTGGTTCTCCTCTCCCGGGGTTCTGCCTCTGCACCCTCTGACCTCTGAGCCCCACATTGCACTTGAGACCAGTGTTTTCTCCCTTCCATCCCCAGGACTCTGTCCCCAGTGAAAGGGACTTTTAGGAGTTAGGCAGACAGCACAAGACTGTTAGGCAGGACAGAAGCACACAAGCTCCCAAGAGAGAAGTCCTCCCTCAGCAAGAAGAATGGCACAGGCTCTCTCAGGCAGGGGGAGCCCTGGGTCCAGACTGATTGCACCATCTGATCCCCCCCTGTTGCAGGCCTTTGCAGAGTACTTCACCCAGACCCAGCTCACCAACCTGGTGCTGACGGCCATGGAGGAGCTGACTGGCAGCAGGGCAAAGGTGTCTCTGGCTGCAGCCCAGTTGATGAGTGGTGTCATGAAAAAGCGGGGCACTGATTTGATAAAGGTAGTGTGGTGCTGGGTGGGAGCTCTGCCTGGAATGTCAGGAGCCCTGGCTCTTGTCCTGGCTCTGTTGCCAACCAGCCAAAGGGCCTTAGCCAAGTCCCTCTCCTCAGCTGGCTTTAATTCCTTCACTTCTAAAATGTAGGCTTGCAGTAGATTTCCTCTGTGGTCCCATGAGCTCTGACATTTGTAATCCCGAGCTTGTAACTGCAGTGCCTCCTATCTGGGTGGCTGATTCCTCAGTTAATGACAGCCATGTGCAGGGGTGTAGGCATTGTTGGGGGACTCACCCCGACCCCATGGGGTGTCAGGAGCTAGACCTCTGTGAGGGGGTAAGGCTGTGAATTGCAAACAAGGAAGCTCACAGAATGACTGAACTTTGCATAAATTTTCTTTTAAGCTAACCTAAAAATGGGAAGGCCTAGCATTTAAAAATCTGTTTCTCACTTCACTAAGAAAATAAAACAACTTTAAAATGGTCTCACATAGGAAAACTCTCTGAGTGGCCACCATCCTCTTTATGTGTGTCACGAGCTGTCCACCCTCTTCTCTCTCTGAGTCCCCAGACACCCATTGCCTCCACTCATTTATGTGACTGGCCTGGCCTAGGTACCAGAAATGGAAGGGCACCATGATGGTGTCCTTGAGATATTGCAATGAAATGGGCTTCCTAGAGGTCCACAGTTCAGAGCACTGAGCACCAGATGAGAGCCCCATGGTCTTTCCATATCCAGTGCCACTGTCCCTGCAGTTTCAGGGGTGAAAGTTGACCTTAGCTGGAAGGGAAAGCACTGAAGTGCATCCAGGGCTTTTGCCTTCCTTCTGGAGGGCCTTGTGTCTCCTGGGCAACCTCAGACTTCCTCTCTGGATGTTGGGGCTGTGGGCAGGCATTTGCTCTAGTGGGCTTTGCCACGAGCTTCTTTTGGTGGGCCCTCCTGGTCTGACCTTTCGCACCTCAGAACTCTGCCTTGAGAAGAGTCACTGACAGGATTGCAACTAGGCCCCTTGAGTTTGAGGACTTAGTAGAGAGGGAGGAGGAAGGAAGGAAGTAAAGAAGGAATGACGGGGGTTTTTCTGGCTCTCCCCTGCAGGTTGAGGAAATTGTGGCGGGCATCCTGGAACGGCTCAAATTGCAGCTGGAGCCCAACACAAAGGAGGAGATCCTTCGGGCCCTGTGCTTGCTGGCAGGCAACAGCACCCACAGTGTTGTGCCACTGCTGCTCAACAGGCCCCTCCCTTGGGATAGGTACCTCTCCCACACCCAGGAGCACACTCCATCCCAGTAAACCCTCCTCTGCTCCACCCTAAGCCCATGTTAAAAATCACTGCACAAGGATGCTTTCTTCTTGATGCCAATCAAACTTCATGTTCTTTGGCCAAGTCCTCTTGGGCCTCACTCCCTCTAGAACCTGAGAACAGGCACTTCATGGGCTCAAGACCAGATGGGTACTAGAATATGATTACAAGGGCCCATGACATAGCTGTCCCTGGGTCCTGCAGAACCATTCTGGCCCTGTGGAATGTGTTCGACACCGAGCGAGAGACCACAATCAATGTCCTGCAGCTGCTGATAGGCAAACTGGAAAACCACTCCACAGAGGGAACGACGGAGATAGCCCTGCAGCCCGTGGAGGTCAGCATGGGGAGGGATGGGGCTGAGGACTTACGTCTGGGACTTGCATGCAGAACTGAAGATTAAAGGGCACCTGGTGGATGCGAGCAGGTGTTAGGGAGCAGTGAAGGGAAGACGGTTAACACTGGACTCACTAATACCGCACATATGGTTAGCACTTTAACTTTGTACATCCAAGAACTGCATGATGTAGAAAGTGCAGGAATCAATCCCATTTCATGGACGAGGAAACTGGTGTTCAGAGTTAATCAGCTTTTTCTATCTCCTGCGTTTGGGTCTGGCACCCATTTTTCTGGGGCCTGGCCAGGGGCATGGGCTGGTGAGGGCAGAGAATGAAATTTGGTTGCCTGAAATTGGGTGGACCATTTATTTGCTGCTGAAAATTTAGCGTTGGTTCCCTTTTTGTTTTTAATGTTTGGGAATAAAGAGAGAGCAGATTACATGTGTATGGCCCCTCATTTCCCCAGGGATGAGCTGAGGCCTTTCAGTCTTTGGGTGCTGCTTAGAAACCTCAGTCAGAGTGAACTGTGACCTTTGGGCAGTGACGGGGGACGGGGGAGGGGGAGGGAAGGTTAGACTCAGTGTGTGGGATTGTGGGACCATTTATGTCTTTATCAGACCAAGTCAATTCTGATTCCTCCTTTCCATGTGTCCTCCCCAGGCGGCGTGTGCCTTGTGTGAGATGCTATCCGGGTCCCTGTGCCGGGAGGCCATCCAGGAACTCTACCCCCGGCTATTGCTGGCTGTGCTATGTCATCTCAGCTGGGTGATTGAGCAAAATGCCTCCCAGAAGATGGTGGTCTACAGGAAGGATGGGGGCTCAGGCAAGACCTTTGACCCTACTAGGTAAGCCTAACCCTGGTGTGATAGAAAATGAGACTAGTGAGCCCTGGACAACTAAATGCCAATCCCTAGGGATGCTGAAGAAGAGACTGACAGCAGCATAGAGCTAGAATGTCGGTGTGGGAGCTGCAGCATCACGTGCTGGAATGTTCGCACATATTTTCATGTTTCTCGTTACTCTTTTCCCTGCATGCACTCTTCTGCTTCACTCAGCGGTTCACGTCTCTGTTCATGACTCGGCACATGAAAGATTGAATTCTCTCTATGCAGCTGTGGCCATTCGAATCTGGATAATCTCTGGCCTAGCCTTGTCACTAGCTGTGACATCTCATGCAAGTCACTACTGCAGTTTTCTGCAGTAAGATGGGTGTTGAACTACTAAATAAGTGGTTGTCAGACTTTTTAAAAAAAAGTCAGGGTATTCTACTCAAGTGAAATCTTAGAGTAAGAATATAAAGAAAACCAGTAACCAGAGACATTCTGGTTAGGTTGGTGTGGAGGTGAAGAGATATCCTAACCCTTTTACACCTGGAGAGCAGAATTTGAAAGCTGTGGCACTAGCATATCTCTATCGTCTCTTTACAAGACTCTGTGGTTGGATGAGCACCAAGATTGAAGCAGTGAGCAGACAAACAATTGGAGATGGGTTTCATATTGCCATGGTTTATCATCAGCTGGAAAGCAGGATCCAGCTAGCTACCAGATTAGAGAACTGTCTCCTGGCTTGCCAGGATAAGGATGCAAACTATGGCATAATACCTTGTCCATCCTTGTGTTCCTTCTTTTCTCAAACCTCGTGATGATTGGCCTTCAGTTGTGCCCTGGAGGTGGTGAAGCTGGTGTTGTTCGCAGCTGCATATGATGGAGTGGTGGTCTATGCAGATGAGCATAAGTGCTGGGCTCTTCTGTCCTGCCCTAAATTTTACTACATAGGGATCATGGAACTGACAAGGTGGGACCATTTCCCCAGCATGCCTAATACCACTCTAGCCCCCAGTCCCAATTTTCCAGGGCACAGCACTCAACTACAGCAGCCTTAAACCCTCCCTTCCGCATCTCCCAGACCTCCACCTTCACATTTTCCCTGTTCTCTGCATACTGTTCCCTTGCCACCTCCCCTCCACTACTGCCCACTCCTCACCCAGCAACTCTTGGCTTCCTCTGCCCCACCCCAGAGGCATTGTGAAGAACTGTGAACCAGTCATGCTGCATCGAGTTCTGAACTTTGCCAAGAACCTCCTCAACAGCGTAGATAATCGTCGGAAGATCTTGGCCAGGACCATCTATGCACAGGTGAAATCCTGGGGAGAGGACCGCAGCCCTAGCCATTCATTTCCTGTAGCTGAGGAACATTTAACAGAAATGTTCAATAACTTGCTCCAGAAAGTGGAAAGAATAGAACTGAGTGTGGATTGCTTCCCTGACACTTCAGAGCCTGGTTAAAAAAGGCCTGGGAGGGGAGCAGCAACATTAATCCCCCCAGAATGATTTTAGGATCCAGGATCTGGCCCAAAATGCTAACGTTATCAGCGCTATCCTCCATTGCCTTCGACCAGTGGTTCTCAACCTTTTTAATGCTGTGACCCTTTAATACAGCTCCTCATGTTGTGGTGACCCCCAAACATAATATTATTTTCGTTGCTACTGCATAACTGTAATTTTGCTACTGTTATGAATCGTAATATAAATATCTGTGTTTTCCGATCGTCTTAGGCTCTACAGCAGCGGTTCTCAACCTGTGGGTCGCCTAAGACCATCAGAAAACACAGATATTTACATTACGATGCATAACAGTAGCAAAATTATAGTTATGAAGCAGCAACGAAAATAATTTTATGGTTGGGGGGTCACCACAACATGAGGAACTGTATTAAAGGGTCGCAGCATTAAAAAGGTTGAGAACCACTGCCTTAAACTCTACCCCATGTGCACCGATCTACCACTGCTCTCAACTGGTCACAGTTCTTACCTGAGTATGGGGCCTGAGGGGAGCTAGAGAGACATCAGGTACCCATGACCTTTTCTCCATCCATCGTTGTAGTATCCTTGCTTCCACAGCTCCTCTGGCATCGATCAGTGGCTCAGACTCTGGGGCAAGACTTTGTGGGCAATCTGGTCAAGTGGATTAAGGAGCCCAACCTCATCATGAAAGAAATTGGACTCCGTGGAATCAGTAACCTGGCACTGCATCCAAGACAAGTAGAAGTGGGGGTCCCAATGGGAATCAAATGCTAGTCTCTGAACCACTTAGGGTCTCTTAATTACCCAGAGCTTAGTATATTTCCCAACCCCACATCCTAGGGCAGTACAACATTGAGTTTGTAGACTTACATAGCCTGGGCATCTAGCCTCCCAAACACCCTGAGCACCAGCCTTCCACTTGCTCTGCACATCCCGCCCCTAGATTCCCTACGTCTGTTTTTTTGAGGCACCATCTGTTTTCTCAAAACCCTATCCCTAAAGTGTTGCATGATCCCCAGATGGTAAGTGATCTCTGCGCCTTCTTCTAAACAGTCAGAGTCTCTGAAGAGCCTGGTTCCATTCTTGCGTGACTTCTTGAAGAGTGAGGCCCGAGTGACAGTTCAGGCAGTGAAGGCCCTACGGAACATCATCTACCATGGGCAAGGAGAGGAGGTCAAGGCGGTGTTCTGCAGCATTTCGAGGCATCTGCGTCCACTCATCAATGATGTATGGGCCTTGGTCCCTAGCATTAGTTGGGAACAGTATAATATGGGCTGGGGCTGAAGGTGAACCTTGGAAGCTGAATTAAGGGTACTGGGGCAGGGCTATGGGACTTGGTGGAAGGCTAAAACCACTGAGGGGCAGATAAAAGGAGACTTGGCTACTAGAAGCAGTACATTAGACAGGTCCAAAATTCACTCCCTATTACATACAGATGTAGCACTCATCCACTTACTCTCTTACCACATATTCCCTGAAAGAGCCACTGAAGGGAAAAATGTGACGTACTGATATAAAATTGGTTCTGACGCCAATGATCTTCTCCTGCAGACTTGAAGAGTGGGGGAAGAACTCATAACTTTTACCCTCCTTCCAAACAACACAGGGACCCTACAATGCTAGGAGCCTTATTACAAGAACCCAAAGACTCAGAAATCTGAATTTCCCAGGCCAATCACAGCCCACTCCATGTCTTATCCTCTTTACAGATCAGAGACATTTTGAATTGAAGGGACTTCACATCAAAGATGTGTGCTTACTTGCAGTATTCCTTTTCTGGCACCTATCAATTTTTAATATTTGAACCTTGGATTTGAATTATTTTTGTATCAGTCTCATAATCTCTAAGTGCCTGGACACTCACTCCATGATTCATCTATTTTTCAGTTACTTTTAAAGTCCAACATGTATAGTTGACTTGACAAAGCAACAAGATAATCTTTACCCTTCATCAAAACAATCTAAGAATCTTAGAAGCTTGATTACACCGCCCCCATTTTATTAATTAATATTGTCTGGTATTTTAGTTTCGCATTCTTTTAAAATCCCCAAATTTGGTATTTAACATAATCACCACCATTTTTATTATTTTATATAGTCAAAACTTACTGGATTTACCCATATTTTGTTTACACATTTCTTCATTTACCTTTCCTTCTTATAGCTCTCTCCTCTCTTCTAGATTCATTTTCTTCTTTTTTCTTTGCGGCTTCTTCAGTGAGAGTCTGTTAATAGCAAAAGTTTTCATTCTTTGTCTGAAAATGTCTTGATTTTGTCTCACATTTGTCTTTAGTTTTCAGCAGTTTAGGATGTGTTGGCATGAATTTCTTTAGGTTTAGCCTGAATTTCTTGAAATCTCTATATTTAGGTCTTTTACCATACTTTAAAAGTTTGTAGCTATTATTTCTTCAAAAAGTTTTCAGCACATTCTTTTTCCTCTCCTTTTAGAAACCTGATGACAGAAATGTCGGACCTTTTGCTCTTGTCCCATCGGTCCCAAGATTCAGTTCATTTCCAATAATTTTCCTCATTGTTGTTCAGATTGGATAATTTTTATTGATCTGTCTTCAAGTTCACTGAGTCGTTCCTCTGACATCTCTGTTTTGCTAATTTGTATTTATCAGTTTAAAAATTTCCCATTTTTCTTTATCTTGTCTATTTCTTTGCTGAGGCTTTTATTTCTGTATTTATTACAAGGCTATTCAGTGTTGTTGTTGGAGTATTTTCTATCATAACTCCTTTAAGATGTATAACAGATAATTCCAACATCTGTTTCATCTTAACTGGCATATCAGTTGTCTTTTCCCATGTGAGTCAAATTTTCCAGGCTCTTCACATATAGAGTAATATTTTAAAAATCCTCACCTGAGGATATTTTTTCTATTGATTATTTTTTAAAAGAGAGTGGAAGGGGGAGAGGGGAGAAAGAGAAAAATAGAGAGAGAAACATGGATGTGAGAAAGACACATTGATTGGTTGCCTCCTGCTCCTGCAGAGGACTGAACCTGCAACGGAGGTACATGCCCTTGACCAGGAATTCAACCTGTGACCCTTCGGTCCACAGGCTGATGCTCTAACCATTGAGAAAAACTGGCCAGAGTGATTTTTGATTGCATCTTTATAAATATTAAGTTATGTGACTCTGAGTCTCATTGAAATCCTATGGAGGATGCTCATAGCTGTGCTTTAGAAGGCAACTGGCCTGTTTAAGTTCAGACTGCAAGTTCTGACTAGACTTCTGTGTGCACAGTGTAATTTCAATGTGAGTCTGAATATCGAGCGATTGCCCTTTTGAATGTTCACTTTCCCAAGGTCCTCCCTCGCTGTAACCTCCCTGATTTTACAGTTCCCTGGGGCTCCCTTTATCCAGTTGTTCAGTCAGAAAGCTGAGGCTTTAGTTACCCTGCAATGCCAGGGACGTCTGTGACTGTGCCTACATTTGGGCCAGGTGGCATGAAGGCAGAGAGAGGAAATGAAGAAATGGAGGTTTGTCCATCCTCTTGGGGTCTCAGCTCCTTCAAATGGAGAGTAAGGTTTCCCTCCCTCCAAGTTTGGCTCCTATAGATTCCCACTGGGGTTTGTGTGGGGGCTGTGGCATGAGAGAACATGAGTAATAAAAGAACTGAGGGATTTCCCCACTCTCTTTGAGTAGTGTGAGTTCCCTTTCTGGCTCTTTGAGGTTAACTAGACGACTTCTCTTGGAGCATTCTGTGGGCCTCTGGTGCTTGCTTCCCAGGTTCTAGTTGCCTTCTGGGCAGGTTGGGGAGACCAATAGATATGAAATGCCAGATCCCTAGGCTATAGAAACCAGTGATATCCCCCTACCCCAGGGAAACACCCTCTTTATCTTTGGCACTGGGAATTTCTCTTTCTTGAAATTGTAGTTTAAATTTTTTAGGTATATTTTATTTTGCATTTTAAGACGTCTATAATGGGAAGCTTGTCAGGTTATCGTCCATATTGCTGGAATGGTAAATCAAGATTTATGGTATAACTGAGAAATAGTAAGTGGTCATTATCTACACAATGACATCCTAGAAAGTGAAAAGAACACTGACGCAGGCAAGGGCTGTGAACTTAGGGTTCTAGGTGCTGCTTTCCCATTCACCTAGTCATGTAAATTGACTTCTTTAAAACTGTAGTTTTCGCTCCTAGTCAAGATGGCGGCATAGGTAAATGCTGTACTCTCCTTCTCCCATGACCACATTCCAACTAAGCTACAGAGCAACCATCATTGATACCTGCCTGAATTCGAGCTGAACAGAGCCCTAAAGCTAAGGGTATACAGAAGAAGCCACATCAAGGCTAGTAGGAGGGGCAGAGGTATGGAATGGGCTGGTCCCACACCCACATGTACTGATTAAAGATGGAGAGAGATATCTCAGCTGTGAGGTCGCCCACTGTGGAGTGAGGAGTCCCAGTCCTACACCAGGCCCTCTAGCCCAGCGTTCCAGTGTTGACAAGAGAAGTCCTCATAACTTCTGACTATGAAAACCAGTAGAGATGGTGGCTCCGTGAGAGGAGGGTGGGGGGCGG
The DNA here is from genome assembly GCA_026230045.1 of Corynorhinus townsendii. NCBI lineage: Eukaryota > Metazoa > Chordata > Mammalia > Chiroptera > Vespertilionidae > Corynorhinus > Corynorhinus townsendii. Next base: position 126,586,809 of record JAPDVU010000003.1, on the reverse strand, counting down.
GAGGGCTTCTGGAATCCCAGGCATTCCTCTTAAAGGGCCTTTGCATGGAATTACTCACTAATGGATTCACTTGCTCTGATCTCCAGCACTGGGGCAGCACCTCAAAAGGTGCCAGAGGTAGAACTGACTTATCTGGCTTCAGGGAAAAGCTGGAAGGGTGGCTGTCTCCCAGAGGAAGTGCTGGCAGAAGCTACTGTTCCTTTGCTAAGCCCTCCTCCCACTGCATGTGTAAGCAAGCATCAGATCAGAGTCTCCCTCAACCTGGTTAACACTGTTTCATACAAAGAGCTTGTTTTCGCATATGGCAACAGTTCTAAAAATATCTCAAAGGTTCACAAACCCCAAACAAGCAGCATCTGGCCCTGGCATGCCCTGTCCTGCTTACCAAGCATCTCTAAGCCTCGCGCCAGCAGCACCTGACCTCAGTTTGCATCTTATTCTCTCCCAGGCACCTCCAAGTCCACCACAAGTGGCAAACATCTGCAGGTCACTTTGTAGCTAATACCAGGTGCCCCCAGGCAGGTCACAAGCAGCAGATAACCTTGACCTGCACCTCTCAATAGGTCCCAGAACCAACACACCCAGTGTTCAGCTTCAGACTACACCAGAACAGCACCCAACTACATCCACAAATGACACACTCAAAGGGCAGACTTGGATGGTACCAGAGTCCTGCTAAAGCAAATTCTGCTCTGTAGGTTCACCCCTGCACATAGCAGCTCCACTATAGTCATGACCAGTCCTCACAACCAATGAGCCTGAAGGTCAATCCCTGCCATTGTTATGCCAACAGCAATCAAGACTCAACTGCAATAGGAAGGCACACAAATCCACACAGGGGCACACCTGGAGCACCCGGCTCAGGTGAACAGGGAGACTGTGTCACTGGGCCCCATAGGACACCTACTACATAAGACGACTCTACCAAGAGCAAGGGATGTAGCAGATCTCCCTAATACATAGAAATAAACACAAGGAGGCAGCCAAAATAGGGAGACAAAGGATCATATTCCAATGAAAGAACAGAACAAAATTCCAGAAAAATTACTGAACAAAATGGAGACAAGCAATCTACCAGATGCAGAATTCAAAACACAGGTTATAAGGATGCTCAATGATCTCAGTGAGAACTTTAATGAAGAGGAAATGTAAAATCAAAGATAGAGCCTGACCCGCATGATTCAGTGGTTGAGCATCAACCTATGAACTAGGAGGTCACTGTTCAATTACTGGTCGGGGCACATGCCCCGGTAGTGGGCTCGATCCCCATTGGGGGTGTTCAGGAGGCAGCCAATCAATGATTCTCATCATTATTGTTTTTCTCTTTTTTCCCCTCTCCCTTTTACTCTGAAATCAATAAAAATAAATTTTAAAAAACCCACGAAGATAGAAAAAAATATATATATTTAAAAAACTAGTTGGAAATAAACATACACCAGCAAACGAAGAAATACATTAGAGCCCTGACTGGTGTATCTCAGTTGATTGGGTGGTGTCCTGTGCACCTAAAGGTTTCAGGTTCAGTTCCCAGTTGGGGCACATGCCTGGTATACAGGCTTGATACCCATAGAGGGCATGCAGGAGGCAGCCAGTTGATGCCTCACTCTCACATTAATGCTTCTCTCTCCATCTCCCTTCCTCTGTGTCTAAAAATAATTTTAAAATAAAGAAATGCATTAGAAATAATTAATAGGAGATTAAATGAAATGATTTGGCAGATAAGGGAGCAGACCACACCCAATCAACACAGCAAAAAGAAAAAAGAATCCACAAAAAGTTGAGGATAGTTTAAGAGGCTTCTGTGATATCAAGTGATCAAGTGTACCAACATTTGTATCATTTGGGTACCAGAAGAAAGAGAGCAAAGAACTGAAAATGTATTTGAAAAAAACAGAAAGCTTCCCTGACCTAGGAAGGAAACAGACATACAAGTCCAGAAAATGCAGAGAGGCCCAAATAATATGAATCCAAAGAAGCCCACACCAAAACACATAATTAAAATACAAAAGATTAAAGATAGTCTTTTAAAAAAATGTATTGATTTGAGAGAGAAAGGAGGGAGAAAGAGAAAAACTGTTTTGTTATTCCCCTTCTTTATGGATTCATTGGTTGATTCTTGTAGGTGCCCTGACTAGATATCCACTCCACGACCTTGGCATATCCAGTAATACTCTATCCAACTGGGCTACCCAGTCAGGGCCAAAGAGAGAATCTCCATACTGTTTACCATTTCCATGCACCAATCTACATTTTCACCAACAGTACATGAGAATTCCTTTTTCTCCACTTCCTCGCTAATAATTGTTTGATGATAGTCATTCTACTGTGTGAGGTAATATTTCATTGTGGTTTTCATTTGCATTTCCCTGATGATTAGTAATGCTGAGCATTTTCTCATATGTCTATTTTCCATCTTGAGGCCTCTTTGGAGAAGTGTTTAAATCAAATTGTTTTTATTTTGCTGGTGTTGAGTTTTATAAATTCTTTATAAATTTTGTATATTAACCCTTTATCAGAATATGTTAACCCATTGTTGAATATGTTCTTCTATTAAGTAGGTTGTCTTTTTTAAAATTTTATTTTATTGTTTAAAGCATTACATATAGTAGTACATATATCTCCTTTTTCCCCCCATTGACCTTCCCTCAGCCTCCCCTAACCCCTGTCACATGCCCTCATCCCACCCCACCCCCCAGTGTCTTCTGGCATGCACACAAGTCCTTTAGTTGATCTCCTTCCCCCTCTCGCCAACACTCCCCAGCCTTCCCGCTATTCGATGCTTTACTGCCTCTGTATCTATCTTTTCGTTCATCAGGTTATAATGTTCTTTATTTTCCATAAATGAGTGAGATCATGTGGTATTTTTCTTTCATTGCCTGGCTTATTTTACTTCTTAGCTTAATGCTATCCAGTTCCATCCATGCTGCTGCAAATGGTAGAAATTCCTTCTTTTTTATAGCAGCGTACTATTCCATTGTGTAGATGTACCATAGTTTTCTCATCCACTCATCTGCTGATGGGCATTTAGGCTGTTTCCAAATCTTAGCTATGGTGAATTGTGCTGCTATGAACATAGGGGTGCATATATCCTTTCTGATTGGTGTTTCTAGTTTAATGGGATATATTCCTGGAAGTGGGATCACTGGGTCAAATGGGAGCTCCATTTTCAGTTTTTTGAGAAAACTCCAAACTGTTCTCCACAGTGGCTGCACCAGTCTTCATTCCCACCAGCAGTGCACAATGGTTTTGTCATTTGTTGATTTGTTGATGATAGGTTCTGAGAGGTTTGACAGTACCGCATTGTCATTTTGATTTGCATCTCTCAGATAATTAGTGACTTTGAGCATGTTTTCATATGTCTCTTGGCCTTCCTTCTGTCTTCTTTTGAGAAGTTTCTATTTAGGCCCGTTGCCCTTTTTTTTTTATTGGATCATTTATCTTCCTTTTATTAAGTAGTATGAGTTCCCTGTAAATGTTGGAGATTAAACCTTTATCAGTGATAACATTTGCAAATATGTTCTCCCATACAGTGGGCTTTCTTGTTCTTTTGTTGATGGTTTCTTCTGTTGTGAAAAAGCTTTTCATTTTGATGTAGTCCCATTTGTTTATTTTCTCTTTAGTTTCCATTGCCCTAGGAGCGGTATCGGTGAAGAAATTGCTTCGCATATGTCTGAGCTTTCTCTGCCTGTGGATTCCTCTAGTGTTTTTATGGTTTCCCGTCTTATGTTTAAGACCTTTATCCATTTTGAGTTTATTTTTGTGTATGGTGTAAGTTGGTGGTCTAGTTTCCATTTTTTGCATGTATCTGTCCAGTTTTTCCAACACCATTTATTGAAGAGACTATCTTGACTCCATTGTATGTTCATGCCTCCTTTGTCAAATATTAATTGAGCATAATGGTTTGGGTAGATATCTGAGCTCTCCATTCTATTCCATTGATCTATATGTCTGTTCTTGTGCCAGTACCAGGCTGTTTTGAGAACAGTGGCTTTGTAATACAGCTTGAAATCTGGTATGGAGATCCCACCTACTTTGGTCTTCTTTCTCAGGATTGCTGTGGCTATTCGGGGTCTTTTTTTATTCCAGATGAATTTTTGGAGAGTTCTTTCCAGGTCTGTGAAATATGCCATTGGTATTATAATGGGGAGTGCATTGAATCTATAGATTGCTTTGGGTAGTATGGACATTTTAATGATGTTGATTCTCCCAATCCAGGAACATTGTATGTTCTTCCATCTGTTTACGTCTTCCTCTATCTCTTTTTTCAGTGTCCTGTAGTTTTCCGCATATAGGTCTTTTACCTCCTTAGTTAAGTTTAGTCCTAGGTATCTTAATGTTTTTGGTACGATGGTAAATGGGATTGCTTTTTTAGTTTCTCTTTCTGTAAGTTTACTATTGGTGTGTAGAAATGCCATAGATTTCTTGGTGTTAATTTTGGATCCTGCTACATTGCCAAATTCATTTATTAAGTCTAATAGTTTTTTGGTGGATTTTTTAGGGTTTTTTATGTACAATATCATGTCATCTGCAAATAAGGAGAGTTTTACTTTTTCTTTTCCAATTTGGATGCCTTTTATTTCTTCTTCTTGTCTAATCACAATGGCTAATACTTCCAGTACTATGTCGAACAGGAGTGGTGAGAGTGGGCATCCCTGTCTTGTTCCTGTTCTTAGGGGAAATGGTTTTAGTTTTTGCCCATTGAATATGATGTGGGCTGTGGATTTGTCATATATGGCTTTTATTATGTTGAGGTCTGATTCGTCTATTCCCACCTTGCTGAGAGTTTTTATCAAAAATCGGTGTTGGGTTTTGTCAAATGCTTTTTCTGCATCAATTGATATGACTCTGTGGTTTTTATCTCTCAATTTGTTTATGTGATGTATCACGTTTATTGACTTGCAGATATTGTACCATCCTTTCATCCCTGGGATAAATCCTACTTGGTCATGGTGTATGATATTTCTAATGTATTGCTGGATCCGATTTGCTAGAATTTTGTTGAGGATTTTGGCATCTATGTTCATGAGGGATATTGGCCTGTAATTCTCTTTCATTGTGTTGTCTTTATCTGGTTTTGGTATTAGGGTGATGCTGGCTTCATAGAATGAGCGTGGAAGTGTTCCTTCCTCTTGAATTTTTTGGAATATTCTGAGGAGAATAGGTTTAAGTTCTTCCTTGAATGTTTGGTAAAACTCCCCTGTGAAACCGTCTGGCCCCCACCTTTTGTTTGCTGGAAGCTTTTTGATGACTGCTTCAATTTCTTCCATAGTTATTGGCCTATTGAGGTTTTTAGAATATTCCTGATTGAGTTTTGGAAGGTTGTAATTTTGTAGGAATTTGTCCATTTCCTCCAGGTTGTCCAGTTTGTTGGGATAGAGTTGTTCATAATATTTTTTTTAAAATGCTTTGTATTTTGGTGGGGTCTGTTGTTATTTCTCCCCTTTCATTTCTGATTTTGTTTATCTGGGTCCTCTCTCTTTGCTTATTGGTGAGCCTGGTTAGAGGTTCACCAATCTTGTTTATCCTTTCAAAGAACCAGCTCTTGGTTTTGTTGATCTTTTGTATTTTTTTTTTTTTTTTTTGGTCTCTATGTCGTTTATCTTTACTCTGGTCTCTATTATTTCCTTCCTTCTGCTTACACTGGGCTTCTCTTGTTGTTCTCATTCTAACTCTTTGAGTAGTAGGGTTAGGTAATTTATTACCATTGTTTCTTGTTTTTTGCAGTAGGCTTATAGAGATATGAACTTTGCTCTCAAGACTGCTTTCGCTGTGTCCCATAGATTTTGGATTGTTGTGTTTTCATTGTTGTTTGTTGCCATGATGTTTTTCATTTCTTCCTTGATCTCTCTGGTAACCCAGTCATTGTTTAATAGCATGCTATTTAGTCTCCATGTGTTTGATTTTTTGGATTGTTTTTATTGTAGTTGATTCCAGTTTTATGCCATTTTGATCTGAGAAGATGCTTGATATGATTTCTATCTTCATGAATTTGAAGAGACTTTGCCTGTGACCCAATATATGGTCTATCTTTGAAAATGACCCAAGTGCACTTGAGAAGAATGTATATTCTGTGGCTTTAGGGTGAAATGTTCTGAATATGTCAATTAATTCCATCTGGTCTAGTGAGTCATTTAGGATTGATGTTTCTTTGCTGATTTTTTGTTTAGAGGATTTGTCCAATGCTGATAGTGGGGTATTAAAGTCCCCTACTATGATTGTATTGCTGTCAATCTCTCCCTTGATATCCTCTAGGAGTTTTTTTTTTTATGTATTTGGGTACTCCTTAATTGGGTGCGCATATGTTTACCAGAGTTATTTCTTCTTGTTGGATTGCTCCTTTTAGTATTATGAAGTGGCCTTCCTTATCTCTTGTTATGTCCTTCACTTTGAGATCTAATTGTCAGATATAAGTATTGCTACCCCAACTTTATTTTCATTTCCATTCGACTGAAAAACCTTTTTCCATCCCTTCACCCTCAGTCTGTGTGCATCTTTTATTCTGAGGTGGGTTTCTTGTAGACAGCAGATGTATGGGTCGTGTTTTCTTATCCTCTCAGCTACCCTATGTCTTTTATTTGGGGTATTTAATCCATTTACATTAAAGTTATTATTGATAGGTGCTTATTTGTTGCCATTTTTATTCTTTACCCCTGTGTTCCTTCTTCGCTTCCTATTTCTTTTTTTACATTATTTCTTGCATTGCTGGTTTGGTGGTAATAAACTCCCTCAGTCCTTTTTTGTCTGTGATGCTCCTTATTCCACCTTCAATTTTGAATGATAGCCTTGCTGGGTATAGTATTCTAGGATTCAGTCCCTTGCTTTGCATGACTTTGTATATTTCATTCCATTCCCTTCTGGCCTGGTGTGTTTCTGTTGAGACATCAGTTGATATTCTAATAGTTGATACCTTGTAGGTAACTTTCTGTCTCTCTCTGGCAGCCTTTAAGATTCTTACTTTGTCGTTGGTGTTTGCCAATTTAATTATGATGTGTCTTCGTGTTGGTCTTTTGAGTTTCAACTTGTTTGGGACTCTATGTACTTCTTGGACCTGCATAGTTTTTTTCTTGCCAATATCAGGGAAGTTTTCTGTCATTATTTCTTCAAACAGGTTTTCTATTCCTTGCTTCTCTGTCTCTCCTTCTGGTACCTTTTTTATGCGAATGTTGTTTCGTTTTGTGTTGTCCCAAAGCTCCCTTAGGGTCTCCTCTTGCTTTTTAAGTCTTCTTTCCAGATGCTGCTGTGTTTGTGTGCTTTTTCCTACCTTGTCTTCTAATATGCTGATGCAGTCCTCAGCCTCTTCTAGTCTACTGTTTAAGCCTTCCATTGTGTTCTTTATTGCAGCTATGTCATTCTTCATCTCCCCTTGGTTCCTTTTCATGTTGTTGACATTCTCATTCAGCTCCTTATAGTTCTCATTGAGTTGTGTGTATTTGTCATCCAGCCGTTTAAACATCCATATAACCATTACTCCGAATTCTTTCCCTGATATGCTGCTAGCCTCAATTTCCCTTACTGGTGATTCCTCTTTTTCTTTCCTTTGGGGATTGCTTTTTTGTCTTCCCATGTTTTGCTCTAACATTTTAATTGTAGGACCTATTGGTTTGATACTCAGGGTTCTTTTGCAGATGGTGCTACTGGTGTGATCTCTCAGGTCTCCTGGGCTTGGTAATCTAGTGTAGCTCCCTACTTGAGCTATTTGGGTTCTCTTGATGTAGGCCTGTGAGCTGGAAAGGTACAACTGTGATTTCTAGAAGTCAGCAGCCGTGGTGGGGGATGTCCCAATTTTTCCTGTCTTGTGCCCTTGATTGAAATCAAGCATGTCCAGCGGGGACTCACTGTCGCACCCAGGAACTGTCTGTTGGGGTGATGGGTCTCAGGAGGCCTGCATTCTGGAAAGGTGTGACTGTGGTGTCCAGAATTTTGTAGTTGTGGGGTGGGCAGACTCAGCTTTTGCTGCTGCACCTGTGGTGGATATGTACATGCTCCCAGTGGAGGTTCACAGGGGCACCCATGGTGCGTTTGCCCACAAAGGGCGCTGAAGTACTCTGAAAGGCCCTGGCACTGAAGACATATAATTGAGGTGTCTGTGTGCAGGTATCCAGGATGAGTGAATTCAGAATTTCTACTGCCAGGGGGAGTGCGTCCCTGTTTGTCCAAGATCACACCCAGCAAGGACTCACAGCAGCTCCCACAAGCACCCTGTGGATAGATGGGCTCAGGGTGCCTGCCCCATGGAAATGCACTTATGGGCTGGCGGTGCGTTTGGCGCAGAGCTCTGACTCACTTTGAGGGGCCCTGGCGCTGAAGTTAAGCATCTGGGGTGTATGTGGGCAGTTATTCAGGAGGAGGGAGTTCAGGATTTCTACTGTGGGGCTGCGCGGCCTTGTCTGTACAGAATCACACCTAGCAGGGGCTCCCTGTGGCTCTGAGGTGCTGCCTAAGGAGTGGTGTGCCCCAGATTCCTGAGCATGGCTGGAAACTCCTGAAAGTGGTGTCCAGATTTCTGCCGCCAGGGAGGGGGAAGATGCACTTACTGCTGCTGAGCAGTGCACCTTTGGAGGTGGCGGTCCCAGGGTCCGCATGTCTGTAGCTGCGGTAGCAGGATTTTGACTGGAGTGGCTGCTGGGTTGCGGGCAGTGTCAAAGTCCTGTCTGGGTGGTGGTGCTGATGAGTTCCTAGAAAAGGCTGCTGTCCCCTTCAAGACAGCATGGGCTCCATGCCGTAGTCCTGCAGTCTAGGGAGTGCCCACAGAGGTGGTAGTCTCTCCTTGTCCAAGAGAGTCTGGTCCGCCAGCCCCTGCTGTTCCTGCTTGATTTAACTGTTCTTTACTCACTCACACACACACCACACACATCCACACACTCTCCTTTCATACCCTCACTCACTCACTCACTTCCTTTCCCTCACCTCTGTCCTGCCAGCCGCCATCTTTTCTTCCTCTCTTTCCAATAGGTTGTCTTCTTAAAAAATATGTTTTATTGACCAAAGAGAAGAAGGGAGAGGGAGAGAGAAATAGAAACATCAATGATAAGAGAATCATTATTAGGCTGCCTCCTGCATATCCACATGCCTGTACCCCACGCATGTGCCCTGAATGGGAATCAAACTGTGACCTCCTGGTTCAGAGGTTGAGGCTCAACCACTGAGCTATGCCAGCTGGACTGACTTTTTACTTTGTTGATGGTTTTCTTTGCTGTGCAAAAACTGTTTAGATTGATGTAGTCTCATTTGTTTATTTTTTATTGTTTTTTTTTTTTTGCCCAAAGAGATATACCAGAAAAAAAATATTGCTAAGAGAAGTGTCAGAGATTTTACTATGTTTTCTTCTAGAAGTTTTATGGGTTTAAGTCTTTAATCCACTTTGCATTTATTCTTATGTATGGTGTAAGAAGGGTCTAGTTTCATTTTTTTCATGTGTCTGTCCCATTTTTTCAACATCATTTATTGAATGGACTGTCTTTACACCATTGTATGTTCTTGACTACTTTGACCGTATAGGCAAGGGTTTATTTCTGTGCTCTCCATTTTTTTCCATTGATTTGTATGTTTTGTTTGTTTGTTTGTTTGCCAGTGCCATGATGTTTTGATTACTATGGCCTTGTAGTATAGTTTGATATCAGGTAGCATGATGCCTCTAACTTTGTTCTTCTTTCTCAAGATTGTTTTTGGCTATTTGGTGTCTTTTTGGTTCCATATAAATTTTTGGATTATTTGTTCTAGTTCTGTGAAATAAACCATTGATATTATGATAGGAATTGTATTAAATTTATAGATTGTTTTAGGTAATATGGACATTTTAACTATATTAATTTTGTCTTTCCATGAACACAGTATATGCTTCCATTTATTTGTACCTTCTTCAAATTTGTATTTCTTTAATGTCTTCCATAGTTTTCTGAGTATGGTTCTTTTATCTCTATTAAATTTATTCTTATGTATTTTATTTTCACGCAGTTGTAAATGGGATTGTTTTCTAAGGTTTCCTTTCTGATAGTTTATTACTGGTGTATAATAGTGGTCGGCAAACTCATTAGTCAACAGAGCCAAATATCAACAGTACCATGATTAAAATTTCTTTTGAGAGCCAAAAAGCGACTTCTGTGCATGGGCCATGAAGTTTCAATACCACTGTACGTGCGCACCCACATGTGGTATTTTGTGAAAGAGCCACACTCAAGGGGCCAAAGAGCCACATGTGGCTCATGAGCCACGGTTTGCCGACCACTGGTGTATACAAATTCAACCGAAAAGAAAAAAGAAAAGAAAAACAATCAATTTCTTATACTTATTTTTTATCCTGATACTTTACTGAATTAATTTATAAATTCTAGTAGCTTTTTTGGGTGGAATCTTTAAGGTTCTCAATATAGAGTATCATGTCATCAGCAAATAATGACAACTTTATTCCTTTCCAGTTTGGATGCCTTTTATTTCTTCTTCTTGTCTGATTGCAATGGTTATGACTTCCAGTACTATGTGCGTAAGAGTGGTAGAAGTGGACATCTCTGTCTTGTTTCTGATCTTTTAGGTTTTCCCTGTTGAGTTTGATGTTAGTTGTATGTTTGTGATATATGGCCTTTATTATGTTACGGTATGTTCTCTCCATTTCTACTTTGCTGAGAGTTTTTTTTTTTTTTTAATCATAATTTTGATGTGTCTTGGCGAGGTTCTCCTTGGGATTATCTTGTATAGGACTCTCTGCACTTCCTGGACTTGTGTGTCTTTTTCCTTCACAAAGTTAGGAAAGTTTTCCATCATCATTTCTTCAAATAGGTTTTTAATTCCTTGCTTTCTTTCTGCTCCTTCTAGTGCCCCTGATAATGTAGACATTGGTATACTTGATGTTGTCCCAGAGACCAATTTTGCTATTCTTATTTTTTAAAATTCTCTTTTAGCCCTGGCTGATTTACTTAGTGGTTAGAGCATTAGCCCATGGACTGAAGGATCACAGGGTCAATTCTGGTAAAGGTTCAATCCCTGGCCCTTGTTGGGGAGTGTGCGGGAGGCAACCAATTGATGTGTCCCTCTCACATCAATGTTCCTGTCCCTCTGTCTCTCCCACTCCCTTCCACTCTCTCTAAAAATTAATGGGAAAAATATCCTTGGGTGAAGACTAACAACAACAAGAATTCTCTGTTTTTTTCAGTGCTCTGATTGGCTGTTTTGTGCTACCTTATCATCCAAATTGATAATTCAATCCTTTGCTTCATTTAGTCTGTTGTTGGTTCCTTCTAGTGTATTCTGTATTTTTGATTAGTTTTTTTTTTTTATAATTTCTGTGTCCTATTACTATCTTTCCTTTTTTTTTTTCACTGAGTTCATTCATTCTTCCCTACGTTTATTGAGCATCCTTATAACCATTGTTTTGAACTCTGTATTTGGTAGATTGCGTGCCTTCATTGTTTTTAGTTCTTTTTCTGGGGATTTTTTCTGTTATTTTATTTGGGGCATATTTCCTTGTATTCTCATGGTGGCTACCTCTCTGTATTTCTTTCAGTGTATGAGGTAGATCTGCTATGTCTCCCAATCTTGGTATGGTGGCTTTATTTAGTAGGTGTTTTGTGGGGTTCGGTTGTGCTGTCTCCCTCATTACTCGAGCAAGGTGTTCCGGGAATGTGTTATGTGAGCCCTCCTGTTGTAGTTGAGTCTTTTTTAAAAAGATTTTTTATTTCTTTTTAGAGAGAGACAAGGGAGAAACATCAGTATGAGAGCAGCATTGATCAGCTGCCACCTGCACGCTCCCCTAATAGGGACTGAGCCCACAATCTGGGCATGTGACCTAACCAAGAATTGAACTGGCAATCTTTCAGTGCACGGGATGACACCCATCCTACTGAAGCACACTAGCCAGGGTTGTCTTGAGTCTTCATTGTTGATGGCCCATCCATGGGTGGGGTTAACCTTCAGGCTGGCTGACTGTGAGGATTGACCCTGACTTCACTGTATGAGCTGCTGGGCAGCTAACCCCATGAAGTAGAATTCACCCCAGCAAGGTCTGGTATCTGCCAAAATCTCCCTTTCGATATGCCACTTATGGAGCTAATTGAGTTGTGCTCTGATGTGGTCTGAAGCCTACCACCAGGTTCTGAGGCCTCTTGGGAGGGACTCGTGCTGGTGAATATCAGATGCTACCTGTGACTGGCCCTGGGCTACCTGTTAGGAGCTACAAACAATCCACCTTTTGTGACAGCCTCTGCAGGAAAAGGGTGGATGTGGGAGGAGCCAAAATGCCTGCTGGCTACCTGTTAGGCCCAATTACAGAAACTGCCTCTGGCAATATGCAAATTGAGTAGGTTCTCAATGAGTCACCAGGTAGGGGCAAGTGGTATTCACCAGGTTGATACATATACAAACTTGGAGCCAGTGCTGCCTATGAGGTTACTCAGCAAAAGTCTCATGGAACACCAAGATCTGCTGCCAGATGCCAGCTGCCAGCTGCCACCTGCATGGGGCCTGCAGACATTTGTGGTGGGGTGGGGTCTGAGAGTGTCATCAGAGTAAGGCCAGCAGAGTTTATCAGGCTAAAACAGACCAATATTTGGTCATGTGGATGGACAGCTTTGCACAGGAATGGTGGCTCCAATCACGCATGTGAGAGGAAAAAGACCCTCACCTAGAGCCACAGAACTCAGTCTCTGACATCCCGTTTGTCTGCCTAGACATCCTAAAGATCCCTCCAAGAAAGCCTGCACTGCAACTCAGGCTGGCTGGTGCAAGCTTGGCAGGGCAGGGATACAGGAATTTGGGAGGGCAGTACTAATGCATTCCACAGGCTGATGCCCTGTGGAGAGGAATGCTCAACCCAAGAAATATGGCATCTGTGGACTGTGGTGGGAGAGGGATTCAACACGAGGACCTTGGTGGATGTCCCTTTAGCTCTCTCCCTGAAGCCACACAACCCAGTCCCTCCCTGTATGACTCCAGTCTGCTCTGAGCCACCTTCCCTCCACTGGAGCCCAAGGTGAGTGGCTGCAAATGACATTTTCTGCATTGACCTTTTAAGAGGACTCCTGGGTTTCTGGCAGACTCCCTTCACTCCCTAGTAGATGGAATCTCCACTGACTTCCACATCCAGGACTTAGGTGGGTTTCTCTTCCTGTTCTGGTGCTCCAGGCTGGGGAGCCTGTGTGGGGTTGAGCCTGTTGCTCCTGAGAGTGGACCTTTGTAGGTGAAATATCTCTCCAGATTCTCAACTGCTGCACATGTGGGGCCAGCTCTTTTTGTGCCTCAGTCTTTCCTACCAGTCTCCATGTGGCTTCTTCTGTAAATCCTTGGTCATAAGACTTCTGTTCAGCTGGACTTCAGTTGGTTATTTAGGTTGATTGTTCTAAAATTTAGCTGTAGTTCTGGTTTGATCCTGGGAGGAGGTGAGTGTACCTTCCACCTACTCCCCACCACGGTATTGGATTCTGGTTTTTTAATTAAAGTACTAACATTGAATCATCTCTCTTTTATTTATTTATTTATTTTTCTTAATTAAATCTTTATTGTTCAGATTATTACAGGTGTTCCACTTTTTTCCCCCCCATAGCTCCCCTCCACCTGATTCCCCACCCCACCCCATGCCCTTACCGCCCGCCACTGTGTTCATCCATAGGAGTAAGATTTTTGTCCAATCTCTTCCCGCACCTCTCACACTTGCTCCTGAGATCGTCAGTTCACTCCCTTTCTATGTCCCTGATTCTATTATATTCACCAGTCCATTCTGTTCTTCGGATTTTTTATTCACTTGATTTTTAGATTCACTTGTTGGTAGGTATGTATTTGATGTCATTTTGTTGTTCATAATTTTTATCTTTATCTTTTTCTTCTTCTTCTTCTTAAAGAATACCCTTCAGCATTTCATGTAATCCTGGTTTGGTGGCGATGAACTCCTTTAGCTTTTTCTTGTCTGTGAAGCTCTTTATCTGACCTTCAACTCTGAATGATAGCTTTGCTGGGTAGAGTAATCTTGGTTGTAGGTTCTTGCTGTTCATCACTTTGAATATTTCTTGCCACTCCCTTCTGGCCTGCATAGTTTCTGCCGAGAAATCAGCTGACAGTCGTATGGGTACTCCCTTGTAGGTAATTAACTGTTTTTCTCTTGCTGCTTTTAATATTCTCTCTTTGTCTTTTGCCCTTGGCATTTTAATTATGATGTGTCTTGGTGTGGTCCTCTTTGGATTCCTCTTGTATGGGGTTCTGTGCACTTCCTGAACTTGTAAGTCTATTTCTTTCACCAGGTAGGGAAAGTTTTCTGTCATTATTTCTTCTAATAGGTTTTCAATATTTTGCTCTCTCCCTTCTTCTGGCACCCCAAAAATTCGGATGTTGGTTCGCTTAAAGTTGTCCCAGAGACTCCTTACATTATCTTCATATTTTTGGATTCTTTTTTCTTTTTGTTTTTCTGGTTGGATGTTTTTTGTTTCCACATATTTCAGATCTTTGGTTTGATTCTTGGGGTATGTTGATCTACAGTTGAGTTTCTGTATATTCTTTATTTCAGACAGTGTATGCTTCATTTCTGACTGATCCTTTTCCATTTTTTTGGCATTCTCATTAAGGTCCTTGAAGGTCTCACTAAGCTCCTCAGAAGTGTCATCAAGTTTCTCAGCGGTTTTTAGAAGATTCTTGAGTAACCTTATAAATGTGGTTCTGAACTCTATGTCATCCAGTAGTTTGCTTTCCTCCGTTTCTTTCATTCGTGACAGGTTTCTTTGTTTCTGCATTTTGGCTGCTTCCCTGTGTTGGTGGAGTGGCTTTGTGTGGTAGGTGACCTATAGGGGGCAGTAGCTCAGCCTCCCCAATCACCTGATGTGGATGCTCTTGGTAAACCCCTTTGTGGGCTGAGTGCAAAGTCTTGGTGTAGTTAAGCCTGAATTGCTGTTGGTAAGCTGGGAGGAATTGACCTCCAGGCCAATTAGCTGTGAGCACTCCCTGTGTCTATAATGGAAGAACTGCTGCGCTGAAGACACGCTTATGGGGCAGGACTTGTTTCAGTGGGGCTTTGGTGCTCACTGAGTCTGCCTCTTGAATGTGTCACTTATGGATGTGAGGAGTTGAAATCTGGTGTCTCACACGGACCACTAGGTACACTGGCTTCTGGATCTCCAATGGGGTGCAGGTCAGCTACTGTCTGAGGCCACTCAGCAGGAGCTACAGTGAGAGCTGCAGTTTTCTCCTCTTTGCTTGGGGTTTGGAGGTTTTGGAGCTGTGTGACCGGGGCTGCAAGTTTTCTAGGTTAAGCTGCGATAAGGCAGGCTTTTCTTATGCTAATTGAGCTGCTTGGAGCTTGGGTGGGTTTGTAGGTTGTGGGGTGGGGTCTCAGGGCGTCACTAGGTTAGGGCGTGGCAAACAGCAATGGCTGCTAGTAAGCCAGCTCTGTGTCCCCGACCGCGTCCTGGAGTCCTGTGCCCCAGTGCCATAAACAATTATTCCTGTGCACAGCTCTGCAAGCAAGCCACTCTCACTGGCAGACAGTCCAGCTTCTCCCCATAGGAGTTTGGGTCCCCCGCGTCTCCCCAGAGACTGGATTTCAGAGTAATCAGGGGCTTGTCTCCATTCAGGTTGAAAAAAACCAATGCACCCAGTCGCCCGCAGCCAGCCCGGATCACGCGCCTCCGTACCTCAGCTTTTCAGCGCTCGTGCACGTCTCAATGCTCTTTTCTCTTTCCTTCTAGTTGTAGAACTTCCACTCAGCCAGCTTTCCCGTGGTTCTGGGTGATACACGTTTTGTCTTTTAGTTGCAGTTTAAATTGTTGTGGGAGGCAGCAGTTTAGGTGTTTATCTACGTCGCCATCTTGGATTCTCCCCCAAATCATCTCTCTTTTAGCCATTATGTGTTTTTGCAAAAAATAATTCAACTTGTTAAAATATCTGTTTTCCATATCCTACAAATGCAGGAACTGTCTTGTCCCATCATCTCTGCTATTTAGTACTGTGCCTAGCTCATGATAGATGCTCAATAAATATTTGTACAATTAATATATACTATACTCTTGAAAGTGTATAAAGTTTAGCTGTTTCTGATCATTGCTAATTGACACAAGCTAACACAGATTTAAAAAGTTACAGCATAACTAGAACAATTAATTTTTTAAAATTTGGCATTTTCGAGTTATAGCTCCAGAAGAGAATAAAGTGATATATTGTAGATATGATCCATGGCAGAACTGAAATTATAATCTTAGTTTTGTGAGCACAGTGCCATAACTCTAGGAGGCTTATGAGCTCTAGGGGGCTAAAGAGAATTACTCAGCTACACAAATCATGTTGTCTTTACAGTATGTAAAAACAGTGTCCTTTGGACATGAAAAATGAAATGTGGGTGTATGAAAGCCAAGCCAGGCAGGGCCAGAGGGAATCCATAGCCTCCTCATCTATATTATGTTTTTCATGGCAGGAGAGGGACCAGGTGAGGATCACAGCCACCTCTGCCCTTGGGCACATGTTACATAGAGTCAACCAATTCAAGCCTGGATACACCATCCAGAAACATCTGTACAGTTTTTTAGTGCCGCTGCTGCTTAGCTTTCAGGACAACAACACCGAGGTGGTCAAGGTAATGGTGACCTCTGTCCTGCCAACCTCAGCCTGATTCAATCCTTTCTGCTAGAGCACAGCCCCTTCCCCTTAGTCCTCTTTCATGAGCCTGGTCTGGGGTCTGCATTCACGCTACACCTCTTTGCTATCATCTTCTGGCTGAATCTGAGCACTTTTACCCTCTGTTGGGTGCCATCAGTCTTAAGCTGACATGGTTTTGCTCCCTGAAGCTATTTATGTACATTGATATGATCAAGGCCCCTGATCCCAGCTAGTAATCTCAACCAAACCTCTTATGGGCTAGTTTCATGGTCTGGCCTGGCTCTGCAGAATTGTAGAAGTGAGACTTAGGATTTCCTTGTCTCCATCCCATAGGCCTGTGGAGCAGCCCTGACTGAGTGGAGTAATGTGATTGGCTGGTCATCCTTCACACAGATGTTTCAGCATGCCACCCTCAGTGATCACATCCAGGTGTTGGAAGAAACTTGCAAGTACCTGGTGAGTGAGAGTCTCTGAGGAAGCCGGGTTACAATATGCATGCTATGGACTCACTGGCAGGCTAGGTGGGTAAAGAGGAGAGGGCTGACAGAAGATGTATTCTTTCTTTTCCTTGATTCTCATTCTTTCTCAGCAGCAAACTCTGAGAACCCACATTTGGGATGCCAGTCCCTGGTTCTCCATATCTGATCCTCTTAGCATCCCAAACTCTGCCTTCAGTGGCTAGGGATGTCATGCAAGGTTAGTAAATGCCAATGGGATAGAAGCCTTCTGGTTAGAGGGAGAGCTATACACAGGAGTCCTCAGGGCTTGAGATCAGCAGTCATGGTGGTAAAGGTCTGTGGCTTCAGTGACCTCAGTGAAGTCAAGAACAAGCCATAGACAGGAATCCTTATTGAAAAGTAAACATTTAAGGGCTATGCAAGTAGGATAGGAACTAAGTGAGTAATTCTAGTATTATGAATTGGAATGCCTTACATAGATAGAGCACTTTACAGTTTACACTTTTATATCCGTTATCCCATTGGAGCCATTGGTAGGTTAGGCAGGTTTTATTTCAACACTTCAGATGAAAAAACTGGGGCCCGCGTCAGGGCCAGTATTCAAACATGGGTCTCCTGGCTCTACATCAGTGGTTTTCTCTTTTATGATGTTGGTACCAAGGAGCAAAATTCTCTTTATGAACTTCCTGCTGAGTCTGCACTTTTGCTGGGGTGGGGCTTTCTGAGTGTACAGATTCAAATAGTGTAAGCTGACTGAAGACAGAAAGTGCTGCTGCTTGTGGGCAAGGTGAGAGCGCCATGGCTACAAGAAGGTCTCCAGTAGAGTTCCCAGCAGCCCCCCTCTCCTTGTCAGCATTACTCCTCTTTGACTTCACAGGTGAGCACATGCAAAAGACAATTAGTGGGGGAGTTACTGTTTCAGAGCTTCAGCTTCCTGAAGAGCTCGCAGTCCTTCCTACGGACAGCTGCAGTCCGTTTC
The DNA here is from genome assembly GCA_026230045.1 of Corynorhinus townsendii. NCBI lineage: Eukaryota > Metazoa > Chordata > Mammalia > Chiroptera > Vespertilionidae > Corynorhinus > Corynorhinus townsendii. The sequence continues at coordinate 126,568,809 of JAPDVU010000003.1, read as the reverse complement.
ATAGGTAAGGTGGTCCCTCCTGTCAATCCCTTCCTTCTCTCCCACAGGAAAGCTCTCCTTGGCCTTTTGCTAAAGGGCTAAGCCAGAACCATGGTATGATGAAGTTGGTCACATCCTTTCCTAGCTCTGACCTGATTAGAGATGTTGTGCTGTCAGACCCCAAATGTTGTGTTAGAAAGGCCTGGGGAGGAAGAGGAAGCTATCTGCCTTTGTCCTGGCTCTGTGTGCATCTACCCACTTTGTCAGCATGCTCCTTTGTGAGGAAGAGAAATGTATACATTTGGGAGGGAAAACTATTGCTTCAACTGGAACCCCATGGACTTCCCAAAATAGTTTTTGTTTTAAACTATAATAACAGTATGTGTTAATGTTAGAAAGCATAAAATATTCAGACTGGCTGGAAGAAGACAATAAGTAATGCCAGAACTTGCATCATTTGGATTTAACCACTACTAACACCCTAGGATTATTTTTCTTAAAAATATGCTACATAGACACACACACACACACACACACACACACACTCATATGCACACACATATATATATAGCACTTTAAAAATATATGTTTTTAAATTGATTTTAGAGAAAGAGGGAGAGTGAGAATCATTGGTTGGCTGCCTCCTGCATGCCTCCTACTGGGGATTGAGCCCACAACCCAGACAGGTGCCTTGTCTGGGAACTGAACCATGATCTCTTGGTTCCTGGGTTGACGCTCAATCACTGACCCACTCCAGCGGAGCTATAGAACATTTATTTATTTTAATGTATTTTATTGATTTTTTACAAAGAGGACAGGAGAGGGATAGAGAGTTAGAAACATTGATCAGCTGCATCCTGCACACCCCCTACTGGGGATGTGCCCACAACCAAGGTACATGCCCTTGACCAGAATCAAACCTGGGACCCTTTAGTCCACAGGCTGACACTCTATCCACTGAGCCAAACCAGTTAGGGCAAACTTTTAAAAAACAAACTTTGGTCCACAGCTGTATCACAAATACATGCATAACATACTCATCAACATTATTTTTAATGATTACATAATATTAATTCTATTGTATAGATGGATTTATGAAACCAATTCTTATTTTTGAATATTTTTGAAAGACTGTGTCATCTTTTATTTTTATAGGCAGGGACACAGTGGTTACATCTCTGCATGTCATCATGATTATTTTGTTAAGATACATTTCTTAAAAGTAGAATTGCTGGGCCCAAAGGTTATGCAGAATTTTAAGGATGTTGGAACTGCCCTCTAAAAAGTTAGATTCATTTGCTTTTGTCACCAGTATGTATATGAGTATCCATTTCGCCAATCATTTGACAACCCTAGGTAATATGGTTTTAAAATCATTACCAATTTGATAGGTGAAAAAAAAAAGAAGCTTGTTGTTTTGTTTTGTTTTAAATCAGCAGGTAGGTTTCCTATTTTTTCCTGTTTATTGGCAAACCGTATTTTATTTTTGCAAATTATTGCCTGTGCCCTCTGTCCATCTTTCCATTGGTGTAGAAGCCCCATGAAGTGTAACATCCTTGGCGCAAGCTCCACTTATCACCTGGGTCACAGCTGCTCTGAGGGTTGTTCTTTCACTAGGACCCTGACATGTAGCCAGCAAGGCATCTCTCACATGCATTCCTTGCTAAAATTGTTTTATAAATCCTTATTCACTACTGAGCCTTGGAAAAGGGATGGCCCAAAGGCCCGGGAATTCTGGAAGGACTTTACATCTGTTCTGTCTTTAGGACTAATAGCTGAGAAGATAAACCTGCATTACATACATGAGGATGATGTGCAGCTGTTACGAAATGGTGAGTTTGGGCCTTGCACCTGGGTTCTGGGTTACATAAGAGGATGGGGCAAGATAGAAAGGAGGAAGGGGAAATTCCTTAAGAACAGTCACATTATTATTTTTTTTTAATATATTTTATTGATATTTTACAGAGAGGAAGGGAGAAGGATAGAGAGTTAGAAACATCGATGAGAGAAACATTGATCAGCTGCCTCCTGCATACCTCCTACTGGGGATGTGCCTGCAACCAAGGTACATGCCCTTGACTGGAATTGAACTTGGGACCTTTCAGTCCGCAGGCTGATGCTCTATCCACTGAGCCAAACCAGTTAGGGCCGTGTCACATTATTTTAAATAAAGTTTACTCTTACCAGTATAAATGCTATGTATAAAAGTTTAAGTGAAGAGAAGAGAAAGGTAACATTATTTATCATCATACCAGTTAGATAAATGCTCTGCTAACAACACGTGCCTGTCCCTGTCCCTTCGTCCCATGTTCTGGACTGACCCTGCAGTGGTGTGTAAGGCAGACATGGTTCCTTCCACCTGAAGAACATGCAGTTTTGTGTTCTTTTTTACTGCCTTAAAATATTTTAAAATTAATTTATACTTATAGAACACTTGATATATTAATATTTATTTCCAATCACTTACTATTCAAACAAAGCTACCATGAACATTCTTATATATGCCTCCTTATATATAAGTATAATTTTTACTCCAGACTAGATACTACAAAGTAGACATGTATCATGCATTTTGAACTTAACGGAGTTTAAAGTACAACATTTTAACCCTTCCTACTATGTTGACATGAATTTCAATTACCACCTCTCCCAATTTACAGGCTTTTATTAGCCACTATTTTAGTTCCTTTTTTAAAACCCGTAATTTATATGCTATGATTATTATTGTTATTTTATACAAACCATAGATTTACAAAGTGTTACATGCTCACCATTCCCTTTTGTATCTCTGACCATCCCTCAGGGGTCATTTTTCTCCATCCTTTTAGAAGTAAACCTTTTAGAAGTTTCTTTAGTGCTGGTATCCTTTTTTAAATCCTCACTGGAGGCTATGTTTATTGATTTGAGAGGGAGAGAGGAAGAGAGAGAAAGAGAGGGAGGGAGAGAGAGGAGAGAGAAACATCTATCGGTTGCCTCCCATAGGGGATGGAACCTGCAACCTTTTGGTGCAGGGAATGACACTCCAACCAAGTGAGCCACCGACCAGGGCTAGTGCTGATATCTAGCACTGGGGATGATTTAAATATACTCTCTTGGATTTTGTTTTGTTTCTAAGAATTTCTTCTTACTCTCATTCTTGCAAGATAGCTTTACTATTTATATAATTCTAGACCAACATTCTCTCTCAGCACTTTGAAGACATTGTACTATCATTTCCTGGCTTTCTTTGTTGCTAACTAGAAACCTGCTATTCGAGTTTTCCTTCCTTTGTAGGTACTCTGTCCTTTTCCTCCGGCTGTTTTAAGATTTTTTAAGTATTATTTAAAAGTATAGAGAATAATATAATAGCCAGGTACCCACACCCCAATTTCAAGAAGTAGCAACTCATGGTCACCTTTTCTTTTTTAAAAAATAGGTGGTTTTTTGTTGTTTTTTATTTCAGAAAGAGGAAGCGAGAGGGATAGGGAGATAGAAACACCAATGAGAATTTTCAATCGGCTGCCAACTGCTCGCCCCCTACTGAGGATTGAGCTCAAAACCAGGCATATGCCCTGACCAGGAATGGAGCAGTGACCCCGGGTTCATGAGTCAATGCTCAACCACTGAGCCATGTTGGCCAGGGCTCCATTATTCTTAATCTTACCAAAGTCCTAAAACAGAGGTAGGGAACGGGAGTTGGTGGTGTGGAGAAAGAGGAGCTGCTATTCCCAATGTCTATCAGAAGAGAAAGTTTTACCTCACCTTTCAATACCCTTTCTGTTTCCTTCAGTTCCTGAATAGCCACACCCATGTTTTATATAGGATGTACTTCTGCTGACTCCCTGCCATCGCTCTCTAGTAATTACATTTGCTAATTATTGAAAACCTACTGTATACTATGTACTATTCTAAGCATGGGATACTGCAGTGAACAAAACCAATAACCTTACCTTCAGGCAGTTTACATTATAGTGGGGAAGGGAGGAATACACCCTCCACAGATACATAGATGTTAGATAAGCATGGTGGAGGTCACTATCTCCCTAAGGCAAAGGGTAAGAAGGGCTGGAGAAGGGTCAGGGATACCCCTCTGGTATGGGATAGTTAAGCAGAGAGCCAGAGGAAATGAGGGAGTGAACCATATGACTATTTGAAAAACACTTGGCATGTTCAAGGAAGAACAAGAGCAATGTGATGGCATGGAGTGAGCAAAAGGAAGGGCAGGAGGTGATGAGATCAGAGAACAGCAGTGGGGCCAGATTCATGCGGCCTTTAGCCATGGTAAAGATTTCGGGTTTTACTTGAGTGTAGGGGTGCAGCACTGAACACAGTTCTTACCCCTGCTAATGGGCGCTGGGAAGAATTTAGGTTGCCTGTGATCAATGGTGGGTGGTATAATTCATTCCAGTACCAAATGGAAATGATTTTTGAATTATTTATCCTTCACTATTTTTCTTACCACAGTTTCCTTCCTTGGTGTAGAGACAAGATGAAGAGAATGTTTGTTTTTATACCTCCTGTTCCTATGCCTCAGCCCTTTTGTAGTTAAGAGTGTTATGTGTTTGTCTGAAAGTCCTGACATGAATGCCACAGGTTTGCTGTTCTGGTGTTGCAGATGCCTATCCTCAGGGGTTTGCCTTCCGGTTTGAGCCCAATTAGAGTTTCCTGGTGCCTGGTGTGAGGGAATACTTTGGGAATGCTGATTTTGAAGAAATGGTGGAATCCTGTCTCAGAGGAAATGCCTAGCACACAACTGGAGATAGACAAGTCCTTGTTGTCTTTACAGCTCTTTGTCCAGAGAGTAAAATGACTCCTAAGGGTACTTTCTTCCTCAAAGTCAGCCTTACGCAGAGCAGTTTCAAATACTAGATCTCTTGCTAAAGAGCCATGTGAACTTGGGCCAGTTACTTTGCCTCTGTGCCTCAATTTCTCCATTTGCATCATGAGGATAATGGTGCTGATCTTAAACATTGTTTTGAAGATTGAACACAAAACATAGGAAGCACTGAGCTTTGCTGGGCACACAGATGTCCCACAAAACATCTGTGCTGAACCGACTCAGGCTTCTGGGCCAGGGAAGGAGGTGGTATTGGGAGGGCAGGTAGGGAGTATACTTGTCGCTATGGTCAGGGAAAAATCGGTTTGTTTGTTGCTTCCCAGAGAGTAGCCATGCTACTGCTAGTACATTAACGACCTAGTAGCACCTGCCCTCTGAGGGCTTGAACCCTGGCTTCAGTTCTGACTCTGACATTTTGTATGTTGGCTGCCTTCTCTTAGGTTTTACAGTTGCGGTCTCTACTGTACAGTAGACACCTATTCCAGCTACCATAGGGCAATTTCAGGGGGAGAATATCCAGAATGGAAATCCTAGACCCCTACGTCTATCAGAGAACTCACCTTGCCTTCCTCTTCACACCCAGCCTCCTAGAAAGATGGCCAAATACCTAGATAGGAGGAAATTTTTCTCAAGGAAAATAATTCTAATTACACTTCCACCCCTATCTAATGCTGAACAGACCTGTGGCTGAGAAGTGGTTCTTTAAAGGATTGTGTGTTTTTCTGTATAGTGTAAGTCCAACTCTTTTTTTTTCTGTTCTAAATGAGATCAACAAGAAGCTATAGACTTTGATGGGCCTGGTTGGCTTTTAGATTTGGTGAGCCAACAATCTTCCTGCCCCTTTTATCCTTTGCACTAAGTAATTTCCTGTCTCCATCGCTCTGTTCCCACTCAACTCTAAACTATGCACCCCCATTCTTTAACTGCACCACTTTCACAGCTCCCGACATCCTGTTACTCTCTACACTACTCTCCATGCAGCAGCCAGGTTCTCCTTGAAACAAGTACACTGGATCACATCACACCGTTGTTTAAAGCCCTTCAGTAGCTTTCCACTGCTCTTTGGGTCAAAGTCTGGTCCCTTACCCTGGGCCACAGGCCCTGACAAATCTGACTTCTGACTTCTCTCCACCCTTAGCCTACATCATGTGCCCCCTCACTAGAAGGGGCCGCCACACTGGCCATTTTCTGCACTATGTCTCGATCCCTGCCTCCCACTGCTGGGGTTTCTGCCCTTGATCTTCATGGGGCTGCCTTGGAGGCTGGCTCTCATTCTTTGCATCTCAGCTCAAATGTCACCTTCTCAGAGAGGCATTCTCTGACTGGCCTATCTAAAGGGGTCCTTCCCAGTTAGGCGTTCTCATCATTCTGTTAAATTTCCTTCTTTGCACTTAATTTATGTTTACTTGTTTTTTCCTCCACTAGAATACTAAGTTCTATTTTTAAAAATGTATTTTTTATTGATTTCAGAGAGGTAGGGGAAGGGAGAGGGAGAGAGAGATAGAAACATCAGTGTTGAGAATCATTGATCAGCTGCCTCCTGCACACCCCACACTGGGGATGCAGCCTGCAACCCGAGCAGGTGCCCTGACCAGGAATCGAACCGTGTCCTCCGGGTTCACAAGTTGATGATCAACTACCGAGCTACACGGGCTGGGCTAGAATGTTAAGTTCTTGACTGTGAGGAATCTGTCTTTCGTATTCACCACTGTATCTCCAGCACATAGCACAGTGCTGGATGATAGTAAATCTCAACAATAGTTGTTGATTATTGTTTATAACAGTGAAAAATTGCAAACAGCCTTATTGTTCACTAATAAGGTGTTCATCAAAGAAATTATGGTAGAACCATGTGATTGGATATTATGTTATATGAGGGAATATTTTATGGGAAGAAAAAATGTTAATCCTATTTTTGTAAAAAAATTGTCTATGTTAGATACTTAAGAAATACTGTAAGGAAAGGTATGAAAATGTCATTTTTTTCTGGGTTTGAGTGCTTTTTCTTCCTTTCCTTTTTACATGCATTCGTAATGCTTATATGAATGCATACAAGTCCTTCAGTTGCTCTCTTACCTTCCCACCCCAACCCTCTCAGCCTTCCCGCTGTAATTAGACAGTCTGTTCGATGTTTCTCTGCCTCTTTATCTATCTTTTTGTTCATCAGGTTATAATTTTCTTTATTATCCATAAATGAGTGAGATCATGTGGTACTTTTCTTTCACTGACTGGCTTATTTCACTTAGCATAATGCTCTCCATTCCTTTCCTTTTTAAAGAAACAATTTGTATTTAAACATTTTCTACAATAAAACAATATTACTTTTACAGTGACAAAAAAGTATTCTAAATGAAGTTATATTGTAATGTGACATGTGAGGTAGAAAACAATGGTGTTTGGGTAAACAGTCTTTGCAGATTGAGAACCTGAGTTGACTTCCTTTTTGGTTTCAGCTCTTGAAAGTATGAAGAATGATCCCGTGGAATCTAACCAGATTTTGGTGAATACTCTTCTGCAAAATATTGAGGAATATGTTAATCTCGAGAAGAGCTCTACTTCCATTATAAGTACTCGCTTCTTCAGATTATCTTGCAGGAAAGCCCGAAAAAGAAAGAGGCACCTATTTAAGACTGTCAGACGGGAAGGAGACAATGATACCGATCGGCAGAGGAATTGGTTCCTAGGCCCTCTAAATTTATTGTGCACCTGGTGCAAGGGAGGGTAAAAAATACTCCCCTTATAATAGGCAACTTAGAAAAGACAACACAGTCACTAGCACCAAAGTCTGAAAGTCCCCCTGAAGAAACTGAATTGATCCAAAAACAAGTTGCACTGTGAACATTTAGAACTGATGGCTAAAGCCTTTTCCAGCGGTTTATCCAGAGGTCAGTGCTTGACTCTACCGTAGTCTCTCCCACCTTTTGTCCAACTGGATGGGCTACTTTGGTTTAACCCCAAATAGGTAGTTTTGATCTTAGACGATATAGTATATTCCTTGTTCTTTGTCCCCCCCTAGGGTATTGTTAGCTATCAGTCTATACATTTGTAAATAAACGTTAGTTTTTCATCCTAAAACAAAATGGCTTCCATCCTACTTTTGGGGGGTAGGGGGTAAACCTGAGTGACAGCAACAGCTCTGGAAGCAGTTCCTTCTACCTTCAGGAAAAGTTTCAAATGACAAAAGGGAGGAGTAGGGTGGTAGAATCACACGGTACCTAGTTTTCAGTCTTTTTCCCCCACCTCTACACAGGTTGCATGAAATTCACATGCTTGACACATTTCCACGGCTGTATTCAGATTTCAGGTTAGAGATAAAAGGCAGACTTCGGGTTACATACAGTGGAGCAGCAAAAACTCTCTCACTCAAAAAGCACATTAGATTGCCACGAAAGCACATTATTGTTGAGATAACTTTGAATCCATTCTAATTTATTTTTAAAATTATTCTAGAACTTAGATTTGAATGCTTGCTCCCTCTACCACATACCAATTGTTACTGACTAGTTCTCTATACTGTTTCATTACTCCTTGTGCCTGACTTTTCATCTACAACATGGCATTATAATACCTCCTGGGTATTGTCCTCCAGTATCCATTCTTCCCTTCTTCCCTGTTTGTTTTTAAAACTGTGCATTTGTTTGACCAGAACAAAGAATATGTATCCCATCTTCCCTTGCAGCTAGGTGTGGCCATTAAACTAAGTTCTGACCAAGAGGGTGTAAGAGAAAGTGGCATATACAACTTCCAATAAGTGTTCTTAAAGGGCAGGGGCACATCCATTGTTGTACCACCTGTCTTCCTGGTGACTAGACTGTAGATATGGTTGGAACTAAGCATCTGCCTTGGACCATCAGGAGGAAGCGATATATTGGAAGTGATAGCAGAGCCAAAAGATAGACAGAACCTAGATCAGTTATGAGAACAGATCTCTTTTCCAGTTTGGATAGCTTATCCTGAAGACTGTGTTTATCTGGGGATGTGGTAGAGATAAAATTTTATCTATTTTAACCAATCTTGAGTTTTCTGTCACCACCAAACCCAATCCTGATGGATTTACTTAACCTTGCAACAGTGCTGTAAGGATTAAAGGAGATAATGACTATAAAAAGCTTCGCCATTTGTCTGGCATGAAGTAAAAAGGCAATATTTTTTTCCCAAAGTCATGAAACTACTAGACTATTGGAACTTAGTTCTGAGAACTTTGAAAGGGTTGAAAAGACCAGAGAACTAGTTTCCACTTTGGTCAAATTCACTAATTTTACTTCTTTGAAGTTAAGAGTGATCAGAATGACTTTGATTGCTTCTAAATTTTATAAACTTTTAGATAAAATCTTTTTGAAACTTGGTTTCTTCATATAAAAATGTGAATATTAAAACTTTCTTCATGGGCTTTACAGAATTAAACAAAATAGTGCTATATACTAGATATATCTAAGTGCTAAATAAATGCTATAGTTATTACCCAGGTGTGATGGTTAATTTTGTGTGTGAACTTGGCTGGGCCATGGTGCCAGATATTTGATCAAACATTATTCTAATTGTTTCTGTGAGGGTTTGTGGATCAGATTAACATTTAAATCAGTGGTCTTTCAGTAGAGCAGATTAGTCTCTACTTGAGGCCCGGTGCACAAAATTCATGCATGGTGGGGGGGAAATCCCCTTAGCCCAGCCTGTACCCTCTCCAATCCAGGATCCCTCTTACAATCTTGGACCGCTGGCTCCTAATAGCTCACCTGCCTGCCTGCCAGGTTGCCCCAAACTGCTCCCCCTCCCGCTGCCTGGTCACCCCCAACTGCCCCCTTTGCTGGCCTAGTCACCCCTCACTGCCTCCACTGCCAGCCTAATTGCCCCCAACTGCCCTCCCGCTGGCCTGGTTGCCCCAAACCGCACTCTCCCCCTGCCAGCCTGGTCACCCCAAACTGCCTCCCCACCAGCCTGGTTGCCCCCCCAACTGTCCCCCCTGCCAGCCTGGTCACCCCATGCAGCCTGCTTGTTCAGTCATTTGGTTGTCCCTCACCAACCCCTCTACCAGCCTGGTCACCCCATGCAGTCTGCTTGTTCAGTATTTTGGTCATCCCTCACTAACCCCCTTGCCGGCCTGGTTGCCCCACACAGCCTGCTTGTTCAGTCGTTTAGTCATCCCTCAGGCCAGCCCTGATTGGCTGGGCAGCTGACATCCAAGGCTTGCCTGAGCCTCAGGCATCAGCTGGGCAGCGAACATCCGAGGCTTGCCTACACCTTGGTCAGGTCCTGGGTGGCTGGGGGGCTGAGGTGACTAGGGGACTCCAGAGGCAGGCGTGCTGGGCGGGCCTGGCTGTGCCGCATGCCTGCCACCCCAGCAGGGCTGAGGGAACTCACCACCGCCATCTTGTGGCTGTGGGAGCCGCCATCATGAGGGCGTGGCAGTCAATTAGCATATTCCCTCTTTATTAGATAGGATAACTCCAGTGCGCCTCATTCAGTCAGTTGAAGGCCTGAACAGAACAAAGACTGATCTCTCCAGAGCAAGAGGAGACTCTACAAGGAGAAAGCCTTTGTACTTGAACTGCAACTGTTCCTAGAGTCTCCAGCATGCCAGTCTACCCCATCAGATTTTGGACTCACCAAACCTCCATAATTGTATGAGCCAATTTCTTAAAATAAATCTGTCAGGATATATATCCTGTTGGTTCGGTTCCTCTGTAGAACCTTAACGAATGCATATGATGTCCTCAAGGTTCATCCATGCTGTAGTATGTGTCAGAATTTCCTTCAATTTTAAGGCTCTTTGCAGATACCACATTTTGTTTATTCATTCATCCACTGATGGACACTTGGGTTGCCTCCACCTTTAAGCCATTGTGAATAATGTGTCTAAAAACAGGGAGATGCAAATATCTGCTCAAGTCCCTGCTTTCACATCTTTTGCAAATATACCCAGAAGTGGAATTGCTGGATCATATGGTAATTCTATTTTTAATTTTTTGAGGAACTGCCATGTTGTTTCCCATAGTGGCTGCACCATTTTACATTCCCACTAGTAGACACAAGGGTTCCAATTTCTCCACATCCTTGTTTACCTTCCTCTCACCTTCCTTCCTTCCTTCCCTCCCTCCCTCCCTGCCTTCCTTCCCTTTCACCCTCCTCCCTCCCTCCCTTCTTTCTTCCCCTTCCTTCCTTCCTTCCTTCCTTCCTTCCTTCCTTCCTTCCTTCCTTCCTTCCTTCCTTCCTTCCTTCCTTCCTTTTTCTTCCTTCCTTCCTTTCTTTCTTTCGCCATCCTAATGAGCATGAGGTGGTATCTCATTATGGTTTTGATTTCCATTCCCCTATGACAGTGGTCGACAAACTCATTAGTCAACAGAGCCAAATATCAACAGTACAACGATTGAAATTTCTTTTGAGATACAAGTTTTTTAAACTTAAACTTCTTCTAAGGCCACTTCTTCAAAACAGACTCGCCCAGGCTGTGGTATTTTGTGGAAGAGTCACACTCAAGGGGCCAAAGAGATGCATGTGGCTCGTGAGCCGTGGTTTGCCGACAACTGCCCTATGATTAGTGATGTTGAACACCTTTTTATGTGTTTGTTGGCCATTTGTATATCTTCTTTGGAGAATTATCTATTCAACTACTTTTTGCCCATTTTTTAATTGGGTTATCTGATTTTGTTGTTGCTGTTGAGTTGTAGAAGTTCTATATATATTTTAGTAGTAGCCTTTTATTGGATATATGATTTGTAAATATTTTCTCCTATTCCATATGTTGTCTTTTCACTCTGTTGATTATTTTGATGCACAGAAATTTAATTTTGTTACAGTTCAAGTTACCTATTTTTATTTTTTCAGCCTTTGTGTTTGTTATATCCAAGAAATTGTTGCCACCCACTATCATGAAGTTTCCCCCCATTTTCTTCTAAGATTTTTATAATTGTTATGTTTAAATTCATTTTAAGTTAAGTTTTATGAATAGTGTAAGGTCCAACCTCATTCTTTTGCATGTGGATATTACCTCCCCCTCTTTTTTTTTTATTTTAATTATTCACTCCTTCAGAAATTCTATCACTTACCATAGGTTTAGTTCTTTTACCCAGGGCTGATCAAATCCATACATCCAGACTGCCTCTTTCCTGAATTCTAGTCCCCCATTTTCAAAACTATGGAATACCTCTTAGAGTCAGTGAAAGTGGGGCAGCCAGGAAATTCAGTTTGATTAATTACTGACTATTAGATGAGGAAAGAGAATATGTCCCATGCCCACTACAGTGTGGCTTAATGAGCAAACGTAGTATAATTAGATGTACACTGAACAGTTATCAAGTAAACTGAGGTTGAGAGAAACAAGTATTATTAGGGTACACGTTGTACTGTTCCAGGGAGTGGCACATGGGATTGGGAACAACTGGTCTCTAGAAAGGTGTTTTCTCTTATTAGACAGGTGCATTTCATGGGACTTTCTTGGTGCCTAGGTAATATGTCTCACTCAAAACCCTATGTTTTCCTGGTTTTGAGTCTATGATCACCAAGCAATTCCAATTCACATCCACTTCCCAAATAGAAAATTAGCTTTTGCTCACTGGAAAGGGCTCCTTTATAAATACACATCCATTAGCAAATGTACATTCAGTGATTATGTATCTGCAGTAAGCCTGATACTTTCTGAGTTGCTAAGATAATTCAGTTTCTGGACTGATGCTCAGTTAATGACCTTTCCTATAGCTGGTCATATGGTTTAGATACCCTGACCTTTCCTCTCTAGACATAACATCTAGGCCTCAGTTTTATTTTAATTCCAGGCAAAAAAGCAGCAAAACAAGGGGGGCAAGCCAGGACCAGCTAACTAATGACCCCCTTCCCTGGCATTGACCAGTCAGTGGAGACCATGACCCTGAACCGATATACCTGGAAAAGCTGATGAATATTCTATTGAGATCCTTCTCTAAGAACTCCCCTAAACTCCCAGCCTTTAAAACCCTCAAGACAAGGACCCAGCTCACAGGGTGTGTGCTGTGCCTTTCCCTTCCCCCTGTTCATTCCCCACAGGCGTACAAATCCCAAACTCTAAGGGGCCCCCATGAGACTTGCAACCAGGGGAGCAATGGGCAGCAGCAGCTCATCCTGGGCCAACCCCTGAATCTGACTCCAAGGCCCCTTTTCTCTGAGCCAAAGTAGCCCTGCCTCAGCTCATTTCTTTCCTATACATTTCCAGAGGCCAAAGCAGACCACCTGGGTCTCCTGTTGCTTCTTCTATCCTAAGCCCTTCCTGTTTCATTTTCCCCAGTGTTAATAAACATACTCTTGAAATTACCTGGACTTGTGTTGTGAAATCTTTCCTGCAAGAAGTCAAGAACCCACACACTACTGGCCTGCCTGAGGCAGACTGCTGTGGGCCCTCTCTCTGTCCAGTAACTAAATAACTCCAATTAATATTAGTAATGGTTAAACTTTTTTTAGGCTTGTATAATGCAGCATGCAAGGTGCTAAGCCCTTTATGTTAGCAAGAGGATTTCAATGATCTCACAAAAATCCCATAGGATAGATCCTTTTCCCCCCAAACTGTAAGAGAAAATTTATTTCAAAAGTCGCAGAGGTAGAAGAAATGGGCTCCAGAAACAAGTTACAGGGGCAAAAGAAAAGGACCCTTGGAACTTAGGAGAAAGAGAGAGGCAAGGAGAACCGGCCTGGGGGGAAGAAGAGGAAGGAGGGAAGGGGCGGGGAAAGCCACAGGTGTGCTCCCAGGAGGGAAATCTCCAGGATAGATCCTGTCATTATCTCCATTTTATAACTAAGAAAACTGAGGCTCAGAGGCTTTAAACAACATTCCAAGGCCAGCCAACTAGTTAATATTAGAGAAGGGATCTGCATCCAAGCAGTGTGACTTTACTAGGGCGTATATTTAAAATTAGCAAGAAGTAATGAGAACAGCAAAATAAATAAATACATAAATACATAAATAAATAAATAAAAAATAAATGCTGGCCATTGAACAACTTAAACAACACATAATATTTAACTCTGCAATTACTAGCAAAAAAGGCAAAGAGGAATACATAACAGGGTTAAATAGCTCTCACTGTTGAGTTATAGAAAGCAAATTTGTACATTATGTGGACAAAAAGGGGCCACATCTAAACCTGACAAGTGCAAGGGAAACCTTTGGGGAGGCCTTACAAACTCAGAGACCTGAAGTAACCGCATAGGATGGTCTGAAATTAAAACATGAAGCAAAAGCAGTTCGTGGCAGGTAGTCTGTCTTAGGCTAGAATCTTCCCTGAAAGAAGTCAATCTTTCCCTTAATTGAGCCTATCTATTGCCTATTTTTTTTTTCTCTTCCTGAGCCCATTCTATAGCCACACTGGTTGGGCTAAAGGGACTTCTTTAAGGAGAAAAGAAAAGATCAAAAGTATGAATAAGAAAATATAGGGAAGCCCTGGCTGGTATGACTCAGTTGGTTAGAGCGATGTCCCATACACCAAAAGGTCATGGGTTTGATTCCCAGACAGGGCACATACTAGTACCTAGGTTGTGGGTTTAATCCCAGCCCTGTTCAGGAGGCAACCAACTGATGTTTCTCTCTCTCCTTCTTGCTCTAAACACACACACACACACACACACACACACACACACACACACGCACACACACACACACACACACAAACACTCCACAAACAAAACAACAAACAACAAAAACATGTCCTCAGGTGAGGATAAAATAAAATTTTTTTAAAAAGCAAATATAGATAAGAAAAAGCTGACAAAGGCAAACAGTAAAAGCAGTGGATCAATCAACTATACAGCTAGTACAAAGGTTAAAAGGTAAATGTAGGAAGATCATGTATAATTACAACAGTAAATTAAGAGACACACAAGAACTAAAAATAATGACAAAAACATAAATGTAAAGAGGATGAGTAAAAATTGTAGTGACTCTAGAATGTGTTTGAACTTAAGTGGTTGTCAACTTAAAATAGACTGCTAGACTGCTATAAACATAGCTTGATATAGCCCGTATGAACCACAAACCAAAAACTGACAAGAGATATAAAAAAGAATAAAGAAATCCAAGTATGACACTATTGAAAGTCAACAACATGTGCCAGAAACCGATCATTGTATCACTAACAGAAAGATGTGGACAGGTAACCCGGAAGGCTGGTCAACAACCTTAATTGCTCTGAAAAGTCAGAGCTAATGGCTCACTGTTTAGTTGAAACATTGTTAGCTGAAGCAGCCTTTACCTCTGTTTGTCTTATGTAAATTTCTGTTATTGGAATTTCCTGCCTAAAGGCTATGGGTGTATCCTATCCTATCTAATAAAGAGGGAATATGCAAATTGACCATCACTCCATCACAAAGATGGCTGCACCCACAGCTGAGGCCAAGTTCCCATAAGGACCCTTAAGGAGCAATCAGCAGGGACCTGAGGCTATGCCCTCCCCCACCCCCATGGGGCTTGACAGGGGACCTCAGGCCATGCCCTCTGCACCGGCGCCAGGTCAGGGGGCCTGAGGCCATGACCCCACCCTGCCGGGCTTGACGGGGAACCTCAAGATGTGCTTCCCGTCCTGGTGCTGGGCTAGGGGACCTCAGGTTGCTCCCCCCACCCCAGCACCAGTCTGGGGGACCTCAGGCCATGCCCGCCACCAGGTGGGGCTTGACAGGGGACTTTAGGCCAAGACCTCCATCCCAGCACCAGGCTGGGGGACCTCAGAGCACAACCCCTGCCCTAGCACCAGGCCAGGGTACCTGAGGCTGTGCCTCCCTACCTGGCTGGGCTTGACAGGGGACCTCAGGCCTTGCCCCCCACCCAGCAGGGCTTGAAAGGGGACCTCAAGGTGCACCCCTATTGCTGGGTTGGGGGAACTCAGGCTGTGCCCTCCCACCCAGTGGGGCTTGACGGGGAACCTGAGGCCGCACCCTCCCTTGCCGGTAGGGCTTGATGAGGGATCTGAAGCTGTGCCCCCCTCTCGGTGCTGGGCCGGGAGACCTGAGGCTGCGCCCCCCCACCTGGTGGGGCTTGATGAGGGACCTCAGGCCATGCCCCCCACCCAGCGGGGCTTGACGGGGGACCTCAACGCATGCCCCCTGCCTTGGTCTGGGCTGGGGGACCTCAGGCCACGTGGCCTGTCCTGGCGATGGGCCAGGGGATCTGAGGCTATGACCCCTGTCTGGTGGGGCTTGACAAGGGTGGGACTGGCTGGGTTTGGATCTAGCCCAATGGGGGGGTGGGGGGGGCGGGGAATGGCCGGGTCTGGGTCTCACATGATTTTGAGGTGCATGTGGGTGGGTGGGGACTTGACTCTAGGTCCCGTGGTGTGCCCCAGACTCTGAAAGGAAGAAGGTTTTCATATACATTTTACTAATTTTCTTTCATCTCTGACACTTCTATTACAGAGAAAGGGCACATAGCAATATTAAATTATTTCCTCTAATTAATCCCCTTTTAATGTGCATGAATTTCATGCACCGGGCCATAAGTAGTCTTAATAAAAGGGATAGCAAGGCCAGAGCAGGGTGTAGTCCTCTCTTGGGCTCCCGCCTGACCCTCAAAATTCCCAAATTAATACTTTTTTAGTCTCTTTCATTTGTGTGCGGCCTTCTCCAGAACCCGAACCCTGAACCTGAACCCTGAAACACACAGGATGTGAAAGGGTTTCCCACAAACATGCAAGAGAGAAAGCAAGGGCATAGAAGCAAACTGAGAAGAACAACATAAACAATTAGAAAACAATGAATAAAATGGCAATAACTACGTTCCTATCAGTAATTAAATGTAAATGGACTAAATGCTCCAATCAAAGAGATAGGGTGACTGAATGAATAAAAAAAAATGACTCATATATATTGTCTACAGGAGACCCACTTTAGATTGAAAGATACACACAAAAGATAAAGGGGTAGGGGAAATGGTATTTCATAAAAGTGGAAATAAAATGCAAAAAAGATGGGGTAGTAATACTTATTTCAGACAAAACAGACTTTGAACCAAGGGCTGTAACAAGTGACTAAGGCATTTCATAATGATAACGGGCTCAATCCAACAAGAGGACAAAATTCTCGTAACTATGTATACCCAATATATAAATATATAAAGCAAATATTGACAGACATTAAGGAAGATATCGACAGTAATACAGTAATAGGAGGGGACTTTAACACCCCATTGACATCAGTAGATAGATCAATCAGTCAGAAAATCAAAAAGGAAACAGTGGCTTTAAATGACACATTAGACCAGATGGTCTTAGTTGGTATTTTTAGGACAGTTTACCCCAAGCAGCAGAATATACATTCTTTTCAAGTGCACATTTTCCAGAATAGATCACATGTTAGGTAACAGAACAAGTCTCAATAAATCTGAGAAGATTGAAATCATATCAACCATCTTCTCCAATTACAATGGTACGAAACTGATATCAATTATAAGACGAAAACTGAAAAATATAAACATGTAGAGGCTAAATAACATGATACTAAACAATGAGTGGGTTAACAATGAGATCAAAGAAGAAATTGGACATAGCCAAAGCAGTTCTAACAGGGAAACTTACAGCAATACAAGCCCACCTCAAGAAACAAGAAAAATCTCAATAAAACAATCTAACATTACATCTAAAGGAACTGGAAAAACAAAAATAAACAAAGCCCAAAGTAAATAGAAGAACAGAAATAATAAAGATCAGAGTGGAAATAAAGTCTAAAAAAACAATAGAAAATATCAATAATACCAAGAGTTGGTTCTTTGAAAAGATAAATAAAATTGATAAACCTTTGCCAGACTCATCAAGAAAAAAAGAGGGCCCAAATAAGTAAAATCAGAAATGAAAGCGAAGTGACAATCAACACCACAGAGAAATAAAGTAATATAAGGAAATACTATGAACAATTTTATGTCAACAAATTGGACAACCTGGAAGAAATTATAAATTCCTAGACACATACAATCTTCCAAGGCTGAATCAGGAAGAAACAGAAAATCGTAACAGACTGATAACTACGAAATCAAATCAGTAACCAAAAACTTCCAACAAACAAAAGCCCTGGACCAGATGGCTTCACAGATAAATTTTACCAAATATTCAAAAAAGAATTAATACCTATCCTTCATAAACTATTCCAAAAGCTTGAAGAGCAGGGAAGGTATCTAAACTCATTTTATGAGGACAGCATTACCCTGATACCAAAACCAGACAAAAACACTACAAAAGAAAGAAAGAAAGAAAGAAAGAAAGAAAGAAAGAAAGAAAGAAAGAAAGAAAGAAAGAAAAAGAAAATTAAAGGCTAATATCCCTGATAAACAAAAATGAAATATAAAAATCACATGTTCATATCAATAGATGCAAAAAATCATTTGAGAAAATCCAACACCCATTCATGATAAAAAAAAAAAAAAAAACCTCAGCAAAATGGGTATAGAGGGAACATATCTCAATGTAATAAAGGCCATATATGACAAATCCACGGCTGACATCATACTCAGTGGTGAAGAGCTAAAAGCCTTTTTTTTTCTTTTTAAAATCTGAAAAATCTTTTAAAAATATTTTTATTGATTTCAGAGAGATAGGGAGAGGGAAAGAGAAATAGAAACATCAATGATGAGAGAGAATCATTGATTGACTGCCTCCTGCATGCCTTACACTGGGGATCAAGGCTGCAACCCAGGCATGTGTCCTTGGCCAGAACTGAACCCAGGACCCTTCAGTCCTCATGCTGACACTCTAACCATAGAGCCAAACTGGCTAGGGCTAACAGCTTTTTCTTTAAGATCATGAACAAGAGAAGGATGTCCATTTTCACCACTTTTATGCAATGCAATCTTGAAAGTCCTAGCCACAACAATCACACAAGAAAATGAAATAAAAAGCATCCAAATTGGAAAGGAAGTAGTAAAACTGTCATTATTTGCAAGTGGCTTAATACTATATATAGAAAACGCTAAAGAATGTACCAAAAAACTATTAGAACTAATAAATGAATTCAGTGAAGTTGCAAGATTAAAAAAAATTTTTTTTCAGGAATTGGTTGCATTTCTATACAGCAACTAGAGGCCCAGTGCTTGAAATTTGTGTATGGGTAGAGTCCCTAGGCCTGGCCAGCGATCAGGGCCAATCAGGTTCCCTGCCTCCCTGCATCCTGCTTCCCTTGCTCCCTCAGCGCCCTGAAGCTGCTGCTGCTGCTGGTCACCCACCATGTACTGTGATGCCCCCTGGTGGTCAGCGCATGTCATAGCAAGTGATTGAACTCCCAGTCTCCAGGTTGAACTCCTGAGGGGACACTTTGCATATTAACTTTTTAGATAGATAGATAGATAGATAGATAGATAGATAGATAGATAGATAGATAACAAACTATCAGGAAGAGAAATTAAGAAGAGAATCCCATTTATAATTGCATAAAAATAAAAATAAAATACCTAGGAATAAATTTAACCAAGGAGGTAAAAGACCTGTACTCAGAAAACTATGTATAAGGTATTAAAGAAATACACTGAAGAAGATACAAAGAAATGGAAGGGTATAGCATGCTCATGAATAGGAAGAATTAACATCATTAAAATGCCCATACTACCCAAAACATTCTACAGATTCAATGAAATCCCTATCAAAATACCAATGACATTTTTCACAAAATTAGAACAAGTACTCCTAAAATTTAAATGCAACCACAAAAGATCCTAAGGAGCCAAAGCAATCCTGAAAGAAAAATAAAGTTGGAGGTATTGAGTTACATGGTATCAAACTATACTACAAAGCTACGGTAATCAAAACAGCATGTGATGGCATAAAAAAAATACATAAATCAATGCAACATAATAGAGAACCCAGAAATAAACCCATGTTTCAGTTAATCTAAGACAGTGGAGTCAAGAATATACAATGGGGTAAAGACAGTCTCTTCAATAAATGGTGTTGGGAAAACTGGACAGGTGCATACAAAAGAATGAAACTGGATTGCTTTCTTATAACAAATCCAAGAATAAACTCAAAATGGATTAAAGATTTAAATGTAAGACCTGAAACCATAAACCTCCTAGAAGAAAACATAGGCAGTCAACATGACATTGCTCTTAATGATTTTTTTTGGCGGGAAGGGATATTTCCTTGGGCAAGGGAAAACAAGAAAAAAAAAAAAGCAAATGGGACTGTCAAACGAAAGTTTTTGCACAGCTAAAGAAACAATCAACAAAACGAAAAGAAAACCCACTGAACGGGAGAACATATTTGCCAATGATACATCAACACCAAAAAAACTCTAACAATCCAATTTAAAAATGTGCAATGCCCTATGTTCATTGCACCATTATTTATAAGAACCAAGATATGGAAGCAACCTAAGTGTCCATCCATAAGTAGATAAAGAATGAATAAAGAAGATGTGGTACATATATAATAGAATATTACTCAATCATAAAAAGAAATGAAATCTTGCAACAACATGGATAGGCCTAGAGGGTATTATTCTAAATGAAATAAGACAAACAACACAGAATTTCATTCATATGTGGAATTTACAAAACAAACGAACAAGCAAAACAGAAACAAAATCACATACAGAGAACCAATTGTTGGTTGCCAGATGGAGTTGGTTTAGGGAATAGGTGAAAAAATTGAAGAAATTAAGTATAAATTGCCAGTTATAGCCCTATCTGGTTTGGTTCAGTGGATAGAGCATCAGCCTGCTGACTCAGGGTCCCAGGTTCAATTCCCAGTCAGGGCAAATGCCTGCATTGCAGGCCATCTCCAGTAGGGGGTGTGTAGGAGGCAGTGATCAATGATTCTCATCATTGATGTTTCAATCTCTTCCTCTCTGAAATCAATAAAAAAAATTAAAAAAACTGCCAATTATAAAAACAGTCACGAGGAAGTAGAGCATACAGAAAGTCAATAACATTTTAATAGGGCTGTATGGTGTCAGATGGGTACTAAATTTAATTGGGTGATCACTTGGTAAGTTACATAAATGTCCAATCAATATGTTGTACTCCTGAAACTAATATAATATTGCATGTCAACTGAAATTGGCGGGAAAAAGACGTCCAAGTTCCTGTACAGTCCAGTTGAGCCGTGTACTCCCCATTCAGAGGTAAAATAACACGTTCACATACTGTATATTAAGGCCTGACAAGGAGGATCAGAATACTGGTTTCTCAATTCTCTGCTACAGTCTTTTTACCCGCGGTGGTTGGTAAAGATCGGCCAATTTCTTCAAGTCAATCAACTGTGGAGATTAGTACATCTGCGCTTACAGGCAGAGGATCAAACATCCTGCACCGGGCAGGACGGCAAGGGAGGTCGCAAGTTAGCATTAAGCCCAAAGGCTGTGGTAAGAAACCAGGACCCGAGGGTCCATCACCCACAGCTTTCCTACCGCCAGAAAACAGCACCGCCCTGAGCCAGCCGCGCAGGCGCAGTAGAGCCGACAGAGAGAACACGCCCAAGTCCCCGAGTGAGCACGCGCAGTGGCGCGGGGCGGGGCAGCGCTGCACGCTCCTTTTGGGGTGGAGTCGTAGCCACGCTTTTAAGTTCAGCGACCTTATCTCTGATACCTCAATCTTCTGGCCTGAAGCGAAGCTGTCTTGCCCGGGAAGGGAGTGATCACCGTGTCGCGTGGTAACAAAGCTTAGGACAAGGAGAAACGAAATGAGAAAGGACGTACTCCGGTGTAAGTGCTAACTGGTGGCTGTTTGGCAAGGGGTGGGGCCGTCGGGAGCGGGAAAAACCTTCGCGAAATGGAGGGGTGGAGCTAACGTATGATTGATAGGCGAGAAACCATGCAAGTGCGAATAGGAGGTGAGTGAGGGCGGGATCTGCAGTTGAACTGGAGCGGTGCTTTGGAGTAATAACTAACACGCACCTGGGACTTAAATAACCAATCTATGCTAACCACTTTTTATAAGTTATCTTATTTAGTGGTCACTGAAACCTTATGGATATGCAGTTTTATCTATCTCTCCTTTACACGTGGGGAAACTGCGGGTTAGGGGTATTAACTGAGGCAAGAATACAGCTGGGGTCCCAAATTTAGAAGCCTGACCTCAGACCCCATACTGTTAATGGCTCTGCCCTACTGCCTGCCCTTCAGAAAAATCAAGGTGGAGTGGAATCCAGTCAAGAGGATTCGGTTGAATGGAATTGACCAGATTGTTGGAGGATGTGCTATGAAAAGTGGAAAAAATACTATAGCAGGTTTTTCCTACACTATGTAAGAGCTCTGAGGATGGAGCTGGGAGGCCAGGCCACGTCCCCTACTGTGGGAGCATTGCAGCCCCGCTGAGTGCTGTGACTGGATTAACAGTAGGTGCAGAAAACGTTTGCTTTTGGGGCTGTGTTGTCTCCCAGTGTGTGAAGTTAAAGCATTTTAGGGACTTAAAATGGGGATAGTGCTTTTAAATTGTTCCTGTCTTCTCTGGCTGCCATAACAAAATGCCATACATTGGGTGGCTTAAACAACAGTGTTGTTTTTTGTTTGTTTGTTTGTTTTTGTTCTATTTTAATTCTCACCCGAGGATATTTTCCCCATTGACTTCTAGAGAGAGAGGAAAGGAAGTAGGAGAGGGGAGAGAGAGAAACATCGTGAGAGAGACACATAGATTGGTTGCCTCCCGCCCCTACTGAGGCTGGGGAACTTGCAACTGAGGTACCCTTGACCAGGACCCTTGGGTCTGCAAGCTGATGCTCTAACCACTTAGCAAATTGGCTAGGGCCAGAGTTCTTTTTTTTTTTTTCTTACAGTTCTAGAAGCTGGGAAGTCCAAGATCAAGGTCCCAGCCTATTCTGTTCCCTGTCCAGGACCCTTTTCCTCTCTTGCAGAAGGTCGGTCCCCTTCTTACTTATCCTCACATGGCTGGTAAAAAGAGAGGTGTCTTACTCCTAAAATGCCACCAATCTTAATAAGGATTAGACCCACTGTTATGCCTTAATTTAATCTTAATTACCCTTTTCATTTTATGCTAACTACCTCCTAAAAGCCCTCCCTCCAAATAAAATAGAGTCTCATGTTGGGGGTTAGGGCTTTAACACATGAATTTGAGGGAGGGTGGAACACAGTTCAGTCTGTAGCAATAGTTTATACCCAAGTAAATAACAAGTGATAATTGAAGACTGAAGAAAATGAACCCTTTCAAACCTTATATGTATTGAGGTTCTTTCACATAGCCTCTTATTACCTCACTTAATGAACATAAGATTTGTGCCTTAGCACTGGTGGGGAATTCTAGGGAGAACTTGTGTGGGAGGTCATGGTTGTCCTTCAGGCAGCAAATCTGAAGAAAAAAAAGCTACACCAAGCATTCTTAAAGCACGCTTAGTATATCAACTACTCGTGGATTTATCTAAACCCTTTAACTTCTGACTTAGCTTGTGCTGTTTCTGGAATAATGAGATCCATAATTACCATCCATGGGGAGTGAAATAATAATTACTTTTTTTTTTGTTTTTAATTCTCACCCGAGAATATTTTGAGAGAAAGTGGGAGAGAGAGGGAAAGACAGAGAAATACCGATGTCAGAGAAACACATCGATTGGTTGCCTCCTGCACATGCCCCAACCAGGACCTGAGCCAGGGAGGAGCCTGCAACTGAGGCATGTGCCCTTGACCAGAATCGAACCTGGGACCCTTCTGTTCGCAGGCTGACGCTCTATCCACTGAGCCAAACCAGCTAGGGCAGTAATTACTTTGTTTTCTGTGTTGTTTCCTGTTGTTATTCTAAAGTTTGGTAGCCAAGTCTATTTTCACCTTACTTACCCTGGTGAGAGAAGAGTGAGGAAGTACAAAGCTTAGCTGCTTGAAGGTCTGGCAGATGTGCGTTCACATCTTGGATTCAGGCAATTGCTATGTGACTGTGGGCAAGTCACTTAACCTTTCTTTAAAAAAAAATATTTTTATGGATGTCAGAGAGGAAGGGGAAGGGAGAGAGAATCATTGATCGGCTGCCTCCTGCATGTCTCCTACTGGGGATGGAGCTTGCAACTCAGACATGTGCCCTGACCGGGAATTGAACCGTGACCTCCTGGTTCATAGGTCAGCACTCAATCACTGAGCCACACCAGCTGGACAAGTCACTTAACCTTTCTGAGTGTCAGTTTTTCATCTATAAAATAGAGCTAGTAATAATACTGAGCACATGGTTGTTGTGAGGTTATATGAAAACAGTTTGAAACTACTAAAGAACTGGCCTTGGATTAGATATTTAAGTTATGGGACATCCTCCACTCACACCTCTGAAGAACACCTCCACCTACAGCCCCCATGTCAAGCTGGCTATTTATTTATTCATCAAATTTTTATTGAATGCCTGCTAGTTGTCAAAGCACCTGGCACTCTGAGTGCTAAGGGCATGGAAGAACAAGACAGACAAAGTTCTTTCTTTTATGCAGCTTATACTGTAGTGGGGCAGACTAAATAAATTGAATTGAGTGCTAAGAACTATGAAGAAATTAAGTGCAGGGTAATGACATCAAAGAGTGACTTAAAGTAGAGCGGCCTGCCTGTGTGCATGCACATGTATTTGGAGGGAGGGTATTTGACCAAATAATGGGAGAGACTTCTCTAGGAGCCGAGCTGTGGTTGAGGACTCATCATTCCCTCTGGGAGGGGCAGAAAGTGCAAAGCTCTTTAGATCAGGATGGATGCTTTAGATGTCTGTAGGCTGACCAGTGATCTGTTTTAAAAGGGCAGGAGCCAGACAGAAGGCTCTGATTCTTGAGGCCGAAACATTTTTTGTAGGCAGCTCTGTTTTGTGCTGGAAATGGAAGGTAGGATGAACTAAGAAGCAAACTAAATATGTCTATAAAATAGGATATGTACATTAACCTGTGCCATGTAAGAAAAACTGTAATTGTACTTCTAATTCTCTGCCTGTGTGTCATGATTTTACTCACAGGTCTCCCAAAAGGATAAAGCAGCATTTGTCATACAAATACCACCCTGTGCAGAAGTGAGGGAAGACTGCTGCAGAGGTGAAGACAGGCAACATCTTTGATCCCAGGGCACAGGTCTTTGAGAGGAAATCTCCAAGCCTTTCGTAGAGGCATTAGAAGGCTATCCAAGCAGCAAAAGTACCTCAGGTGAAATGCAGGGAGTTTCTGTATAAGGGCTTTCGTATTCTGCATTCTTCTAGAGCCCTTTCTGATAAATGTCACTGGGTGGATTGCAGGATTTGGTATGGCTTCATGGGGATATGCACATGATGGAGAGAACATGATCTCTGCTTGCCAAATAATGTACAGCCTAAGGAGAAAATTCATAATTAGTATTGAGACTGATCTTAGGAACTGTTCTAGATTTCAAGCCGATTCTTCCTGGCTCATCAGAGAACTACCAGATATTTTTCTCCCCTTAGGATGATGGCTGATAAAAACCAGGAGATTGGTGGCATCCATTTCCCTTTTCCCTTCACACCCTATTCCATCCAGAAAGACTTCATGGCAGTGCTATACCAGGTGTTGGAGGATGGCAAGATTGGGATATTTGAGAGTCCAACTGGCACTGTAAGTATGAACATTTGGCCCAAGAGGGCTCTTGGGAGACCCTGACTACAACTAGTCAGAGGTTTATTTGCCTCTGCAGAGATTTTCATGTTTTGGAGTTGGGCAAAGTAGTTCTCTCAGTTTACCTTTCTGAATAATGCTCACTTCCCTCTATTAAATTGTTGAACACAACCCCGGGTTCTAAAGACAATTAGGCTACAGGCAAAGGAGAATTTGAATGGCAGTGGAAGTATAGCACTGAAACTTTTAAGACTTCTCTGGCCACACAACTGCTTTGATATTGAGCAACATAGAAATTACTTCGGCTTATTCACAGATTTAACATGTTGATGTAGTCTCCAGGCACTTGGTTACTGAGTGCTGAAGGGATCCAATCAAGGGCCCCTAAGTTTTTTCTTCCTGGCCTGGAATGAGAGATTTATTAGACATTGTCTGTTGAGGTTGCTAGGGCTGTGGTAATCAGTTTCTACTTCTCTCTTACACCTTACTTATTTTTTATAGCAAGTACTATGTGATAGTGAAATGTATGTGTTGCTGTGAAGGTCCCTCAACTAGGCTGTGACCTCCTGGAGAATAAGGACCTTGTTCCTCACCTTTGTGTCCCTGTCATCTAGCAGAACTTGGCACATTTAGCCCATAGGAGGCTCGTAATAGGTGTGTGGAATGAATGAATAAAAGGAAGTGACTCATTCTTTTTCTCTCACTTGCTGATGGAAGTATGTCACTCTCTCCTGAGATGACATGATCTCCTGGGACAGGAAAAGTGCAGACAGGGGTACTATATTGTCTCATTTTGTTCTGTCATATACACTGAGTGGCCAGATTATTATGATCTCTGAACGCATAATAATCTGGCCACTCAGTATATATCCTATATAATAAAAGGCTAATATGCAAATTGTCCCCTCGACCAGGAGTTCGACCAGCAGGCAGGCTGGCCAACTGCCCATGTCCCCTCCTCCTGGCCAGGCTGGCCGGACCCCACCCATGCACGAATTCATGCACTGGGCCTCTAATATATATATATGTGCTGGGTGGCCAGATTATTATGCATTCAGAGATCATAATCTGGCTACTCGGTGTATGTGTAGTGAGTAGGAGAGAATTAGTCCTGCAATTAACAAAATGTGGGTCATAAATATAATGTGCAGAGGTATTTTCTTCAGTAGTATTCTACTAGCATTTTTACCTTCCATTTAACCCAGTGCAATATGACTTCTTCCCCACCAACCCACTGAAATATTTTTAGGGTCAGTACTGACTTCCTGTTTAATAGATCTGGATATCTGAAGCCCTTATTTTGACCACACTGTAACGTTTGACATTATTGAACAAATCCTCCTCTTTTGTTTAAAGCAATATAAAAATTTTAATCAAAGAGTAACGCGTGTTATTTTAAAAGTCAAATTTATTGCCCTGCCAGGGTGGGCTCAGTTGGTTGAGCATTGTCCCATGTACCAGGAAGTTACTGGTTCAATTCCTGGTCAGGGTACATTCCTGGGATGTGGGTTGATCCTCAGTAGGGGCATGCAGAAGATAGCTGATTGATGTTTCTCTGTCATCAATATTTCTATCTATCTCTCCCTCTCCATCCTGTCTCTGAAATAAATGAAAACATTTTCTTAAAAAAGTCAAATGTGCAATAGGCCGGTGGTTTTAAATATTTTGTCTGTTTCTTAAGAAATGTACCTTTCTCATATAGCACATTTTGAAATTATAACCTATGTACTCTTATTTCTTGATTTGTCGATTTTAGTGATTGGTACCTTCCTCTTGTGATGGATAAGATGTAGCTTTCTTACCATCCTTTTTCCCTTCCTCTCCTGATGTAATTAGCTGTTTTTAGTCTCTGCTAAGGCAGTATACTATGATTGTTTTTTCATTGAATAATTTTATTTTTCTAGAGTTAATTGCCTTTTAAAAGTTTATTTAGTGTTCGATATGCTTATGCGAATTCCTCACACGTCATTCAGTAGTCTCTCAATATGATACAGATTTTCACACTGTCCAAAAGTACAGTTTGCCCTTATATGTGGGTTCTGCACCCATGGGTTCAAACAACTTCAGATAAAAAATATTGGGGGAAAAGCTACCTTGTTGCTGACATGTTCTATGTAGTTAGACCTATGACAGTTGATGAACATGTACAGACTTTTTCTTGTTATTACTCCCTAAACAATATAGTATAGCAATTATTTATGTAAAATTTACATTATAGTAAGTATTGTAAGTAATGTAGACTGATTTAAAGTGTATGGGAGGTTACATGCAAATACCAAGTCATCTATCTTATATAATAAAAGGCTAATATGCAAATTGTCCCCTCCACCAGGAGTTGACAGGGAGTTGACCAGGGGTTGGATTGACTGGCCAACTGTATGTGGCCCCTCCCTCTGGGCTGGCCAGGCCCAATCAGCCCTGATGGGGCAGGCCGGCTGGACCCCACCCATGCACAAATTTGTGCACCAGGCCTCTGGTGTATATATAAAAGCCTAAGCGACCGGAATGCCAGAACAACCAGAATGACCGGTCGCTATTACACACACTGACCACCAGGGGGCAGATGCTAAATGCAGGAGCTGCCTCCTGGTGGTTAGTGCACTCCCACAGCCAACCTCCCACAGTCCCTCCCCATAGCCGGCAGACTCCGGCAGGCAGGAAGGAAGGCCCCTGGCAGCTGGAAGGCCCCGATCGGCCCTGGTCGCCGGCCAGGCCTAGGGACCCTACCCGTGCATGAATTCCGTGTACCGGGCCTCTAGTTTTATATAAGAGACATGAGCATCTGCAGATTTTTATATCCTTGGGGGTCTTGGAACTAATCGCCCATGAATACTGAGGGACAGCTATAGAGCATTCCTATGAAACCTTTCATAAGCAAAAATGGCAATAAAGTGGAGAGTATCTTCCAGTTCCCAAAAGTTTGTTTTATACAACTTTGTGTTATACCACTGTGCTTTTACAAAAGAGCTAAGTTTGCCTAATGTGAACTTTTGGAAAGTAGGGGATACCTGTGTGCCCTATGTAAAATTATCATCTTAGTCTGCTAGAGTTGCTACAACAAAATGCTGTAGACTGGGTGGTTTAAATGACAAATTTATTTTCCTGCAGTACTGGAGACGAATGTCCAAGAGTAAGGTTGCAGCAGGCTTTAGTTTCTGGTGAGGATCCTCTTCCTGGCTTTCAGACGGCCATCTTCTTTCTGTGTCCTCACATGGCAGAAAGAGAGAGGGGCGGGGGTGGGGAGAGAAGGAGAGGGGAAGCGGGAGGGAGGGAGAAAGAGAGAGACAGAGAGAGAGAGAGAGATTTGGTGTCTCTTCCCCTTTTATAAGGACACCACCAGCTCTATCAGAAGATCAGGGATATCTTTATGACCTCATTTTACCTTAATCACCTCCTTAAAGACTGTTTTTCCAATATGGTCATGAGCAAGATAGGGCTTCAACATACTAATTTTTGGGGGGGATAAGTTCAGTCCATAGCAATAATCAATTCCATTTTACCTTGGAGACTTCCTTGAAGTCCTTCACCCATTTGTTCTAATCTGAATTAGTTGTTCCTTAGACCTACTTCACAGCGATTGCTGAAGGATTTCCCTTTGCTCCTTTAAAAAAAAAAAAATCAACTTTTTTGAGGATAATTGATATATAGTAATATGTACCCCTTTTAAATCTACAATTCCACTGAGTTTTGACAGATGTGAACACCCATATCATCACCACGATCAAGATGCAAGACATATCCATCACCCCAGAAAGTTCCCTGTACCTCCTGGAAGTGGCTCCCTGCTGCTGCCCCTCCATTCTCAACATACCAGCCTCAGCCATTGATCCGCTTTCTGTAGATTAGCTATGTCTTTCCACTATTCCATAAAAATTAAATCATATAGTATGTACTCTTATATCTGGTTTCTTTTATTCACTCAGCATATTTTTGAGATTTATTCATGTAATGTTTATTTTTCCTTACTTTTTCGGTAATCGGTTCTCTGTTTCTTAGACCCATATCTTCTTAGTTTATTTCCTTGTTTTGATAGAGAGTCTTCCTGAAAAAGGCTGTGTAGGTAAGTGTTTAAGACTTTGCTGACCTGAAAATGTATTAGTTCTACTTGATTGGTATTAATAGTTTGGCTGGATATATAAGTCTAGCTTCAAAATAATTCTCCCTCACAGTTGCTCCCTCTGTTCACTAGTTTCCATTGTTGCTGTTGAGAAGTCCAGTGGTAGTCTGCACCTCAGTCCTCTGTGACCTGATCACACCTCACCCTCCAAAGTTTTCAGGATCTTCTCTTTACCCTTTGTGTCTGAAATTGCATGCTGATGGACCTGCTGTGCGTATGTTTAATTCCTTGTACTGGTTACTTGAGCACTTTCGATCTGGGTCATTTACCTCTCATTCTGAGACATTGTCTTGTATTTGATAATAATCTGGTTGGTACTCCCATTCACTGGGTTTTGGGCCTCCTGGTTAATCCTATAATTATGTTTTCTTCTAATTGTTCACCTCTTTGAGCACCATGGTTTGTTTTTGTTTTTGCCTAAAATTCTACTTCTTTAAGATTTCTTTAACTTCATTGTCCAGTCTTTTCTATTCAGTTTATTTTGTCTGTCATCTCTTAAATATTCAAGAACTTGTTCTTACTCTAATTAAAAAAAAAAAAAAGTATCCTGTTCTTTTTCATGGAAATAATATTGTTCTGAAGATATCAATTATAGTAGTAGTTTGAAGTTTCCCCCCCTGCATTGCTCCCCTCCCCCCAATTTGGGGTATTATGTTTTGTTTTGAGGCTTTCCTCAAATGCCTGGCGATCCTTGGCTGTCTTCTGTTGGTGTTAAAGCTAATGCCACTGCAAGGCTGAGTGAAAGGCCTGTGACCGAGGCTGTGGATCCATAGGCCCAGCCCCTGTTTGGGGCTTCCATTTATCAGTATTTGTAGAATTTTCCCTAGAGCCATCTAGTTTTTCCATATAAGTCTCTCCTTTAAACTCTTGCCAGTGGGTCTAAGCCTGACAGCCAGTATTTTTGAGGGACTAGAGATGTGATTTTAGGTACACAGTCTCTCACTTAATGCTCTGCTTTCAGCCCTCTTCCCCACGCTTCACTCGACCTGCTGTCTCCAGGGCCTCCTGGCTCAGCTTTACCAGAGAATAAACTGACTGCTGTGAGGAGTAGGGACTGCAACTTGGGGGTCTAATTATCCTTAAAAGAATTTCAGTTAATCCCTTTGTTTTCAGTGTTATGCCGTGGCCCTGCTAGTTTCTGGGCATTTCTGAGGGGGAATCTGAGGAGACTTTACTCTGCTGTCCTTTACTCTGCTAAGTCAGTGTCCTTTACTCTGCTAAGTCAGTTCCATTTCTCTGCTTTCTCTCCTAAAACTTGTTACTTTCCCTTCTTCCACTTTCTTGTTTTTGTGGGTGTAAGCCTCTTTTATGCCTTTGGTATAATTTTAATGTGTTTCAGAAAAGGACGCCGAAGAGCTAGAAGAGCATGTGTACATTCCACCTTGTTTAACCTGAAGGCCCACCTCCTCCCTCTCAGGTCTTTCCGTCTTCAGCTCCTTGTCCATTCCAGGCATCCTCTCCCACTGCTCAGCCCTTCATGTTGGTGCTCTCGGTTCTGTGGCCTCATCTGTGTACTTCAGTTGCCTTCAAGAAAAAGCCACTGTCTTCCATGTCCCACCTCTAATAGAGCTCCCTCCTGTCCTTGTGCCCCACTGCCTGCAGGGGTGCCATGCCGTTACAGGCTGTGCCTCACCTTCTAGTACTCTGCCTCAGATGCCTGTTCCCCCAATGATGCCTGTTTTCCCTTAAGCGTCATCTTTTTAAGCCTTTCATGAGACCACCACATTGAGTTGACCTCTTGCCTTTGTGCCCACTGTGCCTTGTATAGCATTGCAGTTCTGGAGTCCATGTCCCGCAGGAATGCATAACCCTTCAAGTCATATGTTTAAGTTTGTGCCTGTGGGCACTTTCTAGAGAGCTCTGTGTTCCAAGCCCAGTGCTTGCTACAGTGTAGGTGTTTAGAAAGAATGAATTTAGTTTTCTTTGCATAAACTTTTTAAACTGTGTTATTTTTAACAAAATCCCCAGGAAATAACATTGTACAAAGCTAGGTATACTGTGGGTGCTTTATTAAATTTATTTCATAACGGGTGAGCAGTTGATTATACATCTTTTTAACATTTTCCAGTCTAAAATTTCTGTGGCCTTATTACAAAACATGGATCTGCAGGGCTTTGGTGGTCTTTTTTTCTTGGTGTTAGGGTTTGCCACTGTTGTTTCTGGAAGATAACTTCCTCAGCTCACTTTCAGGAGGAGGGTGCTGGCTATCTAACCAGGCATCTGTGCCTGGACCATTGTTACATGGGAGACATCTCTCCTACTCCTTACTTGATGACAGCTGAAGCTGATGGCTCCCATTCCCAGGCAGCACAGAATGGCTGCCCCAGGCTTTCCTGGAGACTGCAGTCTGCAAGTCTTTGTCACTCAGTCTCTATCAGAAATGGATAGAAATAGAACATATGGGGCTTTTCTAAACATATGTGAGCCATCCATTCTTCAGAAGTACCCATCAGTCACAGAGCCTTCTGAGAATTTGATGAAAGCGAATAGATCCTCATCCCATGTTAATAGTATTTTTATTATCCTATATAATAAAAGCCTAATATGCTAAGTGTCCAGTTGTCCATTCAACCAATCAAAGCATAATATGCTAATATATGCTAAGGCCTCTCAACTGCTCATTATGATGTGCACTGACCACCAGAAGGCAGACAGTTGATCAGTTGCTGCTGGGATCCAGCCAGTCGGAACTGAATAAGACAGGCTGGACATGCCCTGGAGCTCTCCCTGGCTGGCCAACCTCTCACGTCCCTCCCCGACCCAGTCATGCACTGGTGGGGTCCCTTGGCCTGGCCTGTGCCCTGTCGCACTCGGGGGATATCGGAGAGCTGGTTTTGGCCCAATCCTGCAGGCCAAACTGAGGGACCCCAATGGTGCACAAACTCATGCTTCAGGCCTCTGGTTACTTAATAATAGCAACCCCCCACCCAAAAACAAACAAAAACAGGCCCTGGTTGCTCACTTATGTACCAGGTGTTCCCTTTAATCTCAGTGTAGGTATTAACTTTTATGTGTATTAACTTAATGCTTGCAGCAACTCTGAGGAAGGTCCTACTATTACTGGTATTCCCGTTTTGCATTTTTAGAAACAAGCCTAGAGAAGTTAGCCTAAGGCCACAGAGCTGATAGGTGGAGGAGCCAGTATTTGGCCCAGGCAACCTGGCTATGGAGTCTGAAGCTCTAGCCACTATGTTCTGCTGTTTCCGCCCAACCTAGACACACTTGCATTTCACCTGCAGTTCATTCAAGCCCAAATTAGGCTCAGAACCTCACTCTGGATACTCCGAGATCACCCCTGGGTTAAGCAGGCTTGGGGGAGTGATGGCCTGGACATGAAGGTGTTGGCCCTCCTGAGATTCACCTGAAATGACCTGCCCTTTGGATACCAGAAGCAGCAGTTTTGTGAAACTCATGGCAGCGGCCTTTCTGGAAGGACTGTTATAACAAATCCTGCAGACGTGGGTGGCTTAACCAACATAAGTTTGTTCTCTCCCAGTTCTGGAGGCCAGAAGTGAGAAAGTACCAAGCCTCCCAACAGCTTGGTTTCAGGTTGGTTCTTCCTGAGGGTCGTGGGAGAAGGGTCTGTTCAGGCCCCACTTCTTGGCTTGTACATGTCTCTCTTTTCCCTGTCCATCACCTTCCTTTTCGGCCTGTGTGTCCAAATTTCCCCTTTTTACAAGGACACCAGTCAGATTGGATTAGGGCCCACCTCATCTTGACTAAATATACCTGCAATGACCCTGCCTCCAAATAAGGCCACATTCTGAGACATTGGGGGTTGGGACTTTGACATGGATTTGGGGGAGACAAGATTCAACCCCATAACACAGACCCACAGGGAGAATTCTGGTCTTTAAATCAAGAATTGTGTTCTTGAGAGCAGTTGGTTTGCTTCAGCAGTTATAAACACCGGGACTATGGGGCTGGTCATGTTCTACCTGCACACCAGCTGCTTGAAAGGTGTCGCTCCTCCTTGGCACGTGGGTAGCATTTCATGTTCCACATGTTTTTGCTTTAATTGTTTTGGGGGCTATTTTTCTACTTTCTCACTTCTAGTTATGTTGACTTACAGTAGTTATGTGTAACCTGATAAGCCACTTCAAATTCTTTCAGGAGCAGTGAGTTGTATAACTAAGCTAAGAGCTTCATTTTTATTCCTTTCATCTTCCTACTTTTCCTGGCTGTTTTCTTGCTAATTCCCTTCTCTTTCTTCCCCAGGCTAGTCTAATATTTAAAGTCAGACTTTCTTTGACGCTTTAGTAAAATGGGA
Organism: Corynorhinus townsendii; assembly: GCA_026230045.1. Lineage (NCBI taxonomy): Eukaryota > Metazoa > Chordata > Mammalia > Chiroptera > Vespertilionidae > Corynorhinus > Corynorhinus townsendii. The sequence goes on along the minus strand of JAPDVU010000003.1, from coordinate 126,535,165 downwards.
AAGGTCATTTGGGAAGCTTGGTTTGTTGTTCTCTATTTCTGAAACCATTTTTTTCCTGTAGGGAAAATCCTTAAGTCTTATTTGTGGGGCCCTTTCCTGGCTCCGTGACTTTGAACAGAAGAAACGTCAAGAGGAGGCACATCTCCTTAAAACTGGAACTGCCCCCTCCAGTGATGGGAAGGACCAGCCCCCATTTATTTCATCCTCACATCAAGAGACCCCAGACACTCTAAGGCCTACTGGAGAACCTGACTGGGTTACTCAGTTTGTGCAGAAGAAAGAAGAAAGGGACCTGGTGGACCGACTAAAGGTGAGATTCAGGGTAAAAGAAGTGGCTGTGATCTAGGAAACAGGACTTCAGTGATTATTTTGGATTGATTCTGAGATTTAGATATGTGTTCTTCACTTTTGCAGTGCCTCTTAGCTCTCCTGCCAGCTTTGTTGAGTTAATGATGCTGCACTCTTGCTGTCTTTTTTTGTTGTTAATCCTCACCTGAGGATATTTTTTCCATTGCTTTTCAGTGAGAGTGGAAGGGAGGGTGGAGAGAGAGAAACATCAGTGTGAAAGAGACTCTCACATCGATCAGTTGCCTCCCCACACATGCTGCCCCGACCGAGGGTGCAGAGTGAACCCATAACCCAGGTATGTGCTCTTGACTGGGAATCAAACCTGTGACCCTTTGGTGCATGGGCCAGAACTCCAACCACTAAGGAACATTGACCAGGGCCTTGCTGTCTTTTTAAAGCTGATATCAACAGGCCTTCTCTAGACAAGGGGTTGGCAGTTCCCATTCATTACCCACCTTGGAAAGAAACCTACCTCACTGTTACTATTGGCAACATGGTTTCATAGCTGCAAACTCAATAAGGAATGCATTTGATTGTGAGAGTATGTGGCTCTGGGAGGGTGTATACAGACTTCCTGCAGTGAGCAACGAGACCGGGACCTGGCGAGGCTCCGGGTCTGATGATGAGTGCCGGTCAGGGGAGGAGAACTGCTCTGTGTGAAGAGGCACTAGGCTGAGCAGCCCTAGAACTCTGTAAGAAAGGCTTGGTTTGGGGCTTCCTGCAGGAATCTCCTTTATGGCTTCTTTCCCCTTTAGAAGGAGCAGATCAGGAGGAAGAAGCGAGAAGAACGCCTACAGCAGCTCCGTCACAATACACAGCTCAAGTATGCAGCCAAGCGTGAGGTGAGTGTCATCTCCTGGAGTGGCTGCTTGGGGCTTTGAGGTGTAGCTCCTTTGGATGAGTAGCCAGGTCCTCAGGTTCCTCTCTCCCTGACCCCCACTCTCTTAAGTCCTAATGACCCAGTGGATGGGAGCTTGAGCCAAGGTAGTGTTACCTGGGATATTGATGCCAGTAAAGCAGCAAGGCCCGAGTTAATGGGTGTGTGTGTGTGTGTGTGTGTGTGTGTGTGTGTGTGTGTGTGTGTGTGTGTGTGTGTGTGTGTACGGCCACACTGAGGCTGACTCTGTTGAAGGTGGGACATCAGTACTGAGGTTGTTATCTTTCCCCTCCTGCACTGCTCCTATACAGAGACAGGAAGAAGAAGAGACAGAGCATCTCCTCCGTCTCAGCAGGGACATACTGGCGGCAGGAACAGAGGCCGAGCCGCTGGAGCAGCTAGCATCTGGGGAGGAGGAGCTGGTCCTCTCAGAGTACGAGAGTGATGAGGAGAAAGGAGCTCCTAATGGGTAAGATAGCACTTCTGCTTCACCCACTGCCTTGCTGAGCCCACATGGGAGGCAGCTCCTTCCTTGTGCCCAGAAAGAGGCAGGCTTCCTTGTCACTCTTTGGGCATCTGAAGGGACGGAATGCCAGCCACTGCCTCTTTTCTCTCAGCCAGGCTCCTCCTCAGGGTGCGTAAGTGATAATGGCAGTGGTAGTCAGCCCTCTTTCTCTGCCGGGCACTGGCTGCACATGTGTTAATGCCATTATTCTCACATCAGTATTTGTGTCTTCCCTTTACACCTGAGGAAGCTGTGGCCCAGCCAGGTGTGATGCCTTGGCCAAGGCCACAAGGCCAGGCAGCAGGGATCTGAGACTTGAACCCGCTCACCCAGCTCTAGATCTCAGACTCTTAAGTACCAAACTGCATTGGGTACAGGTGTTTACCCACACCACTATCTTAGTTCCTGTGTCCTGTGATTTAAATCCAGACCTTTCAGACAGCTGACTGAACAGTTCTTAATTGACAGGAAATTAACCCCGTAACTAACTCCTTTTCTAATAGCCCAAGGCAATGAGCATTTCTGCTTTTTAAAAAAACTGAATTGCTAGGTGAACAAAAACAAAAAAAAATCCATCGGATGACCCCACCTTATATACAAGGCAGAGTATATCTGAAAAAGGATTTTGTGTTTTCTAAGAAGCTTAGACTAATAATGTTGACTAAACAACCAGCCAAATAATGCAGGTTGACTTACAGTCCCCAGTGCTGATGGGCTCCTCATTCATTCCTAGAAAGGCCGGACTTCGTGTATTCACACAGCCAGTCTTGCACCGAGATCCTGCTGAGTTTGTGCACTATGTGGCATGTGATTTACTTATTTAGTTTTTTAATTTAAGTTTTTTTTTAATACTGAGGGAAGAAGAGATTGATATGGTCATAAGTGACAGCATCTTTTATTCCCTCACCCGGTCATTTGGGGCTTCACTTAGGAAATGTGCATGGAGTTGCTGCTGTTTGCAGGCTCTGGGGAGGGCGAGGGTGGGGGGTGGGGGTGTGCGCTCCGTAGAAACAAGGCACACCCAGATCCGCCTGTGGACAGGATAGGGTGGTTGAGGAGACAGAAGAAAAAACAGTGTCTGAAAGAGATGAATATCACAGGGACCATGGCAGTGTGTCACGGGGCAGGCACCCTGCCAGGGGAGATTGAGGAACGCTGCCCAGACCAGGTAATGTTTATGAGGAGGTCTTGAAGTTGGCTAGGTAAAGGGAAGAAGTGAGGGAGGGAGCATTCCTGACACAGAGCACAGCATGCCCAGGCTCTGATAGAGTGATAGAGTCAAATTCTCTTGGTGAACTGAGAGAAATCTCATTTGCAGGAGGTTAGACAGTGAGAGAATAGCCTTGGATGACAGTCAGACATTGACCCTAGGGTTTTGGCAGTACCATGTCCTTTCTCTCTCTGTCCTCTCCTGAGTGGCAGTGGGAGGATGGCTTTGGTGTTAGCCTGGGGTGTCTCTCTGATCGAGAGCGCAAGCGAGCACCGGCGGCTTTGGTGGAACTTCATTACTGGGGTGTGTCCGTCTCCTTCTAGCTCAGAGCGCTGTCTTCAGTTCGGTTCTCAGTTGTTTAGGTCTAGGGCTGATCACTGGCACGTGGTAAGATGCTCAGTAAGTGTGTTTCTAGTAGGCCTGCATTTGCTGAGAAGAATGTTTTTCTGTGTTTTGTTTTTCTCTCAGATTAGATGAGGATGAGGATGACCTGGAGGAAGAACATGTAACTAAGGTAAGATGCCATGTCCTAAGCTTTGTGCTGTGATTGGCCTGGAGCCCAGGGAAAATGCAAGGGTCCCTCCTGTAGGTGAGGAGCCTCCAGCCCACTGACTATGTCTCCCCAGACCCAGACCTTGGTCTCTAGGTGCTCACCTGGCAGGCTGGTCTGGGCACCGGGGAAGACATCTCGTGGGAGCGATGCATGGGCTCATGCACCGCAGGACATGGAAGAACAGCCATTCTGGACCAAGCACCCTGGGTCTCTCTCTGCATCAGGGGTGGGGGAAGACCAGGGCAGGTCAGAGTAAGAGTTCTTTGTCCTTTGGATGGCTGATGGCATGCTTCTCTTTTGTTCATCTTTTCATTTGCATGGAAAACTATGAGGTGTATGTGGTGCCAACACTTCTCAAATTCAAATCATTTGGTTTCATTCATGTAATACCTTTTTTTTCTCTGTTGAAATTAGACCCCTCTCCCTTTTTCTCTTTTCCTCTCCTCACTCTTCTAAATCTTAGCGGAGTACAGAGGAAGAGCCTTCTCCTGCTTCACTGACAGCCCCACCCTCCATGCCCTTCGGAGGTGTGTGTGGAACAACCCCTCACCACGCCCCAGAAGCTTAGGGACCTTTTCCATGTCAGGAGTCACCACTCATGGAAATACCTTTCCTAAGGTGGCCATGCCCTCCACAACAGTTGGATGCAGGGGTCCTCAAACTTTTTAAACAGGGGGCCAGTTCACTGTCCCTCAGACCGTTGGAGGGCCGGACTATAGTTTAAAAAAAACAAAAAAACTATGAACAAATTCCTATGCGCACTGTGGGCCCGGGACAAGTCTGCTGCTAAGCAGGACAGACAGTGGCACCCGGCGGGCCGGATAAATGTCCTCGGCGGGCCGCATGTGGCCTGCGGGCCATAGTTTGAGGACCCCTGGATTAGGGGCTGAGCATGACTCAGTCCCATCTTGTGGGCATTCTCTTGAACTTAAGGAGTTGAGTATGAGGTGGGGAAACCCTGGTATTTCGCTAAGATCTTCAGTGGGACAGAGTCACCTTGCTTTAGGTTTGTATATTTGTGGCCCCTTTCCCCATTCCCTCAGCCCATCACCCATGGCATTCCTTGTTGTGCAGAGAGTATTTGAGGATGTTATACTGTCTTTGAAATCCCTTGCTTTTCCTCGGCGCAGATTTATTACTGCAGTCGGACCCACTCCCAGCTGGCCCAGTTTGTGCATGAGGTACAGAAGAGCCCCTTTGGCAAGGACACCCGGCTCGTCTCCCTCGGCTCTCGGCAGGTAAAGAGAGGCAGGGCCCTGGTGCCATCTGCTCCCTTCCTGTGCCTTCGTCTTCCTCTTCCATGGCAGGCTGAGGAAGGGGAAGGTAACCTCTTCCCTGGCCTTGCTGACCCTTGGAGGAAAACGGGGGAGGGCTGGTCTGCAAGGCCCTGGGGGGTGGGGGGGGCTGCTGTGTATCATTTAGCCAGACCCATTTCTTTAACTCTTGCTCCTCTATCTCATAGAATCTTTGTATAAACCAAGATGTGAAAAACCTGGGTTCTGTGCAGCTGATTAACGACCGCTGTATGGAGCTACAGAGGAGCAGACACGGTAGTCACCTGCACCCTTGAGCTAAAGGAGTAGCCTCTGGGACCATCATGTGGCCTCGGGCAGTACTGGGAGTGAGGCGCAGGAGGGGCATGGGCCAGCCCAATACACACATGGTTTCTTCCTAAAGAGCCTCTCCTTGGGAAAAGGTGTTTTTGCTTTCTGGGTCAGTGTTAATTCCGAAATCCGGGTTTTGAACAGAGTAAAATACCAGAGTGTTATGATGAGACCAGAATAAATAGTTCATGTAAGGGTTTTGTAGACATGACCTACCGGCCTGCTCCTGGCCACAGGACAGTTACTGTTCTTTCTGCCTTTGCCCCCGTGCTGCCATCTGCAGAGAGCAAGAGCCAAGCTGAGGACCAGGAGCCCAAGAGGAGAAGGCAGACATCCAGGGCTGCCTGTCCCTTCTACGGCCATAGGCACCTGCAGCTCTTCCAGGACCAGGTGCTGCTGGAAGTGAAGGACATCGAGCAGCTGGTGGCCCTGGGGAAGGAGGCTGGGGCCTGTCCCTATTATGGGAGCCGGTTTGCCATTCCAGCTGCCCAGGTGAATACTACAGAGGGTTGGGCAGTAGCTCATGGCTTTAACTGCAGCCTAGGCCATGAGGGAATTCCTTACTCCTCTTAGTTTGGGAAGATGTCACTGGCCATGGTTGGACTGACCGACACACTGCACACTGATGACACGTAACCCACTCTCTCCTAGGGCATCAGGTCGCAGGAGGCCACAGGTCCCTTGGTGGCTGTTCTGCAGGGACTATGGCATTATGGGGGGTCAGATCCAGGAGAAGGTGTGCATTCCTAGTTGAAACTACAGTGAGAGATGCCAGGGCAGACACCGGGAGGAATGGGAGCTACAGAACATAAATCTATTTCCAAATGGCTGATCAGAGTGACTGTCCTAGCTGTGCAGCATTTGAGAGGACTGTTTTCTAGACTGGCCATATGGAGTATTATTTAAACAGAAAAGCTGCCAAATTAACAGGTCAAAAATTATACTGTTATTTGGTTATGATTTAACATTTCTTGCTGCTTCCTTCATTTGAGTGACTTTTGGAAATAGGATATTATTTATAGAGAATTTCATATAATCAAGAAAAGGTTAAAGTCACTTTTAAAAGATGCAGGGAACTGTGTCAGTAGTAATTTCATGTGGCAGTAATTGCTCATCAGTCTATTTCCCTGGACTGCATGTGTGGTCCTCGGAGCAATGCAGCAGCCCTCCCAGCACTCTCATGTCCTTCCCAGGGTCTGCCGCAGCGAGAGTTAGCGCTGTAGACACTGTGTGCCAGTGCAGTAAGATGTCCTGAAATTCTTATAATCTTGACTTTTTAAGGCCCTTTTCACCTCATTTTTGCTTTTATGGTATCCCATTGAGCTAGCTAAGGCAGGTACTTTCCATATTCTACACCTGGGGACACTGGGGTCCAGAAAGGTTAAGTGGTTTATCTGTTTTCTCACAGTAGTTGAGTAATGGAACCATATTAAAACCTGGGTCTTAAGTTTCCATTTTTCTGGATTTTCACTTTGTTTATCAATATTCTTTTAACTGGAAAATCGTCATAACACCAGAGCCACTAAAAAATGTACAGGATGTTTTTATTTTTGTTATCCAATCCCACTTCTTAACCCTGTTTTGACAGTTTATCAAGCCCATTTTGCAGATGAGGAAAACGAGGCTCACGGAAGCTAAATGACTTTATCAGAATCACACAGCTAGGCAGTGACAGCTCCTGGACCAGAGCCCTGGGCTGCCTTCTGCTATACTAGTGGTTTTCACCATTTTTTTTTTTTTTAAGGAAACTTGGGTGCCTCAGGGGCTACCTTGGGGATATGGACAAGGCTAAGCAACTGGGGTTCCCTTCCCCATAACCCCACTCTTGGTTCAGTCAAAAGTCAGATCAGCTTTACTTTTGTTTCATATATTTGATGTTCCACATAAAACTTTTGAGGAAAGAGTCTGTTGCTAAAAGCACAGTACGATGCCGTTCTTTCCCTACACCTATTCTGGGCAGGAAATAAAACTGTTCATACCAGGAACTTAGGGCAGGCTGGTGATCTGCTCTAAGAGGGAGTCCCGCCCCACTCAGGTGGCCCCATCTCCTCCCAGGTGGTGGTGCTGCCCTACCAGATGCTGCTGCACACAGCCACCCGGCAGGCCGCGGGTATCCGGCTACAGGGCCAGGTAGTGATCATCGATGAGGCGCACAACCTGATTGACACCATCACAGGCATCCACAGTACGGAGGTCAGTGGATCCCAGGTAGGTCAGCCTCTCCCTCCTGGAGCCAGGGTTTATCATGGGGCAAAGGAACATTTCCCTAACTGCCTAGACCTGGGATTCCTCCATAAATGGCGCTTGGCAGTGGTGCACTGCGTCAAGGCGGCAGCCTCATGAGAGGTGACTGCTTTCTAGCGGATCTCAGAACTGGGATCTAGCTTAGGCAGAGGGGCTGGTGCCTTGGTCTTCATTGGCCTGTGTTGTCCTGAGTCCCTCCAGCCCAGGATGCTACTAACCACTCCATAATCCAGGATAATGGCTTGAGAGAAGCAGGGTCCTCATGTAGTTAGATGATACTGCTTTGAGAGGATTTAACTAAAGAATGCTCAGGATTTCTGAAAACTATTTATTGCCTGTTATGTGCCATGCACTGTAGGAGTTACCTCTGATGTTCACGACTACTCTACATTGGGCTGGCATTCCTATTTTACACTGAGAACTCAGAGATTCAGAGAGGTTTAGGCAGTGCCTAAGGTCACATAGCTAGTAAGTGGGAAACTGGGATTTGACTACTGGTTTCTGACCCTGAAACCCACATGACATTCCACCACCTCTACTGACCAATGCCTGGGTTGATCTTAGGCCAGGACATGATGGTTACCTTGAACTATCACTCTTAATAGGCAACAACTTTTCCCAGCCCAGTGAAAGCTAGAGGGGCTTCTTTACCGGAGATTCAGCCTCTTGCTTTTTCCCTGGTGCAGAGTGGCCACTGCAGTAGAACCTGCCTGCCTTCCCTCTCTCTCAGGTCCCACCAGCCCACGGGCCTTTAAAACCCACACCTTTAGTCTGTAACCAGCCCTCTCTCCTCACCTTGATTGCCTCCTATGTGTCCTGGGCTGGCATTTTCTAGCCACAATCTAAATAATTGGCACAGCCCTATGCCACTTGCCCAGACCCTAGTCTGCCTTCATGCCCATTTCTTCTCTCCTCAGCTCTGCCAGGCATATTCCCAGTTGCTCCAGTACATGGAACGATACAGGTGAGACACCACCTCCAGAGGGGAAGGGAAAATCCCGCTCAGCCTCAGCACCCCTAAGCCAGCCTCTGAGAGGAGGCACTTAGGTTGGCATCTCTGCAGGGTGGCCTGACATGCTGCTGTCTCCTGTGTATGTGCACCCACATAGGCCAGGGCTGCTCAGGACACAGCACCTGGCTCTGAAGGCCGTGGGCCACAGCCATCCTATTTTTCTGGGCGAGTATTTGTAGCTTGTGACCCAGTTAGAAAGACACCAGCGAGAAAGGCCTCAGCTTGGGGCACTTAGAAGGGAAGGTGCTGTTGGAGTAACCCACTTGCTGTATGTTGGTTTGTCCTCAGGAAGCGTTTGAAGGCCAAGAACCTGATGTACATCAAACAGATCCTGTACCTGTTGGAGAAGTTTGTGACTGTGCTGGGTGGTAAGGAGCCCCGCCCCACCCTAACTCCATCCTGCTCCACTGGTTGGACTTGGATCCCTGGACGCTGTCAGGGCGTCTAACTTACTAGTAGATCTGTTTTAGGACCCTGGTTTATGTCACTGTTCTGAGGTAGTAATAGCACTACAATACAAGTGAATGACGTTTTACATAATGTGATAGCCTGAGTGCTCCTGTGAGGACGGCAGCAGGGTGTGTTGACCCTCAATGACACGAGTGAGTGAAGCTAGAGCCTCTGGTTGCTGAGCCCATTGGGAGGAACTGGAACCCACTGGCTCCAGGTCCCACGCACCTTGCCAGCATTCTGTGCAGCAGCCCTTTCCTTTCCCGGGGATCCTTGTGAATGCTTTCATGGAAGCGGAAGTCCAGGACGCCAGCGTGGTTGCTATGAGGGGATTTTGTCTCATGTTGGTGCTCTTGGCTTCCATCCATCTCTGCCTTGCCTCTGTCATCGAGCAGCCGGGCGTGTCCTGTTGGCACCTGCCTAAACTGGGGTGGCTACTCTGTCCCTGCCTCCATGTGAAAAGAATCTCCAGGCTTTGGAGATTCCATATCACTTGTGGGTCAGACTTTGAGGCTTCCTGAAACATCTGCCCTCAGAGGGGAGTCTATGGGTGTTAAAAATAGCAAAAAGCCGGTTCACAGACAAAGGTTCTTATTTGACTAGTACACTGTGGAGTGTGAGAGGATGGGACCAGAGGACCACCATCTTGACCTGTTTAAATTCTCTTTTAGGGAACATTAAGCAAAATCCCAATACACAGAGCCTCTCACAGACAGGTAAGAGGGCGGCCCTCATGGGCCCAGGGCTGGTCTGAGCCAGTTCTGAGCTTCCCTCTGGGACCCCACACCGTGGTCTTCAGAGCAGGACCCCAAGGCTCGTTTGTTTACCCTTAGGGACAGAGCTGAAGACCATCAATGACTTTCTCTTTCAGAGCCAGATCGACAACATCAACTTGTTCAAGGTAGAGGTTTTACTGGTTCATGTTAACTCATCAAATCTTATCCATACCCTCCCCGCCCCCCCGTGGCAGAACACTGTTAACACTGTAGAAGGAATAAAAAGGAAATTCCTTCTGTCCTCAATCAGTCCAGAGGGCTGAGGATCTACAGCACAGACATGCCATTAACCCTGAAATAAAAAATGTCAGTAACAAAACATAATCTAGGACCTAGGGTTGAAGGGTCAGAGACATTAGGGGGGAAAGGTGCCTTTCTTTGTACTTAATAAGCACAACTAGAGATGCCCCGGCCCTCCGCTTTACTCCATCTTACTTGGGGCACAGTCTTTCCCCTGGGCTGCTGGATAGAGCTGGAAGTTAATTTTGTGAGTGTGATCCTGCTGTTGGGCTGCGGTGAGTGAGGTCACAGCTGGGCCACTCTGCTTGACCTTTCTCTCGTCTTCCCACTCCAGCTGTGGTTTATTGCAGCCTCACATTTTTGCTTGCTCCAGGCCTACATATTGGTGCTCTCCCCAGGGCCACTGCTACCAGACTCACAACCTTATGATTCTAGTTTACTAACAATACTGAGCAATTACTGTGTTTGAGGCAGTGGGCCAGGTTCTGTGACTGTAGAGTAGGGTATGCCATCACCATTCTAGAGCAAAGGAAGCCGAGGCTCACCGAAGTCACATAGGAGGACGCCACACACAGGCCACATATAAATGGTGCATGCCGCGCCAGTGTGCGAGCCCAGCCGCACTGCTTTCTTGCATCGTGCCTTTCCTTTTCAAACCAATTGCCCTGACTTACCTGGATTGGTCATGCTGACTGCCATTACCCCCTGCAGACAGGCTGGCAATCCTGTCATCTTAAGAGACCTTTCTTCCATTGTGCCCCATAGCCTGGAATAGCTGTTGAATTTACCCCACCTTTTCATTTCCACAGCTGCTACTTTAGTGCAGTCTTTTCCTTTGCCTTCTTTCTGGTCTTCTTGATTTCATTCTGTCTCCCTTCTAATAACTTCTACAAACTATAGTCTAGTGCCGTGGTAGGCAAACTGCGGCTCGCGAGCCACATGTGGCTCTTTGGCCCCTTGAGTGTGGCTCTTCCACAAAATACCACGGCCTGGACGAGTCTATTTTGAAGAGGTAGCGTTAGAAGTTTTAAGTTTAAAAAATTTGGCTCTCAAAAGAAATTTCAATCGTTGTACTGTTGATATTTGACTCTGTTGACTAATGAGTTTGCCGACCACTGGTCTAGTGAATCTTAATTGAAAGATACCATTCTTTTGAGAATTCTTTAAAGGCTCCAAAGTCATCGTCTTACATTCCAGCCTACATACCAACCTAACTGCACTCCAGGTGTCCCTTGAACAAGTCCAGGCTTTACCTCCTTTGTGCCTTTGCTCATAGGATTTTTTTAAGACTAACTCTTAATCCTTCAAGATCTAGCTTAGGTGCCATCATGATGAAGGAAAGCAGAGGGACACAGCCATTACACAGCACCTTTAGGAGGGGTGTAGCCATGCAGACTTGTGAAGGCCGTGCCTGAGGCCTGGCAGGGGCCCTCTCGTGGGAGAGCCCTGTGTGGTGTGGAGACAGTGGGGGCGGAGTGACCTCAGAAAAGAGGGTGACATGGTTGGCCTCAGGAGGCTTTGGGCTCCCCGGGAGATGGTGGTGACTCATGCTCCTGGGGTTTTGGAGAGTGGTTATCTGTTTTTGTTTTCCAGCCTGATTAAGTTGTCCATGTGCCTACAGCGGGTTTGGTCTTGCAGGTGCGGCGCTACTGTGAAAAGAGCATGGTCAGCAGAAAGGTACGGCTGCCCTTCCCTGGGGCCTGGGTGGGGTCCAGCTGCACCCCTGCTTGCTGCCCTCACAGAGCCTCTCTCTCCTGCCCTGTGGAAACTCAGAGGCACCCTCATCTCTGTTGTCCTCACTGGGGAGCATCCTTGCCGGGTTGGGGAGGGCCTGCCAAGATGCCTGGTGTTGGGGTGGCAGGAGGGTGGGTGCTGGTTGAGAAGCAGATGAGAGGTGGAAGCCTCTTGTCCACCCTGGCCTCCCTCACTGCTGCTGTCGTTTGTCTCTGTTGCTCTTATTCCTGCTCAGCTCTTTGGCTTCACAGAAAGGTATGGGGCAGTCCTCGCACCCCCCAGGGAGCAGCCCAGACTGGCGGGGTTCCAGCACTTCCTACAGAGCCTGCAGCCCGGGGTGACTGAGAGTGAGTCAGGAGGCGGGGCTGGGCTGCAGGCCCTGGGCAGGAATGTTCCTCACATGTGGACTCTTCCCAGAGAGCCCGTTAGTCCAACTGCAAGGAGGCTCTCTGCTCTCACCTGTGGTCCCAGACTCTCTCCTTTCCACTCTGTGCAGCTCCCACAGCCCCTGTGGAAGAGGGGGAGGCCAGGGTGCCTCGGCCTGCTTCCCCGCTGATGCACATCGAAGGCTTCCTTGAAGCTCTCACCACTGCCAACCAGGACGGCAGGGTCATGCTGAGCCGCCAAGGTAATCTGAGGGGAAGCCAGCCTGGAGCTGGAGGCTAGAGCATGAAAGGGCCCTTTACTTCCATCCCAACTCCTCTGGGGGTCAGGACGAAGAAACATGGTGATGCCAGCCTCCTGTGACCTGGGCAGGCAGTGGGGGTAGTGAGGAGGGAAGCAGGTGTGTGGGATGGTTGGTTGTCTCAGGCAAGGATGTGAGAGGAGCCATGTAGTCTAGTGGTTAAGGTAACATGGGCTTTAGCTTGAGCCTTGGTTCCATCACCTACAAGCTGTGTGTCTTGGACCAGTTTCTTTGTCTCTCAGCCTCATTTTCCTCATGTGAAAAGGAAGCGAATAGTACTCTACCTCATGGTTGTCCTGCAGATTAAGTGGAATTTGATTCAAAGAGAAAGTGATTATCTCTCGTGCCTCCTACATGGACCCAGCTGGAGGTCCCCTTTGCCTCGGAGGATGGAAGTGTTTGTTGGGCCTGTACCTGCCCCCTTCCCATGTAGATCTTTTCTTTGTCTTTTTATCAGGCAGCCTCAGTCAGAGCAGCCTGAAATTCTTGCTACTGAATCCAGCAGTACCTTTTGCCCAGGTGGTGAAGGAATGCCGGGCAGTCGTCATTGCGGGGGGCACCATGCAGCCGGTAAGGACACTGGATCCAGAGTCCTGTGCCCGGGTATGGATGGGACAGTGACAGGAATGGTGCACAGTCAGGCCTCTTCACCTCGTCCCTTGAGTTCCCAAACCAGAAAGGGTTTGGCTTGAACAGGCCAAACAATGTCCACCAGGTGGCACTGCTGTACTGTCTCACTGCTGGGCCTTGTAGGCTTGGGGATGGGGCCTTGCCACTGCTCCTGTGGTGGGATCACACTTCTCCAGAGAAAGTCCTGTTGGAGTTTCTTCCTCACACTTAGTGCCTTAGTGCCACTCCCTTCCTGTACCCACCATAGATATGACCTTGCCTCTTTTATAAATTTAAATGTATTTTTAGAAAAGTATTATATTTTCATTGTAGAAATCACAGATAAGCAAAAACAGGAAGAAGGGTCATAATTTCACTAGCAAAAGATTCATTTGGTGCATATCATTATAGTTGTATGCATAATTTCTACAAATATACATATACTAGAGGCCGATGCACAAAGATTTGTGCAAGAATGGTCCTTCCTTCCCCTGGCTGCTGGCACCGCCTTTGCTCCAGCCCGGAGCTGCCTTTCTGCCTTTGCTCCACCCAGAGCCGCCTTTCCGCCTTCCCATGCTGCCCAGATGCCCAGAGCGGCTGGGGCGGTGCAAAATGCCTGTGTCGTCGCCATGGTGATGACCCAAGCATCCTGCTCCCTGCCACTCAGTGCCTGTGTATACAAATTAACCCGCCATCTTGGTTGGATTAATTTGCATATTCCTGATTGGCTGGTGGGTGTCGCGGAGGTACAGTCAATTTGCATCTTTTATTAGAGTAGATTTTTTTCTTAATGTGGCATTATCTGTAAATGTGGTTGTTATAATTTGCTTTTTCTCACTCAGCAACAAAACGTCATCCACATTTTTCTTGTCAGTAAATAAGCACTTATTGCGCCATATTTGGCTATAATATGAATGTATTATATTTTATATAACTATTTTTTTAGGTATTTAGGTGATTTCTAGTTTTTCTCTAGAAAACAGAGTTTAAACAATAGAGTGGCAAATGTAACGTAACCAGTCCCTGCTTAGTGATTATTTCCTTAGGAGACGTCCTAGAACAGCGGTCACTAACTGGTGGTCAGTGAGGTCCGAAAGGTTGGCGACCGCTGGTCTAGAACAGGACTTCCTACATGAAAAGCTACTCAGAATCCTCAAGGGGTCTGTTCCCAACCTCAGCTGCCTGTCAGATCGCCCCTGTAGCTTTACTGTTTTCCATTCTTTCATGTGTCTAGACCTGTATGTTTTTTTCATTTGTGTATTAAAATAATTGGTAGTCATTATGGCTCAATGCTCAAATCCATTGTGGCCTGTGGGAACCTCCCTGCTGCTGCTGGTCCTTGTGATGTGGCCTCCTTAGTCTTGGGATGCTTTCTTGCTTCCTGGCACAACAAAACACCCCAGACCACCTGGTGCTTTCTTTGCCCCAGATTTGGAATCATTCCTTTTTCCAAGGCGCCCTAGTTTCTTTTGCTGGGGATGGGTACTTAGAAACCAAGATCTGGGTGCTATGTGTATACAGTGTTCCTGGATGATTACTGTTTGTGGGTCTTTTCAGTACCGACCTGGGAAATATGTTTTCAGACATCATGAGACCATATTGATATTTCTGATTCAAAAATCAATCAATTTATTTGACCTTATGCTGTATCTCATTTCTCAAGCTAAACTTGTTTTTTTATCCTATACTAGAGGCCCAGTGCACGAATTGGTGTACGGGTTGGGTCTGGTGGGCCTGTCCTGATCAGGGCCCGATTAGGGCCAGGCCTGATGGGGGAAGAGGCTGCAGGCAATTGGCCAGCAGGCCCCACCCCCAACAGGGGTGGGGGGGCTTATTGGGGGGTCAGTGGCCGGGGAAGGGGCCATGGGAAGTTGGCCAGCCAGCCCCACCCCCTATTGGTGTGGGGGAGGATGATCAGGGGCAGAGCTGACTGGGGTAAGGGGCCACAGGCTGATAGGGGTGGTGGGGGCTGATTGGGGGTAGGGCTGGCCGTGGGGAGGGGCCAGCCATGGATGGGGAGGGGTTATAGGCTGTGGGCCAGCCAGCCCTGCCCCAGAATGGGGTGGGGGGACCAATTGGGACCAGCGGCCTGGGGGAGGGGCCATGAGTGGTTGACTGTCTGGCCCTGCCCCTGATTGGAGTGGGGGGGGGGGCGTTGATCAGGGACGGGGCTGGCCGGGGGGAGGGGCTGCAGGAGGTTGTCCCCTATTGGGGTGTGGGGTGCAATCGGGTGGAGCTGGCCAAGGGGAGGGACTGCGGGCTAATTGGGTGGTGGGGGCCTATCAGGGGCAGGGGGAGGAGCTGTGGGCCAATGGGGTGGGGCGGGCAATTGTGGGCAGGGCTGGCTGGGGGGAGGGCCACGCGGGTGTTGGCCAGTCGCTCCACCCTTGATTGGGGTGGGAGAGGCCAATCAGGGGCAGGGCTGGCTAGGGGGAGGGGCCGAGGGAGGTTGGCTGCAGCCCCACCCCCATTCCCCAATCTGGCCGGTTTGCTGGCCACAGTGGTCATCATAGTGACCAGTCTTCTGGTTGTTATGGCGTTCCAGTTGCTGGCTTTTTATATATCTACTAGAGGCCCAGTGCATGAAAATTTGTGCACTGGTGGGGGGCGGTCCCTCAGCCCAGCCTGCCCCTTCTCACAGCCAGGAGCCCTCAAGGGATGTCCTACTGATGGCTTAGGGGAGTGGCCTAAGCCACAGTCTGGTCTCTGTGGGAGGCAGCTGAGCTGATCAGGGTAAGGTGCCAATGCCATCACCCCACTGCTGCTGCCACTGCCAGCCACGGCAGCTGCGAGGCCTGATCCCCAGCCCTCACAGCTGCTATGGCTTTGGATGGATGTCCGGAAGACATCAGCCCTAATTAGCATATTACCCTTTTATTAGTATAGATAATAAAAGCATAATATGCTAATTAGACCAGACAGCCAAACAACCTTCCAGACGTCCTTCCAGACCTTCGAGACAAAGCCAGGGCTGCAAGAGCCAAGGCAAGCCGCCACGGCTGCAAGAGCTAAGCCCCTTGCATGAATTTCATGCATCGGGCCTCTAGTATCTACACTAATAAAAGAGAAACATGCAAATTGACCATGCCTATGCCACGCCCACCAGCCAATCAGGAGCAAGCATGCAAATTAACCCAACCAAGATGGCTGCAGCCACGGATTGAGCAGGAGGCTTGGGTTTCCCCAGCAATGGAGGAAGCCAAGCTTCCTGCCCACTCTGGCCGGCCCTGGCCTCCGCTCAAGGCTACAAAGTTTCAATTATAGAAGATAAATAAATCCCAACAAAAATGGCAGCAGCCATGGAGCTGGAGAGAGCAGGAGGCTTGGGTTTCCCTGGCAATGGAGGAAGCCAAGCTTTCCTGGCCCAGGCCTCCGCTCAATGCTACAAAGTTTCAACTGTAGAAGATAAATAAATCCCAGATCTCAGGGCCTCCACTTGGGCTGCCGGGGATTGTGGCCGGCCTGCAGACCACCACTGGCCCCTCGCCCAGGCCACCCCACACCCCAAGGGAACCCCCACCCTGATCCGGGACACCCTTCAGGGCAAACCAGCTGGCCCCCACCCATGCACTAGGCCTCTATCCTATCTAATAAAAGAGTAATATGCAGATTGACCATCACTCCAACACAAGATGGCTGCCCACATGTGGTCAAAGATCCTGCCCCCATGTGGACACAAGATGGCCAGCAGGGGAGGGCAGGTGTGAGCGACCAGGCCTGCAAGTGAGGGCAGTTGGGGGCAATCAAGCCTGCTGGGGAGGGCAGTTAGGGGTGACCCGGCCAGCAGAGGAGGGAAGTTGGGGGTGACTGGGTCTGCAGGGAAGTTGTGGGGGACCCAGGCCTGCAGGGGAGGGCAGTTAGGGGGGACCAGGCCTGCAGGGGAGGGCAGTTAGGGGTGACCAGCCCTGCAGGGGAGAGCAGTTAGGGGTGACCAGGCCTGCAGGGGAAGGCAGTTGGGGCAAACAGGCTGGCAGGGGAGCAGTTAGGCATCAATCAGGCTGTTAGGTGAGTGGTTAGGAGGTGATCAGGCTGGCAGGCAGAAGCAGTTAGGGGCAATCAGGAAGGCAAGCAGTTGGGAGCCAGCAGTCCCAGATTGGAGAGGGTGCAGGCTGGGCTGAGGGACCTCCCTACCCCCGTGCACAAATTTCATGCACCGGGCCTCTAGTAGATAATAAAGGGCTAATATGCAAATTGACCGAACGGCGGAACTAAGGTGTGCACTGACCACCAGGGGGCAGATGCTTAACGCAGGAGTTGCCCCCTGGTGTTCAGTATGATCCCACAAGGGGAGCACCACTTAGAAGCTGGGCTCATGGCTGGCGAGTGCAGGGCCAGTGGTGGGAGCCTCTCCCACTTCTACGGCAGCGCTAAGTATGACTGGCGGGAACAGGCTTAAGCTGTCAGTCAGACATCCCCTGAGGGCTCCCAGACTGCGAGGGAGCAGGCCAGGCTGAGGGATACCTCCCCACCCTGCAGTGCACGAATTTCATGCACTGGGCCTCTCGTATTAACATAATTACTTATTTGCTCTCTCACACAATATACTTAAAATAGTGCCAAAAATATAATACCAATATCCTAACAATAGCCTGTTGGTCAAAGTTTTATTTCTTTGCATTTGTGTTTTGCCTTTGAGTATATCCTGCCAGGATGTGTGGTCACTGAGGACATGAAGCCATTGCTTTCAGGCTCTTCTGTAAGTGTATGTTGTGAATTTGATAGGTAGCTAGGCTTTTTTTGTTTCAGTTTGAGAGTTTGCCTTTTTGTTTACTTAATTCTATTTTCAAAATATGTAAAACCTCTGTGTGGTTCAAAAATTGAAACTATACAAAGGTCAGAAAGTCTCACTTCATCCCTTCCCAACCTGTTCCCCATCCCGTAGGTGAGCATGTTTTATTAGCTGGTCTATCCTTCTACTGTTTCATGTTAAATTTTTTTTTTTTGCCAAAATAAGCAGATGTATGTACTTACTCTTTTTTCCTTTCCTTTTTTTCTTACATCAAAGGTGGCATGCTCAGTTTCGGTTCACCAGTATGCTCTGGCGATCACTCAGTATCAGCACACAGGCACGGTCTGCGTTCCTTTCGTTGGCTGTGCAGGTTTCTTTTGGGTCTTTTGGGTGGATGCAGCATAGTGCAGTCGACCAGTCCCTCTGGGAAGGCAGTCTAGCCCTCACAAACAACTTCACAAGAAATATCCTGTGCATGTGTTAATTGGTTTGTTGAGCTGTATCTTCAGGGGAGACTCCTAGATATGGGATTGCTAGGTTAGAAAATATAAATACATCTGATTTGTTAAATATTGTCACTTTCCCCATTGGCTGCAGTGGTACTATGCTGTATCCCACCTGCAGTGTGTATGTGTGCCTTTTTCTCCAGAATGGTCAAACTTTTGGATTTTTGCCAATTTGATAGGTAAAAAACTTGGATGGAGCTTTTAAAAATACAAAAGCATAATCCTTGCGCTAGAGATTCTTATTCAATAGTTTGGGCTCGGCACTGGCCATGTGAATATATATTTTTAAATTCCCACTGGTGATTTTGTGCATATGCAGGGCTGAGAGCCACTGTGCCAAATTTCCTTTGCTATTCCCACAAGTAGTTAAATGGGACTGCCAACACTGGGCACCATATAATTATTTTATCCTTTTTGCTAATTTGTTATCAGCTTTTCTTTTTACCTCTTCTCTGTTCTTATGTACTTGCTGCCTCCTCACCTAGACTTCTGTCTTTCCAAGTGATTCTCTCTTCCCCTCTCTATTAAGGCCCCTGCCTGCTCAGGGAGGTCACAGAGCCTTGACGTTGTGGTTTTCAGGTTTCCGACTTTCGGGAGCAGCTGCTGGCATGTGCTGGGGTGGAAGCCGAGCGACTGGTGGAGTTTTCCTGTGGTGAGGATCCATGTCCAGGGTGGAGTGGGCCACAGAGTCACTTATGACCGTGTGTTGTCATAGTTGAACCATATGCTGTTAGCAGGCCTAAGGGGCTGAGGAAACACGGGATGGGCATCTCATCCTTTGCCGGCTCTCTCTGAGCTCGTCATCTCCATGCTCTTGTGCTCTGTGTCCCCTCTGTCCACCTGGGAGAGTTCTGAGCATTGCTGCTTTAGTGTGGAAACAGGTGGATGGGTAAGTGATATAAACAGCTACTCCTAGTCTGGAAGGCAAGGGTTGAGCGGTGCTCTTTCTGGACTCAACCTTGCACCTCCAGTTCTCAGCCTCTCTTTGGGTCTCCCCAGGTCACGTGATCCCTCCAGACAACATCCTGCCCCTCGTCCTCTGCAGTGGGCCCTCCAACCAGCAGCTGGAATTCACATACCTGAAAAGAGAGCTGCCTCAGATGGTTAGTACCAGCCATCCTGCCTCACCTTGGTCTTTGCTAGGGCAGGAGAGAGACTTCTGGGGTGGGGCCACTCTGGCCAATCCCGAGTGCATTGTGCAACTTAGTACTGGCCCTCATCACAGTGGTACAGGATGAATAGTGGCACAGGATGAATAGTGTCTAGGTGTTTATCAGGAAGGTCTGAGTTTCCCTGCACCCATCACCTCTGAGGCTGCTAAATAACTTTTCTTGTCCTGGCCGGTGTGGCTCAGTTGGAGTGTCGACCTGTGTGCCAAAGAGTCTTAGGTTCGAATCCCAGTCAGGGCACATACCCAGGTTGTGCGTTCAATTCGCGGTAGGGGCATGTATGGGAGGCAACCAATCGATGTTTCTCTTCCCCTCCCCCCTTCTCTAAAATCAATGAAAGGTATGTCCTTGGGTGAGGATTTTTAAAAATAGTTTTCTTGACACCTCCAGCCATCTCTTTAGGATGAAGCTCATGAGAAACCATTTCCTTTTGCCATTGGGTTATATCGAGCCCTGCCAGCAGGGATGCCAGTGCTGGGGGCACTTCTCTAGTGGCATGCCTGGGGTTTCCAGTGCCTGATTTGACATAGATGGTGACTAATCTCCAGCTGACCACAGGACGTTGGGAGTTGGGGAGGGAGGACTTGGCATACACCAATAACTGGTGTAGCTCCATGTGCTAGGACGGCGGTGTGTCAGACGCTGCCAGTCACCAGGAGCAGCAGTTGAGTGTGTTTGGAGGGAGGGTGGCACATTCCAATTTGTGATTCCCTGGCCATAGGCCTCGCTGACCGCACACAACTGTGAGTCTCTGTACTTGGTTCTGAGCCGTAAGGTTAGGAGCCTCTTTGAGTGTGGCTTCAGGAGTGGCCCCATGGAGAGCCCCTTGTCTTCCTTTCTTAGATGGACGAGACAGGTCGCATCCTCTGTAACTTGTGCAACGTGGTGCCTGGAGGGGTGATCTGTTTCTTCCCCTCCTATGAGTACCAACGCCAGGTCCATGCCTACTGGGATAAGAGTGGCCTGCTGGCCCGCCTAGCTGTCAGGAAAAAGGTGAGTGACCCCTCAGCTGGACCTTCCACTCTGGGGACGGTGACCCAGAATTCCCATGGGATTTCTCCTGCACATCAAACTGGATGGTCGGGCCTCCCATATGAGGGTGTCTCCCACCACTTCTAATCCCTGGTCACTGCCCAGAGGAGTCCCCAAAGCCCAGGCTGGAAAACAAGGTCTGGAGCAGATCTGTGAACCAGGCATCTTGAAACCCTGTTCTGTGAGATTGTCTGTTTACTTTCAGATATTTCAGGAACCCAAGCGAGCAAACCAGGTGGAACAGGTGCTGACAGAGTATTCCAGGTGCATTCAGGTGAGAGCTGGAACCCAGGCCTTGGGTCCAGACCTGTGGGGTTGGCGGCTAAAAACCTTTGGATGGCGTCCCAGCTTTGGGCTGTTCCTGCAGTGCCATGGCCAGGCAGGAGGCATGGTGACGGGGGCCCTGTTGCTCTCGGTGGTCGGAGGAAAGATGAGTGAAGGCATCAACTTTTCTGATGACCTCGGGAGGTAAGTAGTGGGCTTCCCATCTCCCAGGACTCTGATGTCCACCTACCCCTCCCTACCCCCCGCTCCAAGCAGCCCTCCCTCCCCCTGCAATCTGCTGCCATCTGAGTCTGCACCTGGGCTGACTGCGCAGTCAGCTGCATGGGGAAGTGATTCCGCAGCTTTGGGTGTGGCCCTTTGAGGCCAGGTGGGAAATTAGGCAGATATAACTTTATCAGAACTCAATTCCCTGGCCTAGATTGGATCTCATAGCTAAAAAACCCCTTTCCAGGTGGTATAGGGTGGGGAGGGAGAGGGAGAGCCACTGAGCACAGCTTGAGAACTGGATTGGTAGGCTCAGCAGCTGTCATGTGGGTGAGGACCCTGCCCTGCGTCCTGGGCCTTATGAACCCCAGGTGCCTTTGGCTCCTGTGTGCCTCCACTCAGGTGTGTGATTATGGTGGGCCTGCCCTACCCCAATATCAAGTCTCCAGAGCTCCAAGAGAAAATGGCCTACCTGGACCAGACCCTTGTGAGTACCTTCAGGGTCTGGAGGATGAGGGGGCGGGGAGGGGGGGAGCAGGGGGGAGAGCTCTGTAGCCTCTAGAGCTAAGATATGATGTCACTTCCCCCACTGCCCCTGCTGTGTGCTCTGGAGGGAATGGCAGCATCCTCCATACCCTCTTGAGCTTCTCATGACATCATCCATTATATCAGCTGTGGTATTGTGCCCGTGAAGCTGACTGGTCTTGCTCAGAGCCTGGCAGTGTCCTTTTCTCAGAACGCTAGGCAGGGGACAAGGAACAGTTCTGATAGGTCATCTCCTTTGTGCTTCCCAGCCCCGAACCCCAGGTCAGGCCCCCCCAGGAAAGGCTTTGGTGGAGAATCTATGTATGAAGGCTGTCAACCAATCAATAGGTAAGCCAGGGACTGGCCCTGGATGTAGAGTTGGGGAGGCATGGATGAAGAGTGAGGTGGCAGGATGGGATTTTACTTACCATCTCCCTAGTCTGAGGTCTGAGGAGGGGAAAGGTAGGTTTAATCAGAGCCCCAACATGTCCCATCCAGGGAGGGCCATCAGGCACCAGAAGGATTTTGCCAGCATAGTGCTCCTGGACCAGCGGTACGCCCGCCCACCTATCCTGGCAAAGCTGCCAGCCTGGATCCGAGACCGTGTGGAGGTCAAAGTCACCTTTGGCCCTGCCTTTGCTGCTTTGCGGAAGGTTAGTCCTGCCTTTTCCTTTCTGAGAACACTCCCACCAAGATCCCCACCTAGTGTTTCACTGTCTTTCCCTGTCTCCCCAGTTTCATCATGAGAAGTCTGGCCTTTCCTGAGGGATGGCCACACCCATCTGGAGTGCAGACCAGCCCCTTCTGGAATCCCTGGTTGCAGGATCCAGGAACAGGTGCAGAAGCCAGTAGGCGAAAATTAGGTCGATCCTGAACAAGCAGTGGCTCCTGGCCATCCTTGAGCCCATCCAGGGCAGTTTCCCTCCCTGAAATTGGATCTTTCTTCCTGTTCACTACACCCAGTTGAGCACCCCCCTACCCCCAGCCAGCTTCCGTGGGCAGCTGTGGAAGCTGCACCTTCCACTTCAGCGTCTGCCCGTGCTCGTTTCCCAGCACCCACTTTCTCAGAGGCAAGATGGAGCAGGCCTCTCCTGCCTCTCCCTTTTCTCTCCCCTTTTAGCTAAAATTAGTGTTCTAAACCTCTACTTTTCCCTCAAAATTAAGAATAGTCCCCATTTCCAGCCCCTGGTGTCCTGGGCTCTTTGCCCTCCGGCTTCTGGTTACTTGGACCCACTGCCACCTGGGGATTAAGCACCATCTATGACTGAAGTCATTTGGAAGTGGGAGCAGAGCCCTGTGCGGTGCTCCCCGCCTGCTGGCCCCTAACCTGTCCCACAGCCTCCACAGCATGCTACCTCCTGGGCTGGTTCCAGGTCCCTCCAGTCGGTGGGGCCCCTCTCCCTCTCAGCCACTTGAGCAAACTCCAAGATGCCTCTTCCCCTGGCATCAGCAATTACACCAAGGGCCATTAGGCTCTCAGCAGGACTATTTTTACCCTGAGACTTTTTTTCTGTGTGAAAATATCCCTCCCTCCATCTGCAGCAGCTGCCCTGTTGACTACACCTCCCTTCCCTGGCCCCAGAGAAAGGGGGCTTGGTCCACTCAGCACCTTGCCCCATTGCCCGAGACTAGGGGAAGCAGGACAGGCCCTGGCTCAGAGATGTTTGCATTCTGCACAGCTGTAGTTCCTTAATTAAAAGTGCACTGTTGGTTGATGCTCAGTTATATGTCTTTATTGATCTGTGTACTACTGTATCTCAGTCTCAGGGAATAGAAAAGCATGCTAATGACGGAGGTAGGTGGAGCACAAGCAGAAAGCAAAGGCTCCCTCCCACCACCCTCAGAAGCCAGCTTCCCTGCTCCTTGAAGATAGTCCAGGCACAGACCTGGGTAGTCCCTCTGTGACCCCCATCCCTCCAAGGGCAGCAGGGGCTGAGAGACCTGCAGGCCAAGGAGCCCATCCCAGCTGTTTCCATGTGAGGGCAAGAGCCTCAGCCTGGTTTTGGTGAGGAGGAGCTGCTGAGCCCCTAGGATTCCCAGTCCTCCTCGTCCTCCTCTCCAGGTGGCTGCTGTGGGGGAGGCAGAGGCGGGATGGAGTCTGACATTCGGGCGAAGGCTCCTCCTGGCCCCTCACTGGCCTCGGCCCCAGGTCCTTTCCCAGAGATGCCTGGGAGGGAAAAAGTGAAAGGTGAGGGGGGTTGTTTGGGGAACCCAGCCCCTAAAGTCTTAGAAACAGGAGAAAAAGGCAGAATGTGTATGACACCCCCCAATCCCTGGCCTTGGGAAGCAGCAGTGCTCTGTCCTACCTTTGCGCCTCATGACCAGCTTGTTAAAGAGATCCGACATCAGGTCCCCGCCTTGGCCTGTGGCTCTCACTGCACCAGGGAAACCATGGGTGAGGGAGGAGGAAGGGACCAGTGTGAAACCTGTTCCTGGGTGACAACCTCAAGGTTTAGTCACATTTGTCCTCTTTTTCTTCATGACTGACACACCCCAGCCCTGCACAGCCATCATGTCACCACCAGCTCTTGGATCCAGCACCAGGGCACGGATGAGAAAATGGGTAACATCTGAGTAACACTGTCATGGCCACCCTGTGAGACGGCATGAATAAGCAGCCCCACAGTATGGATGAGGAAACCAGCTCAGAGATGTTAGGCAATTTGCCTGGGTCACAGTGCAAAGCTCAGAAGCAAAGCCAGGACTCAAGCTCAGGACCACTGACATCCAGGACACTTGCTTTATGCCCAGGTGTTATATTTATGCAAGCGTCATAGAAGTAATCTGTAGCCCCAAGAGTCCTCTGTCTCTAAAGTATCTTGGGTCCTGGCTGTTTCCTCAAGACAACTGGCAGAGATTTTCTCTTGTTTGAGCTGGATGAGGCTCTGTTCCCTACCAGCTTAGGGAGGAAAGCAGGCTCCAGAACCCAGCAGGAACCCTCCCCCAGAGGCAAGGATGTTAGGGTGGCCACCCAGGGTTTACAGCAAACACCCTGGGGAATAGGGGGCAGGCCTTTTGACACTTGGTTGGCAAGGAGCACCCTATTGGAGTCTGGTGGTGGTTAAAGAGGCGGCCCTTAGAGCCCTACTGGAGGGGTGTAGGGTCCCCTTCACCTTGCTCCTGCTCCTTCTGTTTCTTCTTCTCCAGCTTGCGTTCCTTGACGCTGCGGAGCTTGGCCTTGCCGATGCCCCCAGCCTGGCGGATAGACTCGAGCAGGGTGGCCCGGCCACTGGAGGGGTCCACTACTTCCTTGGGAGCTCCCTGGACTAGAGCTGGGGGTAGGGGGAGGAAGACTGCTCAGGCAGGGCTAGGCTGTGGGAAGCCCTGCCCGGCCCACAATTCTAGGGGTCCAGAGAAGCCCTCAGCTGCTGGCTGTGAAGAGGGGCTGTTCCTGAAGAGGAACCCAGCTGGTGAAGCCTGAGCTCAGGAAGTCCTGGGTCCAGGCACTGGTCCCTCTCCAATCCCCACCCGCTTAGCTGCCACCCTGCAGAGGTGGACCCTGGGAATTACTCATGTGCTGAGGCTCTAAATGTGACACATGCCCACTGCTGCTCCTACCTGAAGGAGACATGCTGCTGTCATCCTTGGCACCTTGACCCGGAGATGGCACAGTCTGCGGTGGGGGTGGGGGCGGGGGAGCGCTGGCCAGCACCACTGGAGCTGGGGGAGGTGGAGGGGGGGGGTGGCGGCGGCGGAGGTGCTGTTAGGACCCCATCTTCTAGGTCTGAAACAAGTGAGAAATGTAAGGTGGCTGGGGAAGAAAGTGGCCCTATTCCCATTCATGGTTCTCACTCACCTGGCTTGAAAGGCCCGGCCACCTCTGTGTGGAAGGTGGGCAGCTCTGGAATGGTGCCAGGGGCAGAGGGGGCAATGCCAGGGCCCAGGTCAGCGTTGTACATGAGGTCATCAGCAATGCCTGGAAGGTCGGGCAGGTAGGACGGCACGTCAATCTCCGGCACTTGGCCCAGGTCAGGCACATAGAAGTAGTTCTCTGGAACCTGCAGAATTAGGTGGGGGTATGTGAGCTGGGGTGCTGCAGGGGTCATGGGTCCTGCAGTTTGACCTTAGGGCAATCAGTGGGGCTCAGGTGGGCTAAGGGGCTCCATAGACCCCTTGCCTAATAAACCCTAGCAGAGCCCCACATCCTCAACCACCTATACCCCCACCCACCCAAGAATTGTCTACCTGCTGCTCCAGCTGCTCTCTCTTGCTGATGGACAGAGGGGCATCAAATAGCTTCTCCTCTGTTTCTGCCCCCAGCATCACATGGGTCTTCGTTACAGCACCAGCCAGGGGGTCCAGGAAGACATACTTTTTGTACCTGGAGAGGTGAGGTGGAAGTCAGGCGATCTATCATCTGTTCTAGGCCCATGGCCCTGACCTACCTTTCCTATTTCATCAGGGACCACAATTAGTTTGTACTGTGGATTCCCAGGCCTTACAAGACAAAGCAAACGTCCTGGCCTTGCAGGCTGTCCCTGGGGTCCCCCACTAAGCCAGCCAGGACTCCCACCACCCCTTTGTAGCCCCCTTCTGGCCATACAGGTTCTCAGTGGTGTTGAAGAGCAGCAAGGAGCTGACGGAGTTGATGTTGCTGGGAAGACCCCCGAGCCCCTCCTCAGCCTCATCCTCAGGTTCCAACTTGGTGTTCACACACACAGGGAAGTATTTCAGCTTCTCCTGGGGGTGGGGCAGAAATGTGACAGGGGGATGGTGGTTACAGGGCCAGACTAGTGACCTCCACCCCATCCCATCAGAATCCTCTTGGGGGACGAACCCTATGGTGGGCCCTTAGTTCCTTCCCCACATCCAGTACTGCCACTTGCCACTGGTCATGCCCTGTGAGTGTGTGAACTGGGTGTGCCCATCAGACCTGCAGGGCCCGCTCATCCAGGGGGCGGTGCTTGCTCTGGATCCTGTGGCGGGGGCGTCTCTGCAGGCCAAAGTCCTGGGCACCCGTAAAGATGGAGCTGTACTCCTGCAGGTGCTCTGGAGCAGGGTATTTGGCACTGGAGAACACCTGTGGACATGGGGAGTCTGACATCACTTTTTCAGGGGCCCCAAGAACTTCCAGAAAGCCTAGGTTTGGGATGAGGGGATTCTGAGAAGGAAAGCTTGAGGTGTGGCTGGACAGTAACGGTAGGGATGTGGGCAACCTCAGAGGCACAGGGATATGGTAGAGAATGGGATATCTGTGACGACCCATCAGCCACAGGGGCACATAGCCTACCTTGATGGCCTTCTTGCTGCCCTTGATCTTCTCAATCTTGGCCTGGGCCAAGGAGACCCTCTCCCCAATGGCCTGCAGCTGGCTCCGGCTCAGCTCTACTCGCTGAGAGATCCTATCACAGAAAAAATGACAGGTCCTAGGAGCTGCTCCTCAAACCCCTGCAGCCTCCTGCATACCTCCTGTTTCTAACAGCAAAGCTGGAGAGGAAAAATAGGGACTTAAGCAAAGGGTCTTAAAAAAAATGTTATCTGCTTGTCAAGGTCAATCTTGGAACCCTCAGCTGACCTCCCAAAGATCATCCAAACTGAAGGGTCTAGAATGCACTGCATTAAGTTTCTCGGAGCTCTGGGTAGGGCTGGGCAATTACCCTGGTGCCTAGACATGCCACCTGAAGAGCTATTGTTCCTGCCTTCCAGAGTTTGCAGCCTCCGGCTAGGGCAAGCAGAGACAGAATCTTCATGACTGACATGGAAACAGTCGCCTATTTACAGACAAGGAAATCAGAGTTCAGCAAGACTGAGTGACAGGCAAGGCTGGACCTAAATTCAAGTCCTAGACCTGTTCACGGCTCTTGTAAGTACATCCCCAGTCCTGACCAAGGTTCTCAAGGCAATGGTCTGGCTGCTCATGGGCTTCCTCCCCTTCCTACCTCAATCAGTTGGCTGCAGCAACACCCGCTGCCCTTGTATTCCACGAACATTCCAAATTCTTGTTGCATGGCATTTGCATCAAATGGAATGCAGTCCCCCCAATATCCACTAACTGACTCCTTCACTTCACTGAGCCCCTCATGAAGCCTTCCTGACCAAAGAATCTGAAAATGCACCCAATTGAAAATGCAATGTCACTTCCCAACTCCCACCAACTTTTCACACAGTGCACTTGACATTGTGTGTCTCTTGCCTACATGTGCTCCGAAGGACTGAGGACTCTGCTTTGTTCCTAGGTATTCCCAGTGCCTAGGGCAGTGCTGGACCTTTCAGGCCCCTCTGTGGTTCCTAATGACTAACACCCACGTGCCCTAAACATAAATGCACATGAGCCTCACTTAGCTGTCCCCACGTTACTCGGCAATAGCAAGGGTCTTCTTGCTGCAGTGTTAACCCTGGCTCTCGTGTGCCAGTATATCCTTCCTCCATAGGCTCCCCCACCTCCCAGAACACCAGTTCCTGCCCATGACCACCACATTCCACATTCAGAGCGGCCACATCTCTGCATTCACCTGGCAGGAGTGAGCACACAAGTGAGGCAGGAGAAATGAGGCAGAATTGCAAGCTGAGTACCTGGGGAAAGGTGGGGAGGATACAGTGGGTGGCAGAGTGGCCTCACTACCTCTGTGGTGGGAGACTGCAGGGACTCTGATATTTCTCTAAAAGTTGAAAGGAGCAGTCAAGACTGGTCCAGCCTTCCTAAAGCATCCCCACCCACTCTAAAAGGGGTTTGGCCCTCCAAAGAACCCACATCTCCATCCGACAATTTCACAACCCAAGGGTCTCTGTCCTGACAAAGTCTCCCTGATTATGCCTGGCTCCTCATGTACCATAGGTGGAGTGAGGTGGGGGCTGGGATACAAGCAGGCACCCAGGGCAGCTTAGTTTTCCTTGACAGACTGGTCTGAGTAGGGCAGCAATGCTGATAGACAATAAGAGAGCAGTTTCTTCAAACGAGAGAACGCAAAACCATCCATCTTTCCAGCAGGGGCTCCCTCTTTTCTGCAGGGAGAAAGGTCTTCATCAAGCTGCTTCATCCAGTTCCCACCTCTGTCACTTTGGCCCTGGGTGTTGAAGCACCTTAGTGGTTATGTGGAGAGGTCAATGTGGAGAGGGAGGGACAACAGACCCAGAGATGGATCAAGGCTACTCTGTTCTGCTTCTTCCATTAAGGAGAGAAGGGCCAATTCCTTAACATTGTAAACATCAAGCTTAACAACAAACTCTGGCAAATTTCCAGAATGGATTATTAAAGAGAGTGTCTGTAAGCACTTAGAAAAAGAAGAGGCAGGTCCTGGGGACCAGCACTGTTCTAAATTCACAGCATTTCTTTCTTAGGGTTATTGGACTCGTGTATCAGGGGAAAACCTTAAACACAGTGCATCTTGAGTCAGCAAGGATTTCGACAGCTTCTCACACAATCCTGCAGACAAGATGGAGCTATGGGGGTTGGAGGAGAGTACACTTGAGAAAATCGGGGCCAGATGAACAACAGTCTCTGAAGGGCACTGCAGGAGAAGGGGCTGATTTTGGCTGTACCAAGGTATCTGGCAGGGCCCAGTCCAGCTCAGTCAACTCTGGGGATTATCAAACGGAGGAGGGTCAAAAATGGTCTGCATGATGGAACCTAGGCTTAAATAATCCTGCGGCCAGAAGGATGGAATGCAAGAAACAAGATAAAATTGACAAGGCGTGAACAGGAAGCCTAGCATTCAGGTTAAAGTCAAGCGCACAAATACAGAAGGTGGAGGCTGAACAGTAGCTCAGATGAAGAAAGGCCTGAGGTTTTGGTTAACTATAAACTCAGAATGAGCTAAAAGAATGTTAAGCAGCTTAAAAAGGAAATACAGCCCTGGCTGGTGTTTCTCAGTGGTTAGAGCATCAGCCTGCCCACTGAAGGGTGTGGGTTCAATTCCCAGTCAAGGGCACATACCTGAGATACAGATTCATTCCCTGGCCCTGGTTGTGGCACATGTGCGAGGCAACCAATCGATGTCTTTCTCACATCGATGTTTCTCTCTCTCTCCTCCCCGTTCCACTCACTCTAAAAATCAATGGAAAAAGTATCCTTGGGTGAGGATACATAGCTCCTGGTCCATCTCCCTTTTTATTTTTTTTTTTAGAGAAGAGAAATATTGATTTGTTGTTACACTTATTTATGCATTCAATTGGTTGATTCCTGTGTGTGCCCTGACTGGGATCAAACCTGCAACTTTGATGTAGTGGGAGGATGCTGTAACCAATTGAGCTATCCGGCCAGGGCCTCTTGGACCTTCTTTCACTGTTTTGTGTGTGTGTGTGCGTGTGTGTTTTTAATCCTCACCTGAGGATATTTTTTCCCACTGACTTTTAGAGAGTGAGTGAAAGGGAGGGAACGGGGCGGGGGGGAGGGAAGAGAGAGAAAGAGAGAGGGAGAGAGAGCGAGAGTGAGAGAGAAACATTGATGTGAAAGACATACATCTATTGGTTGCCTCCTGTATGTGCCCTGACCTGAGCCAGGGATCAAATCTACAACTGAGGTATGTGCCCTTGACTGGGAATCGAACTCAAGATCCTTCAGTAGATGGGCCAATGCTATAACCACTGAGTCAAACTGGCCAGGGCTCTACCTTTTAATAAATAGGGAACATTCACTCTCTTAGAGGTACCTCAGAGAAAATAGAGCCCTGAATCAATGATCTACACCAGGCACTAATCTCATCCACAGCTATGTCTCCTTTAAACTGGATCTACATTTTAAGAGGACTCTGAATTCCCTTCACTCACTCTCTAAAAGTCAGTGGGAAAAAATATCCTCGGGTGAGGATTAAAAAAACACACACACACCCCTTCCCTTATTCACTGCAATATCTCTAGCACCCGGGACTGCCTGCCATGTAATAAACATTGGCTGAATAAAAAGTGACGAAGTTAATGACTGTCCAAAGGCAGGTAATGAGTGACAAACTCATGTCATACAAAGGTAACTGAAGGTCTGGCTACATCTGAGATGATTTACAGAATATGATAATTCCCTCCAAATATCAAAACTATGACAAGTGCTGTTAGGAAAACAATTAGACTTATTTTCTGTCACCCCAGAGGGCTGCATTAGGACCAGTGGGCAGAGTTGCAAGGTAGCAGACCTCAGTTCTAAATAAGAACTTTCTAGTAAACTGCTTCATAGCTTTACAAAGCAATCAGATTCCAGCTGCATGACCACCTGTCAGGAATGCTTCAAGGGAGATTCCTGTGTGGGGCAGGGGAATGGAAGACATGATTTCTGGGTTCTTTTCTTATCAAGAACCTGTAAGTCAAAGTAATGGCTGGTCTGTTGACAAAGCTCCCGGATAGTCTAATCTCTTACAGTCAGTCATATCCCATGATGCCGAAGAGAATACAGGCCATAGATGAGAAAGCTTTCAATTTGTGTGTCTTTATCTACTGGCAGCGATAGTTTGGAAGGCTGTGTTAGGAAGGACTATTAGACCACATTGGGGCTGGAACTGAGTGCAATAACTGATTAGCAATGGCCACCAACAGGGTGGGGGATGGTGGCAAAAGGGCAACTGTTTGCCATTCCTGATCTACAGCCTCTGGCTTGGTGGCCTACTTCAAAGTAGGTCAGTTTCCAAGCTTATCACTGAAGCCTTGTACAATGTCCCATAGACATGGGTTAACATCTACTTAGTAGCAGAGTGACCTTGGGCAAGTCACTTAATAGGCCTATGCTTCAGCTTCTTTGGCTGAAAAGTAGTAGTAACTTCTATATTATGGAATTACTGTAAAAGTTAAAATGAATGAATATATGTCCAGTGTTCTTGTAGTAGCTGAAATATCCTAAGTACTTGGTTAACATTTGCTCTTACTAAGATGTAGAGAGGGATGAGGGACTCCAGACACTCAGGGGAAGCCAGAAGAGGCAGTGTTGGGCAGAAAGAGAAGAAAGTTCCAGGCCGGGAAATAAATACTTTGCAAGAGACCACCATGGAGGACGGAAGGTAGAGCAACAGTAAGTCGCTCCCTGGGCTGGGGTGGGAAGCATCAAGGAGGCACCTAGGGGCCACTCTGCTCCTGGTGTGACAGAGGGAGGGGGAGAAGTTGGACAGGGCAGTGCTTGGGCTCCCTGTCCTGACTCTTCCAACACTGACTCTCCATCCCCCTGTTTATGAAGCCAGGCAGGCCCATGGCCCCTACAGTGCTGCCATGGCTACTCACAATCAGATCAGCTCTTCACAATCAGATCACATGCCAGTCCGCAGAGGCAGGCTGCTGAGGGGAAGGAGTCACCCACTCCTCCATAATTGCTGCCTTTCCTGCCCTGCCTGCCCTGTTCCCAGGCGCAGCAGACCCTGAACCTGGGCCTTGCCTTCACCTTTATCTTCTCTGCTCACAGGGATAATTTACAGGGATAATTAAGAATGATCTGCTAATTATGCAGGCAGCTGATTGAGTGCCTCCTAACCTGGAGAGTCACCAGGTGCCAATCAGTAGAGAGAAAAAGGCAGGGGGGGGGGGGGCGGTTTAGAGAGAATAAGAAGTAGAAAGACAGAAAACGAAAAGGCTTTGCAGAGAAAATGCCCAGGAGGAAGGGGCTGCAGTTTCCCTGGTGGGCTGATAGGAATGGCAAGAGATAGCACCCCAACTTCCACATGCAGAATCTGCCCAGCTCCTCTTCCCCAAGCCACTGCAACACCCTCTGCCTCGTCACCTAAATCTTGTAAAGAAGATGACATCTCTGGGCAGATATTTTGGGCCTGGCTTCTCCCAGGTGAGAAGGGCAGAGAAGCCAGGGACTGGGCTGGAAGGAGAGGCTCCAGGAGAGCCTGTAAGGTACTTGTCATTCTCTCCAGTCTCTGCACAGCTCCCACTGCAGCAAAGCAAGAGGAAGGAACACCAGCTTGGAATGTTAATTTGCCATGAGCTCACCTACCAGCAGAACTGCACCCAGGCTCCACTGGGCCAAGGGGCCAGGCCTGGGCCTGAAATGGGAGAGCAGTGGGGAGGAGAGATAGAAAGTGTCTCTTTTCTGCAAGGTTTACAAGCAGGAGGAGCATCATGTTTAAGGGGGGAAATGTCCAAGCTGGGGTCACATCCCACCACAAAAGCCCATTAGAAGTGAAAAGCCCCCTTGCCTGTTGATTGCTACAGGATGGGGTGGGGCAGAAGAGTTAGGTCTAGGCACTCCCCACCCCTGTCCCAGTCATCCCAGACTCCTCCCTTCCCCTCATCCTCATTCCCATTTTGTCATCATCATTCCCTTTGAAATGTCTTTTATCCAGTCCTTCCTGTCAGCAACTCCCCTGGACTACAGCCTTATCCCTTCCATGCCTCAACCACACAACAGTCCCAGAATCCACTCTCGCCCCTTCTTGTCCACTGTGGCACCACTGCTTGACGAACCTTCCCAAAACTCTTCTGTCCCTTCACTTCTCTGCTCAAGCACCTATCCAGGCTCCCTAAAACTCCTGGACCAAGCTCAAAGTCCTGCCTTGTTCAGAGAAGTCCCCATGGGCCCTGACTCACTTATCCCAACTTTTCACTCACCCATCCTCTTCCCTCCCACTCCACTGCATGGAGCATGCCCACACTGCAGAAAAGAAGCTGGAAGCAAACTCTCAAGGGCATGAGATGAGAGGGGGACGTGGGACCCACAGACATACAGCCAATTGAGTTCACACCCTGTTCTGTTCTGACTATATGAGACAGGCAGCAATGTCTGTACTCTGGGAGCTAGGAAACACCACATTCTGGCCTCTAAGCCTTTGGCACACATTTCCAGACCCCACCAGATGGTCTGTAGGCTCACATTCCCAGTCCTGCCCAACCACACCTGGTCTTTCCTGTGGCCTAGTTCATGTTTCTTTCCTTCAGGACGCCTTTCCTGACCACATGTTATAGGCATGTGATTCTCCTTGCTTTTTCTTATTCAAGTAACAGCCTCTGTTTTCGTGACAGAACCCTTTACTCCCACAGCCTCAGTCCGTGGACTTCAGGAGGAGCTAAACCCAGGGCTTAGGAAAATGGTAATACATATGACAAGGTCTGAGCCAGTCGGTGTGTCATGTCCCTCTCTCCCCAGCATTTGGCTCTGGCATGGAGAAGAGAACCAAGCTGGGCCAATGGGCGAGTGGGACTTCTGAGGAAATGCTGGACTAGAACTAGAACCTGGGAGCTCTGACCCTACTGGGGTGACCTTGCCACTACAAGAAGAAGACCTGCCTGGGAATGGGGCCAACCCAGAGGCAGAGAACAGGGATGAAGTGAAAGCAATACCAAGTCGTTACACCCTTTGGCTCCAAAACCTGCTCTACTGATTGGTTGCTTTTTACTTAAACTAGTTTAGGAAGTCCTAATTGATAAATATGCTGTCAATTCTTACTTATTTCTCTCTTCTCTAGGTCCCAAGAGGCCCACAGTTTATGCTATGTAATTACTAGTAAGAAACAACCAAGACCTACTGCTCTCCTATTCCAAAATACAAGATCCTTGAGGACAGGAACCATGCC
Source organism: Corynorhinus townsendii (assembly GCA_026230045.1). Taxonomy (NCBI): domain Eukaryota; kingdom Metazoa; phylum Chordata; class Mammalia; order Chiroptera; family Vespertilionidae; genus Corynorhinus; species Corynorhinus townsendii. The sequence continues at coordinate 126,501,440 of JAPDVU010000003.1, read as the reverse complement.
ATACACATCTTTGGTATCCCTCAAGATCCAGCAATGGGGTGACCTGAAACCTAGTTCTGAGGGCTCCTCAGAGACATTCTCCCCTCCTTTAGATACTTGGAGGGCCCATACTCACTCTCAACCAACTCACCATCCCTGCCTTGGAGATCATCCCATTAAACTGTCTACAGGAGCCAAATACCAGGAAGGGAAATTAAAGTATGCTAAAAATCCAATGCCCTCTTTAGAGAAAGGCAAGCATGCTGTCACAATTCCGGTGAGGAACACAAATATTTCAATCACTGGGCATGGGGTGGCCATAATCTGCGACTGAGCTCTTTAAGGCCTGTGTCCTCTTGCTTATGTGTTCCTTGAAAATATTTAACACAAAAATAAGCACAAAAGGAGCACCCAAACACTTTCTATAACTATTGATAGCCGCTTAATAGAGGAACACCATAGGCGGCAAATGAGCAGAGATGATATTAAGAGTGAACACTGATTGCATACTTACTATATTCCAGGCATTGTAATTTCTTTGCAAGTTTTAATTAACTTAATCTTTACAGCAATCCTATTTGTAAGATACAAGATACCATTATTATCACCACATTACAGATGAGAACACCAAGGCTTAGAGAAGTTAAATAACTCTCCCAAAATTACAGAGCAAGCAAATGGGGAAGCCAGCTGGAGCCCAGGCAGCCTGCTCCGGAGTCAACCTCCTGAACCACTTGGACATCGTGCCCTGGTTACATTTATATTCTGGACAGGCTTGGGCAGGCAGGTACATCGGTGGGAAGGCAGCACGCAGAAGAGTCCAGTGGATCTGGTGATTATACCAAATCCAACTAGACAATGACTCCATTCTCTGCTCCTGGGGAAGACTTTAGGAAGAGGTGGACTCACAACTGATGGAGGAGGAAGAGGGAGGTCACCTGGTGATGCAGAAGGGGATTCCTAGACTGGTGCAAGCAAGGGGTGGAGTGAGGGATGATTTGGACCATGAGATCAACCTAAGTCAGACAGTCAAAACCTTTACACTTGGTGGAATAAAGGGTTCCTATGTGAGGCATGTTGGGGGCACCCAGGAAGAAGATTTAAGCCCATCTCAGGTTGCTTATGGCCAGAGAAAGACAGGACAAAACCTGGGACCACTGCAAGGAAATAGTAAACACCACTGACTCACCTATGTATATAAAAACCCAGCAACCATTATGGCGGAACAACTAGAACAACCGGTTGCTATGACATGCACTGATCACCAGGGGGCAGATGCTCAATGCAGGAGCTTCCCCTGGTGGTCAGTGCACTACCACAGTGGGAGCGCCACTCAGCCAGAAGGAACGGCGAGCCAAGCAGTAAGGAGTGAGCAGGTGGGCGGTAAGGAGTGAGCAGGCGGGCGGTTAGGAGTGAGGGGGTCCCTGATTGCAAGAAGCCACAGGACAGGCTGAGGGACACCACCGCGCCCCCCCCCCCACCCGTGCATGAGTTTCATGCATCGGGCCTCTAGTGTTAAATAAACATTGAGTGAAAAATCATTATAGCTTAAGGATTGTGCTAGATTAGCATTGAAATAAACAAAAAGCTGCCACTCACCAACTCAAAATCACCAAACACCGCTAAGGCTCTGCCTCTACACCAGCTTCATGAGGCAACCCCCCCTTGCCCCAGCCACACTGGCTTCCATTCAAGTCCTTCCCACCTCAGGGCTTTAGCTCATGTACTTCTTTCTTTCTGGAACATTCTTCTTCCCAACCTACCCATTCACAATAATTCCCACTCACCCTTCAGATTTTACCATGCATCTTCTTCCCTACATATGCTTCCTCTGATTCCCCCAAGCCAAGTCAGGCCTCCCATTAATAACACTCAAGGCAACCACCTTCCCTTCTCATAAAGACAGTAAGAACTCCAGTGTCTGGAGCCACCATACCTGGGTGTGACCCCTGGCTCTGCCACTTGGGCAAGTCTCTTAGTCATTCTGTGCCTCAGTTTCCTCATCTATAAAATGGAGGTAACAACAGTAGCTCCTCATAAAGTGGTTGTGAGGGTTAAATGAATTAATGCACTTTGGATCAATGATGGTATATGATTAATGCTATATAAATATTACAAAATTATTTAAAAATAGGTCTTATTGCATTTGACAAAATCCAACACCCATTTTTGATAAAAACTCTCAGCAGAGTGGGAATAGAGGGAGCATATCTCAACATGATAAAAGCCATATATGACAAACCTACAGGCAACATTTTACTTAATGGGCAAAAACTAAAACCATTTCCCCTAAGAACAGGAACAAGACAGAGATGTCCGCTTTCACCACTCATATTCAACATAGTACTGGAAGTCCTAGCCACAGCGATCAGACAAGAAGAAATAAGAAGCATCCAAATTGGAAATAAGAAAGTAAAACTCTCATTATTCACAGATGACATGATATTGTATATAGAAAACCCTAAAGACCCCACCAAAAACTACTAGATTTAATAAATGAATTTGGCAATGTAGAAAGATACAAAATCAACACCCAAAAATCAATGGCTTTTTTATACACCAATAATGAATTCTCAGAAAGAGAAACTAAACAAAGAATCCCACTTACCATTCAACAAAAAAATTTAAGATACTTAGGAATAAACCTAACCAAGTAGGCAAAAGACCTGTACTTGGAAAACTACAGGATGTTGGGAAAAGAAAAAAAAGAGGAAGATATAAACAAGTGGAAGAATATACTGTGTTCATGGGTTGGTAGAATCAACATCATTAAAATGTCCATGCTACCCAAGGCAATCTACAGATTCAATGCAATCCCTATTAAAATACCAACGGCATATTTCACAGAGCTAGAACAAACTCCAAAAATGTATATGGAATCAAAAAAGACCGCGAATAGCTGCAGCAATTTTGTGAAAGAAAAACGAAGTTGGAGGAATCAATACCAGATTTCAAGTTATACTACAAAACTACTGTAATCAAAATAGCCTGGTACTAGCACAAGAACAGGCATGTAGGTCAATGGAACAGAACAGAGAACCCAGAAATCGACCCAAGCCATTATGCTCAATTAATATTTGACAAAGGAGGCAAGACCATACAATAGAGTCAAGAGAGTCTCTTCAATAAATTATGTTGGGAAAATTGGACACATGCAAAAAAAAAATGAAACTAGACCACCAACTTAACATCATACAAAAGAATAAATTCAAAATGGATAAAAGACTTAAATGTAAGTCATGAAACCATAAAAATCCTAGAAGAATCCATAGGCAACAAAATCTCAGACATCTCTAGTAGCAGATGTTTACAGATACATCTCCTAAGGCAAAGGAAACTAAGGAGAAAATAAACAAATAGGACTACATCAAAATAAAAAGCTTTTGCTTAGCAAAAGAAACCATCAACAAAACGAAAAGAGAGCCCACTGTATGGGAGAACATATTTGGCAATGATACATATGATAAAGGATTAATATCTAAACTATATAAGGAACTCACACAACTTAACAAAAGGAATGCAAACAATCCAATTAAAAAATGGGTAAAAAACCCAAATAGACACTTCTCCAAAGAGGACATATAGATGGCCAAAAGACATGAAAAACTAGAGGCCAGGTGCACAGAAGGGGGAGTAGGGGGTCCCTCAGCCCAGCCTGCACCCTCTCGCAATCCGGGACCGCTGGCTCCTAAGTGCTCGCCTGCCTGCCTGCCTGATCGCCCCTAACCACTCTGCCTGCCTGCCTGATTACCCCTAACTGCCTCTGCCTTGGCCCCCGCCACTGCGGCTTCGTCCAGAAGGACATCCGGAATGACGCCCAGAAGATCATTAGGCACCCGGTCTAATTAGCATATTATGCTTTTATTATTATAGATGCTCAAGTCACTGATCATCAGAGAGAAGCAAATTAAGATGACAATGAGGTACCTATCACCTCACAGCTGTTAGAATGGCTACCATCAACAAATGACAAATGCTGGCTAGAATGTGGAGAAAAGGGAACCCTAGTACACTGGTGATGGGAATGCAGACTGGTGCAACCATGTCTGCATTCCCATGGAAAACAGCATGGAGTTTCCTCAAAAAATTAAATATGAAACTGCCATTTGACCCAGTGATCCCACCTCTAGGAATATATCTTAAGAAACCAGAAACACCAAACAGAAAGAATGTATGCATCCCTATGTTCACAGAAGCACAATTTACAATAGCTAATACTTGGAAACAGCTCAACTGCCCATCAGTAGTGAGTGGATAAAAAAGCTGTGCTACATTATATCATGGAATACTATACAGCAGTTAAAAAAAAAAAAAAAGAATCTCTTACCCATTGAGACAGCATGGAGGGACCTGGAGAGTACCATGCAAGGTGAAATAAGTCAGTCAGAAAAAGAGAAGTATCACATGATTGCACTCATATGTGGAATCTAAGTAACAAAATAAACTGATGAATGGAATGGACCCAGAGACATGGAAGCATGGAACAGAGTGCAGAATTTCAGAGGGAAGGGCGGGGGGGTGGGGGGGGGGATGGCACAGAGGGTGGTGGTGGTGAGAGGTAATCAACCAAAGACTATGCATATATGCATAATCCATAGATACAGACAATAGGGTGCTGAAGGCCTGGGGAGGAAGGGGGTATTGGCTGGAGGGAATCAATGGGGAGAAAATGGGGATATACAGTATATAATACTTTCAACAATGAAGAATTATCTATAACTAGAGGCCTGGTGCATGAAATTCATGCATGGGGGGGGGGCAGGGAGGCCCCTCCGTCTGGCCTGCACCCTCTCCAATCCGGACCCCTCGGGAAATGTCCAACTGCTGGTTTGTGATTGCACTTTTAACAGATGACAGCTCCATTGTTGTTTCTTTTCATGCTTAAACCCATTGGAATTAGTAGGTATTCAAAATGTGTATACATTTTGGGGGGACACCCTGTATATCTCTAGTCAGCAGTGAAAGGAACCAACAGCGGATTTGGAACCCCCAGATAGGGAACCTCGCTCACTCCCCGAATGTCTCCCCACTCCACTTTCCACCTTCGCAGGCAGCGGGAGAATCAACGTTTTCTCTCATTAACTTGGAAAAGCACATCCTGTCACCTGCCGCCCGCTAGGCTCCAAGTGAGTGAGGCTCAGTCAGGGCAGCCCTCACTCATGGGTGCCGGCACCCAAAGTGCACATTCCTCCTCTGCAGTCGCCCCAACTATCCCACCATTTCACTGAGAGGACGGAACTCCTCGCCTCCTCTGGGTGCCAATCTTGAATGCTGACCGAAGGCACCTCAGCGAGGGCCGCCCGTGCCTAACAGGTGTGTCTGTCCGCACCTGCTCCCACCTCAGCACCTGCATTAGCCGCACGGAGGTGATCTCGTCGCCACACTGGCCTCCGCGGGAACAGGGCATCACCACTCTGCCCTCTCACTGTCATCTCACAGGCACCCACCCTCAGCACCCAGAACACCTAGATACTCTCCAAAGGACATGAGCGTGCCAGAGGGGATGTGCACATGTCCTATGGGGGATGCAGATATGCTGGGGGTCGATGGAAGTGCGGTGGACGGGGGCGGGGGGGACTTGTGCGCACCATGGTCCAGGACTGTTGCAGTTGTGCGTGGATGACAGCATGCTGGGGGACGTTCACACGCCAGAGGGGGAGGAGAGGATGCACGCACCAGAGGCCTGCGGCTGCGCAGATCCACAAACCCCCGTGGTGCAGCCAGGAGGACGTCAACGTGGCCCGCCACAGTGACTGTCCCTGTGATTGCGCACCTTCTGGGCCAGGAGGCGGGACTTGCGTAGCCACTCCTCAGTGCTGATGGCCTGCAGGCGCTACTTCAGCTAGGCTGCCCTCAGGCTTCACTTGGCACGCTCACAGCACCGCCGCCATGTGGGGAGTATAGGCCACCCTCCGCCGGCCCACCTCCCCTGCCCAGACGCTTTCCGCGGGTGCTGCCCACAGGCCCTCCGAGGGCAGGGCGAGGCAGAATGCCTGTGTCGTCGCCATAGCAACGACGCAAGCATCCTGGCCCAGCCGCCACCATCTTTATTACAGAGTGACCCTCAATTTGCATATTCCCTCTTTATTAGATAGGATAATAAAAGCATGATATGCAAATCGACCGAACGACCAAACAGCAGAATGACCGTCTGGATGACCATGCTACAACAAGCACTGGCGTGGGTACAATGTGATTGGTGGGGCCCCTGCCATCACCCTATGATCGCCCTGCAGAGGGAGGCCCAGGCTACTCAGCCGGCAGCGCTGTGGCAGGTGTACAGGGCCAGCCAGTGATCACCCCACAAAGGGAGGCCCAGACCAGCCAAGCAATTGCACCCCATGCCTGTCACTCTCAGAGGGAGGCGACCAGTGGTGCGGCGGGCGGGAGTGGGTGGGGCAGTGCTGCACAGATGGCAAGCAGTAGCAGCAGCGGGGGTGGGGCCAGCTGCCAGCAACGGGGGGAAGGAAAGCCCTGATAGGCCCTGATCACCAGCCAGGCCTAGGGACCCTACCCAAGGGGTCCCGGATTGCGAGAGGGCACAGGCTGGGATGAGGGACACCCTCTCCCTGTGCACACATTTCATGCACCGGGCCTCTAGTAAAAAAATAAAAATAAAAATAGGTCTTATTACAATTGTAATTTAAAAACTAACACACAATTGATTAATTACAGTCTATCTTTCCTGCCAGAGCATATCCTCTAGTTGGCCAGGGACGCTGCCTTATTCACCACTGTGACTAAGGAGAGTAGCAGTGTCTTGCACACAAGAAGTGTTGAATATGTATTTGCTAAGTGCAGGAATAAGTGAAGGAATAGGGCCCCCAGTGGCGGGAAGAGGATGAGTTAGGAGAGCAGTATGACCCCCAGGGTCTGTGGGGCCACAGAGAACCCAGAGGGCTAAGTGGAACATTAGGTAGCTCTTATGAGCATTATGAGAACAAGCTTCTAAGCTGGGCCCCTTGGGCATAGGGAAGCCAGCTTGGTGCCCCCAGGGCCAAAAATCACCAGAAGGGCTGCTTCTAGAGGGTGCCTTCCGAGGAATGGAGAGAATGACTGCCCCAGGTAGGGAGAAGCCCCTGATCAGGTGGGGATGGGTGGCAGCACCCACCTGCTGAAGATGTCTCCGGAGATCTTCTGTAGGTACTGCAGGGCATCTGCTACCTGCTGGATGGCCTCCTCCCGTCGCAGGTCCGGCTGGATGAGGGGCACTGTATAGGTCTGCCCTGCCAATGAGTGCTGGGTCCTCATGGGAGTCATGATACCTGTGGGTGGGAACCAGAGCATCAGGGCTGCCACACACTCACCCACTCCCACCTACCACAAGGCAAGGTACAGAGAGAAGACAGCACAGCCCCACGCCACAAGTTCAGCCTGTACAGGCAGGGAGTTGGGGACAGCATTTAGTGGGAGGCCAGGAACCCACAGGAGCTGGTCTTCTGTGCTTAATGAGTGAATGAAGGAGGGAAATTGGAAGAGACAACAGAGGCTGATGAGAAGGGTTCTGAGAAGGTGTAACACTGACTGACCCCATAAGGTGCTTGGGAGCCTGCAAGACACCCTCATTTTACCTTATCTCATTCCAACCTCCTCAGCCTGGAGAACAAGAAACCCTCGTTGCAGAGTGAAAAAAAGCCTGGAAGCAGAATAGATTTGGGTGGGAGGAGGGGGGATTACCACAGTTAACTACCAAATGGCACCCATGTCTGAAAACCAGAGAAGGTGGACTCCTGGGTACCTCTCACTTGGGTCTCTGAGGGATTGAGGGCCTGTTCCTGAGATAGGACAGGCAATGGCTCATGACTCTAGGTATAGGTGTCCAAGTTCTGCTCACCCAGGCTAGAGCTGAGGGGGGCCAGGAAGAAGAAGGGGCATGTGGGGGTGGGAAACAGGAAGGAAAAACACTCCTTTGAATTGTAAGACAGGGCAGAGTCTATTTATACTGGGTTTAATTAACTCCACTCCCTGGTGTCACTAAAGCAGCAATCACACTGCAGACAGCACGGATTTGATTGGCAAGAGATGCACCAGGCAGAATATTAAGGCACTGGGCCCCTATAAATAGGCCTAATCACAGTCCCTTGGTAGAAGATGGTGAGGAAGACACTAATCAGGCCTGGCACTGTGCCTCAGACCTGTTTTCCTAGGCACCATGTTGGGACCCCTGGTTGCAAAGAGGTGTGAGTGGGGCTGGGTGAATGTGGCAAGGAGGGTTAGGGAGGGCTTGAAGGGCTATGTGACTGCGTAGGTGCTTGCCTTCTCTGAATATCTGATTCTATTTCCCATTCTACACATGGAGAGGCTCACTGCTAAGTAGTTAGTCCTAATGTATCACACCAACATCGTCAACAAGCAGGTGTGCTTACTCCTTTGCTCCCTCTGCAGGCTTTCCCAGCCCTTCCTTCCTTCTACCCCAGTGGTCGGCAAACTCATTAGTTAACAGAGTCAAATATCAACAGTACAACGATTGAAATCTTTTGAGAGCCAAATTTTTTAAACAACTTCTTCTAATGCCACTTCTTCAAAATAGACTTGCCCAGGCCGTGGTATTTTACACTCAAGGGGCCAAAGAGCCACATGTGACTCGTGAGCCGCAGTTTGCCGACCAGGGTTCTACCCTACTTGTTGTCTCCTACCCTTCCCAGGCCAGCACTTTTCGTCATCTATGATTGTTCTGCTCTCCAACTTGTTTTCCAGTAATGACATCCTCAGTTTCTCAGACCCAAACCTGCCTTGAATCCTTATCAGAGCCCAGTGTTACCTCCTCATCTTCTCACTTCCCTCCTATCAAATGACCAAAGTGGGGCCAGTTATTCCTATCTGAAGAATCTAACCCTGAGACTTCCCCCACTCCTTTCAAGGAGAATTCTACCCCGTGTGTGTGTGTGTGTGTGTGTGTGTGTGTGTGTGTGTGTATGTATACATATACGTATGTACATACGTATATGTATACATATATACATATATATATTTTTTAATCTTCACTCGAGAATAATTTTCCATTGATTTTACCAGGGCCCGGGCTGGGGAGGAGCCTGCAACCGAGGTATGTGCTCTTGACTGGAATCGAACCCAGGATCCTTTGGTCCTCAGGCTGACGCTCTATCCACAGAGCCGAACTGGCTAGGGCTTTTGTATTTATATTAATGCAAATTTGCTGGCCATCCTAACAGTTCTGTACTTCAGTTTTCCCTTCTGTAAGATGGGGAGGGGATTAAAAGCAGAAGACACTTTTCTGTGCACATCTTTTTTGTTGTTGTTGCTGTTAATCCTTACCAGAGGATATTTTTCCCATTGATTTTTTTAGAGAGTGGAAGGGAGGGAAGAAAGGAGAGCGAGAGAGAGAGATACAGAGACAGAGAAATATCGATTGATTGCCTCACACACTAGGTGTTGGGGATGCACCTGCAACCCAAGTACATGCCCTTGACCAGGAATCAAACGCGAGACCCTATGGTGTGTGGGCTGATGCTCTAACCACTAAGCACACTGACCACAGCAGTGCACATCTTGAAATGCATTTCTGTGGTTATTTACCACATGTCTGTGTGTATGTACACTTATGTACAAGGAGGTAATTCAGGCACAAATCTCCCGAACAAGAAAGTAACAGATCCATTCAAAAATTTAAAAAATGAGTATAACTGATTGGTAGTTTATTCATTCTGTCTGCAAACATCTACTGATCAACTATTAGGTGCCCCCCATGATCACAACAAAGATGAATAGGACAGTATACTAGCTATGGAGATAGCCTCAAGAACAATTAAACAGCATAGGAGAAGTGCTCTAATCCAGCCATGAGGAAGGTGTGATAAACCCCTTTGGGGTTATGGGAGTCAGGAAAAGCCTCTTAGTAGCTCTACATCCCTAATAGGCCCAAAGAGAGCATTCCAGGTAGAAGGACAGCTTGAACAAAGGAAGTGGTTTGAGTGGTGAGGGTATGTGGCTTGGAGAACTTGAAATGTGGCTAGTCTGAACGGAGTTGTAGCATAAGTGTGAAACATACAAAGAATTTAAAATACTTAATAGGAAAAAAGATGCAAGATATCTCCAAGTATTTTACAGTCCTTATTCATGAGGGATATGTTTCAAGACCCTAGGTGGATGCCTAAAACCACAGATAATACTGAACCCTTATACACATATTTTTTCTATACATGCATACCTATGATAAAGTTTGATTTGTAAATTAGGCACAGTAAGAAATTAACAACAATCATGAAACAATTATAACAAGATACTGTAATAAAAGTTAATTTGAATGGCTTTGGGGCAAAATAAAGGTTACCTGAAAGCAAGCACTGTGGTACCTTGCAGGTGACCTGATAACCTAGTCAGCTGTTAAGTGACTAAGGGGTGGGGGAGCAACTAGAGTGCCACACCTTCGAGATTTCAACATGCTCCTCAAAATGGGGTGCAGCTTATAATTTGTGAGTTATTTCCGAAATTTTCCATTCAATATTTGCAAATTGTGGTTGACCCAGGATAACTGAGACCATGAAAAGCGAAACCGGGGGTAAGTCGGGAACGACTGTATATATAGTGATTACATGCTGAAATAATATTTCAGCTATACTGAGTTAAATAAAATATATTGCTAAATTAGTATCACCTGTTTCTTTTTACTTTTATTTATTTATTTTTTATCCTCACCTGAAGATACGTTTTTATTGATTTCGGAGAGGAAGGAGGGAGGATAAGAGAGACCCATCGGTTGCCTCCCGCGCGCGACAGGGGATCGAACCCACAACCTAGTTATGTGCCCTGACCGGGATGACACTCCAACCAACCGAGTCGCCCGGTCTGGGCTATTTTTACTTTTAGAATCACATATGTGGCTCACATATTCCTAACGAACAGCACTACCTTAGAGAATCTGGTAAGAACTATGGCCTCTTTCAGGAAATGAACCTACACCATCCCATCTCTCATAATGCTGTTTATAATTTCGGAAGCGCATGAAGTCCTTCCTGCACACCCTCTCGGAACACCGGCTCCCGGGTCAGGAACCTGTGCCGCAGGCAGCGGGGACCCGGGCGGAGGGGCCAAGAGGTAGGGTGAGCCGGCCTGTGGGGCCTGGGAGCCGCAAAGGTCTGAGGATGCAGCCGGCCGGTACCAGAGGCCAGCCCGCGGGCGGAAGGGCGCATGAGGGGCGGGCGGGGCCGCAGAGGAAGTGAGAGCCGCGGCCTGCAGCCCGGCCGGGTTCCCAGCGGAGCCTCCGGCGCCGGCTCGGCCTGGCTCCGGGGAAGGGGGCCGCGGGGGCTCGGGGAGAGGAGCCGGGGCCCAGGGCGGTGCAGACCCGTCTTACTGGTGGGCAGAGCCGGGCGGGCGGCGGGGCGAACGGCACCGTCGGTAGTTCACCTGGGCGCAGGGCCCACAGTCCCATCCGCCTCTCGAGGACGCTCGCTCGGGCCCGGCCCTGCGGAGCCCCGCCCCTCCGCCCGGCGCCCGGCGCCTCTGCCCGGCGGGCGGGGAGCTCGTGCGGCGGCCCAGCTCTCACCTGCTCGCCGCGCCCGCCGCCTCCGTTCTGGCTCCCGACTTCGGGCCCCGATAGCGGCCCAGTCGCGCACCCCTGCACGGAATCCGCACTCGGTGCCGCCGGCGGACGGCTCGGCACCGCCTCTGCCCCCTCCCCGCCCTCCCTCTGACGGGGCTGGGCTCCCAGCCGCCGCATGCTTCCTGTGTCCGACCCCCAGCACCCGCGCGGAAACAGCCCCTCCCCTCGGCCCCACAGACCTACTGATTTAAAACGTCTTTTATTTTCTTATCTTCAATTCTGTGGGCCGTTCTCCCCATCGAATTCACTTCGTTTCCATCCCCCTTTAAAAATAAAATAATGTCAGACACAAAAGGAAAAACACCGTGTGACTCCACTTACTATACAAGGCAGCTGGAGTAGTCAAGTTCATGGAGGCTGAGAGTAGAGAGGTGGTGGCCGGGGTGGGGAAGCCATGTGGGATGGGAGGAGTTGTTTGACCAAGCTTGAGCCGGGCTCTTTTGACGACTCTTCCAGAGAGAGGCCTCTACTTGCATCTCCGAATTACAGCGAGAATCCCCCACCCTCTGTATCCGATCATCCAACATATCTGACCAACTCCCCCAGGATATCTGGTCACCCTGGCCTGCCTTCAGCAAGAATCCAGTCAGGTCAGTTTTGCAAAAAATTGCTTCACACTTACTAATTTTCCATCCAGTCTCTTGGCTATAAATCTCCATTTGTTCACGTTATATTCAGAATCGACTCCGGTTCTATATACTGAGGTCACTTTTCTCCTGTTGCAAAGTCCTGACAAAAATCTGTTTTCACCTCTAACTGCTGTACAGCTCTGCTTTTTTTTGTTTGTTTGTTTTGTTTTGTTTTTTGTTAGCTCTGATTTTCTTTGACATGCCAGCTTGGGATGATGAAAAAGTTTTGGAGATTGGTGGTGATAGTTGCAAAACAATGTGAGTGTACTTAATGCCACTTAAAAATGGTTAAAATAGTAAATTTTATGTTATGTAAATGTTCCCTCAAAAAAAAAAAATCAAGGTAGATAGTTTTAAAAACCAGTATTTAAAATGTTTAAATATATAAAGGAAACATTAGTCCAGAGATCCTGCAGTAGTCCCTCCTTAATTCATTGGCTTGTGTTAGAGTTCTCGGCCTTTCTTTTAGGGTTGCCAGAGAAAAATACAGGACACCAACTTAATTTAAATTTCAGATAAAATTTGCATTCTTATATTAATATTTATAATTTTACAAACACTAATATATACATATACCTATACATGTATGTCCAAAACTAAGCACAAGACATACTTAAACTAAAAAATTATTTCTTACTTATTTGAAATTGAGAATCACATAGACACGTGATATTTTTATTTGCTAAATCTGGCAACCCTACTTTCTTCCTAATACTCCCTGAGTTTTTTCCTCCTTCCCTGCTCCTCCTTCTGGGGGAGTTAGGTAGAATAGTCTTTTTTTTTTTTAATGTATTAACTTTAGAGAAAGGAGGGGAGAGAGGGAGGGAGGGGGAACATAGATTTGTTGTTCCACCTATTTATGCATTCATTGGATGCCTCCTGTATGTACCCTGACTGGGGATGGAACCTGCAACCTTGGTGCATCGGGATGATGCTCTGACCAACTGAGCTACACATCCAGGGCTTGAATTGTCTTTTTTTTTTTTTTAAATTGATTTTAGAGAGAGAGAGAAAGGGAGAGGGAGAGAGAGAGAAACATCAATGAGAAAGAAAAACATCCCTCGGTTGCTTCCCGGGGATCAAACCTGAAACCTAGGTATGTGCCCTGACTGGGAATCGAACCCTCAACTTTTTTGGTGTATGGAACAATGCTCCAACCAACTGAACCACCCAGCTGGGACTTTTGCTTCACATTTTAATTTAGGGACCCATTAATGACTCTACTATCTAAAACATAGGGCTTCTGCCCTGGTCCTTGTTTTTTTTTTTTTGTTTTGTTGTTTGTTTGGTTGGTTGGTTGGTTTTTTGTTTTTTAGTGCTTAGAGCATCTGCCCTGCACCCAAGAGTCACAAGTTGGATTCCTGGTTCCATCCCCAGCCCCAGCCCCTGTCGGGGTGGATGCGGGAAGCAACTGATGGATGCATTTCTCTCACATCGATGCTTCTTTCTCTCCCTCCCTTCCACCCTTATGCTCTCTCTAAAAATCAAAGGGGAAAAATATCATCGGGTGAGGATTAACAACAACAACAACAACAACAACAACAACAACAACATAAATAAATAAATAAATAAATAAAGCAAGCCAGCCAGCCAGCCAGTTTCCCTTGGTCATGAGAGCGTCTGCCCAAGGACTGAAAGGTCCCCGGTTTGATTCCGGTCAAGGGCACCTACCTGGGTTGCAGGCTAGATTCCTAGCCCTAGTTGGGGCACATGTGGGAGGCAACCAATCAATATGTCTCTCACATTGATGGTTCTCTTTCTCTGTCTCTCCCTCTCACTTCCACTCTATCTAAAAATCAATGAGAAAAATATCCTCGGGTGGGAATTGATGATAAACAAACAAACAAAACACTGGGCTTCCAAGGTTGGAAGGGGAAAGAGCTTGAAGAGGATGTGGGAGGTTTGCTGGAACAGGCCTGGAAGCAGCATATAGCATTCCATTCCATTGGCTAGGTGAGGCTGGGAAAGATAGTCTATCTATATGCCCAGGAGGAAGAGCTAGCCAGTTTCTGCAACAATGGTCAGGAGGTGAGAAAATGTACAGTTTGGTGTGTAGTGGGAAATGAACGAGACCATAAGCAGGTTGGTGTTGCTCAAGTTCAAGGCAGAGAGGGGTGGGATGAGATTAGAAAAGTAAATAGGAACCAGACCACAATACTAGGTACCATTTGGGGAGCCTACGTATATAATCTCAATTATGACAGAGTACCTGAACCATGGAGAAGAGGCAGGAGATCTTCTGTGTGTATTTGTTTTGCATAACAAACCTATTTCCTAACAAGTGTATAGTTTCATTGTATAAAATACATGTACATATACAATATTTAATACTTATTAAAATTGGTGAGGAAAAGATTCTGTCATTCATATGTACAGTCAGAGAAAAATGAGGCTTTGAGAGATTTAAGACCTTATCCAAGGTCAGATAGGTTCATCTCTTCCTAAGCACTCTTATCCATTATATTATATTACCTCTCTAAGGGGGTCTCATATGTCATAGTAAGGATTCTAGACTTGAGCCATCTCTTCCTGTTGCCAAACTTGGACTCCCTCAGATTTCTCTCTAAGCAGTGGCATGGAGGGGCAGGTAGGGAGGGACCAGGAAAGACTTCATGAAACCATAACTGAATTCTTTGGTCAGCACCTGCTTCACCTAGGTGAGGAAGGTCTCCATTTTCAGAGGGAGGGGACAGGGAACTTTTGTGCCCTTCTCTGAGCCCAGAATGACCCATGTGAAGACCTTACAGCTCTCCTCCCTCCTTTCCCCTCCCCCCTAACTCTGGCCTCCTCTACAGAGGTGGAGTACTATGGCTGGGGAAAGAAGGGGGAGCATCTATGGGCCACAGGCAGGCTGACGTATCCATTAGTCACAGTAAACACAATACTTTAGGGGCCCACAAAAATATTTTAATTAAAATCAGAAGAAGAAAATTGGACTTTAGATTGAAGAAGATATTTTAATATAGAATATTAACATATTCATCTGTGATCCAGCATAAAGAATAATTTTTAATAGAACAAGGTTCCTGGCCTAGCCTAGTGGCTCAGTTGGTTGGAGTGCCATCCTGTTACCTAAAAGGGGACCTGGCCCTTGTGTGGGTTCTTGACTTTGTGCAGGAAAATTTCACAACATGAGTCCAGATGACTATGAGGGAGCCTTTATTAAAGCTGGGGCTATGAAACAAGAAAGGGCTTAGCATAGAGGAAGCAAGAAGAGAGCTGAGGCTGGGCTGCTCGAGCTCTCTGGGAAGTCAGAGAAAAGGGTCCTTGGGAACAGATTCAGGGAACCAGCTGCCACTGCCCATTGCTGCCTGGTTGCAAGTCACGTGGGATCCCTTAGGGTTTAGGAGATGCATGTCTGTGGGGAAAAGTGGGGGAAAAAGAAGGGACATGGAATGGTGGGGACTCCTCAGATCCCAACATACACTGAGTCCTTTTGTCTTGAAACTGTATCTCTTTCTCAAAGATGGGACTCTTAGGAGGGGTCTCAGGGCAGGATTTCAGCAGAATATTAATCAGTTTTCTAGGTATGCTCCTCCCGGGCTGTGGTCTTCACTGATTGGTCAGTGTCAGGGGGTCATCAGTCACCGCAGCTGGTCCTGGTATTGCCTACCTGGTTTTGCTGCTTTTCTGGGTCTGGAGCTGAAATACTGTTGAGGCCTAGATGCTATTTCTAGGGAGGTGACCTTCTGTATCTGCTGTAAATTGCTCTGTCAGTTTGTTCAGCTATCTGCCTCAGTTTCCCTATTCCACTTGCCCTGGATTACCGGACTGTCTACATCCCCTACACCAAAAAGGTTGCAGGTTTAATTCCCAGTTAGGGCATATACAGATTGCAGGTTCAATCCGCAGTTGGGGCACATATGGGAGGCAACCCACTGATGTTCTTCTATCACATAGATGTTTTTCTCTCTCTCTCTTCCCCTCCCTCTTTCTCTAAAAATCAATACAAAGATATCCTCAGGTGAGGACTTAAAAATTAGAATAAAGTCCCCATGAAGGCAAAGTGCTTAGTCTATGAAAGTCATAATGAGATTTGGTATGTGAAAGTGAAGGGTGAGGGGGAAAGAAGAGGTGTGTGTGTGTGTGTGTGTGTGTGTGTGTGTGTGTGTCAAGGCAAAGATTGAAGACCCAGGACTGCTGGTTCTCAATTCCCCAGCTCTTAGATTTAGGGTCCCAGACTGCCAATGAACTCCACTGACCATGACATGCTCTAAGGAACCTGGAACCTTGAGCCCAGGGCCCACTGCCTTTATATGTGCATCACAGAGTTGTGCCCCTCCCTTGGTGGCATTGTGTCTACTGCTCTGAAATCCCAGTAGTGTGGGAACTGGGTGCAGGGCAGTAGGACTTATCCTTGAAATAGCTCAGGGAGGATTATCCCAGCCTCTCAGTAGCAGAACAGCAGGCTCATTCCCAGGAAAGGGGAGGCCAGAGTTGGGAGGGGGCAGGGGGGCTGCCAAAGTGGGATGATTGGGGAGGGCAAATGCCCAGCAGAGGCATGGCAAGGAGGGGGTCCTACAGGGTGGGGCTAAATCTCAGAGGTGGGGTTGTGCAAATAGAGCCATTTTCCCCCAATGATCTGAAGTTTGAAAAAAAACCCAGCCTGAGGGAAAGAATTTAAATTATAAAAAATTTAAAATATGACTGTGAAATAATTCAAGGTGCTTCTTTAACAACCAGATCATTCCAACAAATGAACCATATGTAAAAACATCCTCCCCACTCCCACAGCCCCCACAAAGGCACCCTCTCCCCCACCCACACTACCACCCATGCTCAGGTACCTTTTCTGGTCCTCCTTCCCATCTCCTAAAACAAGCAAACACTGAAATCCCACCTCTTCCAGTAGGTGACAGGAAGACAAGATCCAGTTTCCTGGGGCCTCATCCAGTGAGGGGAGAATGCCTCCTGATCCTGAAATTGTGTGAATTTGACTAGGGCAGAAGTAATTAATATGCAAATTGGCTTTCCGCCATGCTAATGTTTGTGCACAGAGGTAATAATCTAGCTAGAAGGACCAGGTCGAAAGTGAGCCAGGAGAACCAGCGATGGGTATGAGTCATGGGTGCCTCCTGCAGGCTGGAGATGGGGGTGCAGGGAAGAAGGGGAGGCATTAGGGTCATGTGTGTCTGGACAGAGATGCTGGGCATAGCAGGATCTGGGTGAAATGGGTGACTGGAGAAAGCGGAAGCTGAGTGGTGGACCTGGGGCCCAGAGAGGAGAGGCCCATGTTCTGGTAGTTACTAGTCACATGTAGGTATTGAGCACTTGAAATGTGGCTTGTGTATGTCACTGAGGAACTCTTAAGGTGCTTAATTTGAACAAATTTAAAAGTAAATTTAAAAACTGATATTCTATTGGAAAACTCAAGTATGTATGAGACAGCTTGGGGATGTGAATTTACTTTTTCAATCTAATTTTTTGAAATCTAAACACAGACCACATATTCCCAATAAAAATTCAGCATCCAAATGGAAATGTGTTTCTAAGTCAGTATGAACAAAAGTTTTCAAGTACCACATTAATAATTTTTCTTTTAAAAAATATATTTTTACTAATTTCCAAGAGGAAAGGAGAGGGAGAGAGATAGAAATATCAATGATGAGAGAGAATCATTAATCAGCTGTCTCCTGCACACCCCCTACTGGGGATAGAGCCTGCAACTGGGCATGTGACCTGATGGGAATTGAACCGTGACCTCCTGGTTCATAGGTCAATGCTAAATCACTGAACCACACCAGCCAGGCCACATTAATAATTTTATATAATTACATGTTGAAATGATAATATTTTGGATATATGGGTTAAATAAAGATATTCTTTAAATTAATTTCACTTTTTAAAAATTGTGGCTATTTAGAAATTTTTAAATCGCTCATGTTCTCACATTATATTTCTAGTAGACAGCTCTTCTCTAGGCTGCTAAGAGGGACCTAAGTCTGGCTTCTGGTGGAAGTGAAGAATTAGAAAGGTGGGTGCAGAAGGTTCTCTAGCGTAGGGTCAAAGGTAGCTTGGTGGTGGGGGTGGGGATAGGAAGGGAGTGGAGCCTGGGATGGGGAGGTAGAGACTACTGGAGCTGCCAGTGTTCATAATGTGCTTCATGGGTCAGGCTGTACCTGTTAGTTTATATCACGGGGCTTAGGCATCTCTTAGCTCCCCCAGGTCTTCACCCCTGACTAACCCCTGCCTCCCCCATCATTGTTCATGTGCTGGCAGAGTGTGCTCACCTACAGTACCCTAACCATCACTGGACCATAAACTTCTCCGGCACACAGATCACGCCTTATTTCTCCTTGTATTCTCAGTACTAGCACCATGCTATAGTTACTTAACAATATTTTGCTGATAGACAGAACAGCAGTTCAATTGCTGTCTGCTTCAGTGGGCTGGCTAGTGTGTGTGTTGGGCTGAAGAGACCTTAAAGAAAGAGGGGGCAAACCCCTGAGAGAAGGCTAAAGCCTGCTGGGGGAGAAGAATCCTCATCTTCTGGGGAAGCTCTGATGACCCCTAAGTAGTGGGAGAGAACTTTGTCTGTGTCAACCCAATAACAGCCCCACACCCCACTTTTCATCTGTATTATTTTTTGTAGTAGCTTTCTAACTCTTGCTTCCTGCTTCTACTCTTGGCACCTTTAATCTGCTCTCAATGTGGTAGCCAGAGGTATCCTTTCAGAACATATCAGACTATGTGACTCTTCAGCTCAAAACCCTATCTCAGAGTAAATTAGCCTACGAGGCAACAGACTCTAAGGGGACTCCCACGACCCCACCACCTGGTGTTCACAACCCTTGCACAACTCCCTCCCCTGAGTGTGGGCAGAACCTGGGACTTGCTACTAACCAAGAGACTACAGCAAAGGGGACAGGGTGTGGTTACATATACGTGACTAGGCTACATAAGACTGTAAAACTGTAATGCCCACAGGCAAGCCCTTCCTGCCTTTGAAGAAGCGGGCTGCCATGTTGTGAGCTGCCATACAGAGAGGGCCATGCAGAAGGACCTGCGGAGGCCTCCAGTCAGCATCCAACGAGCATTGAGGCCTTCCTTCCAGCAGCCTGCAAGGAACCATTGCTGCCATGTGAGCTTGGAAGCAGAACCTTCCCTAGTCAGGCCCCAGATGAGAACCCAGCCCTGGCTAACACCTCTTAGTTTGTAATTGAGAAATAATTCACATACCATAAAATTTTCACCTTTAAAATATATAATTCAATGCTTTTAAAATATATTCACAAAGTTAAGCAACCATCACCACTATCTAATTCCAAAATATATTATCACCCCAAAAAGAAACCCCATACCCATTAGCAGTCATTCCCCATTCTTCCTCCCCCAACCCCTGAAAACCACAAATCTATTTTGTCTCCATGGACAACATTATTGCAGCCTTACGGAGGCCCCGTCAAGCCCTCCCCAGACTGCTGACGTATAGAAGCTGTGAGGTTCTAACTGTGGTGTTTAAAGCCTCTAAGTTTGTGATGAAATTATTGCATGGCAATAGATAACTAATGAAGATTTTGGTTCCTAAAATGGGGTGCTGCTATAACAGGTATCTAAAAAGGTGGGAGTGGCTTTAGAACTGTGCAGTAGGCAGAGGCTGGGAGTATTTTGAAGTGAATGAAAAGAAAGCCTAGATTGCCTTAGACTATTAGCAGAAATGTGGACTTAGAGGACTTGCCAATGAGGATTCACAGACAGTGGGGTTTTATTAATAGCAACTGGAGGAAGGGGACCCTTGTTGGATAGTGACAGAAAGCTTAGAAAAATTGTCTCCTGCAGTTATGTGGAAACAGAATGTATAAGTGATAAATTGGTTAATACTCTCAGGAGATTTCTAAACAAAATGTTGAGGTGTTCCCAGATTTCTTCTTGCTGTTTATAGAAAATGTGAGTAGAGAGATAAATTAAGGAGAAAGCTCACTTAAAAACTATTGAAAAGAAATCATGACTTGATGGTTTTGAAAATTTGCAGCCTCTCCACATGGCAGAAGATGCTAAGATTAAGAAATGGCCCTGGTCTAGAGAAAAAGCAGAAAGTGTGATACAATCTTTTGTTAAAACATCATGAAGATGAAAGGATCAGAGTAGAATTGAATCACAAAGAGGGCTGTTCAAGAGATTAAGGATATGCCTCCCAGAACCTCTTAATCCACCACAAGCCTCAAGGAAGCTTAAGTGAGCTATCACTCCGTGATTTTGGGAGGAGCTTCTCACAAAGATCTTGGGTGGGGCTTTTGCCTAATAGAGTGAACCCCACTGAAATCAACACTAGACACACAAAGCCTTTTAAAATTTTATCTTAATTGTTGAAAGTATTACAGAAGTTCTCCCTTTTGTTTTCTTCCCATTGACCCCCTCTACCCTGCACCCACCTCTCCCAGGCCTTCACCACACTATTGTGTATGTACATCAGCTATGCATGTAAGTCCCCGATTAATCTCTCCCCACCTCCTCCTTCCCTCTGAGATTCAAAGTTCTCTTTCAGAAAGAGCACCGCTGTCTCGGACTGTGAGGGACAGAGAGAGTGCACAATTAAAGGAGGCTTTAGGATCCCCCAAATTCTACTGGAAAGAAGAAAGCTGATAAAACTACTCAGCTGCAAACATGTGCTACCTTTTTTGAAAAAGGAAGGATGAGCTTTATGGAATCTTGGGAGGTGAGGTGATGATTGTATTTGGCAAGTACAATGGACATCAGTTAATAGAGGACAGAGGCCAGGGTGGACAGACTCCAAGCTGATACCAATGACCCCCACCTCATACTCACACCCTTGCATAATCCCCTTCCCTTGAGTATGAACAGGATTTGTAACTTGCTTCTAATCAATAAAGAACAACATAGGTTATAGTATACAGGGTGTTCCCCAAAATGTGTACATACTTTGAAGAATTATTAATTCCAATGGGTTAAGTCTGAAAAGAAAGAAACATCAATTCAGCTATCAGCTGTTGGGACACCCTCATATGTGATTATATATCCATGATCGCATTACATGAGATCATAACATCTGTCTTGCTTGGGCACTATCTCCCTTGCTGGCTTCAAGAGCAGGATACCATGTTGCAAGCTGCCTTATGGGGAGGACCATGCAGCAAGGAGCTGAGAGACACCTCCCGCAGCCTGCAAGGAACTGAATGCTGCTAAGTGAGCTTGGAAGCAGATCCCTCCCCAGTCAGGTCCCAGATTAGAACCCAGCCCTGGCCTACACCTTGATTACAGCCTTACCGAGGACCCAGTTAAGCTATTCTCAGACTCCTCACTTGTGGAAATTATGACATAGTATGTGTTGTTTAAAGCTGCTAAATTCATGGTAAATTCGTTACACAGCAATGGAGAACTGATACAGCCTACAAGGCCTTTCTTAATCAGAATCTCACCCCAACTTTTGGACCTTGTCTGATGCTGTTCCATCCCTGACTCACTCCACTGTCACCACACTGGCCCCTTGCTGATCTTCAAAACCACCAGGCAAGCATTTGTACGTGCTGTCCCTCTTCCTAGAATGCTCTTTCTGCACATAACTGCATGACTCATTCCCTTACCTCCTTCAGATTATTGCCTACATTTTGCCATCACAGTTACTACCTCTTTCCTTGGCCACCCTTTAAAAAATTGCAACTAATCTCTATTCCCATTCCAAACACTCCATATCCCCCTTTCTTCTTTCTCCAATGTTGTATCATCATTTTTGCCTTTTTCATTTTTACTGCTACATCCCCAGATCATGAGAAGTGTTCATTAAATACTAGGAGAGAAAATAAATGAACCATGGAGGTTTATGGGTGTTGGGGATGGTTTAGGATAATGAAGAGGAAGAGACTTTTCCTGGAGGACTTTTTCTGTCTGGCAGATTTCTATAAGTCCAACTTCTAAAATGCTTTTTCCGGACACACTCCTTTTTATAGAAAACATAATCCCGCAAGTGAGGAATGGATTGTGGATCTATTCCCATGTTCTACAAAATAGCAATGACTATGTACATCTAACTACTTGAAGTACATAGAAAGGTTGACATAACATTATACCCAGTGAGTGGTCCACAGTGAGGAATGCTCTCTCATCTGACCCTCACTATGCACATGAGGATGGCCAGATCCAGGAAGTCAGCCAACATCACCAAGGTCACTCGGTTATTTAATTCCATATCCAGGAACCAGAAAGGAGGTCTCTTGCCTTCGTCCAGTGCTGGAAAAAGTGGCTCCTGGAAAAACTTCCCTAGGAGCATTGGTCCCCCAGAGTGGGAGGCAGGAGCTGCAGATTCAAATCCATCTCTGCCACCAAAGTGCCACAGGTCCTAGGCAAGCTTTCTCCACCCAGGCGAGGAGCTGATGTTGCCCAATGAGCTGAATGCTGGTCACTTTCTGACCAGATGAAACATGAGGGAGCTGCCATTTGCCAGATGCCAGATGCTGGTGGATTCACAGAAGGGAAGATAAGAAGCCCTGAGCCAGAGGAGCAGGGCAGAGAAGAGACTGGGGAACCACAGTGGTCTCTATCTGGCCCTCCTGCACCCTTTCTTCTCTCCCATCCTTCCCTCTTCTGCCTTCCTTCCTCCCCTGTTCTCTGCCCTTCCCTCTCTCTCCTCTCTTTCTTGCCTTCATCTCTCTGGGTTGTTCAGTCCCTTTTGGTATCCATCTCTGCTTCAGTTTCTGTATTTTCCACCGTCCACTTGCTGCACTCTTCTTCCTGTCTTTCTCAGCCTTTCCTCTAAGCCTAGGCTCTGCTAGGGCAGCACGACTTCACCCACCCAAAACCCTAGAGCTGGGAGGGGTCTGTGAGGAGCTTTGACAGACTCTGTGGAGAATGTAGGGATGGACTGGAGTCATTCCTATATGTGGGAAGGACTTTGCTCAGATCTCTTTCTGGCCTAGGCAGTGCCTGAGGAGTCTGCACTGGGGTCCACACTCCAGAGACCAGGTACAGCCAGAGGTCAGGATTGCTGTGTGGAAAAACTGATTGACTTGTTCTGTTCCACTATTTCATTCCTGAACAAGCTGTGTGACCTTGGGAAAGTCACCTGACTTCTCTGAGCTCCACTTTTCTTATGTGCAAAATAGTAGTATCCACCTCATGGGGTTGTTTAAGGATTCAGTTTAATTGAATAAGCACTTTCTTAGTGATTGCAATGTGTCAGGCACTGTGTTAATTGCATTTCTAGTCGATACATAAGTAAACACATATATGTATGAGTAGGTAGATCTAACTGAAAAAAAATTTTCAAGAGATAATATTTAACCTTATCACATGGGATGCATTCTGTTTTCTTTTCTGTTCTATTTTATTTCATATCTTTAAATGGCCCATTATATTGATGTTATGATCTATTACTCGCTGTGTTTTGCAAAGCACTGCTTAGGCAATGGGAAAACATTGATGATATTTTGAAGAACACAGTGACACAAAATGAGAAGTGAGGTGGGATGGGAGTCAGAGTAGGCGATTGTGAGGCTGTGGTAACAGTCCCAGGGAGAGATCAGACCATGAGAGCTAGGACTGATCAAATGAGCCCAGGGCCAGGAGAGGGCTCATGCGGTTGTCGTCAGTGGATATTTCTGGAGTTGGAAAATATAGAGCTGTGGCAATGTGGAGATTTTTGGCAGGACAGGGAGGTTATGATTTTTCCTTTGGAGGTCTCACTGTGGCTCTCTGGGTGTCTGGCAGACACAGGCAGAACCCCTAGCCCTGGCCTGTCATTTTTCCCGTTGGGTACAGTGAGGACTGGCACAGAGACTGATGGTCATTGGGATAATCCCCATACCCTGTGCAGTGAGTTGGTGATGGGTGAGGAGCATCATCCTATCTAATAAAAGAGTGATATGCAAATTAACCATCACTCTGCTACACCCACACACCATGCCCACCAGCCAATCAGGAGCAAGTATACAAATTAACCCAACCAAGATGCCTGCAGCCACGGAGTGAGCAGGAGGCTTGAGTTTCCCCAGCAATGGAGGAAGCCAAGCTTTTGGCACACCCTGGCAGGCCCAGGCCTCCACTCCAAGGCTACAAAGTTTCAATTATAAAGATAAATAAATCCCAGATCCTAGGGCCTCTGCTTGGGTTGCCGGGGAGTGTGGCTGGCCTGCAAACCACCACAGGCCCCTTGCCCAGGCCGCCCCACGCCCCAAGGAAACTCCCACCCTGATCCGGGACAGCCTTCAGGGCAAACCAGCTGGCATCCACCCATGCACCAGGCCTCTATTCTATCTAATAAAAGAGTAATATGCAAATTGACCATCACTAACATACAAGATGGCTGTCCCCATGTGGTCAAAGATGGCTGCCCCCATGTGGACACAAGATGGCCACCACAAGATGGCCAGCAGGGGAGGGCAGTTGGGAGGGACCAGGCCTGCAAGGGAGGACAGTTAGGGGTGACCAGGCTGGCAGGGGAGCAGTTAGGCATCAATCAGGCTGGCAGGGGAGTGGTTAGGGGGTGATCAGGCTGGCAGGCAGAAGCGGTTAGGGGTAATCAGGAAGGCAGGCAGGCGAGCAGTTGGGAGCCAGCAGTCCTGGATTGTGAGAGGGATGTCCGACTGTGCATTTAGGCCCGATCCTTCCGGTAGGATCGGGCCTAAATGCGCAGTCGGACATCCCTCAAAGGGTCCCAGATTGGAAAGGGTGCAGGCTGGGCTGAGGGACACCCCCCCCCTCCGTGCACGAAGTTCATGCACTGGTCCTCTAGTCTTCATATAAAAGGACAGCATGTAGCTTTCCAGATCCATGCCCAACCTTCAAATCCTCTCTCCCTCAGAGATTAGGAGTTGGGGTCTGACTCCATACTTGGCCATTATGCTCAGCCATGGGCCCTGCCTGGTTTATGGGAGGGACTAAAAAGAACATGCACCTTAATACCAGATGGCTCTGGCTTTGAGCCCTGGCCTTACTACTTAACAGCTGTGTTCTTGGGGAAGTCATGTTGGTTCTCTGATCCTCTTTTGTCTCATGTATAAGATGGGGATAACACGTCTGACCTGCTGGTGAGATTAGCAGCTCCTGGTTCTCTTCTCACTCTAGCCTCTTCACTTAGGGAATCTTATATTTATTCATGGCTTCAATTAAAACATATATTTTATTAAGGTACTAGAGGCCTGGTGCACGAATTCGTGACCAGTGGGATTCCTCAGCCTGACCTGTAGGATTGGGCTGAAACTGGCTCTCCAACATCCTCTGAGGGATCCCAGTTTGCTAGAGGGCACAAGCCAGGCCGAGGGACCCCCACTGGTGCATGATTGGGCCAGGGAGGGATGCAGGAGGTTAGCCAGCCGGGGAGGGACCAGGGTGTGTCTGGCCCATCTCACTCAGTCCTGATAGGCCAGACCCCAGCAACAAGCTAACCTACTGGTCAGAGCGTCTGCCCCCTGGTGGTCAGTGCATGTCATAGCGAGCGGTTGAGTGTCCTTAGCATATCATTAGCAACTATGCTTTGATTGGTTGAACGGATGACTAGACACTTCACATATTAAGCTTTTATTATATAGGATAACTCATATGTAGTAAAAGTCATGCATTTTAGTGTACAGTTTTGTGAGTTTTAACTCATGTGTCTAGTCATATAACCACCACAATCAAGATATGGAAAGGTTCCATCACCCACAAAAATCTGTGTCCCCTCTCCCCTTTGCACCCCAACAATCACTGATCTGATTTCTCCCCACAACCAATGATCTGATTACTATCACTAAAGATTAGTTTTGCCTCTTCTAGAATGTCAGATAAATTGAATTATACATATGCACTCTTTTTATCTAACTTCTTTCACTCAAGATAATATTTTTTAGATTCATCCATGTTACACATGTACCTATAGTTTGGTTCTTTTAGGGAATAAGCAGGATTCCATTGTATAGATAGATATTCCACAATTTATCCATTCATTCACAATTGATGCACATTTTGGCTTGTTTCCATTTTGGGGTTATTCTGAATGAAGCTGTGATGAACATTATTTTGCAAGTCTTTGTGTGGACAAATGTTTTATTTCTCTTGGGTAAATATCAAGGAGTAGGGTTGCTGGGTTGTATGGTACGTATATGTTTAACTTCTGAAGAAACTGCCTATTCTCCAAAGTGGTTGTGCAGTCTTAATGTGTCCACCATTAATGTATGAGAGTTCTGGTTTTTCCACATGCTGGTTTTGTCACTCTTAAAATTTTAACCATTTTAATAAAATGGTATCTCATTGTGGATTTAATTTTCCATTTCTTTAGTGACTATTGATTTTGAGCACTTTTTATGTAATTATTGGTGATTTGGACAATCTGTTTTGTGAAGTGCCTATTTAAGCCTTTTCTATGGTGCCAATTTTTATTGGCCAGTTTACTTCTTCTGTCCAAACCTTACTCCAGGGCTCTGGATAAATATGCCCATGGCATTTTTCTTTAATTTAAAAATTTTTACATTCAATATTATTTCGTGTTAGTTTCAGGTGTACAGTATAGTGGTTAGATAATCATGTAAGTTACAAAGTGGTCTCCATGATATTTCAAGTACTCATCTGGCACCATACATAGTTATTACAATATGATTGATTCTATTCCATATGCTGTACTTTACATCCCTGTGACTATTTTGTAACCATTGATTTTTACTTCCTAATCCCTTCACCTTTTTCACCAAGTCCCTCAACAATCCTCCTCTCTGGCAACTATCAGTCTGTTCCTTGTATCTATGAATCTATTCCTGTTTCGTTTGTTCATTTATATTGTTCTTTAGGTGCCACATATAAGTGAAATCGTATGGTATTTGTCTTTCTCTGACTGACTTATTTTACTTAGCATAATATTCTTTAGGTCCATCCATGCTGTTGCAAATGGTGAGATTTCATTCTTTTTTATGACCAAGTAATATTCCATTGTATATATGTACCACAGCTTTTTTATCCACTCGCCTTTGATGGGCACTTAGGTTGCTTCCATATTTTGGCTATTGTAAATAATGCTGTAATGAACATAAGGGTGCAGCATTTCAAATTAGTGTTTTGGGTTTCTTTGGCTATATACCCAGAAGTGAAATTGCTGGGTCATAAGGCAGTTCATTTAAAAAAAAATTTTTTTTATTAATCCTCACCTGAGGATATTTTTCCATTGATTTTTAGAGAGATTGGAAGGGAAGGAAGGAGGAAGAGGAGAAGGAGGACGAGGAGGAGGAGGAGGAGGAGGAGGAGGAGGAGGAGGAGGAGGAGGAGAAGAAGGAGGAGGAGGGAAACATCAGTGTGAGAGAGACACATTAATTGGTTGCCTCCCGCCCACAACCTAACTGGGCCAGTGATTGAACCTGGTGGAGGTACTTGCCTTTGACAGGGAATTGAACCCTCGGCCCTTCGATATGCAGGCCGACACGCTAACCACTGAGTCACACCAGCAAAGGCTCCATTTTTTAATTTTTGAGGACCCTCCATACTGTTTTCCACAGTGACTGCACTAATCTTCATTCCCACCAACAGTGCACAAGGGTTCCCTTTTCTCCACATCCTCACTAACATTTGTTTGTTAATATATTGATGATAGCTGCCAATGGCAATCTTGAGACCCATGCTTAGATGTCTCAAAGGGACCTCAACTGAACATAAAGGTCAACTCATAACCTTCTTCCTCACTCTTCCTTCTCTCTCAGATGTTGGCCTCCACTATTGATAAATGTTTTAGTAAATGACCTCACAACCCACACAGTGGCAAGACCAGAACTCAGAAGTCATTCCTGATACCTCTTCTTTTCTAATTTCCTCACCCCCACTCACTCCATCACTTTTCCTCCTACCTATCTCTTCAACCCATTCAATTCTCTCTATCCCCACCATAGCCTAGGCCACTAGCATCTCTCACCTGTATTACTGCAATAGCTTTCTTTCTACCTGGTCTTGCTCGCTTCAGGTTGTTCTAACATGTAATAGTCAGACTTGATCACATTACTTTCCTGTTTAAATTCTTAATGGCTTCCCAAAACTTTTCAGATAGAGATCAATTCCTTAATGTGATTTATAAGACTGGGCCATGAATCTCTCAGCCAGATGGTTATCTTTTAGCTATAATACCAGGCTTTCTCCTGTCTCAGGGCTTTAGCACATGCAGTCCTGTCTGTCTGGAACACTCATTTCCTTTTCTTTACCTCACTAACACCTGCTTATTCTTCACATCTCAATTCAAACATAACTCCCCAGATCCCAAGGTTAGTGTGGGTCCTGCTACTATATGCCCTCAGATAACCCTATAATTTTCTAACTTGGCACTTATTAGTTTACAACATATATTTCTGGGATTATTCAATTACCATGTTTCTCTCACTAGACTAGTAGGCTCTATGAGAACAAGGATTGTATTTTGTTCATTATTATCATGAATTTTACCATTCATCTTTATATTTTATGGTGCAAATTTAAAGTGGAAATATGAGCATTTAACTCATGTGGAATAACCAAAATGACACAATTCACAGTTTGTAGCTCATCCATGTATATGTATTTTGTTCCTAACAGAACAGTGGAAATGCTGCACAAAATAAACTCAGATGTTCTATTTCACTTCTTGACACACACACATTCTACCCACACACTCTACCTTTGAGGTATGGATGAGTGAGGAAGGACTGAAGGGAAAGGAGCTATACATTACTCTAGCCTTGCTTTTTCTTCTATGTAATAATTTTGGCATATGTGTTGGTTAATACAGGGATTATCAACAGTAGGAAAGGTGACAATAGGGTTCCTTGGTCATTTCTGTTACTTTAAATGCCATTGTCTTCTTTCCGTGTGCAGAGTAAATTCTGGTTTGAATGGGAAGCATGGCTTCAAAGGCTTTTGAGCATCCCACTCAAAAGCCTATGAACCAACACCCTTGTTCTCAGTTTGAGTGTCCCAGCACTCCCCTGGGGTGCAGGTCCACCAGAATCCTGTGCTCGTGGGATATTGCGAAGGCTGTAGGTGGATGGGGCAGCAAGGAGCGGACACTCACTTAACCTGAATCTCTTCTGTTGGTGTAACTGCTCCACTGTCCCGCTGGACTTCACTTATAAATCACAAATATAAAGGTAAATTTATTAATAATCTCGATATGGTAATAGCAGAGCATTTAAACCAAATAGTGTGCCTTTCTGAGCACAGGACCCTATGTGACTGCACATGTCCCACACTCATGGAGGCGGCTCTTCCTAACACATATAGTAGATACTTAATACATGTGTTAAATGAATAAATGAAGGGTTGTTACTTGATAGAAGATAAAGAGTTCATTTGGTTTTGATAAAAAGCCAAAGGCCTCCCTCCTCTATCACCTTGGAGATTCATCATAAACACCACTGCTTATAACTGAGTGTCTTGGGGAGAGACACTTCCTCCAATATTTCACAGCAAGAGTGAGAGAGAAGGAAGTGAGGGGGCAGAGGAAACCTGTCAATTAATCACTGCACTTTTCACATGCAGCATGTAACACCTTGTAACCTTAGCTCTTAAGACATGGCCTAAGTGTGAATTAAGCTTCACACCTCACTGCCTTCATCCACTCCCTCTCACCCCATTCAGCCTCCACCCTGACTGCAAGGGAGAGCTGAAGTTGCTACTTCATTAGCAGAGGATCTCTAGGACCCACCCTGGAGGAGAAGGCAAACAGGGCAGCTCAGCCAAAGTCAGGCCACTGGGTGCTGGGGGGTGCTCACATTCCTTGTCTGTGGCCTTGACTTCCAGTCCACAGTTTGGCACATGCAGAAAGATCTCTGAGAACTGCAAAGGCCAAGAGTTAAGAGGCCTCAGCTCAGGATCTGGCTTTACTATACACACTCCATTGTGTGACCTTAGGCAAGTGATGTTCCCTCTCTGGGCCTCATTTTCTCCCCTACCAGATGAGAAAGTGAACCATATAACTGGTTCATAAGTAGTGTTCACAGACTTCCAATGTCTCAGGAGTCACAGTAGTTGAAGGAAGGGGGAGTCTCCCCAACTTTAGTCATTGGTGGTAATAATAATAATAATAATAATATATAAAGAGCCAGGGTCCATAACATCCAAAACGACTGAAGGGATGACCAAACGCCAGGCTGTGTGAACAGCAGGCTCAGGTGGGAAGGGACTGGCGAGCAGGCTGAACTGCTGACCTCTTAGAGAGAGAGAGAGGCAGGGCTGATCAGCAGCTGCCATGGCTGCTGGTGAGACCTGGAGAGAGAAGCAGGGTCTGATTCGCAGCCCCCGTGGCCTCTCCAGGCCTTGCCAGCAGCCATACCTCTCTCTCTCTGAGAGGTCAGTAGTTCAGCCCACTCGCCAGCAGCCTGGGGTGGCTGCTGATCAGCCCCGCCTCTCTGATCAGGCCCGGAGATAGGCCCAGAGACACTGACTGGCATAGAAACTGACCAATCAGAACCTAATCTGGGTGAACTGTGAAGGCAGAACCTAAGGTGAGGGCTGAGGAGGGGTTTTAAGGGCAACAGCTGTTTGGTGTAAGGTATAAGAAAGCAGTTCAATTTTTTTAATGACCGGTTTGTCAAAATAGTGCATATGGCTGGCTATCAGCCCAGATATAGGGATTATGTGTTTTTGTTTGCCAAGATCATCTCCTCCTTCTGAAAAAGGCTCCCCCTGCCCCCATTTAAGCAACCCTATCCTATATAATCTATCTATATTAATAAAAGGGTAATATGTTAATTAGACCATGTTGACCGGCCATCTTCCAGACGTCTGGACAAAGCCATGGTGGTGGGGCCCGAGGCAGAGGCAGTTAGGGGCAATCAGGCTGGCAGGGGAGAGCAGTTAGGGGTGAGATCAGGCCAGCAGGGGAGGGCAGTTAGGGGCAATCAGGCAGGCAGGTAGAGGCAATTAAGGCTGGTCAGGCAGGCAGGCAGAGAGGTTAGGGGCGATCAGGCAAGCAGGCAGAGGCAGTTAGGCAGGCAGGTGAGTGGTTAGGAGCCAGTGGTCCCAGATTGCAAGAGGGATGTCCGACTGCCAGTTAAACTGGCAGTTGAACATCTCCCAAGGGGTCCCCAATTGGAGAGGGTGCAGACTGGGCTGAAGGAACTCCCCCCCATGCACAAATTTTGTGCACTGGGCCACTAGTAGTAATAATAATAATAGTAATAGGAGATACAGAGCACTCACTGCTCCAGTTGTTATCATAATGCTTGATATACACCAACTCATTCAGTAGTCACAATATTCCTATAAGATAGTTTTAGCTATTTGTCCATTTTCAGATGAGGAAACTGAGGAGTTAAATGGTTAAGTGACTTGCTCATGGTCACACAGCTAATAAATGACAGCAGGAATTTGAACCTTGTAGTCTGGCTCTAGAGTACCGCTTCTCAACTATACTATCCCCATTTTACTACCTACTTATCCATCCATCCACCCATTCACCCATTTATCTGAGTTTCATGTAAGAGTTTATTTGATAAAAATATTCTTCTAACAAATAATAAAAATTTAAAAACTACTATTGCCATTCAAACTGGAAAAGCCCCAAGGGGTGGGTGCTGTGACTGCTTCCCATTTCCTGGGTCATTCTTAGAGCAATTTCTGTGGTGGGGATGAGGAAGAATTGGCAGCAATCAGAAAAAGAAAATGTTTTAAACCCATTTGTCAAACATGATACCTTCAGCTCATGTGTAAACATGCTATATAAGAAAGCTCAGGTGGCTTGGATCTGGTTTCCTCTCTGCTTCCCTTTTTCTCATCTTTCCATCTCTTTCTGGAAGGCAGAGCTGGAAGGAGGTTAGGAATTGACATACAGGATGAGACTTCAGAGGGCTGACTTCGGCCAAATGGGAGAAAGGTAAAAGAAGGCAGATCACAGCTCAATATAAGAAAAATCTTCCTAGCCCTTTTGTCATCCTAAAACTAGATAACCATCCTGTGATGCAGGGACCTGTTTGTCCTGGGAAATTTTGGCAGAGTCTGGGGATCAGGAACGATGTGGTGGGGATGCTGGCATTTGGGTGGCAGGATGTCCTAAAGTAGGAGAGCTCCCAGGTCCTTCCTTCTCCTCGGTCCAGGGATTCTGCCCAGCCCCCGAATTCACTGAGGGACTGCAGAGAAGGGTGGACCTTGGCTCCAGCTCATGCAGCTTGTCAGGGGCAAGAGGGCAGGTTAGAACCAGTAACCAGGGTTCCCAGACCTGTGGCTCCAGCTTGAAACTTTCTCATGTATTCTCAATGACACCCCACAGTCCCCTCCCCCCCTCAAAAAAAAAGGAGGAAAATTCTCTCCATGCCCTTTTCACTTCAGGGCTTTCTGGATGGTCACAATGTACCTGTCAAATTTGTAACCTTCTCCAAATTTGAGGCCAGCCATGAATGGGGCTGGAGATGGGGGAACCATGAGGAAGGGGTACTCTCATCTTCACCCGGGTCCACAGGTTCTGTTTGGATCTGGGTTTATGCCTCCAACACTTTCCTGTTCATATGGAACATACACAGATGTGAGTTCAGGGGATTCCCATTTCACGGATGAGGATGGGGAAGCTCAGAGAGAGTAGGTGACTCACTCAGGTACCATGACCAGAAGTGTGAACTCCGTCTTCTGAATCTAGGGAGCTATCACAGCTCCTACTGAATGCTAAAAACAAATAAGCATGGATATTGTGCTATCATAACAACCCCATGATACCCATTGCATAGGCGAGGAAACTGAGATTCAGACAACTTACATAACTTCCCCAAGGTCACATAGATAGGGAGGAGAAAAGTGAGGGTTCAAGCCCATGTCTGCCTTTTCTAAAACCCATGTTCCTTTCCTATGACTATTCCATTCCTAAATCCAGAGGAGCCCCTAGGATATGGTATCTTGGAAGAAGGGTTGTGAGGACTCTGTTCAAGCCACAAAGCTCAGGGTGCCTTCAGAAGACCTCCGAACCTGGTAGGACTGGCTTGATCCATCAGGTGGGCAATTAGGTATGAATAGGGCTTTCCCAGGCCAAAACACGACTGCGAGACAGCCTCAGAGGCTCCTTCTGAGGCCTGTGCCATGAATTGCATCCCTTCAACCGACCTTTGCTAAGCAGGTGTGGAAGAGTCACCTCCATGGCTGCATTTAAGAGGAGCTCTGGTTGAAAAAACCTAGAGCAGCCTGGCCTGAATGGGATTCTGCTCTGTATTTAGTCTTGTCGTGTCCCTTCTTTGTGTGTCCCTGTTTATTTTTCTGTAAAATAGGGTTAGTCAAAATACTCCCTAGGCTTTTGGTGAGACCTAAATAAGACCATGTATCTGTGAAAGTACTTCATACATAGTGTAGCATTAACCACTCAGGAATAAAGCTGATTTTTACTGGACGTGTGTTCTTTGCCAGACCATTGTTCTAAGTAAGGTAACAGGAGTTACCTCATTTAATCACACACATAAGTATAAGGCCATTGCTACCCCCATCTCTGTTCCCAACTTATCTGCTCCATGTTGGATGTCCTAACATGTGGTGAAGAATTAAAAACAGTAGGGGCTTAGGAGATTTGAATTCCAGTCCTGGTTTTGCCTTTGCTGGCTGTGTAACTTCAGGAAAGCTATCCACCCTCTCTGAGCCTCACTTGGCACATCTGAAAACATACATGTCTTGCTCATTACTCACCAAGAATCAAATACAATGAAAATGTGTGACTGCGTTACATGCATTATTTATTTATCTTTGCAGTAACCTGGGATGTGGACTCAATTATTATTCTCATTTTATAGTTGAATAAACCAATGCCCAGAGATATTTAAAACTATACTGTGAAATACAAATGCTGACTAGGAGTATCATTACTATTATCATATAACAATAAGGCAAGTTTACGTGAAAACAGATCCAAAAGGTCACAAGGAGGGGCAGTATTTGCTTTACTTCCCTGTAGGCTGATAGCCTGATTTAGTTCCAGTCCTAGAAACAGAATACAGAAAAACATGTGTGAGCAAGGACTTCTGGCTGTGTGTGGGCAAATGGCTGGACGAAATGATCCCGAATGCCCTATCTAGTCTAGCATCAATCGAATCTTCTGGGCAGGAGCAGAAACAGCCACTTACTTCCCCACCCCACATGCCCATCTGGACAACTGTCCAGCCAGAGCCAGGAGCGAAACCTGTGAGCCTTCTGTGCTGAAGTGAGAGGCTTTCCCCTCAGGGGATGCAGCTGGTGGGCAGAGGTGGCAGCACCTTCTGTTCTTGTCAGTTCCTGGGGGAGAAAAGAGGCACTGAATTATTACCCTGAGCCAGAAAAAAAGAAAGCCTTGCTGTTCCCGCAGGTGGTTATTAGACATCAAAGCTCTCATCAGTATCCCTTCTGCTCCCATCAAATGACCCCAGAATTATAATTTTACAAATATATATGTCATAGCTAAGAGGAAATGCAGAAATGATCTTGTCCCATGGTCTCAATTTTGAAACATTTTATTATTGATTATATGTAAACATGTGTAAAAAAGTACACATACACGAGTCCCACCACATGTCCTACCATGTCATTTTATTTTGTTTATTTCCTTATGTAGCTTCCCTTGGCCTGGATTTTGCTGATTTCATTCCTAGGTGTTTTTGACATGTTTCTAAAAATTTTTGGTAAATTAATAGTTGAATCTAGAAGCTTAATAAGGTTCAAATATGATTTTTTCACCATGTTATTTTAAAAGAGAGACATCTGAGACCTAAACGGGTAAAGTGCCATTTTCTATGGCTGAATTCTTCTCTATAGCTGAGGATAATTGTTCATTGACCTCTTTTTCCCCACTTCCATCTGCTACTTTATTCTTTCCTTGAATACTTACTGTGTCCAAGGCCCTGGGATAAGGCACCAATTCTTGCCCTCAAGGAGTATGCAGTCCAGGAGGAAAAGAGCAACACAGATAACCACATGACGGGGAAGGGGGGGAGAGAAATAATAAGGTATATGAGAATGTAAAGAAAGAAAAAGTGGAAGATACTCATGGCATAAGTGGCATTTATACTAAGCCTTGATGGAAGAGCACCTAAGACTGAAGAAAACACCTTTTCAGGATAGGAGAAGCTAGGAAAATTCTAGGGCAGGAGGAATAGGGAAACTGAGACAAGAAGATTAAACAAGGCCAAACATGCAGCCAGCTTGCTGCAAAACCTTATCTTGAGAACAAATGACACTAAGGAATGCCAGAAAGCAAGGGGGAAGGGAAGGAGAGAAGGGGAATTTTAATACCTCTTCTCAACCAAAGTCTACATAGCGTAAATCACCCTGGAACTGCTAAAGTAGAAAAGAAAGACGGGAGAGCCTGTCTCACTAAACAAAGAAGTCAGCCATCGTGGGGAAGGAGGAGAGAAAAGGGAATGATCATGTCTCTGTTTAAACAGTAGAGTTAGCTGACTTGGGCCTTGTCAATATAAAATTGCGAGGTACTTCCCATAAATTTTAGGAAAGCCATCTATAATAATAAAAGTGGACAAAGCCTGGGCTGCGAGGGAAGCCCGGGTCCCGGGTGCCAGAGGGAAGCCGGTGCTGGCAGGCGGGGGAAGGAAGGCCTACTCTTGCATGCATTTCGTGCATCCTCCTGTAACAAAATAAAAGAGGAGACCTTGAGAGTTAATCTGTGCCAAGATATTTGGCAGAGGAAGTTTGAAACCTATAGGCAGAAGGGTATATAACCCATTGAATCCCTACTAGACTCACACCTCAGGTTAGCTGAGAGAGTCCATCCCCGCCTTAAGGGTCAGATGTGTTTTGATAAATTTGCTTGCCTTGCTTCTTTAATAACATTATTTGCTTTATTTCTTTAATTAGTTGCCTTTATTACAACACTACTGTCACTAGTTTGAATTCATTCTTATGAGACTGACAAGAACTGAGGAGGGAACAGCCCTCTCCCTTCAACTCGGGGTCTGATAGCACCTTTACTGGTGTCTGTGAGGTGCCTGTAACAATATGAGAAAAACAGAAGAGTGTGGCTGAATCTGAAAGGAGGAAATGGTCCCCTTTGGTTGAAGGCTAATATTCATTGTGAGGCAGGGGGGAGGCACAATGCTGGAGGAGAGGCTGGCATGAAGTGGCAGAGAAAGGCAGAGCAGCCTGAGCTCTGGGGAGCAAATATGGGTCATGGCTCAGGGAAGGTGAATCCCAAACTCACTAGGCCTTTTCCTCTAGGACTCCTCACTTCTGACAATGTGTGGGAGACGAGACTGCATTAAGGTCTGAAGACTAGAGTTCCAGCTCCAGCATTCCACCTACCAACAATTCTGTTTCAGGAAAGTTAAGACTTCCTTGGGCCTCAAATTTTGTGTCCTGTGAGGGTAGTAATAGTTTCTCTGCTTTCCTCAGAGAGTGGATGTGAGGATTAAATGATAATAAATATAAAATGTTTTGCAAACTGGAAAGTGCTACACAGATGTAAGTTGTTACTTTTTTTGCCCTCTATCTAGGTCAGGAGTGCGCAGTATTGTGGTGCATCATAATCACTTGGGTGCTTGTTAAAAATGTAGTTGTTGGGATTCTGGTCAAGATGATGGCATAGTTAAAGATGGTACTCGCCACCTCCCACAACTACATCAAAATGACAACTAAACTACAGAGCATACGTGAAATATAGCTGAATGGAAGTCCTATAACTAGGGAATTAAAGAAGAAACACATTGAGACTGGTAGGAGGGGCAAAATCGTGGAACTGACTGGCCCCACACTCACATGTGGTGGTTTCAAATCAGGAGGGATATCTTGGCTGTGGAGGTTTCCCTGAGGAATGCCACACTCAGGCCAGGGTTCCAGTGCTGGGAAGAAAAGTCCCCATAACTTCAGGCTATAACAACCAGCAGAGATTGTTTTAAAGGTTCCATGTATGGACTTACTTGGACTCACTCCCTCTGAGCTCCAGCACTGGGGCAACAGCTTGAAAGGATCCAGGGACTTACAGGAAGGACTAACTTATCTGGAGTCAGGGCAAGAGTTGTATGGGCAGCTTTCTCCCAGACAGAAGTGCTGACAGAGGCTACTGTTCCTTTGCTGAGCCCTCCCCACCACAGAGCCCAAAAGTAGGAGCCATATCTGCATCTCCATCAACCTGGCTCACACTTTTCGCCCCATCCTGGTGATTCCCTGAGACTTCTCCCCTTTCTACTTGCTGGCTCATCCATGCCATTTCCAGTGGCTTTCCCATACACTGGCCTCTCTTGCCTCATGCTTCAAACTTTCCTAAAATCTCCCAAACAAACAGCAGCTGGCCTCAGCATAGCCTGTACCTCTCAATAAGTGACCCCATGCTAGGCACTAGTGGCTGCCCACCTTGGTTCATAGCTTCTGCTAGACACTTTCAAGTCCAACACAAGTAGGAGCCATCTGCAGATTGCTCTGTGGCCCAGGGTAGGGCACAGGCAGTGGCTGACTTCGTACCTCCCAAGAGGCTCCAGAGCCAGTGCACCCAGTAGTCAGCTTTGACCACACTGGATTACAACCCTATCACCTTCATGAGTGACACACTCAAGGGCGGACTTGGTGAGCACCAAAATCACATGGAAACAAGTCCTGCTCCATAGGGTTGGCTCCTGAACAGCAGCTCTTCTGCTGTAGTTGCAACTGGTCTTCACAACCGATTGGCCTGAGGGTCAATGCCTCCTAGTGAGACCAACATCAACCAAGGCTCAACTACACTAAGATAGTGCACACAGCTTACACAGGGGAGCAACTGGAGTGCCTAGCTCAGGTGACTGGGGAGGCTGAGCCACTGGGCCCTACAGAACACCTACTACACAAGGCCACTCTATCAAGTCTGGGAGACATAACAGATCTACCTAATCCATAGAAATAAACACAGGAGGGATGCAGCCAAAATGCAGAGACAAAAATAAAAAAAAGTCACGATTGAAAAAAAACAGGAGAAATCTCCAGAAAAAGAACTAAATGAAATGGAAGCAAGAACACTATCAGATGTAGAGTTTAAAACAATGGTTATAAGGATGCTCAAGGAATTTACTGAGAACTTCAAGGAACTTAGTGATAATTTCAAGGACCTTAATGAGAACATCAACAACATAAAAAAAGACCAGTCAGAAATTAGGGATACACTAATTGAAATAAAGAATAATTTACAGGGAATCAACAGCAGGGTAGAGGACACCAAGAATCAAATCAAGAATTTGGAATATAAGGAAGTCAAAAACATCCAATCAGAATAGCAAAAAGAAAAAAGAATCCAAAACTATGATGATAGTGTAAGGAGCCTCCGGGACAACTTCAAGAGTACCAACATTCAGAACACGGTGGTGCCTGAAGAAGAAGAGAGGGAGCAATAAATTGAAAACCTATTTGAAAAAATAATGACAGAAAACTTCCCTTACCTGGTGAAAGAAATAGACATACAAGTTCAGGAAGCATGGAGAGTCCCAAACCAGATGAAGTCAAGTAAGCCAACACCAAGACACTTCATAATTAAAATGCAAAAGGTTAAAGACAAAGAGAGAATCAAAAGCAACAAAAGAAAGACAATTCATTACCTAAAAGGGAGCACTGATATGACTGTCAGATGACTTTTCAACAGAAACTTTGCAGACCAGAAGGAAGTGGCAAGAAATATTCAAAGTGATGTAAAGCAAGGACCTACAACCAAGATTACTCTAGTCAGCAAGGTTATCATTTAG
Source organism: Corynorhinus townsendii (assembly GCA_026230045.1). Classification (NCBI taxonomy): domain Eukaryota; kingdom Metazoa; phylum Chordata; class Mammalia; order Chiroptera; family Vespertilionidae; genus Corynorhinus; species Corynorhinus townsendii. The sequence goes on along the minus strand of JAPDVU010000003.1, from coordinate 126,462,741 downwards.
AATTAAAGGTCAGATAAAGAGCTTCACAGACAAAAAAATTTAAGGAGTTCATCACCACCAAACCAGTATTACAAGAAAAGTAAAGGGTCTTCTTTAAGAAGAAAAGGAAAAAATATTAAAAATATGAATAATAAAATGGCAATAAATATATATCTATCAACAATTGAATATAAAAATCAAAATGAACAAACAAGCAGAACAGAAACAGACTCATAGATACAGAGAACATGTTGATGGTTGCCAGTGGGAGAGGAATGGGGGATGAATGAAGGGATTTAGAAGTACAAATTAGTCATAGCCCATGGACAGACAATAGACAGGTGAAGGTCTGGGATGGAGTAGGAGATGGGTGGGTGTGGACAAAATGGGGGGAGGGGACATTTGTAATACTCTCAACAATAAAATAAAAATTTTAAATGTAGTTGTTAGCTTCTGGCTATTAAAAACTAAGCAGAAATAAAAAATTGGGATTACATTTGCCCTCCTATTATCAACAACTAGAAATTGTTATATGCCAATATATTCACACTAGAGGCCCGGTGCATGGATTCATGCTCCGGTGGGGTCCCTCAGCCTGGTGTGTGCCCTCTTGCAATCTGGGACCCCTTGGGGGAGGTCGGAGGCCTAGTGCACAGATTCTGCCCGATCCCCACAGGCCAGGCTGAGGGACCCCCACTGGTGCACAAATCTGTGCATCGGGCCTCTAGTATGCATATAAGATTTTTGATTAATCACTTCCCGCTCTTCCCCCTCCCCCCTTCCCTCTGAAATTTAAATTCATCAGTCTGTTTCATGTTTCCACACCTGTGTGTTGAGCATCTGCCCTCTGGTGGGCAGTGCACATTATAGCTACTGGTTGAACGGTCGCTTAGGCTTTTATATATATAGATATTTTAAAACCAATTTTCTGACATTGAAGAACTAGCTTCATAGGACTATGATCTCTGAGAAAAGGAAAACTAGGAGAGCCCTACAATACCTTGGCTTACTTACTGCCTGAGGCACTTGCAACATTGCATTCAGGGAGAGGGAACCAAAACAAAGCATAACAGACTTTTTGAGTTGAAGTCACAGAGATTGAAGTTTGGGGAGGCTGAGGTAGCTGGAATTTATAGGCCAGAGTACCACAGAAGAGGAATATAAAGAAAGAGCTCCAGGAATCTTCAGAGAGCCCTTCTTGAATCTGAACACTAAACTGAACAAGTGTAGCATAAAATTCCACAAGCCAGAGCAAATAATGACTGAGGGATTTAGGCTCACACAAGGCTGGAAGAGATTAGAGTTCCAATCAGCCAAACTGAAAAGACATTGATGGCATTCAATCAGATGACAGAATGATCACACTATAGTATTAGAAATGAATTAGTCCTGGAATAGTGATTACTCTAGACTTGCAAAAAAAAAAAAAGCTTAAAAATAAGTCTTTTGAAAGTATCAAGTGGATACTTAACTACCTGCAAAAACAAAGTACACATCAAACACTCTTTAAGGGAAAACAACAAAATATAGCAGTCAATAAAGGCACATGCAAAATGCCCAACAGAGAATAAAAAACTTACTAGACATGTGAAAAAGCAGGCACATTAGAGCCCAAACTGGGAGAAAACATAAACATAATGAAGTGAGAAATGGAAGATATAAAAAACAAGTAATTGGAAATTCTAGAGGTGAAACTATCCAAATTGAAGCACAGAGAGAAAAAAGACAGGGGAACAAACAAACAAACAACAAATAGAGACTCAGTGACCATAAAGCAATATTAATCAGCTTAGTTTATGTTTATGTATCTTTTAGTTTATGTTTATGTATCTTTAAGTATATTGATTTTTAAAAATTCTGCAATATGTATCTGCTCTTTATCCCATCCAGTAAAACTTGCATTTCAGATGTTATAATTTCACCTCCAGAAGTTCCATTTAGTTCTTTTTTGTATCATCCATTTCTCTCCTCAGTGTGTTCATATATTTATTTAAATCTTTAAACATACAGGGTGGGACAAAAGTAGGTTTATAGTTGTTTGTATGGAAAATAATACAATAATTAATAAATAATAATACAAGAGTAAACTGTGTTCTGTGTACTCACAACTGTAAACCTACTATTGCCCCACACTGTATTTATGATAGCTATTTTAAAACCTTTGTCTGCTGCCTCCAACTCTCTGCCATTTACCATTTCATTTCTATTAATTATTTTTCTCTTCATTCTGGATCATAACAATGGTAAGAATGATTACAGACTTCTTGCCAGAAAATGCAAGCCAGAGACATTGGAACAAATCTTTAAGTGCTGAAAGAAAACACAAGTCAACTTAGAATTCTACATCCAGAATAAAGAAATTTCAACAATTAAAAGGAAATAAGTACTTTTTTTTTTTTTTTTTTAGCATAGAAAAAGACCTAACTTGCCATCAACAGACCTGACTATCAGAAATGTTAAAGGAAGTTCTTTAGGTAGAAGGACAATTATACTACATGGAAACTTGGATCTACAAAGAAATGAAATGACAGAAATGATGTGTATATATGAGTAAATATATAAAAGATATCTAGATATCTTTTCAACTTATTGAAAAGATAATTTATTATTTAAAGCAAAAATGATAACAGTGCAGCCCTTACCAGTATGAGTGAGTGATTAGAGCGTTAGCCTGAAGACCAAAGGGTCATAGATTTTATTCCTGTTCAAGGGCAGATACCTGGGTTGCAGGTTCCTCCCAGCCCTAGTCAGGATGCATGCAGGAGGCAACCAATTGATATGTCTCTCTCACATTGATATTCCTCTCTCTCTCTCGCTCGCTCTCTCTCTTTCTCTGTCTCTCTCCCCTGCCTTCTGTCCCTGCCTTCCACTCTCTCTATAAATCAATGGAAAAAATATCCTTGGGGAGGATTAACAAAAAATAAAAAAGGATAAAAGGATTACAATGCATTGTGGGATTCATACATAGATGTAAATCTATAATGATAATAGCACAGAGGGTGGAAGAATGAAATAAACTGTTATAAGGTTTTACATGCAAAATGTTATAACATTTGAAAGTTGAAAATGAAAACTTAACAAGTATTGTAAAACCTAGAGCAACCATTAAAAAATAAATAAACAGGTAGTGTCAATATGACGATAAAATGGAGTACCAGAAAATACTCAATTTAAAAGAAGGCAGGAAAAATGAACAAGAACAAAGAACAAATGGGACAAATAATAACAAAGCAAGATGGGAGATTTAAATCTAACCATACTGATAAATTAAATGAAATGTAAATGATCTAAGCACCCCCATTAAAAGACAGATTGTCAGGCTGGATTTTCAAAAAGCCAGATCCCACAAAATGTTATCTCTAAGAAAAAAACACTTTAAATATAAAGATATAGGTTAAAAGTAAAAGGATGGGGGGAAAATGTAATGTTCTGTATTAGTTTTCTATTTCTGCCATTACAAATTAACACAAATGTAGTGGCTCAAGCCATTCAAATTAATTATCTTACAGTTCTGTAAGTTAGAAATCCAACATGGGTCTCACTAAGCTAAAATGATGGCGTCAGCAGTGCTTCATTTCTTTCTGAAATGCTTGGGGAGAATCAGTTACCTTGCCTCTTCCATCTTTGAGAGGCCACCCCTTGCCTCATGGCCCCTTCTTCCATCTTCAAAGCAAACAAAGTCTAGTCCTTTCCACATCACACTACTCTGACCATTCTTTTGTAGTCACGTCTTCCTGTGACCACAACCAGAAACGGTTCTTTATCTTTAAGGATCATACAGTTAGGTTGGGCACACCTGTATAATTCAGGACCATCTCCCCATCTCAAAATCTTTAATTTTTTTCTGGTATCTGTGAATTTTATTTTTTTGTTAAATTTATTGGGGTGACATTGGTTAATAATATCATATAGATTTCAAGTGTACATTTCTATGATACATGATTTGTATATTGTATTGCGTGCCCACCACCCAAAATCAAATCATTTTCCATCATCGTATATTTGGCCCCCTCTACTACCTCCCATACTAGTAACCACCATACTGTTGTCTGTTGATGAGTTTCAGTTTAATATCTCACATACGAGTGAAATCATATGGTTCTTAGCTTTTTCTGACTATTTTGCTTAGCATAATATTCTCAAGGTCCATCCATGTTGTCGCAAATGGCAGTATTTCATTTGCCACACTGTCCAGAGCGATTTTTCTTTTTTCTTGGGATTTTTCTTTTTTCTTGAGATAGGTCTGTAATGATAAAAACTTTCCTCTTATTACTGTTTTTGCTGCATTCCAGAAGTTTGGTATGTTGTATTGCCATTCTCATTTGTCTCTATATATCTTTTCATTTCCCCTTTTATTTCTTCTTTGACCCAGTAATTTTTTAGTGGTATTGATAGTGGGGAAGGGCACGTAATAAGAATAGAGCCACAGTTGTTTAATAATTATTCACCTTACTAACTATAGATAAGAAGTTTTCTTACAGACCCTGGGAAACTAGAGGATGAAACAAGGCTGTAAAAAGATAAGAGGCCTCAGTGAGTCCATTTCTGACCCCTTCAGGAGTTTGCCTCAGGAATGTTGACCATTCTCCGGTCCCAGGAATGGGCTGAGCTGCTTGTAACATCATAGAAGCCACCTTGTTATTGGACTTTGAGATACTGAAGGCCAGACTGCAGACCCGCCCCGCCCCTTTCACTGTGACACTCAAAGCTGCATGAAGTTATCTTCTCCCTTGCCCGTATATATTTAGCCAACTGGCGAGGAGAGTCAGAACAGAATTTCCAGGGTGACCAACTGCTCTCCCCATACTGCCAGCATTATTGGAATAAATGCTCATTAAGATTCAACTCTGTCTCTGCTTAATTTGGCTCAAGTAGTGACTGTGGCCTCAGACCCATAGTGTCCAGTATCAATATGTTGTTTAATCTCCACATATTTTTGCATTTCTATGCTTCCTTTTTGCAGTTGAATTCTAATTTCAAAGCATTGTGGTCAGAGAATATGCTTGGTATAATTTCAATCTTCTTGAATTTGTTGTGCTAGTTTTGTGACCCAATCAACATATGGTCTATCCTTAAGAATGTTCCATGTGCACTGGAGAAGAATGTACAATCTGATGCTCTGGGATGAAAGTCTCTGTAAATGTTAATTATGTTCAATTGGTCTAGTATGTCATTTAAGGCCAATATTTCTTTATTGATTTTTCTGATTGAATGATTTGTCTAGAGCAGTCAATGGAGTATTTAGATTCCCAACTATAATTGTGTTTTTGTCAGTGTCTCCCTTTAGTTCTGTTAATAGTCCATCTTATATATTTTGGTGCTCCCTGATTGAATGCATATATATTGAGAACTGTTATGTCTTCTTGATATATTGTCCCTTTTTAATTATAAAATATCCATCTTTGCCCTGGCCAGTATGGCTCAGTTGGTTGAGAGTCATCTCGTGCACTAAAAGGTCGCTAGTTTGATTCCTGGTCAGGGCACATGCCCAGGTTGCTAGATCAGTTCCTGGTCCAGACTGTGTGTGGGAGGCAACTGATTCATGTTTCTCTCTCTCTCCTTCTCCTTCCTGTTTCTCTAAAATCAATAAAAACTTATAAAAATAACATAAGATGTTCATCTTTATCTCTTGTTACCTTTGTTATCTTAAAATCTATTTTGTCAGATATAAGTATGGCTACACCTGCTTTTCTGTGGATGCTATTTGCTTAGAGAGTCATTTTCCACCCTTTCACGTTTGAGTCTATCTTTTTCTTTGCAGCTTAGATATGTCTCCTGGAGGCAGCATATTGTTGGGTATAGGTTTTTTGATCCAATCAACTACTGTGTGCCTTTTTATTGGTGAATTCAGTCCATTTACATTAAGTCTTTAATTTTAATGGCATCTACAAAGTCCCTTTTGCCAAGTCAGGTAACATACTCACAGGTTTCCAAAACAGGAACCATTTGGGAGCCACATGCAAACATTATTTACTCTTCTTATTATTTAATCCTCACCCAAGGATATGTTTATTGATTTTAGAGAGAGAGGAAGGGGGAGGGGGCAGAGGGAGAGAAAGAGAGAGAAAGAAACATTGATGTGAGAGAGAAGCATCAATCAGTTTTCCTCCCGTATGCACCCTGACGGGGGATCGAACCCAGAACCTTTGCGGTGTATGGGATGACGATACAACAGAGCCACCTGGCTATGTGATGCAAACATTATTAATTAGCAAGCCAGAGTAGATATCAGACAATTGTACATTAAGCAAAATAGACCATAAATTGCACCATTTAAAAGTTCCAAAGAAAGGTCAATAAATTTAAAAAGATTAAATTAGAACTCAATAATAGAAAGATTTGAAAGTAATGGGGAAATTATAAAATACTTTGCACTGAATGAAAATGAAAACATTTCTGGAATGCATCTAAAACAATGTTAGTGGTGACTTTAGAGCTTTTAAGTGTTTTTATTTAAAAAGAAGAAAGGTCTAAACTCAATAAGGTAAGCTTCCATCTTAAGAAGATGGAAGAAGCCCGGCCAGTGTGTCTCAATGAACCAGGAGGTCACAGTTCGATTCCCAGTCAGGGCATATGCCTGGGCTCAATCCTCAATGTGGGTTGTGCAGGGGGCAGCTGTTCAATGATATTTTCTCATCATAGATGTTTCTGTTTCTTTCTCCCTCTCCATTCCTCTCTAAAATCAATAAAAATATATACTTTTTAAAAAAGGTGGAAGAATAGTCCTGGCCAGTTTTCTCTGTGATTAGAGCATCAGCCCATGGACCAATTCAAGTCAATGGCACTTACCTCAGTTTCAGATTCCCCAGGCCTGGTAGGGACTCATATGGGAGGCAACTAATCAATGTGTCTCTCTCACATCAATGTTTCTCTCTCACATTGATGTTTCTCTCCCCCTCCCCCTTTCACTCTCTCTAGAAATCAATGGGGAAAATATCCTCTGGTGAGGATTTAGAGAAGAAGAAGGAGGAGGACGAAAAGGAGGTGGTGGAGGAGGAAGAGGAGGAAGAGGAGGAAAATGAGCCAATAGACACAAAAATAAGTAGAAAATGGGGAAAATATAAAGAGAATATATTGGTGAAATAGAAAATGAACAAACAATAGTGAAAAATCAATGACACCAAAAGCTGGTATCATAAAGATAGATAAATCTCTATCCAGTATAATTTTTAAAATAAACAAATTAGCAATATCAAGAATGAAAAAGGAGACATCATCACACAGACTACAGACATTAAAAAGCTAATAGGAAACAACTTCATGCCAACAACTTTGACAACTCAGATGAAATGGATACATTCATGGAAGACACTTGTACACATTTCCTACTACTGCTGTTCAATTACCATAAGCATAGTGACTTAAAAGAACACAAAGTTATTATCTTACAGTTCCGGAAGTCAGAAGTCTAAAATGGGTTTCACCTGGCTAAAATCAAGGTATTGGCAGGATTAAATTCCTCCTTCTGGAGGCTCTGAAGTAGGATCTGTCTATCTCCCTTTTCCAACCTTTGTAGGCTACCTGCATTATTTGGCTTCTGTTCCCCAGACAGCAATTGCTTCACTCTGACCTCTGCTTCTGTTGTCACATCTTCTTTCTCACCTCACTCATAGACTCTGATGATCACATTAGACTCATGCAGATAATCCAAGATAATCTTTCCATTTCAAGACCTTAACTCAACCATACATTTAAAGTCACTTTTGCCTAGTAAGGTAATCTATTCACAGGTTTTGAAGATTAAGGCATACACATTTTGGGATATCATTCTGTCTACCACAACACAAATTAACAAAATGGATACACAAAGAAATAAAATATTTTAAAAACTCCATATCTGTCCAATAATTTGAATTTATAGTTAAAAATATTCCCATAAAGCAGCGATTCTCAACCTGTGGGTCACAACCCCTTTGGGAGTAGAACGACCCTTTCATAGGGGTCTCCTAAATCCATCGGAAAACACATATTTCCGATGGTCTTAGGAACCGAGACACTGCTCCTCTATCCGTCTCCAGGCGGTCTGCCCACGTGCAGATACGCCCACATACGAGTACCTGGCGTGATGACATCATCGTGCCAACCCCATCACATACATCCCGTATAAATACAGGTGTATGTGACAGGGTTGGCGCCATAATGTACTTATGCGGACCAGTCACACATGTGTAGAGAGCAGCTACTGTGTAGAGAGCAGCTACTCTGTTAAAAGCAGCTACTGTGTTGAAAGCAGCAGTATTGGAGGTAAAACGACACTTCATGAATTATAATTACTGGGTAAATGTAAAATCATATACTGTAAAATCATCAACTACTGCAAAAAAAAAAATATCTGTACCATGAGAACGTAATCTGGATGCTGATCGGTCTTTTTATAGTCACCCGTGATTGATGTGAATACTGCCCCCTTGTGATAGTAACAGGTATGTTAAAAAAAACAACACAGAGAATGGTAAATCTTAGGAAACTTTAATGAACTGTATTGACTGAACTATGCCATGCATCATCTTTTGTATTATTAAAGCTATTGTTATATATTATTTTCATTAGCAAACCATCCCATGACAATGGATCGTGTAGAGAAGAACGTTAAGAAAAGAAAATATAGTGAGGATTTTTTACAGTATTGTTTTACCTCAATAATTACAGCAGGAATTGAGAAACCGTAATGTGTTATTTGTTGTGAAGTTCTATCAGCCGAATCTATGAAACCGAACAAACTAAAACACCATTTTGATAGCAAGCATCCGAGCTTTGCCGGCAAGGATACCAACTATTTTAGAAGCAAAGCTGATGGACTCAAGAAAGCCAGACTTGACACTGGTGGCAAGTACCACAAACAAAATGTAGTAGCCATTGAAGCTTCATATTTGGTGGTGCTCAGAATCACCAGAGCTATAAAACCTCACACCATTGCTGAGGATTTACTGTTGCCAGCGGCCAAAGACATTGTTCAAGTTATGATTGGAGATGAATTTGTTATGAAATTGAGTGCAATTTCCTTATCTAATGACACTGTCTGCAGAAGAATAGATGACATGTCTGCTGATATTCTTGATCAGGTAATCCAGGAAATTAAATCTGCTCCACTTCCAATATTTAGTATCCAGCTTGATGAATCTACAGACGTTGCAAACTGTTCACAGTTACTGGTTTACGTGAGGTATATTAATGATGGCGACTTTAAAGATGAGTTTCTTTTTTGTAAACCTCTTGAAATGACAACTACTGCATGAGATGTATTTGACACAGTTGGTTCATTTCTGAAAGAGCATAAGATCTCTTGGGAAAAGGTTTGTGGTGTTTGCACAGATGGTGCTCCAACTATTCTAGGATGTCGATCTGGATTTCACCGTTTGGTACTGAATGAGTTACCAAAAGTCATCGGAACTCACTGTATGATTCATTGGCAAATATTAGCAATGAAGACGCTGCCACAAGAGTTACAAGAAGTAATGAAAAGCGTCATAAGTTCTGTCAATTTTGTAAAGGCGAGCACTTTAAACAGTTGACTGTTTTCGCAACTGTGCAACGAATTGGATGCGCTGAACAATACTCTGCTATTTCACACTGAAGTGAAATGGTTGTCGAGAGGAAAAGTTTTAAAATGTGTTTTTGAGCTTTGTGATGAACTCAAAACGTTTTTTAATCAGAAAGCAAGACCGCAGTTCGAAGCACTTTTCAGTGATAAAGGTGAACTGCAGAAAATAGCTTACTTGGTTGCCATCTTTGCCATCTTGAATGAGTTAAATTTATCACCGCAAGGACCAAATGCAACATGCCTCGATTTGTCTGAAAAGATCTGATCATTGCAAATGAAACTTCAGCTTTGGCAAAAAAAAATTGGATGAAAATAAAATTTACATGTTGCCTACCTTATCTGCTTTCTTTGAGGAACATGACATTGAACCAGACAAAAGGATTATGATGGTAATTTATGTGAAAGAACACTTGCACATGCTTGCAGATGAAATTTCAACGTACTTTCCAAATCTACCTGACACCCCATTTGCACTTGCCAGAAGCCCTTTCACAGTCAAATTGAAGATGTTCCTGAGATAGCACAAGAGGAGGTCATTGAACTTATTAACAGCGATGCAGCGAGAACTGATTTCTCTACAATGCCAGTTACAAAATTCTGGATCAAGTGTTTGCAGTCATATACTGTTCTGTCTGAGACTGTGTTGTGCCTTCTTCTTCCATTTCCAACAACATATCTTTGTGAAACAGGGTTTTCCAGCTTGTTGGTTATCAAGTCTAAACACAGAAGTAGATTTGTTGTGGAAGATGGTCTTCGTTGTGCTCTTGCAAAGACTGCCCCGAGAATTTCTGATCTGGTGAGAAAGAAGCAATCTCAACCTTTGCACTGATGTTGGCTTTTTACGCATACTGTCGCAAAATGTAGCAATGTAGTTTACTGTTGTTATATTAAGACAGTTACCCATTCTACACCATGCTTCAAGACAAAATTTCATTTATTTGTAATTAGAAATAAATATTTCAAAATATATAATTACATATTGTTTTTGTGATTAATCACTATGCTTTAATTATGTTCAATTTGTAACAATGAAAATACATCCTGCATATCAGATATTTACATTATGATTCATAACAGTAGCAAAATTACAGTTATGAAGTAGCAACGAAAATAATTTTATGGTTGGGGGTCACCACAACATGAGGAACTGTATTAAAGGTTTGTGGCATCAGGAAGGTTGAGAACGACTGCCATAAAGAAACCTCCAGAGATTCCAAAATGGCAGCAGAGTAAGTGGAAGCTACACTGACACTCCCAGGACTAAACTAGAAATACAACTAAAATTCAAAAAACCCACCCTGAAAAATCAACTGAGGACTAGCAAGAGAGAACCCTAATAACCAAGGATGGAAAGTGGAGACGGCATAGAAATAGGCAGGAAGAGTGGAGGCACAAAAAGGCTGACTAGGCTCCCACAGACAGCAGCTGAAGTTTGGAGCGATATCTCAGTTGTGGGGTTCCCACTGAGAACTCTGGGGCCAAAACCCAAAGTTGGGCTCCCAGCCCAGAGCACCAGAACTGAGAGAGGTACCTACATAACATCTGGCTGTGAAAAGCAGCAGGGTTGCTGTCTGCCAGGGAGAGACAGCTAGAAATGCAGGCATTCTCTTAAAGGGCCAACACACTAAATTTTGTGTGCAGCCACTCACCTTGGGCCCTGACAAAGGTAGGGCATAGTTGACTAGAGTTGTGCAAGCAGATCCAGGGTTGGGGGCTATGAGGTTGGAGCTTGGAGGAAAGCTATCCCGGTTTCCTGTGCTGAGCCATTCTCTCATGCTGAGGAGGACATCTTTCTTCATGGACCTTTGCTATCCAGGTGGTTTTTGCTGGGGGAGAAGGAAGTTGCCCCACCCCATTGGAAGACCTCTCCCCCTACCCTGTGGTAGCTGGAGGCTAATCAAGACTGAGTGTTAATTGGACTGCAGGTAGTGGAGGACCTCTGGAAGCTCTGAGTCTCTGCCTGATCTCCTTCTGGGCCCGGAGCTAGGAAAAGCAGACCATGGTGCACATCTTGGTCCTTTTCAAAGACACTCAGTCCCAGCAGAGGGAGCCACAAGCTGTGGATTGCTGATAGCTCCAAACAGGGTACTCAGAGCCAGTCACAAACAGTGTCTGACATTGTCCTGCATTAGAGATTGGGACTCATAGCAGATCTACCTAACATATAGACACAAACCCAAACAGACAGCTAAAATGGAGAGACAAAAAAAAAAAAAAAAAAAAAAAAAGAAAGAACAAGAGATTTCTCCAGAAGAAGAGCTAAACAAAATGGAGATAAGAAATTTATCAGATCTGGAGTTAGGAATCATGGTGGCAAAAATGCTCAACAGTATGCATAAAAATATAGTAACTATGAAAAAAGACCAGTTGGAAATAAAGAATGACATAGCACTAATAAAGAACACATTGGAAGAAACACACAGCAGATTAGGGGAAGCTGAGGATCAGATCAGTGAATTAGAAAACTGGGTAGAAAAAAATCATTCAATCAGAGAGCCAAAAGAAAAAAAATTAAAAAACAGAAGGACAGCTTAAGGGAGCTAATGGGACAACATGAAATGTAACAATATTTGCATAATAAAAGTGCTAGAAGGAGAAGAAAGTGAGTAAGGTATAGAGAATATGTTTGAAGAAATAATGACAGAAAACTTCCCTAACCTAGTGAAGGAAAAATTCACACAAGTCCAGGAGCCACAGAGAGTTCCAAGCAAGAAGAACCCAAATAGGCCCACACTCAGACACATTATAATTAAAATACCAAAAATTAAAGATAAAGAGAGAATCTTAAAGACAACAAGAGAAAAGTAATTTGTTACCTACAAAGGAGCTCTCATAAGGCTGTCAGCTGATTTCTCATCAAAACTCTACAGGCCAGAAGGGAATGGCATGAAGTAGTCAAGGTAATGAAAAGCAAGGATCTGAAACCAAGATTACTATTTCCAGCAATGCTATCATTCAAAATAGATGGTGAAATAAAAGAGCTTCCCAGACAAAAAAGGCTAAAGGAGTTTATCATCACAAACCAGCACTGCAAGAAATGCTAAAGGGCCTGCTGTAATGAGAAGAAATACACACACACACACACACACACACACACACACACACACACACACACACATATACACTCTAGAGGCGAGATGCACAAAATCTGTGCAAGAGTAGGCCTTCCTTCCCCTGGCTGCTGGCACCAGCTTCCCTCTAGCACTCGGGACCTGGGCTTCCCTCACAGCCCCAGCTTTGTCCAGAAGGTCATCCAGAAGGATGTCCTGTCTAATTAGCATATTATGCTTTTATTATTATAGATGTACATACATATATATATATATATATATATATATATAGAGAGAGAGAGAGAGAGAGAGAGAGAGAGAGAGAGAGAAACAGGCATAAAGAATTAAAATGGCAATAAATAAGTACCTATCAATAATAATCTTAAATGTAAATGGATTAAATGCTCCAATCAAAACAAAATAGATCCGGAGACATAGAAGCATGGAACAGACTGTGGAATCTCAGAGGGAAGGTGGGGGAAGGTGGGTGGGAGGGATGAGATCAACCAAAGAATTTTATACATATATGCATAACCCATGGATATAGACAATAGGGTGATGAAAGCTTGGGGCAGGGGGTGGGGCAAGCTAGAGGAGCTCAATTGGGGGGGGGGGGGAATGGGGACATATGCAATACTTCCAACAATAAAAATTTAAAAGGAAAAGAAATGTGACAGAAGCATTTAACATATTACCCCAGCCCTCAAGGAGTTTAAAATCTAGTAGGATTCGGTACTAAAAGAGGAGAGATAGGTAGATAAGTGGATGGATGAATGAATGGATGAATGGAAGGGTGGTTGGGTGGGTAGATAGATAGATAGATAGAGACAGAATGACAAGAAAATACAGAAGGCTGCTCCCTACAAGTCACAGAAGAAATGTCTTGTTCAAATCTCAGACACTGACAAAGAGTAGTTCCTAGAGCACCAATATACATACCCCAACATTTTATCTGGAAAACTAAAGAAGCAAGCAAGGATGTATGTCATCACCTATGCAACCTCTTCAAGAATAACCCATCAGTAAATATCCCCAAGACAGGGCACCCATGTTTGCCCAAGCCTGTGATGTCCATGAAGCTCTGTTCTCAGCAAGGTCATAAATCCGTCAGTAGATCTTACATTTAGGAATGCCTCTGAGTTACCACTTGCAGAAAAATTCCCCTTCTCTTCGAAGATAAAGAAAGAGGGTAACCAATCCTATTTCTATCACTAGGTCATTTTATTTTTTAAGAGAAAAGAACAAGTTTTACACAGCTCTCCATCCTTAGAGCACAACACAGTGCCAGAGTTAGTACCATGCTAACGACCAGCCAAATAATGCTCTCAGAAGAATGTTACAGTTATCCCAAGTAAAAAAGGGAAATAATATTCTCGTGCTTGGGAAGCTAGAGCTCCTCACTGGAGATGGCTTCTGAAGAGAATACGATCTGAGATACATGTGCCTGGTCAATGGACACATCTCCCATGCAAGCCAGCATCCCTCTTCTCCGTGCCTCCTTTCTTCATGCAAGTTCATGCACAAAAGAGGACAGCAGCAGACAAGGGAGGTTGCTACTCTGAAGAGAGGAGAAAGTAAAAAATTCAAGGAAGGCTGGACACTGGACAAGAGAAAACAATAGCTGGAAGGCAAATTGTCTTAAAGAATCCAAGTGCTATAAAGTGACATGGAGAGACATCGGCAATACTGTCAACAATAAAAATAAATTCAAAAAGAAACCTCCAGGTTGATGTGGTTTCAATGATTGATGGTCAAACATTTAGGGAAGAAATGAACTTTGACTGTTTGTACCAAACACAAAAATTACACTGAAATGGATCATAGACCTAAAATAAAAGCAAAAGTGATAAAACTTCTAGAAGTAAACATAGGAGAATGTGTTTTTGGCTTTGGGATAGGCAAAGAATTTTTAGATATGGCACAAAAAGCACAAACTATAAAATACAAAATTGTAAGTTTTTCTTCATCAAAATATAAACCTTTCTTTTTTAATCACAAATAGGTTTTTTATTTGTCACCATTAAATGTCTGAATTTTAAACAGATTCTTGGACTGGAGGCTCATATCCATCAGCTCGTTCAACTTTAGCTCCTGTCTCATCCCCAGTAGCTTTTCCAGAACTGCTACCTTCACCATGAAGCTCCATGAGTTTTCCCAATTCAAACTTGGGCTTCTTCAGCATTTTGACTTTTCTAACAAAGACATCATGGAGCGGATAAATAGATTGGCAAGACTTTTTCTTTTCAATGCTGTCTGGAATCAATTTATTGACCACTTCTTTCAAGTCATTTGTCTGCACCTCTCGGGTCATGATTTCCATCATTTTCTTCCGGATTTGGTGAACCTGCTGATGCTGAGCATAAGAGGTATTCCGAATCTGATTGTTGCGTTTTTTAGTAAAACCAACACAGAAGAGATGAAGCAAATAACCATTGGTAGTCTTGACATCGACATGAGCTTCAATCATGGTCTGCCGCTTCTTGACCACAGAGCACATTTTGTCACGGGTAAGATCCATGCCATGGAAATTAGTCAGGCAGTTTTTGCCCTGAACATCCTCAGTAATTAGCTTGAATTTTCTAAATGCAACTTCATCATTATGCAGACCAGTGAGGCTCACTTCAAAAACATGACTCTTGAGACCATCAGATGCAATTTTGGTTCCTTGAGTTCTCATAACCAGAGTTTTTCCAATTTCTTATATTGAACATAGCTGGTGCTTTCACATCATACCAATCTTTCTTAGAAAATGGATCAACCCGCCGTGGTGCTGTTCAGAAAGCCAAAAGGCAAAATATAAACCTTTGCTCTCCAAAAGACAATGTCAAGAAAATGAAAAGGCAAGCAACTGGCTGGAGAAAACATTTGCAATGCATACATGTGACCAAGACTACTTTCCAGAATATATAAAGTACTCTTATGGCGCAATAAGAAGAAAAACAATTCAATAGAAACAGTGGGCAAAGAAAATATACAAATAAGTTATAAGCATATGAGAAGATGCTCCACAGCATTAGTCACTAGGGAAACACATTAAAGCCATATTAATATGCTACCACTGACTTACTTGAGTTAATAAAAATAAAAAAGTTTTAAAATATCAAGTGTTAGCAAGGCTATAAATATCTGAACCTCTCATACATAGCTGGTGAGAATAGAAAATAGTATAACCACTTTAGAAAATAATTTGGCAGTTTCTTATTAAGTTTAATATATACTTTGTATATGACTCAGCAATTCCAATTCTAGATTTTCCTTCAGATAAAACATAAAAATACATGTTCACACAAAACATATTAAACCAAACATATGATATCATATGTTCACATAAAATCTTGTCCATTAATGATCATAGCAGTTTTATATCCATACCATAGAATATTATTCAGAAATAAAAAGGAACAAACTATTGATACCTATAACGGAATGGATGACCCTCAAAAGCATTATGTTGAGCAAAAAGGAAAAGCACAAAAGAGTATATTCTTTATGATTGTCATTTATATAAAATTCTAGAACAGGCAACACTTATTTATCTTGTCAGAAAGCAGATCAGCAGTTGACTGGGGCTGAGAAGGAGAGTAATTTACTGCAAAGGGGCATGAGGCTACTTTCTGCAGTGATGGAAATTTTGACTACATGGGTGTATATATTTATCAAAATTCATTGAACTGTGCACTTACAGTGGGTGCATATTATTACATGTAAACTGTAATTCAACAAAGTTGATGTTTCTCATAAAAGGAAAAACAATTTTTTATAGTAATAAAAGTGTAATATGCTAATTAGACCAGACGTCCTTCTGGATGACCTTCCAGACAAAGCCAGGGCTGTGAGGGAAGCCCGGGTTGCGGGTGTCAGATGGAAGCCAGTACCTGCAGCCGGGGGAAGGAAGGCCTATTACTATTGCACGAATTTCATGCAGCAGGCCTCTAGTTAAAAATAAAAACACTTGGGCCCCATCATAGCAGGACTCATATGGGACCTATAATCTGCATTTTAAACAAGCCCCATGGATAATTATGTTGCAGGTTGTTTCACTTAAAGAAATAATATTGGTTTCCAAGCACCCAACTCTTGGACAACAAATCAACCATGCAAACAAAGAAAATTCAGAACAAAAGTAAGTTTTTGTGTGCCCTCTTTCCATCCCCCAACCTTTACTCTAGCTGGAATACTGATCACTACCAAAGTATCCTACTGGGTGCTCTGTTCTCCCAACTGCTAGCTCAGCTGTGGATAAGCTTTCTTCACTCATTCTTTACAAAAGGAAGTTTGCTATGAAATTAAGTGAGAGAAAATGAAAATAAAAACACATTACAAGATGGAGGAGCGTGTCGGGGGGTGGGCAGGGTCTATGGTAGCTCCACTGCTGGTGCTTTTTTATCAGGGAAAGCTGTGTTCCATGGCAGGCAATTTTTGGCAGAGCTCCCATTATTTGTAATGGATTTTTGATAACAAGATCTGGGGATGGGATGCCAAAAGGACTTAAAGTTTCTCTCAGAAGAATACTGGAAATTACAAATATTTTTGACAAATGTCTTACCAGCATTAGGTGAACATTTTAAATTAAGACAACAAGTAATTGCCACTGCTACAGTCTATTTCAAGATATTCTATGCCAGGTATTCTCTGAAAAGTATAGATCCTATATTAATGGCTCCTACTTGTGTGTTTTGGCATCCAAAATAGAGGAATTTGGAGTTGTCTCAAATGTAAGACTGATTTCTGCATTAAAAACTAGATTTTCATATGCCTTTCTAAAGGAATTTTCTTACAGGATGAACCATATATTAGAACTAGAGGCCCAGTGCACGAAATTCATGCATGGGGGGGGGGTGTCCGTCAGCCCAGCCTGCACCCTCTCCAATCTGGGACCCCTTGAGGGATGTCCAACTGCCCATTTAGACCCGATCCCAATGGGCAGCCTGGGCAAGGGGCCTGTGATGGTTTGCAGGCTGGCCACGTCCCCCGGTGACCCAAGCAGAGGCCCTAGGATCTGGGATTTATTTATCTTCTACAGTTGAAACTTTGTAGCCTGGAGTGGAGCCAAGCCTTCTGCTCGCTCTGTGGTGGCAGCCATTTCTGTTGGAATTTATGTATCTTCTATAATTGAAACTTTGTAGCCTTAAGCGGAGGCCAAAGCAGGCCAAGGTTGCAGAAGCTTGGCTTCCTCCATCGCTGCAGGCAACCTTAGCCTCCTGCTCTCTCCAGCTTTGTGGCTGCTGCCATTTCTGTTGGGATTCATTTATCTTCTATAATTGAAACTTTCTAGCATTGAGTGGAGGCCTGGGCCGGCAAGGGCAGGTGGAAAGCTTGGTTTCCTCCATTGCCAGGGAAACCCAAGCCTCCCTCTTGCTCTCTGTGGCTGCAGCCATCTTGTTTGGGTTTATTTGCATATTCCCTCCTGATTGGCTGGTGGGTGTGGCTGGTGGGTGTAGCAGAGGTATGGTCAATTTGCATATTGCTCTTTTATTATATAGGATGTGAATTCTATATTTTAGAACTAATGGATTTTTGCTTGATAGTGTAACATCCCTATAGACCTTTTCTCCAGTATGTGCAGGGTATAGGTCAAGAAGATATGATGTTTCTCCTTGCATGGAGGACAGTGAATGATACCTACAGAAAGGATCTTTGCCTACTGTATCCTCTTTTCATGATAGCTTTAGCTTGCCTACATTAGCCTGTGTTATACAGCAGGAAGATACCAGATAGTAGTTTTCTGAGCTTCGTGTAGATATGGAGAAGATTTTAGAAATAATCAAGGTTATTTTAAAACTATATGAAGTGTGAAAGAATTTTGATGAGAGAAAAGAGATGGCAACTATTCTTAGCAAGATGCCAAAACCCAAACCTCATCTGAACAGTGAAAGAGAGCAGAGTCCAAATGGAAGTCAGAATTCTAGCTACAGCCAATCTTAAAACATTCCTAAGGATTCCGTAGTGGACCAGTTGGAAATAAACCATTGGACAGATTTCAGTAATGTCTTCAATGGAACACAAGTAAATATGAATAGCTTGTTTCTATCAAGCATATTGGGAAGTGGCTTTATTTTGCAAATAAGTTTTTCCTTATCTAATTAGATTCTAGTACATAACTAACTAAAGGCACTTGATCATAAAAGTTTGGAAAGGTTCTAAGGGGACCTACAGATAGACATTTCAAAATTAATAGCTTTTGCTTAGTATAATTTCTTCTTAATCTGGATAATAGCAATTGTATTCTTTTATTAAGCCAGGAAACATGAAACGTAACTTGTTTAAAATTCTCTTTGGTCATTGAAGGACCAAAAAAGGACATAAAAAGTGAAATATATGAGGGTGCTTCCCCTCCTTCAGTTAAATTTTAAAACTGTATTTAAAGAATCAAATCTTACAAAATCCTGGAAGGCTTTGGCAATGATGTTGATAATTTCAGGATAATTAATCAAGTACCTATTGATTTTAAAGTGTTTTTTATTCAGTAGTTTTAGTATCTTGCCATGGAAGAATCTAGCCCCAGACTAGCAGAAAAGTGTAATGTGTATAGCATTCTTTGACATTTTTAAATTTTAAAGTTATATTAATTATGTAATCATTTTGAAATGCTGAGCAAACTTAAAAAAACTATGACGTTATTTGCATTTGATTCACAGTTAAATCAGGCATTTAGAAAGCTAATTGGATAAAACATAATATGGTTGAAATTTGGTAACATTTTAATGTTAATTTATACTCTACTGTGAAAAGTTTTTTGTATGACATACACACTCTAGTTTATTTTTGTGTCTTAGTGTGAATTTACAAATTTGTTACAGGTATCCTGAGCCAGAAACACAATCAGGTTTCAGGCCAGTTTGATATTGGCTATTCTTAATTCTCACATGAGCATAGAATTTAAGAGTAAATGTTATGTCAGTGGGACTGTGCTGTCTGTGGAACTTAATAAATTAATCATTTTCTTCAGACTTGAAGAAGAATGATAAATAAAATTTGGAGTCATAGGATACTGATGTACAATTTAAGGATTAAAATTTTTATAAATCAATTGTGAACAATGAATTATGAAATTAAACATTGATTTCCTAATATAAAATGGCAAAAATAAAAGTATATTTTCTACTAAAAAAAAAAAGAAAAGAAAAAACACATAACAAGTGAAGAGAAAACAATATATTTTCAGAGCATAGATCCCTTCCCATAAGGTCATCCAAGACGGGCTTGGCTAGCCAGGTCACTAGACACATGTTATCTATGGATATACCTACCCTGAGGAACAGCAGTTAGCCAGGGAGTCTGATGGACATCTGTGTGGAGAACAGGACAGTACTACAGTAGATATGCTAAGAGCACTCATAGCCCAGAGGAATGGGTCATTTCCCTGCCAAAATTAAACCTAGGTGCTCTATTTCCATTCCTTAGTCTGTTCCTGCTATCT
This sequence comes from Corynorhinus townsendii, assembly GCA_026230045.1. Classification (NCBI taxonomy): domain Eukaryota; kingdom Metazoa; phylum Chordata; class Mammalia; order Chiroptera; family Vespertilionidae; genus Corynorhinus; species Corynorhinus townsendii. The sequence continues at coordinate 126,442,751 of JAPDVU010000003.1, read as the reverse complement.
GACATATCTTCAGGCCCCTATTCAGTCTATCCTTCTCAACTTTCATGGCCCAGCTTGACTAACACCTTCTCCTTATCAGGCCCCCATAGTCAATCTCTCCTTCCCTGGAACATGGCCTGAGAACTCTTACAGAAATTTTGATTTGTATTTTAGTCATCATGTGCATACCATATCTACTCTACCAGACTGTAATCTTATTGATTATAGAAACTATAACTTATTAACTATGCTAGGTGTAGCCTGCCTACTTCCTGGTACATTACTTAGAACTTGGTGGGTGTGTTGTGTACATTTATTGTAGAAATTAATGAGTGATTCATTTTATGCTGATTCATATTGCTGAGCTTTTGCTTACGCTCTTCCCCTTTTCTAGAAAATCCTTCCCACTTCAAGTGTTATTTCCTCCAATAAGCGTCCCTAGGTCCCTACACTGTTGGGCTCCTGTAGCACTTCCTATCTTATCACTTACAACCACCGCTGTATATTAAAATTAAATATTCATTACCATTTTGACCTACTTTACTATAAGCTTCAAGAAGTAAAAATTTCATCTTAAGTCATCTTTATTTTAGCCCAGTGTTGGGTAGTAGCATGCACTTTATAAATGTTTTTCAAACATTTATATAATCTTTCCAGAAGTTTCTGGAAGCATTAGCCCATGACACAGAGGCTCCGGTTTGTTTACTTTGTGTTCTTATTAGAGTGGGCAAAACTGTCCTGAGCTCCAATTCCCAGGGAAAACCCAGCATAAACAACCTTGCCATTCTAAGTGTCCTTTTGGCTGAACGATGGAGTAGGTCTAGGTGCTCTCTAGGGCCTCTTATAATCCCATGATCCTTGTGTTCCACACATTCCCCAGCAGAATAGGTTGTTGAATACAAAAGAGGCAAATGTGGCTTCTCCTCCGAAGGTCTTTAAGATGACCCCCTGCCTTTGGGATGGCTGGACATAGGGACAAGAATTCGTGACCCTTCAGAGTACCCATGATTCCTCTTTTTAAATATATATATCTCTCTCCTTTTGCCATCTTCCCTTTTTCTGCTTCCTCCTTCTCCCAGCCTCTCTCTCTTTTCCTTCTTTCCTTATCTACCTCTCTTCTCCTACCCATTCCACTGCACTTTCCTGGCATCTCTACTTCTGCCTCTCCCGCTTTCCCTTTCTCTCCAGATTTACTTTTTCCTCTCAGTTCTCCTTCATTTATCCTGCGTCTCTACCCATTCTCTTCCTCGCCTCCCTCCTCTGCTGTCAGCCCTGCTGGAAGCCAAGACTCCTCACGACGCCTGGAGGTGGGAGGTGGGAGGGTGAGTGGGTGGGCCCTGGTGCAGCGGTCCCGCCCCTCGGTGCGTGTGTGAATGTGTGGTAGTGACGCTGCACAGGCAGCGGGGAGGGAGGCTGGGCCGGCGGAGAGGGAAGCGAGCGGATCGCTGGGGCTGCTCCGCTCCTGCGCGCCCTCCCTCTCCCTGCCGGCCCGCCGAGGCGCAGGCAGGGCGCAGGCAGCGGCGGGCGGCATGGAGAGCCTGCTGGAGAATCCGGTGCGCGCTGTGCTCTATCTTAAGGAGCTCACTGCCATCGTGCAGAACCAGCAGAGCCTCATCCATACCCAGCGCCAGCGTATTGATGAGCTGGAGCGGCGGCTGGATGAGCTAAGCGCCGAGAACCGCAGCCTGTGGGAACACCAGCAGCTGCTGCAAGCCCAGCCTCCGCCCGGGCTGGTTCCTCCATCGCCAGCCCCGCTGCCCTCTATCCCAGTCACCGCCGCCACCGCCACTGCTGTCGCTCAGGAACCGCTCCAGAACAACGGACAGCTCCCGCCCACCTCGCCACAGACTGTAGCGGAGCAGCCACCGATTCAGCACCACGGACAGTTCCTGGTGCAGCCCTCACCAGCCCACAGCAGCAGGGCTCACGCACCCCATTCGCCCCACCAGCAGACGGTGGCGCCAGGGGCCATCGCCAAGGAGAAGGATCGTCCCCCGAGTTGTTGCGCTGCCGCTGGAACCCTCCTTCAGCACAAATCCCCCGCTGCCCTCGGCAAGGGCGTCCTGAGCAGGAGACCTGAGTGAGTGGGGAAGAGGGTTTGCGGACAGTTGAGGTGGGAGAAAGGGAAGCAAATGGGTATGAGGAAGAGCCAAGGGGGAAATGGGTGCACCTAAGAGTCTGAAGGACTAAGGTAACGTGAAGTGAAGGGATGAGAAGATGCTTGAGGGTAGAAGTGTGTCAAGGAGATTTGGGGGAAAGGAGGAAATGATATCAGTGTTTGAGAGGGTTTGGGGTTGTTGGAGAAAAGAGGAATATCCAGACCATCATTGGGGGCAAAGAAGAAAGAAATTTGGTTTAAGTGATTGGGGATGTTGAAAACTAGCAGTTTCAACAGGGACAAGATTGAGAGAAAGTTGGGGTGAAGATTTAACTGAAGAAAAGAGAACAGTTGGAGAATGTATTTAAGTTAGAAAAATCTTAGAAGAGAGTTTGAGTGGTAAAATTATTTCAATGAAGAGTAAGATATAAAAAAGATGGAGGCTTGGCAAACAGGCATGGTAAGGGCTTTAAAAGGGCTAGAGTCCAGGAAGAGTAGACTTGGATGTGAGGGAATTCAGGAGGCAGAGGATACGGCTGAAAAGCAGGAATGATGTAAAAAGTCGGGGGGGGGGGGGCTGTAGATAGAAGATGAGCTGGCTCTTTAATTGATGCAGTGGGAATCAAAGCCAGGAGTGGCTCATTTGGGGAATCTTATGCTGCTCTGACCTGAGTGACTGCCTTTCTTATGACTCCCCACAGAAATAAAGGGGTGCAAGGTAACAACCCACCAAGCTAATGGAGGACTGAGTTATAGTACGAGGACTCAGTCTGGTTATAGTTTTCCCTCTGACTCAAAGAGGATTTCTGTGCAGGGTGGTTGGCAGTCATACAAAGGGAACAATGATGAGCGAGACAGTTGCCAAACGGAGTTGGTATTTCAGTGTAATTCCTGTTTAAATCTCTCTGTTAGGTCTAGTGACTGTCAACCTTCTTTCCCTTTGGTTTTTTGGTGATAACTGAAATTCATGTTGAGTTCTGAGAGAAATAGTAACCCCTCATGAGGGACTCTAGGACCTTGAGCTCTTTCTTTACACACAATATCCATAAACTAGGAATATGGAAAGAAGAGATGAAAGGGGACTGGAATATTCTCCCCTGAGTATTGGGAAAGCTGTGATCATGTCAGCTTCCTTTCTCTGATTAGAGGTGATGGGATAACTGCATGGAAGAACAGCTCTGGGGAAATCAGCACCTGATCCTGACAATGATGACGCTAAAGGAATTGATTAGGGGAAAGAGTGAAAAGAGCCAAGAATCTCATCTTCATCCAGTCTTGGTGTGCTTTAGATATGGAAATACTTGTGAAGATTTTATATATTTCTTAAAAACCCATTTTCTCCTCACATATACTGTAGGTTAGAGAAGTTGGGTCAGGACATGTTAGCTCACAGGGCAGATTTGACCAAAACCATGAGATTTAAGGGGGAGAGGTCTAGGATCATCTGAGTTGGCTCACCTAAAGATTTGATTCGAACCCCAAGAAGATGGTTTTCTTAGCTCCCTCAGTGGTCCTATTACCCTCCCTTCGGTTTCATTGTTTTCTCTCCTTATCTAGCATAAAAAGCAGAAAGCCAGTTTCTTCCCCCCCCCCCCCCCAATGCTCATAGCTAGTTAAAAGGCCCATGATACTATGTGGCTTTTCCCCCAAATAGGGAGATAAAAACTATTTCATTCCCTTTTCCTGAGGGCAGCCACAGCTTCATAAAAAATTATGGTTCTTCACCTGATTCCTCTCCTCTTGTTCTTTATTGTCTCCTTCTCTTCCACTGCACCCCACATTGTTTGCATCCCTTCAGGATACTATGTTGAGAAAAGATCATTTTTCTTCAATAATAACTTTGCTGTGGCTCCAAGAGTGGCTTAGAGAACCCCAACTCTCCTGCCCAGGTGCTCTTGCTGGGAATTCAGGGGTTTAGGAATCATCTGAATTCCATCCAGCCTCATATGGCAAAACTGGAGATGAAACATCATTTTTTCCTTCTCCCCTGTCCTGCTTTTGCTTCCCAAGAAAGCAGAACAAAAATAAATAGAGTGATGGAAAAGAGTAGAGATTGTTGGAAATCTCTCACGTAGGAAGTTGTGCCAGGCACTAAAAGGTTGATACCACTGGTAGCTCCTTCATTTATCCAGATCCTCCAGCTTTTTCTCCTGCTCCCCAAGTCTGAACACCAAGAGACTTAGAGAGCTTGGGTATGGACATGCATAGCTCACCTCCTTCCTAAGGCTCTCTCCCATAGATGTGAAGTGTTAGCTTACTGAATACCTTTGGACCACCCATTTCTCCCCACTGTTTTGCCTAACTTCAACCCAAATTTCCCCCCACAGGACCTCAGGAAGGGACTCTCTTTGTTGACTAGATCTTTGGCCTCAACCTGCTCTTTATCTATGACAGACACCCTCTTTGTATGTCTGTCCTCCTCTGCCTGTACCTCTCAATGGTGCAGAGCTAGATGCAGCCAGCAGACAGGGAGATATCTTCATGGATAGCGTTAGGTGAGGAGAAGAGCAGAGCCAGCAGCTCTCCCCCCAATATTTCTCCTAGGGAACTCCCTGCTGAATCAGTTCTCTACTGGGGGTGCTGAAGTAGAGAAAGAGATGACAGAGGGGGAGTGTCTTTGGATTATAATTTTGCTGCACTCTTTTCTAATTTCATACTTTCCCTTCTCTGGCCTCATTATAGTGAGAATGAGGCTCTGGTGAGGTTGCTGAAGGGTAGGTGAGGGTTACAAGGGGCCAGGCACTGTGTTAGATGCGCTATCTCATCATACAGTTTGTCTCTTATCCACAGAACTCCTCTTCCTGCCCAAATCCAGAAGCAGGAGCCCTAGGGAACCTGGGACTGGGAAATAATAGATTGTTTAATTGTCATCAGATCTGCATTAATATGCAACTTGGCCTCTTTCCCTCTTTCAGCTGAGGGAGATAAAATAATGGTGGCCTTGGAAATTAGGCCAATGAAGCAACATTAAGGAGATGAGTGAGTGCAGAGACATCATGGAAAAAGAGACTTCAGGGGTTAAAATTCTTTCTTTACATGTTTCCTGGCTCTTGCTACGCTCCAGCCCCCACTGCTTTTGCCTTTTAATGAAAGCAGCAATCTTAGCTTCCTCCTCTTTATTTTTTCAATCAAGGCTCACTACATCTACAGAATTGATTATACTCTTCCTGGCTGAAGCCAGAGCCTCAGCCTGACCTGGCAAAGTCTTTTCCGTGCCACAGCAGCACATGGCCCTGCCTGAAGCTACTGGCTTCTACATGACTCCAGTTTCTCTGTTTGAGCACAGGTTTGCCCAGCCATCCAGCTATGCATTTAGAGCACCTGGACCCCAGGGTTTGCCAACATCCCCAAGCCCATGGGCAGAGGATTTTTGGAGGCTAGGTAAGATCCTTGCATTATAATTAATATTTAGCTTCTACCTCAAACTCCCCACCTCCAAGTGGCCATGAAGTCTGAATGGCTCAGTAGCACCTGTCCTCTTTTCTCTTCCTTCCTCCTTTGTCTTTTTTTCTATACACTTCTTCCTCATTATCCGCCCTTTCTCTTTTTCTTCCTTCTCTCTTCTCCCTTTCTTCCTGCCCCTCACACACTTTCTCTCTCCCATATTTTCTTCTTTCTATATTTTGCTTTTACTTAAGCTGCATAAGGAAGTCTCCCCCTCTCCACTCCCATCCTCCCAGCATAAAATAAATATTGGTCATCTTTGAGTTCTTATACTGACTGGAGGCTTGAGGCTGGTTAGGAGATCATTGGAGGTGATCTTTTTACCCTGTTATCTAAGGTGCTGATTGGAGTAGGTGTCTCTGTTTGGAGGTGCAACTCATGACTGACCCATTCTGAGAGCTATTAAAAGAGCATGAAGGTCTGTTAGTCAGTCAACTCCATTGTATCAATTGTCCAGTTAATTCAAAATTATGCATTCTGTGCTGTGGAAAGAGGAAATAAGCAAACAGTTGTGGTTCAACATGCAGGAGACACATATCTGGAAACATCCAAACAAGTGTAAGCAGATTGTGGCTGCCTAGAGCTACCTTCTATCAGAACAGAATGATGAAAGGGGTGAGCATACAAATCACATTCAAAGTCCAGAGAGAAGGTTTTATTGGTTGGACTCAAGGGTTTATGTCAGGAACAGTAAGAGTCAAGGCTAGCTGGATGGAGGACAGGGCCCAGAAGATTCAGTGCATGGGATCACTGTATGGCATCTGCATATATCCTGTTCTGATGGTATAGTTCCCCACTACCCTTATCCCCTCCCTCCAGGCAAAACCCTATCCACAGGGTAAGGAAAGCCCTAGGACTCAGGGTCCTTGTCTATCTCATGCCTAGAAGGCCTTGGTTGCTGAGGCCAATGCTGCCTATCCCCCTTCTCTTCCTCTGTCTGCTATAAGGAGAGGACTTCTAGCTGGTAGGCTGGAAATGGGGCCAGACGAAGGTTCACTGAGAGGAGTGAGTGTGTGTCTTCTTGCTCACATGGAAGCTGACATGGAGTGGGCACTTGTAAAGATTTGCTGTCCCCCTCCTTTCCAATGGCCCAGACTGCTACTCTTCCCTCCCACTCAGCCAAAAAGAACATAATTCAAGAGAAACAAGTCACCCTGCCTTCTGGGAAATGCTCATGGCCTTTCTCCTCCTCACCAGCCCCCTTTGCCTTGCTCCACCCCTGCTCTTTCCTTCCTTACTCCTGAGCCCTTCCCAGACCCACAAAGTCAACACCAAGGGGCTTCACAGTGGCATCCTGGAGCATTTTCCCGTTGGCCCAAAACCAAGCAAGAGGTGCTGCTGATTCAGCAAATACTTGTGCAGCCTGAGTTTCAAAGGTCACTCATGAAAAAAAGGTAGATGGGGTCAGGTCTGGGTGGAGAACCAATGAAAGGGAGACTGATATGAAAAGGAAGTGGGGAGCTGGGACAAATAGCTCCACTCATGATTTGGAAAGAGATTCGGATCCTGAGTTTAAATCCTACGTAAAGCTTTTCAGACAGACTGGTTTTGTTAGGAAACTTAAACATTTTTCATGGGGGCCCAAACATACTCTCAGTGACCTGGACACAGGGCAGCAGCAGCTTAGTATGGGGTTTCTTAGTAAGAGTTTCTGGGGACTCTGATTGCACCTCACAGATCCCCAGACACAAGTCCATCTGGCAGCTTTCCAAGGCTTTGGGCACTGCAGCTCCTTCCTCCTCTGCAGGTTCCCACAGGGGCTGCAAAGGGCTTCTTGTTTCAACAGAGGGAGAGGTAGTCATCTCCATTTCATGCAATGAGGAAATTAACTAAACAAAAAAGGGTCAGGAGGGAGGGAGAAATTAGATTTTTTGGGCTTAAGGGAAAACCAGAGAATCACAGAATTGTCAAGATCTAGGGAGTTAAGAACATGAGCTTTGGAGTCAGGCAAAGCTGAGTATCAATCCTGCTCTCCTACTACAAGCAGAGACCCTACATTCCTTACTTACCTTCTTTGAGCCTCTGTTTCCTCATTTATAAAATGAGAAGTAGTATGTACTTTGAAGGGTTGTTGTAAAGTTTAAAAATTAAATAGTATCAGTTGCTTAGTACTGTTCTGGGCACATAGTAAGTGCTCAATACACTGTGGTATTTCTAGAGATAGAGAACCCAGGGCCCAGGATCCATCCACAGTCAGACCATAGTGACAGACTGGAATCCAGGTAGGATTCCCTCCCTTCTTACAGACCAGCTAGCTCCATCTGCCCTTTCCCCATCTGCCCTTCTACCTCTGGACAATGTGCACCCAAGCTATTCTAGATAAATGAATGTAGAGCTTACACTGAAATGCAGCCAGGCAGGCCAAATCCACCATCCATTAGTGATCTGTGTTGAAGGCTCACAATTTGATAGCTGAGAAATGCTTCCTTAAGCCCAACTTAAATCTCATCTGTTGTCTTTTGAGATTCGTACTTAAGGTCGTTGAAAGGATCTGAGTTATCACCCAATGCCCCATGGTAATAAGAATGATCTCCCCATTTTCTAAATGCATAAACTACAGTCTCATTGAGTATATGCATTTATCAGGGACAGAAGGGAGGGTGGGGACAATGGGGCCTGAACCAGGAGACTGCCTCCCACCTGAAATGAATGAACCAAGAAAAGGAGAGGCCTGGTGTGCTCTTGTGTTTTTTTTTTTTTTTTTTGGTGGATGGGGGAAGTGGAGGTTAGGGACGAATTCTGCTTTATTTGGTCAAGCATAGAAGTAAAAGAGTTTCTTCTCGAGAAAGACTTTCTTAGATGAAATACCTCCTAGGAAAAACAAAATAACTGGAAAAGTAGAGATGGTGGGCTCTAAAATTCTCTCCCAGGGTGGTTGTGGCTGTGAGGGCACCATAGACAAAGGCTGCTGTGTGTGTGTGTGTGTGTGTGTGTGTGTGTGCGCGCGCGCGCGCGCTGTTATTGCTCTTTGTTTGGAATATCCCATCTGGGAGGGTTATGTAACACTGAAAGACTGGTGTATGCAGTGAATGGTGCCTCTTGTCTTTGGCAAGTGGGCAGGCTACTGTGGACAGAGGGCATGCAGGCCTGTCCAACTCCCTGCCCACTTTCTGTGCTGGCATCAGGCCATTCCCTCTACGCCATAGCTGCAGGGGATGGAGGGCTTTAGGAAATGGAATAGGGTCCCTCAGCCCCTCTGAGGAGTCAGGTGAATGTCAGAGCTAGAAAGGTCCTATAAAAGGTCATTTGGTCCAAATTTCTCATTTGGCAAATGAGAAAACTATGGCCCAAGACAGAAGTGACTGGTGCCTCCAAACTAGTTAGTGGCAGAACTCTTCATCCAGGGCTCTTGATAACATGTGGTGACGTACCCAAAGAACCCACAGGGCTGCTCCACAAGTGTGCAGGGCCAAACTTACAGCTAGTTACGGAGGTTTGGGGACTCAGGGATAGCTCTCTGCCTTCCACAACATCTTGCCTATGCCAGATATTCCACAAGTAGGGATTCCTTGGGTACTTCAAGGTTATACCCTTGTTAAAATGTAAACTATCTGAGGACAGGAGAAAAACAACACTTTAGCTATATCAGCCTTTTACACTTCAGCATGTAAGAGTTTTTGAGCCATGTCTGAGAACAGGTTTGATAAGGGAGGAGGTTGCTATAGTCAACTAAGGGTCAAGAGGCTCAGAAGGAGTTGAAGGGCCCATGAAGGGGGCTGTCCAGTACCTAAATGATCTTTATCACTGCTATATTTTGCATGGAGTTGGAACTGCCTTGCCTGAACCTGACAAGCAAAGGGGAGGGAACTGGGCACTCCTTCATTGGCTTGTCTTGGAAAAGTAATTATCCGAGCCACAGAAGGGTTACTGTCCCAATGGGCTTCACGTGTAAAGTCATAAGGCAGAAATTTAAGGAGCATCCTGGTGCTTGGTAATCTCTTTTGACTCTTTCTAGCATCTTAAAATAATATTATGGAAGGAAAATTTTCACACAGCTCTATTGGGGTTAGCTATGGAGCAGGAAGATATGGGCAGGAAGGGCTAGCAGACAGTAGAGGCTGGTGTTGCATGGGCCTGAAGAGAATGGGGGATGAGAGGCTAAGTCAACATCTAGGAGGTATTTGATAAATATTGCTTGAATGAATAAACAGTGTGTAGGGCTCAGGCAAGCTCATAGGTAGTTGAGTGGAGGGAGGAGGAGTCAGCGGGAAGGAGAGAGGTCCGCTAGACGGAGGCCCCACTGGGCAAATAAGTTGTGCTTAGGCCCAATAGCAGTTTCTGCAGCTGAGCATGAAAAGCTGGATCTTAGGCTCAGCTCTTAAGGCTGTTTGGGGAGTGACGGGGACATGGGTGCTCCTCCCAGCTAACAGATCCTACCCTAACTCTATCCATGTGAGCCCTCCTCTCTTTCTGTGTCTGCCTCTGACAAGTCCAGTCCTCAGCCTGGGAAGCTGCATTATTAAGCGTGACAAAGCACTTGAGTGTTTCATCTCAGACACACACACACACACACACACACGGCCTTGTTAGCAGGTTGAACTAGTAATGTGTAATGGGTCTATGATAATGGGAGGGAAAGGAAGCTTAAAATGTGGCCATGTCTCTAGGTAGAAAGAGACAGAGAGTGAGCTGGATACTGGGATCACCCTCTGGCCTGGAAATGCAGCAAAAACCAACACCCAGGCTCTATCTAGCCTTTCCTTCCTATTTCTCTATCAGGCAGCATCAGCTCTGTTCAGGGAAATGTTAGGACACTGACTGGAGGTGGGCGGATGTGAGTGGGGGTGTGATTGGTATGGATGTATGTGGGGGACTGAGTGGATACAGCTGCGCATGGGTGAGTGAATTACTTACTTGAGCTGAGGGAGATTGATGTCACCCACACCATGCAGAAAGTGTGTGGGCCTCACAGCAAAGCTCAGCAGTGGTTTTCTTCTTGCCTCCCCATGACACCCTGGTCTGTCACCCTGTCAGGACTTGGGGTTCCTTCTTCTTTCTCTGCATGGCTTGTTTCATTTCTCTTGGCTGGCCAGTTCCTTCTGGGTCTTTTCCTCTACAAATTGGGTGAGTCTACAGTGCCTGGCTCTAGACTTTCTCTGTCTCAAGGGGGCCTGGGGATCAAGGGATTTGCAGTCTCTGGAGGTTGTAAGCTCCTGGGAAGAAGGCTATCTGGAGGGTGGATGGGTGCAGGGGTGGGTGTCTGGGACTCTCTATTGAGCTATTATGTTTGGAAGCTCATTAACCGGGCAGCAGGGAGATGCCGGAGATGCAGGGAAGGCTGCAGTGTGGGGTTTCCCTGCACCTGATTTGGCCTAGCTGTGGCCATGGCCTTACACCACATGACCTCTCAGGGATCTGGATAAGTCAGGTCAAACCGCTGTCTCCCTGCCTATAGTGAGGAATGCACCCCACATACCAGGCAGAGAGGCAAAGTAATTCCATAATTTCTTGATAAATGATTTGAATTGACCACGCTATTCATCCAACACATCAACTCAACAGAATGATTACTTAAAAACAGCAACAGCAACAAAAACTCTACAAAGTAGCTGGGAACCTCTTGCCTGTGTCTAGTTTCAGTGATTCCTGTGCACAGCCTGGGCTTTACAAACAGATGCCCAGAATGCTTCCAAACTGGCTATTTGCCATCTTTGACATTCTTGGAGCTACTTAGCTCATAAGATTCCATCAGGGAAGGCCATAGGGAATTCCAGGGACAGATAAGGGGGACACTTTCCTTCCAAGCAGCTGGCCTCCACCAAGAACCCAGGACTTCCGAGTTCTGTGCCCACCTTCACAGAAGCCAAGTGTAAGCTTGGAGCAACCCCCTCCCTTTCTCTAGGCCAATAGGAACAATCACTTTTTACTCCTTTCTCTCCTCAGCTGACCAAGTCTGTGGCAAAGCAGAGCTGTTCAGAGGTTGCTGCAGCAGGAAGGACCCAGCTTAGATGTGAAAAGTGATTTCCAAATGATAAGAGCCTTAGGAAGGGAATTCAGGATGGGGGACAAAGAGAGAATGAATTCACTCGTCCTTTCAGGAGAGACAGAGCTGGTGGGGGGGGGGGGGCGGGGGGCAGGGGGCGGTGAGAAACAGACTTAACAGACACCACAGACACCTGTGGGCCCGAAATATGGCTGCCTTGCAGGTCTGCAAGGATGACGTGAATTCTGCAGTGCCTTCCAGCTCTAAATACTCCAGGAATTTCCACGGGGCTCCTTCGCGTCATTACTGCTGAAAATCTGGGAGCAGCTGGAAGGTAGAGATTAGGGTCGAACCCTCTCCCCACCGGGGGGGGTCCCCTCTCCCGCCTCTGCCCCCAATCTCGCTCCGAAAGCCTGGGGAAAGCCCTTCCTCCTCCGTGTGTTCCGGGGGCTTCTCGGTGAGAGGGAACGCCGAGTCAGGCTTGCTGCTGCGTGGGCGGCCAGAGCTGCTGACACGCAGAATGGAATCTCCCAGGCCACACACTCCTCCGCCATCCCCGCGCGGTGGGTCCACAGCTGGGGGACGCTGCGCGCCCCCGCCGTCCCGCGCGTTCCCACGCCCCCACCGGGTGAGGCGGTGCTGAGTCATATGCTCGGGAAGCGCAGCCCGGCGCCGTCCCCGCCCCGCCCCACGTCACACCTGGACGCTCAGGCTCCGGCGGCCCGCGGCGTGGGCGTGCGCGGGGGCGGGAAGGAGAGGAAGGGGCGCGGAGCCTCCGCCCGGCTTCCCGAGTCCACGGTGCTCCTCTGGGTTCCCTGCCCCACCCGCGCTACCCTACCCCCAGTGTAAGGCGGTCTCCCGACTGTGGCTGTCTCCCTGAGTCTTTCTTTGCCCCAGCGCCCTCGCCGGCTCATCCGGCGCGCCCGCCGCCCGCCCACGGCGTCTGTGAGCACCCCCGGCGCCGCTGCCGCCACCGCCTCCGCCCCCAACCTGGAACCAGGGGAGGGAAGGGGCTTCCGTGTTGCGTCACCGCCTAGCCCTGCGGCTCCTGCCGCTCCTGCCGCCGCTGCGCCTGGGATCCTGGCGTCCTCCTGGCTTCAGATCACGACCCGCTCACCCTCCACGCAGGCTGCTCCCCAGCGGTGCGGGCCCTCTGGGGTGATGTGCGCTCCTGCCGCCCCCGCCCCCCTTAACCCCCCACCTCTGCCTCCGTAGGCCCAGCCCAGGCTGCTGTGAGTGGATTCCCTTTGAAGAAGGTGGGAGACCAGGATGGTTCCACCCAGGTCAACTTCTCAGTATCGACCTTCCATAGCCTTCCTTGTTCCTAAGACACCTTTGCAAGAAAAGCCCAGATCTTAGTACCCCCATATTTATATTTTAATTTAATGGATCACATGATCTTAGAATTCTAAGCCAACCTATGATGAAGCATAATAGTTCAGAGTGTGACACTAGGTTTGAATCCTGACTCGGTCATGTATTTACTGTGTGATCTTGATCAGTGACAGCCTTGGTTTTCTGATCTGTAAAATGGGGATACAATTAGTACTAACCTGGTAGGATTGCTGTGAAAATTAAGAGGTAATGCCAGCAAAACACCAAGTAAGCCAAGCACACAGTAAGGACTCCAACTAGAGTAGTTGCTATTATTTTGGGATCCTTCTGGCAAGAACTGGGCCAGAAAGTGCTTTTGAAGGTAGAGCACACTTCCTTACCTTTCTGTGTCTTCCAGAGGACTCAGGAGAGAACGCCTCTTTTCCTCTTTGGCAGCCCCTCAAATATTTGAAGACAGTCATACCTCCTTCCCTGGTCTTTCTGTCCACTATCTCCCCACCCCTAGTCTTTTTTTTTTTTAAGGGGAACAAACCTAAGCCCACCACTTCCTGCTGTTGTGGCTTTGTGGGTTGCTGTGCCTTCTTATCACTGCTCTCCTGACACAGGGGCCAGAGGGGAGCCCTTCCATCCAGGGGGTATGGCCAGACCACCCCTTAACCTCCTGCCTCAACCAGGCAAATTCTGACCCAACCTGGCTTTGAATGGTGATTGGTGTCTAGGAACCCACTTGGTGCCTCACACCAAGAAAGACCCTCACACCTGGGTGCTAGGGTCTTTCAGCATTAAGGGTTCAGGAATCTGGAGAAGGGCTGCGTGTAAATGAATAAACTAGACATGAAATATAAATTTGGGAGGCATTTTGGGGGAGCCAGGGGAGGCTTAGCTTTAGTGACTAAGCTCTCTGAATGGCCGGACCCAAGGCTCTTTAGTCACACATTTTTCCCTTCAGCAAAGCAGATGTACATATCAAAGGTAAGGTTTGGTAAACAGTAAAGGAGCAGCAGGTTGGGGGAATTGCCTTTGCTGTTCCAGCAGCAGGTAACAACATGCAGATTTTCAGCCCTGCTGAAAGAGTCCATTCAACCTTTTGAAGACTTCTCGCATTTATTATGACCTGCTGGACTTAGCCTCCAGCACCTGGGCTCCTTCTACCTGAAGGACTCTGTTCTCTGACTCCAGGCCCCTTTAGTTTTGCAGGTGGCTTGCAATTTAACATTTAAAAAAAATGCAGAACTGTTTACAAGGACCTATTGGTTTTTATTTTGTCAATCTGGTTGTGTTCTTTTTAAAATTTAATTCACTCTTTTAAAGTAGGTAATATATTGACATAGTTCAAAATTTACAAGATGCAAGAGTTTACAATGAAAAGTGTCTCCCCACCCATTTCAAACCCACTCACCCCCACTGACACCCCACCGGCAACCAATGTTAGCAATTTCTCATGTGTCTTTCCAGGGAATTCTTTATACATTTAAGTGTGTATGTGCATGCACACACACGTATTTCCTTTTACACAAATGGTAGTATATTTTACCCTGTACCTCACCTTGCTTTCCCCCACTAATAATCTCTTTATTGTTGAGAATATTACAGATGTTCCCTTTTTTTCCCCCATTGCCTCCTTCCACCCAGTTCCCACCCCACCCCTTCACCACCCTACTGTCTGTGTCCATAGGTAAGATTTTTGGTTAATCTCTTCCCACTCCCACTTACCCTTCCCTCTGAGATTTGTCAGTCTGTTCTATGCTTCCATGCCTCTGATTATATTTTATTCATCAGTTTATTTTGTTCATTAGATTTCTTATTCATTTATTTTGATTTTTAGATTCAATTGTTGATAGATATATATTTGTTACCATTTTATTGTTCATATCTTTTAATCTCTTCTTAAAGAATACCCTTCAACATTTTATGTAATACTGGTTTGGTGGTGTTGAACTCCACTAGTTTTTTCTTGTTTGTGAAGCTCTTTATCCTTTATCTGACCCTCAATTCTAAATGAGAGTTTTTTTGGATAATCTTGATTGTAGGACCTTACTATTCATCACTTTGAAATATTTCTTGACACTCCCTTCTGGCCTGCCAAGTTTCTGTTGAGAAATCAGCTGACAGTCATGTGGGCACTGTCTTGAAGATAAGTATTTTTCTCTTGCTGCTTTTAAGATTCTCTCTTTGTCTTTAACCCTTGCATTTTAATTATGATGTGTCTTGGTGTGGGCCTCTTTGGGTTCCTCTTGTTTGGGACTCTCTGTGCTTCCTGGACTTATAAGTCTAGTTCTTTCACCAGGTAGGGGAAGTTTTCTGTCACTATTTTTTTTTTTCAAATAGGTTTTCAGTATCTTGCTTTCTCTTCTCCTTCTGGCAATCCCATGATGCAAATATTGGTATGCTTGAAGTTGTCCCACAGTCTTCTTATGCTATCTTAATATTTTTGGATTATTTTTTCTTTTTGCTCTTCTGATTGGGTGTTTTTTGCTTCCTCATATTTCAAATTGTTGATTTGATTCTCTGAATCCTCTACTCTACTGTTGAATCCTTGTAAATTATTCTTTATTTCAGTTACTGTTTGATTAATTTCTGACTGGTCATTTTTTATGTCTTTGACATCCTCACTAAGAACCTTGAAAGTCTCATGAAGATCCTTGAGTAACCTTATAACCCTGTTTTGAACTCTGTATCCAGTAGTTTGCTTGCTTCCATTTCTTTTATTTGTGGCATGTTTCTTTGTCTCTGCATTTTGGCTGCTTCCCTGTGTTTGTTTCTATGTATTAGGTAGAGCTGCTATGGCTTCTGGAATTGGTAGAATGGCCTTGTGTAGTAGGTGTCCTGTAGGGCCGAGTGGCTCAGTCTCCCCAGTCACCTGAGTTGGTCACTCTAGGTGTATACCTGTGTGGGCTGTGTACACAATTTTGTAGTTGAGCCACCATCCATCTTCAGTATAAAAATAACTGCCTCATTCTTTTTAATAGCTGCAAAGTATTTCATTATACGCCTGTGAATCTAAGTTCTTTCTTTTTGTCTGCTGAGAGTTTGGAAGGCTTGCCTCTATGTGATCATTGGGGGTGGGCTTTTCTGAGGATCCAGGGGTGAGAGTGGGCAAACATTATCCAAGAGCTCCATTTGAACTTGGCCCTGCAACTGTGGACTTGCTGCTTTAGTGTCCTATAGGTAAATTACAATAGAAATAAGATTGATGGAGTGTGCTTCCCAGCCTGAAAACTTTTTAACACTCTTCTAGCTTGACTCACTTTTGTTCCCTGGGGTTCGGGGAGCTGCCAGGGTGTTATAATCTGGTTCAAAACAAGCTGAAGGGGAGTGCCCTAAACCCATCTCTTCAGGAAGTTTTCCTAAACTGATTTGAGAAATAAATTGAGATTCTCATAGCCTCTCCCCCTACTGACCACCCCAAGCTGAGCATACTCCAGTCCTAAGAATGAAATCAATTATTTATTCCTGTGACTTAAAAGTGCTTGTTTTCTTCTCTAGGTAAGTTTATGTTCATAGCATCCGTATCTTTTCTTTCACTTGACAAATACTGATTGATTGTCTTCTATGTACCAGTTACTGTTCCAGGCACTGGATACAGCAGTGAACCCCACATCCCCAAATCCTTGCGTGAAGCTTACAGACAAAAAATAAGCAAGATTAATAATAAGCACATATGGTACACCTGATGGGCTAAGTGCTCTAGAGAAAAATAGAGAGTGGGGCATGGGAATCAAGGGATTTGCAATTTCAAACAGGTTGCGCTGGGAAGGCCTCACTGAGAAGATAGTGCCTGAGCAAAGACCTGGAGAAGGGAGTTATCTGCATTGGGAGGAACTTTCCGGGTAGAGACCACAGCCAGCACGTAGGCCCAGCACAGGAGCCTGTCTGGTTGGTCCAGTAAGATAGCAGAGGAAGTGCAGGGAGAGTAGTTAGAGGCCAAATCAGAACCATCAGTGGGGAGTAGGGAAGGGTTGGAGAGGACAGGGATGCAGCAAATCTTGTAGAGATTCTCAGCTGGGATTTCCAAATTCACCAGGCAGTGTTTAGAAATGTGTGGGGACATTTTAGTTGTCACAATGACTGGCAGGGTTAAGGGGGAGGGCCTAGGTACTTTCATGACAGCATCTTTGCCATAGACATCTTTGCTGTAGCATTTTTGCTGCAAGCATTTTTGCCACACAACTAATTGCCTGAAAGGTAATTTTGCTGTGAAAAATATAAAATAACTGTTGGGACAGTTTCTTTTGTGTTTTGTTGGGCTGAGGTGGGAGATTGGTCAGGTTGGTTTCATTTTTCCATTGAGGAAATGGTGGAGAAAATAGTTACATATAATGGTGTTTTAAAATAGTTAACATTGCCCAGCTGGTATTGCTCAGTGGTTGAGCATCGACCCATGAACCAAGAGGTCACTGGTTTGATTCCTGGTCAGGGCACATGCCCGGGGTGTGGGCTCAATCCCAAGTAAGGGGTGTGCAGAAGACAGCCGATCGATGATGTTCTCTCTCATTGATGTTTCTATCTCTCTATCCCTCTCCCTCACTTTCTCTCTAAAAAATCAATAAAAACATTTAAATAATAAATCAAATAGGCAGCATTGCCCTAGCTTGTTTGGCTCAGCAGTTAGAGTGTTGGTCTGTGGACTGAAGGATCATGGGTTTCATTCTGGTCAAGGGTATGTACCTCAGTGGCAGGCTTGATCCCTGGCCCTGGTTGAGGCATATGTGGGAGGCAACCAGTCGATGTGTCTCTCCCACATCAATGTTTCTCTCTCTTTGTCTCTTCTCCTCTAAAATAATATTAATAAAATAGTTAGCATTTCTTACACATGAAGATTTTTGCCTCAAGAGTTCATTGGTTTCTTATTTTGAAACAACTACACTGGGAGGAGAAAGAGAGGCACTGAGGGGCCTCTTTTAGGGTACAGAGTTGAATCCACATTTCTTGTAGAATGAAGATGGTGCTTAGGTGCAACCAAAATATAAAATCAATTATTTGCACAGTATTATCATGAATCTACATGCATTTAAATGTATTCAAATATTCTGTATTTCACAATAAAGTCTTTTTCATTTTGTTACTCATTTTTAATGTCCCTCTATTTGTTGTGAATTTATCTTTTTTTTTTTTTTAACCAGCAAAATTGCCTCACAGCCAATGGGGTAAAAATGTTTGCGGGGAATATGTTTGTGGCATTGATGCTACAGTGAAACAATACCAGGCACATGAGGGGAAAGTGCTGCTCTACAAGCATTGAGGGGACAAGGGCTATGTTAGACTTATATGGTCCTATAGACAGGATAGTACCCACATGGAAGAATTTTCCTGCCCCATATAAGTGTTTCTTGTTGAGAAACACTGGTAGGGCCTTGGAGTCTGTTGTGAAGAGTTTGGCTTGTAGTTAAGACAAACAAATGACAATTGGATAGTTTGAGCAGAAAATGCTTAAAGAGAACTTCAGATGCTCAGGTGAGTTTGGGTTGAGAATTGACTGAAGGTGGAAGAATGCCAGAAGCAGAGAGATTGGGTAGGGGGTTGTTGCAAAGTCCAGATAAGAGACGAAAGTAGCAGTTGAAACAACAGTACTTCCTGGGGGGTTAATGTGGGGTGTGAGAGAAAGAGGAGGAGTTGAGAATGATTCCAAGAGTTTGGGTCAAAGTTATTGGAAAGATGAGTTGGGGGGGGTTGTGGGAGGGAAGATGAGGGGTGGAGGTTTAGACATGGTAAGTTGGAGATGCCTGTTCAATATTCAGGTGGAGACCACGAAGGGACTGGAGATACAAATTTGGGGTGGCTTTTAAAGCTTTGAGACTGGATGATGCCACCTAGGAGTGAGTTAAGAAGACTGAAGAGGAGCAAGGATGGAGCCTTGGAGCACTCCAATGTCAAGTGGTGGGCACAGAAGCCAAGAGGAGGGGGAAAGCTGGAGGACCAAGAGGTGTTTCAGCGAGGAGTGCAGGAACATAGGGTCAAACACTGGAGCAGGGTGAGGAATGAATACTGTCTACTGGCTTTAGCAACACTGAGGTAATGGGTGATCCTGAAAAGTTGGTAATTTCTGCTATGTGCTAAGCATTCATGTACATTTATTATCTCATTTTATCTACACATTCCTATTTCACAGATGTGGTAACTGAGGCTCAGAAAGGTTAAGATGACCCACCCAAGATCACACAGCTAAAGTGCATCTTCAAGATTCTCATGCAAACTTTAGGCTCTTATACCCTGACATAGCTATCCCCACTCTACAGAGGGTCCACTGTGGTGCGGGAAGTGTTTGCCCTAGGCACCATGCCCATGTAACAGTTGTTCATGTTGCTGCAGCTCAGGACTTGGCCCTTGGCCCACTCATCTCTGCACGCCATGCAAGACTGGACTAGAGGACTGCCAGAATACCATCCACATGTAGCCAGAAGATGGATGATTTACAGGTCCTCATGGGACATGACATCCTTCTATGGCCCACATACTCTGGGGGCTCACATAGGGGATAGAACATTATTGGCCTCAGTCCTGTCTGTGTGTGAATGCGTGTGTGTGCACATACCTTCACATACAGGGTTGTATGTGAAAATATGTATATGTGTATCTACATATCCAAGAGTGTGTGCACACTCATGTGCATGTGTGTGCAGGATTGTGTGTGCATAAGTTTGGGAAGTTTATATTGAGTGTGAGACTTGGACTACAGTCGGCCCTCCATATCTGAGGGTTCTGCATCTGTAGATTCAACTGAGGGATCAAATATTTGCAGGGGGAAAAAAGTGATGTTGCTGATGTGTATTATGTAGTTAGGCCTATATGCTTGTGTCTGTACTGAACGTGTACAGACTTTTTATTCTTGCCATTATTCCCTAAACAATACAGTATAACAACTATTTACATAACATTTACATTGTATTAGGAATTGTAAGTAATCTAGAGATAATTTGTATATGGGAGGGTGTATGCCAATTATATGCAAATACTACATATATATATATGAGACTTGAGCATCCGCAGATTTTGGTATCTGTGGGGGATTCTGGAACCAATCTCCTGCAGATACCAAGGGACAAGTGTATATTCAGGACCTCTGTGCATTTTTATGAGAGCTCTGGATGTGTTCATGAAGTGAGGTGTGCATATTAAGGAGTGTGTGTGTGTACACCAAGAAGCATGTTATATGTTTATGTATATTAATATTTGCACATCCAAACAGGTGTAAAAAGCATGTTGCATGTTAGCATGTAGCTGGTTTACCAGAAGTAAGAGATGTTTCTGTAGGTATGTGAGTTGAGTGGATACCTACATGACTCATTGTTCACTGAGCAGGTGGCCAGGAGTTTGGTTGAAGCTGTGAGATTGGGGATTGGCTGGATGAGGTTTTACGTTTTTGTTTAACTCCAGGAGTCTGCCTGTGCTATGGAGGGCAAGATCAAGCCTCTTCCATTCACAGCCCAGTGGCCACCTACCCCGCAGATGCCTGCTGTGGGCTTGAGTGGCATAGTGAGAGTAGGTGCTGGGGGCAGCGTGCAGCAAGGAAGGGCATAGGCTAGAGTCTCATCTGTGTGTTCTCAGGAGGTCATCAAACCTTGCTCATCAGTCAAGTGGCATTAATATTAACATTAATTATTATAATATATAGAGGCCCAGTGCACGAAATTCATGCATGGGTAAGGTCCCTAGGCCTTGCTGGCAATCAGAGCCAATCTGTGGAGCGACCAGCAGGACAATCAGGGGGCCCCTGATGGCACCCGCCTTGGCTGGCCTGGAGCCTGAGGGCTGGGGGCTGCTCCTGCGTTGAGCATCTGCCCCCTGGTGGTCACTGTGCATCATAGTGACCAGTCGTTCTGCCGGTCAGTCTGTTTGCATATTAGGCTTTTATTATATAGGATAATAATATTACTACCATTTTCCATAAATGGGAACTACTGCAAAAATGCATTCATTATTATTGATCGGGACTTATCTTCACTATCCCTGGAAAAGCAATGCATGCTCACCGTTGATTAAGGGTGTGGGAGTGATGCCATGTGGGCTGCTGCCCTGGCATCCTGAGGTAGGCCTCAGTGTGAAGCAGCCTCTGAGGCTGCATGGGCCAGATGGCCTTGATTTGTCCTCTCAAGCTGGCTTTGCCCAGCAGCCAGGTACCCGCCTGCCAGGTAATAAAGAGATCTCTTGTGAAGGAAGCTGGCAAAGGGCCGCCAAGCTCCAGTTCTGTCATCCACACTGAGCCACCCCTGCCTGGTGCCGGCACCCTCCTGGATGCCTACAAAGGTGTTGGACTTTACACAAATAGGCTTGAGCTAGGCAGCTAAATGGCTCTGAGGTTGCTGGCAGTGTCACCCACTGGGCAGGAAGGGGAGAGGGCAGCATGCAGTGTGGGGACTGAGGAAGCCTAACAGCTCTAGGGCTGGACTGGGGTGGTAAGTGTGGTGAGGAGGAGCTGGGGGCCTCCTGACACACTCGAGTTACAGGCTCAGTTTCTTGGTCTGAGTTAAGCTTCCCCAAGACTGCCAGGTTGATGCCAAAGCTGTGTGATATTAAGCAAGTGTCTTGGTCTCTCTGAGTCTCCTCATCTGTAAAATGAGGATTGAAATGAGGGAATGTATGGAAAGGTCTTGCACACTGCTTTGCACATATGATGATGGTGTTTCTGTGGTACATACTTGGGCTTTTTCCATGCATGTGCCTGTTTCATGCATGTGCATGTTTAATCCCCATTTCTCTCCAGCATCCTCAAAAATAGAGACTTATTCACGCATTGAGTTGATAAATGGTATCTACTGCCATGAGTCAGGCTACATCTGTACTGGATGTAGACAGGAATAGGTCACAGTCATGGCTTTGTCCTGGAAAGCTCACTCTAGTATAGGGAGGTGCAACATGCATATAGACATTGGCAATACGATGTTTTAGCCTGCGCGTGTTGCAGGGAAGCTGCTGTGGGAGTCTAGAGGTGCGTGCTTCCAGCCTGGGCAGGGGCAGGGGCAGGAGGGGTGGGCATGGTATGAGCGAGGGAAGACTTTGCATGGGAAATGTCTTTGGCTGGGCCCTGAAGAGTGGACAGAATTGGGAGATTTGGAGATTGGGGCAGTCAGGGATCTCTGACTGAGGCTTCCATCCACTTTAGCCTGTTTCCTAATCATAAAATTCAAATATAGACAGAAGCTGTGCCACCCGCACAGCATTGTTGTGAGGCTTTTGAGTACTCACCTCCAGGGCTGAGGGCGAGGAACTCTGGGTCTAGGAGCAGCAGGGGCAGACTAATTGGGCCTGGCATACTTCTAAGCACTTCAGATATATCTGCTCATTTAATCCTCACAATCACACTCGGAGGTAAATGCTAATAGTACCCTATTTTACAGGTAAGGAAACTGAGGCTTCGGCAGACCAAGCTGTTAACTAAACTCTGGGCTTTGAACACTGGACTTCCTGTGCCCCATACCAGTGCATGTTTCAGATGTTCTATGTTGCCCTGCTATATACTAACATTGTATACTAAGCATGACATGGATTATATTGTTGGACCTTCACAGCAACCCTATGAGATAGTTTCTTTTATGACTTCCCTTTTACAGTTGGGGAAACCGAGGCTGAAGAAGGTCAGATAATCTGTCTAAGATTCCAGAGCCATCCCAGTGGCCAAACCTATAACCTGCCGGCTTCCCTATGGTTTGAGAAAGAGCCTGATGAATTTCCTCCTTCCAGTATTGGTTCCTCCCTCACTGCTCCATGATGGAGCACTCCTAGGACCCGAGGACCTCAGTGCAATAATGGTTCCATGCTGTGTGACCACTGGAAAACCAGGTCACATCTCTGCAAAGGGGAGTACCTGGGTGTAACTCACAAGTGGTACAAAGATGAAAAGAAGCTGTGTGAGAAAATGCTGTATAAACTGTGAAGTGCTGCCAAAACCGGTTTGGCTCAGTGGATAGAGCGTTGGCCTGCGGACTGAAGGGTCCCAGGTTCGATTCCGGTCAAGGGCATGTACCTGGGTTGCGGGCATATCCTCAGTGGGGGGCGTGCAGGAGGCAGCTGATCGATGTTTCTCTCTCATCAATGTTTCTGACTATCTCTCTCTCTCTTCCTCTCTATAAAAAATCAATAAAATATATTTTTAAAAATAAATAAAATAAACTGTGAAGTACTGTAACAAAAGGAAGAGACAGCATTGTGTGCCCACCACTGTGGTGAATATGATAAGGAAAGCAATAGGCCACAAAAGCAAAAATCAAACTAAAAAGCTCCTGCACAGCAAAGGAAACCATCAACAAAATGCAAAGGCAACTGATGGAATGGGAGAAAATATTTGCAAATCATATATGTGATAAGGAATTAATATCCAAAATATATAAAGAACTCAGACAACTCATTAGCAAGAAATAAACAATCTGATTTAAACGTAGACATGGGGATTGGAAGATGGCGACTGGCAGGAAGGTAGGGAGGGAGAGAGTGTGAGAGAGTGAGGGAACCATAGAGGAGTGTGTAGACGTTTGTGATGTGTGTGTGTGTGTGTGTGTGTGTGTGTGTGTGTGTGTGTGTGTATGCGCTAGGGACAGTTAGATTCTGCAGGTCCTCCAAGGGGCTGCCAAACCAGGCAGTCTTAGACAGCGGAGCCCCGTGCACAAAGCGGACACTTCTGGGCAGCCAATGTGGGCACAGAGACCACGCCATCTTGAGAAACAGAGCTGCTTGAGACTAGGATCCTGGCTTCAGCACCACCCAGTCGCGTCTCAGACGCAAACCAGGACCCTGCAGCCACTGGGGACAGAGAACTGCGACCACAGCTTCAGACCAACAGACAACAAGAATCCAGACTTCCTGGCCACAGATTTCTGTGAGCCAAAGAGCCTATCCCCCTCCCCGCAGGATCACGGATAGCGCCATAGTAACTGATAGACCCACCCCTGGCTCAGGCTGCAGTGCCCCTACGGGAATTTGAGTTTGAGAGCGTGTGCATGGACCGCAGCGCTGCTACGGGAATTTGAGCCTGTGCACACACAGAGAATGGAATCTGCTCCCCACAACGCAATTGGGTGACCAAACCTGAAGCCCACCAGGGCGGCAGTGCCACCTGACTTCGATTCTGGGCAAGCGCACACGGAAGTCTGTATTCCTCAGTGCAGGCACGCCACAGTGCTACTGTGCAACCCAGTCCCCCATGGTGACTGGGACCTAGATTCTCCTGGTAAGAGGCAGTACTGAGCACCACTGACTTGACTCTGTTTCTTACCATGTGCTCCTGGGATCCCTGACTCACAGCGCAGTCACACTAAGAGCCAGTGACTCCAATTCTTGGTGCATGAACACACGGGGATCCTGATTCTCAGCGAGAAGCCGCATGAGGCAACAGAGACTCTGATACTCGATTCTTGGTGCAGACACAGGGAAACTCTGACTCCTGTCATGCGCTAGGGGATTCATTTTTGGCACACACCAACAGCGCAGTGCAGTCAGGGTCCATGATTCTAGGTGCGCACACGAGACCACACTGAACACTGGTAACACTGACCGTGAGTGAGCCTGGTTCCCGCCAACACACGGCAGCCACACGTCCTAGTGTCGGAGCACTTCAGTGACACTTGGGTGGTGTGAAGCTCCCATGGCACATGGCCCAGGTCCATGCAACTCGACATTTGAACCTTCTGGTGATAGTCAGAATGGGGAGACGATACAATCCCCAGAGGAAAAAAAATGAGGAGTCACCAGAAAAGGAAATTAGTGAAATTGAAGCATGCAACATGACCGAAAAAGAATTCAGAGTAATGGTTGTGCAATTCATACATCGGATGGATGAGAAAATCAACAACCTATGCAAGAATCAGGAAGTAATGAAAAGTGATATAGCTACAATAAAAAACACCATGGAAAGTTTCAACAGTAGACTAGAAGAAGCAGAGGACCGCATTAGTGAGTTAGAAGATCAGGTACAGAAACAAGCCCAATCTGAACAGCAACTGGAGAAAAAAATTAAAAAGCAGGGGGAAAGCCTAAGGGAGCTTTGGGACAACATGAAACAAAGTAACATACGTATAATAGGGCTGCCAGAAGGACAAGAAGAGCAGCAAGGATTAGAGAATTATTTGAAGAAATAATGACAGAAAACTTCCCGGATATGGGGAAGAAAAAAGTTACACAAGTACAGTGAGTCCCAAGCAGGATCAATCCCAAAAGACCCACACCAAGACATGTCATAATTTCAATGGCAAATATTGACGACAAAGAGAGAATCTTAAAGGCGGCAAGAGAGAGACAGAGGGTTACCTACAAAGGATCCCCCAACAGATTATCAAATGATTTCTCAACAGAAACACATCAAGCTAGAAGGGAATGGAAGGAGGTGTACAAAGTGTTGCAAAGTAAAGGACTAAATCCAAGAATACTCTATCCAGCAAGACTATCAATCAAAATTAAAGGGGAAATCAGGAGCTTTGCAGACAAAAAAAAGGCTAAGGGAACCAAACCAGCAATGCAAGAAATGCTAAAGGGAATACTGTAAAAAGAAGAAATAAAAATGTAAGAAGGAACACAGACACAAAAATAGATATGACTACAAACAAGTACCTTTCAGTAATAACTTTAAACGTAAACAGACTAAATGCTCCAATCAAAAGACATCGAGTGGCTGAATGGATAAAAAAACACGACCCATATATATGCTGTCTACAAGAGACCCACCTCAGAACAAGGGACTCACACAGATTGAAAGTGAGGAGATGGAAAAATATCTTTCAGGCAAATGGAAATGAAAAAAAAAAGCTGGGGTAGCAATACTTATATCTGACAAAATAGACCTCAAAGTGAAGGCCATAACAAGAGATAAGGAAGGCCACTTCATAATACTAAAGGGATTGATACAACAACAGGATATAACCCTGGTAAACATATATGTACCCAACGCAGGAGCACCCAAATACATAACAAAACTCCTGGAAGATATCAAGGGAGAGATCGACAACAATACAATCATAGTAGGGGACTTTAATACACTACTGACATCACTGAATAAATCCTCTAGACAAAAAATCAGCAAAGACACAGCAATCCTAAATGACTCACTAGATCAGATGGACTTAACTGACATCTTCAGAACATTGCATCCCAAAGCCATGGAATATATGTTCTTCTCAAGTGCACATGGGACATTTTTAAAAATAGACCACATATTGGGTACAAGCAAAGTCTCCCCAAATTCAAGAAGACTGAAATCATACCAAGC
The DNA here is from genome assembly GCA_026230045.1 of Corynorhinus townsendii. Taxonomy (NCBI): domain Eukaryota; kingdom Metazoa; phylum Chordata; class Mammalia; order Chiroptera; family Vespertilionidae; genus Corynorhinus; species Corynorhinus townsendii. Next base: position 126,416,780 of record JAPDVU010000003.1, on the reverse strand, counting down.
ATTTTCTCAGACCACAATGCCATAAAATTAGAAATAAACCACAATAAAAACAATCAAAAAATCTCAAACACTTGGAAGCTGAATAACATGCTATTAAATAATGACTGGGTTACCAATGAGATCAAAGAAGAAATTAAAAGCATCCTGGAAACTAATGACAACAAAAACACAACAATCCAAAATCTATGGGACATAAGGAAAGCAGTCCTGAGAGGGAAGTTCATAGCTCTACAGCCCTACCTCAAAAAGCAAGAAAAAATGGTAGTAAATAATCTAACTCTACAACTCAAAGAAGTAGAAAGAGAGCAACAAGAGAAGCCCAGAGTGAGCAGAAAGAAGGAGATAATAAAGATCAGAGCAGAAATAAATGACATAGAGACCAAAAAAACAAAAAACAAAAAACAACAATACAAAAGATCAATGAAACCAAGAGCTGGTTCTTTGAAATGATAAACAAGATTGATGAACCTCTAGCCAGGCTCACCAAGAAGCAAAGAGAGAGGACCCAAATAAACAAAATCAGAAATGAGAGGCGAAATAACAGCAGACCCCACAGAAATACAAAGGATTGTTAAAAAATGCTATGAGCAACTCTACTCCAACAAACTAGACAACCTGGAGGAAATGGACATATTCCTAGAAAAATAAAATCTTCCAAAACTCAATCAGGAAGATTCTAAACATCTCAATAGGCCAATAACTATGAAAGAAATTGAAGCAGTCATCAAAAAGCTCCCAGCAAACAAAAGCCCTGGGCCAGATGGCTTCACAGGGGAGTTTTACCAAACATTCAAGGAAGAACTAAAACCTATCCTCCTCAGACTATTCCAGAAAATTCAAGAGGAAAGAACACTTCCAAGCTCATTCTATGAAGCCAGCATCACCCTAATAACAAAACCAGATAAAGACAACACAAGGAAAGAGAATTATAAGCCAATATCCCTCATGAACATAGATGCCAAAATCCTCAACAAAATTCTAGCAAATCAGATCCAGCAGTACATCAGAAAGATCATACACCATGACCAAGTAGGATTTATCCTGGGGATGCAAGGATGGTACAATATCCACAAGTCAATAAACGTGATACATCACATAAGCAGATTGAGAAATAAAAATCACAATCATTTCAATTGATGCAGAAAATGCATTTGACAAAATCCAACACCTTTTTTTTTATTGTTTGAAGTATTACAAATAGTAGTAAATATGTCTCCTTTTTTTTCCCCATTGACCTCCCCACGGCCTCCCCTACCCCCCAGTACATGCCTTTACCTGCCCCCCCCCCCACAGTGTCTTGTATCCATTGGTTATGCTTATATGCATGCGTACAAGTCCTACGGTTGATCTCTTACAGCTCCCCCCTTCCCCGCAACCTCCCCTGCTTTCCCGCTGTAGTTTGACAGTCTGTTTAATGGTTCTTTGCCTCTGTATCTATTTTCCCCCCATTTCCTTTAAAAAATCTTGCCTCTGCAGACTAGAAATAAACATATAATAACAAAAAATGTTTGAGTCCCAATTTCAATGTCCAACAGTTCCTTATGTGTACATGTCAGCAATGATATCTGGATGGTGGGTACATGGTGGCAATGCAGGTCCGACCCTCTCTGGTTTGGTCCTAGGCAACCTGCAGCGATGCACAGCTGCTGACTGCTAGTGTGGCAAGGCGTCGTCAGCATCTTCCATCTCTGGACTGTTTCTCCTCTTGTCTTCGTGGTTGGAGCAGACCTGTCAATTCCTCTCTGTTGCAGGAATCCACATGGTCTTGGAGTTGTTTTCTGAAAATATACAAACATATTCTCGACCAAAAGTTAATAAAGGAATCTTTTCTATATACTTGATTTGGGATCCTTTTTATTTTTGCCCAAACGATTTTCCTTTGTCTTGTTTAGACACCATGTGTGTTTTTCATGGGTGTCTTGCTGTTAGCATTACAAATGAAAATTAATTTTGTAAAGTAAAAATTTTCTAGATATAATTTACTTATAGGATATTTTTCCTTACATGATATTACCCTACTATCCCCCTTTTTTTGATTAATGGAGGCTTTTGTAATTTTTATAATGCAGTCTTGGTAACTTTAAATTTTAATTTTTTGCACAAAAATATGACTGCTTTAGGTTCATTGCATGTTCAGGAATTTTACCATGAGATGAACTACCAATAGAAATTTTAGTTACTACTTTAGGAACAGCTTTTTGTCCAGTACAATTAAATTTTCTTGAATATTCACTTATTTCAATTAGCCTATTTAAATTAATCTGAAAACTTGATTACTATTTTACTGTCAAATTTAATACTCTACCAACAATCTTAGTTTACCCTGAGCATTCCTGGTGCTAGGCTGGATTTAGATATAGGGCAGCTGCTGTTGGCCAAGTCTCTGTCTGTTACTTGGGTCCTGATCTGAGCTGGGGCAAGTCTCTATCTGTCACCTCTGTCCCGATCTGAGCTGGGCGTGGGAAGCTAAGCTGCCATGGGGGCAGGAGACCTCCCTCAGAAGGGGTGAGAGTTCAGGCCCCTGCCAACACCCTTTCTTGATAAAAACTCCCAGCAAGGTGGGATCAGAAGGATCATACCTCAACATAATAAAAGCCATATATGATAAACCCACAGCTAACATCATACTCAATAGGCAAAAACTAAAACCATTTCCCCTAAGAACAGGAACAAGACAGGGATGCCCACTCTCACCACTCCTGTTCAACATAGTACTGGAAGTACTAGCCATTGAGATCAGACAAGAAGAAGAAATAAAAGGCATCCAAATTGGAAAAGAAGAAGTAAAACTGTCCTTATTCGCAGATGACGTGATATTGGACATAGAAAACTCTAAGTCTCCATCAAAAAATTATTAGACTTAATAAATGAATTTGGCAATGTAGCAGGATACAAAATTAATGCCAAGAAATCTATGGCATTTCTTTACACCAATAGTGAACTTATGGAAACAGAGACTAGAAAAGCAATCCCATTTACCATCGCACCAAAAAAATTAAGATACCTAGGAATAAACTTAACTAAGGAGGTAAAAGACCTATATGCAAAAAACTACAGGACACTGAAAAAAAAGATAGAGGAAGACATAAACAGATGGAATAACATACCATGTTCATGGATTGGTAGAGTCAACATCATCAAAATGTCCAATCTACCCAAAGCAATCTACAGATTCAATGTACTCCTCATTAAAATACCAATGGCATATTTCACAGACCTACAATGACCTTCCAAAAATTCATCTGGAATACAAAAAGACCCTGAATAGCTGCTACAATCCTGAGAAAAAAGAACAAAGTAGGTGGGATCTCAATACCAGATATCAAGCTGTATTACAAAGCCACTGTTCTCAAAACAGCCTGGTACTGGCATAAGAACAGACATATAGATCAATGGAATAGAATAGAGAACCCAGAAATTGACCCAAACCACTATGCCCAATTAATACTTGACAAAGGAGGCATGAACATAAAATGGAGTCAAGACAGTCTCTTCAACAAATGGTGTTGGGAAAACTGGACAGATAACATGCAAAAAAATGAAACTAGACCACCAACTTACACCCACAAAAATAAACTCAAAATGGATAAAGGACTTAAACATAAGACGGGAAACCATAAAAATACTAGAGGAATCCACAGGCAGAGAAATCTCAGACATATGCCAAAGGAATTTCTTCACCAATACTGCTACTAGTGCAATGGAAACTAAAGAGAAAATAAACAAATGGGACTACATCAAAATAAAAAGCCTTTGCACAGCAAAAGAAACCATCAACAAAACAACAAGAAAGCCCACTGCATGGGAGAACATATTTGCCAATGTCATCACTGATAAGGGTTTAATCTCCAACATTTACAGGGAACTCATACAACTTAACAAAAGGAAGATAAACAATCCAATCAAAAAATGGGCAAAGGACCTAAATAGACATTTTTCAAAGGAGGACTGAAAGAAGGCCAAGAGACATATGAAAACATGCTCAAAGTCACTAATTATCCGAGAGATGCAAATCAAAACAACAATGCAGTGTCATCTCACACCTGTCAGAATGGCTATCATCAACAAATCAACAAATGACAAGTGCTGGCGAGGATGTGGAGAAAAAGGAACCCTCGTGCACTGCTGGTGGGAATGCAGACTGGTGCAGCCACTGTGGAGAACAGTATGGAGTTTCCTCAAAAAACTAAAAATGGAACTTCCATTTGACCCAGTGATCCCACTTCTAGGAATATATCCCAAGAAACTAGAAACACCAATCAGAAAGGATATATGCACCCCTATGTTCATAGCAGCACAATTTACCATAGCTAAGATTTGGAAACAGCCTAAGTGCCCATCAGCAGATGAGTGGATTAAAAAACTGTGGTACATATGCACAATGGAATACTATGCTGCAGTAAAAAAGGAGTTCTTACCATTTGCAACAGCATGGATAGAACTGGAGAGCATTATGCTAAGTGAAATAAGCCAGTCAGAGAAAGATAAATACCACATGATCTCACTCATTTGTGGAATATAATGAACAACATAAACTGATGAACAGGGACAGATCCAGAGACAGAGAAGCATCGATCAGACTGCCAAACCTCAGAGGGAAGATAGGGAGGGTGGGGGAAAGGAGGAGAGATCAATCAAAGGACTTGTATGCATGAATATAAGCCTAACCAATGGACACAAACACCAGGGGGGTCAAGGGCATGAGTGGGGGAAGGGGGTTGGGGGATTAATAGAGGGATGAGGACACATATGTAATACCTTAATCTATAAATTTTTAAAAATAAAAAAATAAATAAAAATGAACCTGGAGGTGGTCCATGAGATGTGCCATTGCAGTAACAACTAGCAACCCCATGCCACCTGCACTCTGCTTCACCCACAGAGCTTTCATGCCAGTTACCTCTTATGACACTCAAAGCAGCACAGTAAGCTAGTGGACTTCACAGGTTAAGGGCATAGGCTCAGAGAGCTCAAGTGACGAGCCCCAAACCGCACAGCTAGATCTCTCTAGAATTTGAACCCAGGCCTCTTGTTTGGCCCACTCTACACCAGAGCCTCTTCTGTGGGGGCTGGGACCTGGCCTGGGTTCAATTCCTACCTCAGCCTCTACTTAGCAGTGTGCCTTTGACCTTGTTACTAAATTTCACTACTCATCTGTAAAACTCTTGTGTTATAGTTGCTGTATGTCAAGTTCCTGGCAGGTAGTAAGTGTGGTCAGTAAATAATTGGACAAGCAAGCTATTATGGAGTGTTCATTGTCTTCTGAGCTCTGTGGGGAGACACTAAGGAGGAGATATGATCTTTTCTGTGGGGAAAGGGTGCCTTGGCACCTTGTTAAGGAATTGTGAAAAGGGGATGGGGCCCACTGTTTGCAGTTTGAATAGAGCCACTTCCTTTCCCTCAGCCTCAATTTTCTTATCTGTAAAAAGGGAATAATGGCAACATTGATACCTACCTCACAGGGCTAATAGGTGTCAGTCAATATCTGATGCAGAGCTGTCTCTCCCTGAAGCAGCTTATAGTCTAGTTGGGGAGACAGGCCAACAACTATAATCCACTATGAGATGCATAATAAAGCACCCCAACTTAGTGTCTTCCAACCACCCCGGAACTCATACATCAGTAAGTATCTGCTTTGCTTAGAAACCTGCTTGTTATCCACGGCAGAACTCCACATGGCCTCAGCTGGAGAGGCTTGACTAAGGCTGGAAGATTCGTTTTCAGGATGGTTATCAAATGGCTGGTGAGCTGTTGGTGGTTGCTCCTTCCCACATGCACCTCTCTGTGAACTTGTTTGGGCTCCTCTCAGCATGGTGGCTGATTTCCTCCTATTTCCATGAAAGCAAGGAAGAGCAGGCAGAGCACTTCCCTGGAAATCAAGGGAGGAAGGTTACAAGAAAGAAGGTTTGGCCAATCAACAACTACAGAAAAGTCCATTAGGAACTGACAAATTCCACTGGGTTGGGCAACTAGATCCTTGGGGACTTCCCCAGTGAGAGTTCTGGGGGAAGAACTGCACTCTAACAAGTTGGTAGGAGATCAAGATGGAAGAAGTCCCTGGACACAGACAGCTCTTCCTAAAAGGCTGGCTGAAGAACGACTGGAAGAGTTGTAGGGAAAAACAGTATTTTGGATGAGAGATTTGCGCATATTTATATGTTGAAGAGAAAAGGCCTATGAGAATGACAGCACTGAAGACAGTATGGGACAAAGGATGAAGAGCAGTAGAGACTAGATGGGGCTTGGAGAAGAGGGAGCACCTCTTCCCTGCGATCAAAGGGAGAGAGGAAAGACTGGCAGAAATAAGATATTAATAACAGCTGACATTTATTAAGCATTTACTATGTGCCAAATTCTATTAAGTGCTTTACATGTTTAACTCATTTCATCCTCAAAACAACACTGTAAAGTTCTGTGAGGAAATGAAGGCAGAATTTGTACAGAGGAGTTAGGTAGGAGTACTTAAGGGGTCTTCCTCCAGGCAATGAGAAAGAGAGGGCAGGGTGCCACTGCCTGAAAGGCGGCCAGCAGCTCCTCCCCAAGAGGAGTTGTGATTGGCTGAGATCTAGGGAGCTGCAGTAGCTGCAGTAGCAGGGCTTTGGGTTAGAGTCTAACCTGTCGCGACCCACAGGTTGAGAACTGCTAGCAGGGTCGCCTACGACCATCAGAAAACACAGATATTTACATTATGATTCATTAACAGTAGCAAAATTACAGTTATGAAGTAGCAACGAAAATAATTTTATGGTTGGGGGTCACCACAACATGAGGAACTGTATTAAAGGGTCGTGGCATTAGAAAGGTTGAGAACCACTGGGTTAGAAGAATACTTTCCCAGCTGTTTTTTTTTTTTTTAAACAAAAAAACAACAAGGAAATTTTATCTCCAACTTAAACCTAATGGGCATCCCTAGTAGCTAAAACAGACCAAACCAGAGCTGCATGGATTGCAGTGTAAGGTTCTATGCTCTGCCCTCCCTCTCCACTTTCCTCTGTCCTCAGAGTATCCCCTGGGGCAGCCCCTGGGGCGGTGGGGCTCCTGAGAACACAGGAGAGAAACACAGGGAGCATTCTCTTCATATGAACATCTGAAGAGCCTCGGCTTGTTTTCAGGGAAAGGCTCTCTGAAAAGGAGAGGCAGGAACTCTTTCTAGGAGTCTGTAACTTTCTATTCCTTGGGGGCATGGACTAGGTGACCTTTAAAACTCTCCCAAAAGAAAGTGAGCAGAGAATGAAAGAAGCAAACCCAGGTGAGTGTGAGGTCCCCACAGAGATTTCAGACTTTGTCAGGACTGAACAATGAACACTGAGCCCGGTTGTCCTCCCGGACCTGGATGCCACCAGGGTGATATTTTCTGTTGCCTTTTACTCCTGGGTTGCTGAAACAGCTGTAATCACCAGCCTTGTTAAGATCTTTCCAAAACTTTCCGTGGAAGACCAGATTCTGTGCAGTGGCAGATTCTACTAATGATCAAAGGAAATCTACCCTCTCAGCCCCCAGACCTGCCTGGAGGAGGGGGTGGGACTAGAGAGAAGGACTTCAAGATGACATCCTGGGAGGTCTCTGCTGAGTTCCAAGGTGGCAAAGACTAATAATATCAGTAATAGTCACGATAAGGTTTTGCATCTTTGCAGGGTTTATTATGTTTCTCCAGAGGAAGTTTCACATTCAAAGTCTTACTGAGTCCCCACAACTCAGTGAAAAAAAACAAAACAGGCAGGAATAAGAGCCCCATTTGCCATGACTGGCCAAACACTCCTGAGAGCCAGCAGTGGTGGAGTGGGGCGGGGTCTCCATCTCCTCAGCACTGTTACTACTGCACTTCCAGGGACCCTCAGCCCCTAGGCCTTGGTCCATATTTTTTCATTCAACCATCCCAACCCCTGATTTTCTCATTGTCCTAGTTTCTGGCCTCCTGGACTCCTTTGGCTCAGTCATGAGCCATCTGGTCTCTGAAAATCCAATCTAGCAGTTGGAAGGAAGGGAAAATACAGTGTTTTCCTCTGCTGTTGGAGGGGGGTTAATAATTATGCGATCTGGGGAGAAATGGGAGGAGGGAAGTTAGAAAAGAAATTATTCTAAAGCCTCTTGGGGTATCAAGAAGTGAGAAGAGGAAGAAAAAGATTTTGGTCTTTTAAAAATGTCAGTTGTATTAAGGTACAATTATATATAATAAAATTTACCCATTTTAAGTGTATAGTTTGATAAGTTCTGACAAATGTCTACAGTTGTGTAACCATGATCTCAAGCAAGTGACAGAACCTTTCCATCACCCCAAATGACCCCTTCTTCCCTTTTGTAGTTTGACCCCCCCTTATACCAATGAGACTGATCTGCTTTCTGTCACTACAGTTTTTTTCTATTTTAGAATATTCTATAAATGGAATCATACAGTGAGTAGACTTTTGTGTCTAGCTTCCTTCACTTAGTATAATGCTTTTGAAATTCATCCATGTTGATGCATGCATGTGTAGCTCAGCCCTTTTTATTGCTCACTAGTATTCCATTTATAGATGTACTACAATTTTATCCATTTACCAGTTAATGTTGCTGTTTTATAACATCAAACTTTATTTTGTTGATACTAATTCTTCTGCATCCATTTAGAATACACCATCCGTATGTGTGCAGGATATATCACTTACTTAATTTCCAGGCAATGCTTGGTGTGCATAAGTGTTTGTGCACTCCTTGTATTAACTGCGAACCAGCTCCCTCTCACTCCTACTCTCCTGGCAGGACTCAGGTGCTCACAAGGTGGGAAGCACTCATTTCAGTCATACAACTCAAGAAACAAATATTCAAACCAAAGCACTGATGTTTAACTTCTTGATTTTATTTTGTTTTATTGTGGTAGGAACACCTAACACAAGGTCTGCCCTCTTAACAAACTTTAAGTGTACAATACAGTATTGTTAACTACAGACACAATGTTGTACAGCAGATGTCGAGAACTTCTTCGTCTTGCATAGCTGAAAGTTTATGCCCATTGATTAGCAGTTTCTCATTTTCTCCTCTCCCCTAGCCTCTGGTAACCACCATACTAGTCTTTGATTCTATGAGTGTGACTATTTTAGATATTTCATATCAGTGAGATAATATAGTATTTGTCCTTCTGTGACTGGTTTATTTTGCTGAGTATGTCTTCAAATTTTATCCATATGATGACACATTGGAGGATTTCCGTTTTTAAGGCTAACTAACATTCTATTGAATGCATATACTTTTTAAAAATTAATTCATCCATCAATGGACATTTAGTTTGTTTGTGAATCTTGGCTACTGTGAACAGTGGTGCAATGATCCTGTGGTGCTAATATCTCTTTGAGATCCTGATTTCAGTTCTTTTAAATAAATACTCAGAAGTGGGATTTCTGGATCATATGGTAGTTCTATTTTTAATTTTTGAGGAACCACCATTCCGTTTTCCATAGCACCATTTTGCATTTCCAGAAACAGTGTACAAGGGTTCCAATTTCTCCACATCCTTGCCAACACGTGTTGTCTTTTGTTTATTTACTTTCATAATAGTCATCTTAACAGGTATGAGGTAATATCTCATTGTGGTTTTGATTTGCATTGCACTGATGAGCAGTGACTTTGAGCATATTTTCATATACCCATTGATCATGTGTATGTCTTCTTTGGAGAAATGTTTACTTGAGTCTTTAGGTCACCTATAGATATAAAAGCCTAAGCTTTTACCAAGACCATTTGACCATTCAGCAAGTAGCTATGACACGCACTAACCACTAGTGGTCAGATGCTCAATGCACAGGCATGGAAACATGGAACAGATTGATGAATCTCAGGGGGCAGGGGGGAAGGGGGAGGGCAGGAAGGGATTAACCAAGGATCTTACATGCATCCTAGAGGCCCAGTGCATGGATTCATGCACCAGTGGGGTCCCTCGGCCTGGCTTATGGGGATCAGGCTGAAACCGGCAGACCAACATCCCCCAAGGGGTCCCAGATTGCAAGAGGGTGCAGGCCAGGCTGAGGGACCCCGGGCCTCTAGTGTAAAATTATAATGAATAATTGAAAAATGAAATTTAAGAAAGAAGTATTTATTTTTCTTAATAGTGTCTTTCAAAGAGAAAAAATTTTTAATTTTTTATGAAGTCTAATTTATGAATTTTTTCTTTTATGATTTGTGCTTTTCATTTCCTACCTAGGAAATTTCTGCATAAACAAAAGTCCCAGATTTTATTCCATGTTTTCTTTTAGCAGTTTTATCTGAATGTTGTTGTTTTTTTTAATTTCAGAGAGAGGAAGGGAGAGGGAGAGAGATATAAACATCAATGAGGAGTGAGAATCATTGATCAGCTGCCCCTCCTGCACACCCCCTACTGGGGTTTGAGCCCTACCTGCCAGGGAATCCAACCACAACCTCCTATTTCATAGGTTGATGTTCAACCACTGAGCCACAATGCTGGGTTATCTGTTATTTTTATCTATAATCTATTTTGTATTTTTATACATGGGTCAAGGCATGGGGTAATGTCCTTTTTTTGCCTATGGAGATCCAATTGTTTCAGCACTGTTAAAAAGATTATCATTTTCCTTTCAATTATCTTGGTACTTTTACCAAGAACCAATACAAGTTTCTTTCTATTTCCAGCCCCTCTATTTGATTCAATCACTCTGCATGTCTGTCCTTATGCCAACACCAAACTGTCTTAATTTTGGTAGCTTTGTTGTAAATCTTGAAAGCACACAGTGTGTCTTACAAGTTGTTCTTGTTTTTCAAAGTTGTTTTGTAGATCTACCCTGTCCCCGCCCCCCTCTCCCCCCATCCCCTGTAATAGCAGTGATTTCTGAGGACAGCACCTGTAGAGACATCCTTTCAAAGACTGGGGGTTAATCTGCCTTCTTCTACTTGGTGAAGGGGAGGGCTGTTGTTTTTTCCTTCAGAGTTGCCTCACTAGGTCCCCGGCTTTTCATCCTTGATTCTCCTCCTGGGAATTCCCTTCTCCATCCCTCTGCCAGCTTCACCCAGGCAGGACTGCACACATCATCAGTTCCTCTAAACGACTCAACTGTTCTCATGGCCTTGCAGGTGGAATCCTAAGCCTCAAACTGAATATAGATTTAGTGGGAGTTACAGGTGCGCAGCCCCCATGGTTTCTGACTGTCCCTGGCAGAGCTGTAATCACTCTTTGTAGCACTGTTTTCTTCCCCTTCCCGCCAGCACCTGCAGCACCACCACTCTCTTTCCAGCTTCCTAGTTAAGAAAAAGGGTCCTTTTCTGGCTGAGCCTGAGGTTCCCCTCAGCCTTCAGGTCCACAATGCCTTCTTTGAGGACTCTTAACCCCCATCTTACTTGGGTGATGTCTGAAATTTCCTGAGCCAGCTGCTCCTCGCTTTACTCCTCTCCTTCCCAGCCCACCCCCAGCATGACCAGGGAATGGCCACACATCACTTTCCTCTTTGTGGGTCGGGGCTGCCCCCCACATTTAGGTTTCACTACATCCACCTACAATCCAGCTATCTCTCAATATTCATCAGTTTGGGGCACTTGAGACCGCTAAAACCAGAAAGAGCTGGATTCTGCCTAAAATTATGGGCCCTAGAATTAAGAATCCAACAAACAAACTTTTGGCCTGGATACCACAAACTTCCCTCCTTTGGAATTTCAAGAGCCAAGAACTCAGAATGGGCCATGTTCTTTCTTCAGAGGGGCTCTTCCATTGCCTAAATCCTTGGGTCCCCTCCAGCTCCAGAATTCCCAAGGGCCACAGCCTTAGGCTGTGAACCCCACAGACTACAATGTGGATGATGCCACCAGAACAGTGCATCATGGGGGCTGTTCCCAAATCTTAGCTATTGTAAATTGTGCTGCTATGAACATAGGGCTGCATATATCCTTTCTGATTGGTGTTTCTAGTTTCTTAGGATATATTCCTAGAAGTGGGATTACTGGGTCAAATGGGATTTCCATTTTCAGTTTTTTGAGGAAACTCCATACTGTTCTCCACAGTGGCTGCACCAGTCTGCATTCCCACCAGCAGTGCACGAGGGTTCCTTTTTCTCCACATCCTCGCCAGCACTTGTTGTTTGTTGATTTGTTGATGATAGCCATTCTGACAGGTGTGAGATGGTACCGCATTGTCATTTTGATTTGCATCTCTCGGATAATTAGTGACTTTGAGCATGTTTTCATATGTCTCTTGGCCTTCCTTCTGTCTTCTTTCGAAAAGATTCTATTTAGGTCCTTTGCCAATTTTTTAATTGGATCATCTATCTTCCTTTTATTAAGTTGTATAAGCTGCCTATAGATGTTGGAGATTAAACCTTGATCATGCTCATTTCTGAGAAGCACCCTCCCAAGGCTGGGAGCTGATCCTTAGACCAGGCACTGAAGCAGGCTCCAGATGGTTTTCCCAGGTCCCCAGACTCAGCTGTGTTGGCCCATGCAATGGGTGACATAAGCCTGACTGTCCCCAAGTCCGTCCACACCTCAGGCTTGGGATGGCAGTGTTACTGGGGTTGTACTCTCTTTTGCGGTTCATGCTTATGGGGCTCCTCAGGACAGTCCAGCTGAGAGGAGAAGCTTGCCTTCAGCCCTTCTCCAGTTTCTCCTCTATCCACCTCCTGCCCCATGGGCCTCCTAAACCTGGCGTGGAACCTCTCTTTTTGCCTTCACGTGGGGTTTCGTTCATGATGATTTATAAGTCCTATTCTGCCCACCTCTGACCAGTCTGGCCACCTCTCCTGCCCAAGGTCATGGTCCAAGTGCCCTGACCTGGGCAAGTCTTAGCTTAAGTTGGCTGAATATTGCTTTTAGCCTCCCAGACTCCCCTTCCCTCCATCCCAAAGGAAAAACCTAACAAAGGGACCCAAAGAATTAATTGCCATTAAAAACAAAATTGGAGCCCTGACCTGTGTGGCTCAGTTGGTTGGAGTATCATCCTGTGTACCCGAGGGTTGCGGGTTAGATTACCAGTCAGGGCACATACCTAGCTTGGAGGTTCCATCCCCAGTCAAGGCGAGTACAGGAGGCAACACTGATATTTTTAACTGTGAGAAAAACATCAGACCAAACCAAATTAAGGACACTCTACAAAATATCTGACCAGTACTCCTCAAAATTCTCAAGTTAATGAAAACCAAAAAGAGCTACAAACTGTCACAGACCAAACTAAGGAGACATGACAACTGTCATGTGGTACCCTGGATGAGATCCTGGAACAGGAAAAGAATATTAGTGACAAAACTAATAAAAACAAAGTCTAGAGTTTTGTAAATGGATAACTAGATGATAAAGTTGGGGCAGCAAAATGCTAGTAATTGTATATTTTTTTGTGTTTTTCTTGATTTCAAAGAGGAAGGGAGAGGGAGAGAGAGATAGAAACATCAATGATGAGAGAATATCATTGATTGGCTGCCTCCTGCACACCACCCCCATTGTGGATAAAGTCCACAACCCAGCATGTGCCCTGACTTGGAATCAAACCGAGACCTTCTGGTTCATAGGTCAACGCTCAACCACTGACCCACACTGGCAGGACTAATAATTGTATTTTACCACTTTATAATGTTTACTATATGGCATGTATAATTCTAAGCATTTTCCATGTATTAAGTTGTTAATTCTCACAAAACATCCAACAAAACTTTCTCATCACTATGCAGATGAGGAAACTGAGGTATAGTGAGTTTGTAAACTGCTGATGAAATATTATACATTCAACATATGCTTCATTTCTTATGACATCTTTTAGGGTAGGTTTTATATTTCTCTCCCCCCCCCTTTTTTTTTCTTTACAATTGAGAAAACCAAGACTCAGAAGAGGTAAGTGACTTGCCTAAGGTCACACAACTGGTTAGTAGGAGAGCCTAAACCCCAGTCAGGCTTTGGAATCATATAACCCTCAGCTCACCCCTAAGTATGAGACTGGGAAAGGCTTTCTCTTCTTTAGGCATTTTCAAGATGTGTCTTTCATAGGATATGACATTTCTTTCTTTCTTCTTTTTTTTTTTTAATCCTCACCTGAGGATATGTTTCCATTGATTTTTATAGAATGTGGAAGAGAAAGGGAAAGACAGAGAGAAACATCCAAGTGAGAGGAACACTTTGATTGGTTGTCTCCTGCATGAGTCCTGACCTGGGCCCCAGCCAGGGAGGACCCTACAACCTAGGTACATGCCCTTGATCAGAATCGAACCAGACACTGCGGTCGGCAAGCCTAGGCATTATCCACTGAGCCAAACCAACTAGGGCAGGATATGACATTTCTTAGCCCTCCAGCAGCGGAACTTCGTTTTTTTTTCTCCATGAGTGAGATGGAAAAACCCTAGATCACCTTTTTGGATTCTTATATCCAAGTTACTAAGAATATTACCAGTGGCAAACAGGGTACTTAGCAAATGAGCAGTCAGAAAAGGTATTTCCTCTGTAGTTCACACTGATCACCTCTGATCTCTGGCTCTGCCCCTGCCAAGACCTAAAGCCTCTGGGCCTGGGCAGGGGCCCCCCAGCTCCCTCCAATCGCCCGACTCCGCCCCTGCCCAGGAGCCCCTGCCCAGGAGCCCCCTGGCTCAGGCCCTTCCCAGGTTGCTCAGGACCCACAGGAGGCCTAGGTCAGTGACCTGGGCGCTGAGAAAGTTCCCGGGACCCAGGCTGCTAGGTGCATATGTATGCAAATTAACCTCCATCTTTGGTGGGTTAATTTGTATATTCACTCTGGCTGTGGGTGTAGCAGAGATATGGTCAATTTACATGTTTGTCTATTATTAGGTATGATTTTCAATGAACATTACACCATTTTTTCCTTTTCCTTTTTATACCTACACTCATCCCCCCCCCATTCTAATTCTGCTGAGATAACCAATGTTAATAGCTTAGTTATGTATGCACTCATATATGAATATAGCACAATGTATAGAATTTGCATTTGGGGAGAGGGGTTAATATTTATTTTACAAAACTATATAATTTCTCTGCAACTTTCATTTCTCATTTAGCCATATATTGTGGAAATTAAACCAGGTCAAGAGATATAGCACATAATTCCATAGTATGGATGAGCTATCGCAGTTTACTCAACCACCATTCCCTGATTGATTGGGATTCAGGTTATTTCCAGTGGTTTTATTTCTCTCCCCTCCATGCCCACCCACCCCATCCTGTAAAAATAAGGCTGCCACAACATTTTCTACAAATACCTTCATAAATGGGTACTTGCTTATCTAGGGTATAAAATTCCAGAGCTGGGATTGCTGGGTCAGAGGAACCATGTTCTTTTTAATTTCCAAACAGCTGTAAAAATTTACACCTGCACAGGTAATGGATGAGGGCACCTCTCGCCCCACATCCTCACCAGCACTTGCACTTATTAGTCCTTTTTGTGTTTGCCAGTCTGGGGATGGGAAATAATTTGTCAGTGTTCCCTTAATTGGCATTTGACTGTTTACTATAAGGTGGAGCATCTTTCCATATAGTCACCAGCTCTTTGGATTTCCTCTTGTGTCAACTGGAATTCATATCCTTTGCCCATATTTTTTTACTGGGTTTGTCTTTGCAGTATGAATTTGTGGGACTTCAAAGTAGAATATTAATGTGCTTTCTGTCACATGTGTTGCAAATATATTTTCCCATTCTGTCACTTTTCTTTTGATTTAATAGGGTATCTTTTTTCATACTAGATGTTTTTATTTTGTGTAGTCAGACATGTTTAACTTTTTCTGACTGGCTTTTCAGTTTCCTGTTTTGTTTTAAGCCTCCTTAACACATAGGCTATATTCCTAAGGTTCCTTCTTTATCTTCCCTTGTTTTATTTTCTCATTTAAACATGCAGTCTCTCTGGAATTTATTTTTGTCTAAGGTAAGCTTCAACAGTATTTTCTTCCATGAGGATAGCCAGATTTAGCAGCTTCCACTACAGACTGGATTTGGACAAAGTGTCCTGAAGCTAAAGAAGTTTAAAAATCCCTTTCAGGTGATCTTTCGGGGCCCTTCCAGGTCTGACATTCTCTGACTCCATAACACCCAGTACAGCGACTGCTTGCTAAGAGAGAGAGGGCCATGGACAGCATTACTTATGAAAAAAAGTAATTTCAATATTAAACCCCAAGTTGGATCAAAGTGGATATTAGAATCACAGCATTTTAGAGGTGGAAGGGACCTTGGAAATTATGTAGTCTAATTGCTCTCAATTCTGCTGAATTACCTGGGAACCTATAACAAGTCCTGGTGCCCCACCCTCCCCCCGCCCCCAAGTCCTTGGGGGTAGACCCAGGCAAGGGTCGATTTTAAATCTCCTGGTGATTCTAATAAGCAGCCAGGGGTGAGGACCACTTCTCTAGTTCAACTCCCTTATTTCACCAATGAATAAATTGAGACCCAGAAGAGGTGAACTAGATGTCACACAGCTGGCTAGCTGGCACTGGAGCCCAGGTCTCTGCTTCCTGGATTGCTTTTCCATCCCTGTCAAACAAATCCATCAAGCACCATACCTTGGATTTTTCAGCTGGCAACACGAAGGCCTCTGTGTGAATGCTTTGTACCTTTGCATGTGATCAGCTTTAAAATGTTTACTGTATGCAATTCTGTGCATCACAGGTGGGTGGACTAGTTCTGCCTTGCCGGACCTTCGTGGGGAACAGGGTAATAAAGAACTATGAAAATGATAAAAGACAGAGGAAACAAATGGCTCCTACAACTGGAGGAACCTACTGAGGGGATGGGGTTGCAGAAGGAGGAAGAGTTCCCCTGGCAGGAAGTCAGGGGCACTGCAAGCAGGAGGCAGTGTTTGAATTGGGCCTCGATGGCAGAGCATCTGTGCTGGCGACTTTAGTGACACAGGGGCAAGGTTTCAGGGCAGAAAGGCCTTGGTGTGAGAGAGCCGTGCCAGGCCCAGCCTGTCCAGGCCGAGCTCTGACCTTCTTCCTCTGTTCTGCCCTCAGGAATGAGACCGTGCTGCACCAGTTCTGCTGCCCAGCTGCCGATGCGGAGCAGAAGCCCTCCTGCGCAGACCCGGCCTCCCAAAGGTGGGAAGTCATTGGTGGATGGTCCTACCCTCCCTGTCCCACAGCCCTTACCCTCAGAGCAAAGCACACACCACCGCACCATTTGGCCTCTTCCTTGAGTCTTGTGCTGTTGGTTGTTTGTTTTTACTTCCTTCCTCATACTTCCATTTCTCTTTGCTTCCTCTGGACCCCAGATGAGCCATTCCCAACTTTTGAGGTCATTATGCCCTTTTCTATGACCTATGCAAATTACATTTTTAACCATCAAGGGAAATGAATGTGGCTGTTATTACAGAGCACAATAGTTGCTCAACCAATGAGAGTGCCCACTTTCCTCTTATATCAAATATTTCCATTTGTCTTCCTGATCTTGCTCCTTCCATAACGAAGACAAGATGACTGACTTTCATTTCAGGGATTTTCAACCTTTGATGAGTTATCTGACAACTTGGGAAGGAAAGGGGTAGTGAAAAGTCAAGATTTGGTGTCACTGTCCCAAGCTTTCTCCTTCATCTTGTTTTGGGTTATTCATATGCCCTCTTTCTTCCTGTCTCCTTCCCTTGTGTTCTCTCTCCATCATGCTTTCATCTTTCTCCTCCCACATTCATCTATCTGGCTGCCCTGCTGCTCCTCCATTCCCCTCCTCCCCGCCCACATCAGTTTCCACTCCCTTTCATCTTGATGTGTGTGCTGTCAGTCTCTGTCCCTTATTCCACTTCATTTTCTTCTCTTTCCCACCAATTTTTCTGTCTCACAGTTCTGCACATTTCTCTTGTTCTTTACTTCACTCAGTCATGATCCTTCACTTTGGGACAAAAATTTGCCCCATGTAGTCTCCTGTTGTCAGAATGAATTTGGGCAAGTGACATGAGTCCCCTGGGCCTCAGTTTCTGCATCAGTATAATGAAGGGGTTGGTCTGTCTAGAAAATGACATTTACATGTAACCTCACTGAGCTTCTCACCTGCTTAGGAGAACAAGACCAGGCAGGTTTTATAAGCCCTGTCTTACCTGAGAGGCAAGTGAGCTCAGAGCACTCGGGACTGGCCCACAGTCACAGAGCCAGTAAGTACCGATGCTCAGATGCACACTTACGGTGTTTGACTCCCTGCTTGCACTTCCAGGTTTAAGATTTAACAATCCCATCATCGTTCCCTTTCTTCCTTGAAAAATAACTATATAATAATCAGAGATGATGACTATCGAGCTTAAGGACAGAAAACAACCCCCCTGGAAGGCGTTACTACTCATTTCCCTTAAAGAAGTCAGAGGGGGCTGGGCATGAGGCAGGACTCTGAGGAGGGAACTATGGCAGTGGGGCCACAGTAACACCTCCAGACCCTTCAGTCCAGGGCTTCGGGAGGCATGGTGTTCCCTGCAGCCAACCACGTTAGGGGACGGAAGGCAAAGTGAAGGACCAGGCTCTGTGCCATGCCTGGGTGGTCTCTGTGCCACGTTCTTTGCCGTGACACAAGGACAAGTAAGGCCACTTGGATTCCCAGGGCGCTCCCCATCTAGCGGGACACCGCAATGCCTCCAAGTGGGAAATGGCTCACCTAGAAACCGGAAGGAAGAAGAGAAATGGGAGAATGAGAAAGTGGAGAGAAAGGAGAGAGGACAGAGAGTGGAGTGGTATGAGGGTGGTCTGGGAGGAAAGAGATAGGGGGCCCTGGCTCCTTCCATGAACTGTCACTGTTCAGACATGTGGCTGAGTCTTCTTCCTAAAAATGTCCTCGCTGGCAGCGAAGGAGAAGCAAGGAAAGCTGTGTAGTCTGCCTCCCACCCCATCAGTCCAACTCACTTCAGTGGACAGGTAATTGTTGCTCCCTGAGCACCAGGCATTGGTGAGGATGGGTAACTTCATACCCTCACAAAGTCGGTGCCAGGGGCCCCAGCAACAGAAATCTTCCCTTGAGTTTTCCTTGGTCCTTCCTCTCTCTCACACTCACTCCTCCCACATGCTAACACTATTCTGCTGGATCCACCCTGCAGTCTGGCTCCTGGTAAGAAGGGGTGGGAGAGAGGCCGGTATATGTGGAGGCAGGGAAGGGTGCTGCCCCTCATGAGACCTGGGCTCCAAGGGAATAGGGTTATTTTCCAAGATTCAGGGTGGGATTGTAGGAAACCTATTATCTGGGGCACCCTTTGAAGGGCAGGCCCCAGGTTGGGGTGGAGGTGCTCTAGGAAGGGAGGTAGGGTGGAAGGTTTTCTTGACCTTGGTTCAGGGAGGGGCCTGTAAGTGCTGCCTATGACAGCCCTCCACTCCAGGTGGGGCAGGGAGGCTTGCACCCAAGTTGGTCCAGCTGTTGTCTGTCTCTGTTCCCAGGTATTCCAAGTTGTCCTGTCTGTCTGGTTTGTAGTTTCCTAGAGTGTGTTTCTGTCTGTCTGTCTGTCTCTTCGATGACAGTTTCTCAGCTTCTCTGGAAGAAGGCTACCTCGATGTTTTTGGACAGTGTGTCAGTCAATCTGTCTATGCTTGGATTCTTGGGGGAATTCCATCCTGAGATAAATTTTCTCCCATCAGATTCCCAACATCTCTGCTCCTAACCCTATCCATGACTCCTTCACAGCCCTGAATCCCTCTCCTTTAGCCAGGTGTTCTGCCTCCAGTGTAGCTCAAGCCCTGGTGAGTTTCTCTACAAGAAAATAGAGGTCAGAGAGCAGGCTAAGGGCCAGCTCAAGGTGGGCGGGTCACAGAGCCCTCCAAAACAAGCCAGGCTCCTCCCCACTGGTCAGTCTGTTTTCCCACCAGCTCAGCCAGCCTCAGGCTCCTCCAAGCATTTCTGGGAATTAGCCAGTTGATTTCTACAGGAGACACCAATGTAAGGAATCCAAACCAATCATCAGATCTAGGGTCATTGGGGCCTTTCTTGTGTGACCTCAGAGCTGGCCACAGAGATGCCCTCACCTTCTTCCTCTGTACCTTGACGCCAGTGGTGACCAAGGCCAGCACAAGTGTTGGGGGGGGGGGGGGGGGAGAGGCTGTCTCCTCCCTGCCCCCACCCCAAGCTGTGGGACTGAGCAAGAATCCCTTTCCATGAGCCACTGGGCTCAAGCCCTGGGGGCTGCAATGGCAGCTGATCTGTGTAAGTCTATCACCCACAGCTGATCCTCAGTAAAGAGGAGCTGCTGCAGCCGCCTGAGGCAAACTCTCAGCCCAGGGGAGAGCCCCAGGGCCCCAGATAGACCCTCACTTCCTTCCAAAGAGGGGGAAGCTCCAGCCTATTAGTGTGTGCTAGCACAGCCTCCCCCAGCCACCTGTAGAGCAGCCTTTGAGGGATGGGCTCCGGAGAAATCTATCTGGGGACCTGGAGCCTGCCAGAAGGTGATGCTCCCAGAAGTGGGAAGAGCAAGTCCAGGAGCTGCTGTCTCACAGAGGGGAGGCTGAGTGGTAGGCATAGTGTCCTGGGTATAATGGAACAGTTATGGAGCTGGCACAGAGTTATCATGGGCTCCATTGTGCTTAGGCTCACACATCCCTAGGCAACAGCCTGTGCTTACCAGGGTAATAGACCCTCAGGTGAGAACTGGGCCCAGAGCCAGCCAGGGGGCAGCAGGCCGTGCCAGCCTCTTTCATCCCCCTTCCCAGCTCCTTCCTGCTGCTAGTTGACGGCAGGGCTTTATTCTGGGGAATTGAATAGACAAGTAATTGCTGCCCTACTTTCTATGGGAGGGGGGAACCCTCCCTCTCAGGCTCTCCGTGACATTTGGAACAATGACCCTGGCGCTGGCCAGCTACCTCCTGGCATCTAGCCCATTTGTCTCCGTGGGTGGCAACGAGACAAGATGAGGAAAACTGGCTTCTATGAGGGCAATTTTGGGAGGCTGGAGGGGTGGAGGTCAGAGAGAGGAGGTGCTAGGGAGGAAACAGAATAACCTCCAGCCCTGGGGAGCAGGGGGAGGGGGGGTAGGAGTGTGGATGGCAGCATTCTAGGCACCAACAAATGAACTGATTCACCCCCAATATTTGGTCCTTCCTTCTCAACCACCCTACCCTGCTCGAGGATGGAAGAGAGACTCATATTTATTCAACACGATATTTATTGGACATGCCAGGGTTGTTGCACTGAGCACTCTCAATATTTTATCTCACCGAATTCTGTGAGATACTGCTACTCCCATCGACAGATAAGGAATCTGGGAAGGAGAGAAGTTCGGTATCTTGATAGAGGGACCACTGCAGATCAGTTTGGAGCTGGAAGGTGAGCCCAGATCTAACTCCAAAATGTAACCTCTTTCCATGGAGCTGCTGCTAGGAGTTTTTTATTTAATAGCATAGGAGAAGTTCTTTGAGACATTTCATTTAATACTAAATAACACTTATTTTCTCTGATTACAAGTTACACTTGCTAGTTGTTGGAAATGTGGAAAATACAGGAACATAAAGAAAATAAAAATTGAATCCAGTCAGATAGAATTAACCACTGTCAATGTATTAGTGCACAGGCTTCTGGGGTTTTATTTTTCTATGTACTGGGCTTTTCAGTGCCCCCATTAAAAAATAAGGATATTGTGGCCTGCATTTCCCACTGACTGCATACATTCATTGAGAAAGCCGCCTGTCCTAACCAGAACCTCCTGGTGCCTCCACCCCTCTTGTCTGTCACCTGCTAACCAGCCCGAAGAGTGTGTGCAGCAGAGACTGAGGTTCCTGAGGAAGGGACACTCTTCCAAGGATGGCTGTCAGGGAGAGCCCTGTGTTAGCTGGTGCTGTCCTGTGCATCCGGGGACTTTCCTCTCTCCCCAGCCTGCCTTAAGCATGATCAATAGATCCGCCATATTTAGTCAGCCATTATGGAGCAATTAAATTCTCAATCAATACAGTTTAGTCTTCAAACCGCTGGGCTTGGGAGCTTTGGTGTGAGTGCCTACTCTGTTTGTCACATCCGAGGCTCAGAGGCTGCTGGGAAACCTGCCCACCCACCAACAGGAGGGGGTGGGTTGTTCTGGGGCTGCAAAACTGTGTGCTCCCAGTCCCTAGAGGCATAGAGAAGTCTCAACTTCCTCCCAAGCCCTGGGGTGGGGGTTTGGTGGGGGCAGGCCATTGGTTAGTTCCCAGAAGCCTTTGCAAGCGTTGGGCTCATGGGACCTGACCTAGGGCTGTAAACATTCCCATGCCGTGCCCTGGAGTGGAGTGTCCTGCCTGCTTGGCCCACATGGGACTCTGGAGACTGAGGACTGTGTCTAGTGTGGGACACAGCAGGGGTAGGGGAGGGGCTGCTCCTTCTTATTTGGGCTTTTTGAGCAAATTTGCTCGCCAGTCTTCTGAGGATCTCATGTAGTTAAGCAGAGTCCACCTTGGCTGAACTCCTTACCTGAGGGTGACCACACAAGATGGCAGAATTTGATACGAGAGCTGGTGAAATCTGTCCACCAGGGAACTGTGTGGCCTGTCACTTCACCTCCCTGGGCTTTTGACTCCACCTGTGTCTTCCCCACCAGACTAGTAGGCACAAAAACAAAAGATATCAAAATACTGTGATACCTTGCAGTGGGTACCCACACTACCTCCCGAAAGTGTTAGGAAAGCCTTGTCTTGTCATGATGTTTGGCCTTTTGTTCAGAGGACTTTCCTCAGCTGGGATGTGAAACTCGTGTTTGGAGTCAAGTACTTGTCCAGCCAATTTCTTGCATGTTTTCCCTCCCAGGCCTTGTGCCATCCTCTACAACTGGTCTCTTCATGAGGCCCAGGCTGTCACCAGAGGGTACTTAGGAAACTATGGGGCTGAGCAGAGGGCTACACCGTGTGAGCGAGGCTAGGTCGGGGCCCACCTTCAAAGAGCTGCTAGTTAGGACAGACAGCTTCCTGTCAGTGGCATTTAGAAATGATCAGAGAATTCCTCCCACTATTTGTATTTTGTGTCCCGCACCCGTGAGAGAGGGAAGGAGAATACAAGCTGTCATTTATAGAGCACTTGCTTCGGTGCTACACAAGTATTATGTCATTCTCACTAAAAGCTCATAAAATGTTATTATTATTCCCATGTTAAAAACAAAGAAACTGAGGATCAGAGATAATGAATGACTTATCCAAGGTCCATACATCTGGTAAACGGCAGAATGAAGATTTGAGCCAAGCATCTGTTGCAGCTTCTAAGCTGGAGTCTGATAACCAAAAGGAGGTGTTTAAAAAAGACAAAGGGGGGTGTTTTTAGGCACAGGAAGTGCAAGTGTAGCTGGGGTGTGAAAGTGTGGCTGGGGCGTGAACAGCTGGCTTCCGCTTCCCAGCCAGAGGAAGAAGGCTGCTCAGAGACAGCTCCTTGAGAGCACTTGGCTTGTAGGTCATGGGTTGAGAAGGCCAGGCCTTTCCTTCCTGCCCATCCACCCTGTGCATGAGGTTGTTTTCAGACTCCAGGCAGATTAGGGAAACACGTCAGCACCATCAGACTGAGGAGAGAGATGACCCAGATGACATTTTTTGGGATAAAAAAAGCTCTAGACTTTATTATTTAAAGAAACAAACCTAACTAAAGATAAAAGTTTCAGAACAACAAAATGAAATATACCACAAGGAATGTCAGGCTATCTCTGTTCAATCAGCCTTCATTAATGTAGAGTTTTGAACCATTTTCTGGGAAACAAATTCTTGTTTTATTAACCGAAAACTTCCTGTTTGAGTTTTTGGCTACGTATATTTCTTTTATTCCCAGAGAGTCACCTCTCTTTACAGGCCTAGAGATTTCTCAGTATCTCCTGTGCTTTTCTTGTCTTGCTTTTCTCCTCCGAAAGGGCATCTTTACTTATTCATTTATCTTTTAACCAATACTATGACCATGAACATAATTTATAATTCCAATAAGTGTTTCTGACGTATGACAAAAGAGATTTTAAATTTGTTTTATGAAATCAAAAAAGAGGAAATAATCTTGCTCTATAGCAAGAGTGATTTAATCACACCAGGCACCCTTAAAGACATTACTGCCTCTGAGGGGCCTTGGAACGGCTTAAGAAGGGGGATTTTCAGAGATTTCTTTTGTGACAATTAAAAAGCAAAACGGGGAAGACAGCTGTGTCTGAGGGAAGACTGGCATGTGTTGTTGTCTCTGGCAAGGACAGGTGCCAGCAGGAGCAAAGAGAAGCATCTGTTCATTTAGAACCTCGGGATGTCAGGGCTGGAAGCGAGCCAAGGCGTGCAGTGGCCCTCTATTGAACAGAGGAGCCTGGGGACCCGAGAAAGGTGCCTTGCCCAAGGTCTCACAGCCAGTCAAGTGCAGAACAAGGTAGAAGTCCTGATGAAGCTGGGGCTTTGCACCACCTCACTTAGACCAGGAACTCCCCTTCCCTGTGCCTCCGTGTCCTCAGCTATGACATGATGGGGGAAGGGGGGCTGTCTAACCCCCAAGGCCCCTCTGGCAGCGATTCTATAAGAAGGCACTGTGCCCAGGCCAAGGATGAGACATACACATGGGGAGACCAGGAACATCCACAAGCAAAACAAAGGGCAAGTGATATGACACAGACAGTAGACCTAAGAGGAAGATGAGAAAGGCAATGTGCTGACTAGTACGAGCACCCGGGGAAAAAAAGCCTTGGATAGGCCAGTGCATGGGCTTTTCCTTTCTCTGTTTTACTTATTGTTAAAACATAAAAAGAAATTTTAAAAAAGAGAACAAATTCACCTCACTCATAACCTGCAGTCCTTGCACAAGCACCTCCTCTCATTTTCCCTGTTCTCCACACATCTGAGTGCTGCAGTCTGTACAATGTGCCCCCAGAATGCCACAGGGAGAGCCGCCCCCCCCCCCCCCCCACAACACACACACACACCCCGCCCCCCGTGCTGGCAGGCTTCAGCATGTCCTAGACCGAGGTGCACTCTGTTCACTCCCAGGACAGAAATGAAGGAGGCTGAAGTGCACAGTCAGCATGACCTTAACACTCCAAGGCAGAGGACTTAGCACCAGAAGACTTTAACAGATTCCCCTCTAGGCTGGAAAGGAAGAGGGAGGTGAGGAGGTGGTAAAGGAGTGCCCTGGGCTATGAGACCAATTCAGAACGACTTCAAGGAAGCGCTAGAATGTGGAGCAGCTGAGAACATAAGACAGAGCACTTCAAATCCCAGTTCCAGTCCTGGCTTGGCCATTTATTAACTCTGTGACCTTGGTTACATTACTAAGTGTTCTCACCCTCAATTTACTTATCTGTAAAATGGGGATCATAATACCACTTACCTCTTAGGGTAGTTGGGAGAGTTAAATGAGATGATGCATGGCAAGGTATCTGGTATATAGTCAGTATGCAATAAATGCTAGCTATTTTAAAACTGGATTTTCAAGAGCAAAGACGAGGAAGTCAGTTAAAATCTAGGAGTCCCAGGAGAAGGGCTCTAGAAACTCAGTTTAGAGAGAATGGCTTGAGTACTTCAGGTGTGAGAACCTAGTGGCAGAAGAACAGAGCCCCTGGTGTGGCAAGCAGCAAGGGATACACTCCTTGTAGGTTGTTTGGGGTCATTGAGCCATGCCCTTCACGGAGAGGGCTCATCTCTTCTTTGGATGGCGGACAATGGGCATGGAGGAGGAGGAAGAAGCAGTCTTTCAGATGTTTCTATTCAAACCCAGCCCAGGAAAGATAGCATGTTGGCTGGAAAGAGCCCAATATCAGAGAGAGAAAGAGGCTCTCAGAACTGAAGGACTAATTGGGGGAAGAGGCCAGCAAAGCTAATGGCTCAGATGAATGCCAATCAAGCAGGGCCACGGCGGGAAAGGAGCTTTTCTAGCCATCAGGGCAGGAGAGGAAATGATTTCTCCCTGCACCAGGCTGTCCCAGTGCAGGCTGGGATGAGATTTAGAGCGGAGGCACTTTTATCAGGAAAATCTTCTTGCCAGTTTGACTGTCTGTTCTCCTAAGAGAAGGAGACCATTTAACCCCTCAGAGAAAGGTTTATGGCCTGGCACTGACTCCTGCCCTGCCTGTGGAGGGCTCTCCAAGCTGGGATTTCTGAGGCTTCTGCCCAAAGCCAGTGTGTCCTGCAGTGTCCCTTTCTACTAAACACATTGGAACCCCACAGACAGGTGGGAAATAGCAGGGCCATTCTCATACTGTAAGCTGTGAGTAGTTTCTACTGCAGCAAGGAAGATTGAAGCTAGACATTAAGAAGGACCTCCAATAGGAAAGGTGAAGATAAGGAAGGTGGCTATAGGGAAACAGGTAGGAATCTTGCTACATAGTAACTTAATGAATGTCCAGAGCAATATCCTACTCTACAGGTAATTCTGCCATTTCTATCTCTTGTGTCCTGTTTTGGCAAGCACACACCTGACCGCCATAAACACCTGTGGGCCATCAGAGACCCTTTCCCCTGGCATGTAGTGAAACTGAGCCTATGAGGAGCTGGAAGGATATCCTTCCCTGGAAATGGCTCAGGACCAAAGAAGCATCTACTCTGGGGTGAGGTAGGACTGATCTGGGTTGCACCAGGAGGAGGGTGAAATAAAGGGACTTCAGGTCTCATGCCCTGCATCGGAGTTGGGCTGTGTGCACACATGGTTTGTGTAGGTCACCATCACAGGGCTCTACGACATATCCAAGAAGGACAAGACCAGGTCTTTGTTCTCCAGGGAGCAATTGCTCGTGAGCCAGAAGGTGGGGAAGCACAACCGGCCCAGATTAGAGTAGGAAACCTACCTTTACTGAGCATCCACTTGGTGCCAGAGGCTTAATGGACATTATTTTGCTAACTCTCCCAGCAAAATCATGTGGCAAGCATCTTAACTTCACCCATGAGAAAATAGGCTCAGAGAAGCTAAGGAACTAGCCTAATGCCACACCGGTAGGGAGTGGCCTGATTTTAACCACAGTGGGTCTGTTTGGTTCTCAATCTCATCTCGTTACACTCTGCTGCCTCCCAGCCCTTACTGCCTTCTGGTGGGCTCCTCTTGGCATCATCTCTAGCTCAGAGCTTCAGTAATTACACCATAGAGAAAAGTCCAGTACTTCTCCATTTAAAGAATTCTGCACAAAACACCAAGAACATAAAAATTGATAGTTCAAGTTAAAGGACTGTTTTTTATTCTGAAATTACATCCTTCCTACTTTTCATATTCTTTTACAATATTACTAGAGGCCCGGTGCACGGATTCATGCACCAGTGGGGTCCCTCAGCCTGGCCTGCGGGGATCGGGCTAAAACCGACTCTCCGACATCCCTCCAGGGGTCCCGGATTGCAGCCAGGCTGAGGGACCCCACCAGTGCGTGATCAATCGGGGCCATAGAGGGACTGCAGGAAGGCTCCAGGGCATGTGCGGCTCCAGTCTTGATCACCCGACCCCAGCAGCAAGCTAACCAACCAGTTGGAGCATCTGCCCCCTGGTGGTCAGTGCGCATCATAGCGACTGGTTGAACAGTCCAACGATTGGAGGGACGATTAGCTTTTATACTAGGCTTTTATATATATAAACTAGTGGCCCGGTGCACAAAATTCATGCACATTAAAAGGGAATTAATTAGAGGAAATATTTTAATATTGCTATTTGCCCTTTCTCTATAATAGAAGTGTCAGAGATGAAAGAAAATTAGTAAAATTTATATGAAAATCTTCCTCCTGTCAGAGTCTGGAGCGTGCCGTGGGACCCAGAGTCAAGTCCCCACCCATCCGAGTGTGTCTCGAAATCATGTGCGACCCAGACCTGGCTGGCCCCACCCCCATTGGGTGAGATCCAGATCCAGCCGGCCCCACCCCCGTCAAGCCCCGCTGGGCAGGGGACGCAGCCTCAGGTCCCCTGGCCTGGCGCCGGGCAGGGGACGCAGCCTCAGGTTCCCCATCAAGCCCTGCCAGGTGGGGGGCGCAGCCTCAGGTCCCCTGGTGCACCCTCAGGTCCCCCAGCCCGGGGCGAAGAGAGCGGCCTGAGGTCCCCGGCCTGGTGCTGGAGCGGGGGGCGGGGCCTGAGGTCCCCCAGCCTGGCAGTGGAGCAGGGGGCACGGCCTGAGGTCCCCAGGCTTAGGCCGGGGTGGAGGTGCACCTTGAGGTCCCCCATCAAGCCCCACCAGGCAGGGGGCATGGCCTGAGGTACCCTGTCAAGCCCCGCTGGGCGGGGGGTGCAGCCTCAGGTGCCCTGCCCCAGCCCGGTGCCACACAGCCTCAGGTCCCTGCTGATTGCTCATTACAGGAACCCCACCTTCACTGTGGGCGCAGCCATCTTGTGTTACAGAAACCCCGCCTCCACTGTGGGCGCAGCTGTCTTGTGATGGTGTGAGGGTTAATTTGCATATTACCTCTTTATTATATAGGATAGGAAAATTAAAGAGCACTTTTAACAGTTTTTCTTATTTAGCAAAATAGCATGTTGGAAATCCTAAAAAGGAAAAAGATAGTTACTACTTACATAGGGCTTACTGAGTGCGTGACATATATCACTCCCTAATTCTTTCATAGAAAGGAAAGTGAGGCACAAGGAGGTTAAGCAATGTGCCCAAGGCCACACAGTAGGTGAAAGGCAGAGCCAGAATTCTGACCCAGGCAGCCCGGCCCCGAGCCCACACTTGGAGCTGCCACAGTGCTGCCCCTGATCATGAGTTGGCCAACACTGCCCGCAGCCTCATGTGCTCCCTCCTTGCAGGGACCCCTGAGGCCCTCACACCCTGGACTCGGTTCCCAGATGCTAAACAGCTGATGTCTCTCTTCAGCACACCACTGCCAGTCTCACCTGCATGGCTCCCGACAGTCACCATGGTCCATTTGGAGATCATTACACACCCAGGCCACAAAGGGACAGCAGGGGGGTGGGTCCTTTAGGGACAAGTCCATTTTCTTTCCTGGAAGTCTTCCTTGCTGAAGTAATGGGCACAGCCAGCTGCGGTCAGACCAGGGCCATCTCTGCAGTCCTGCCACCACATAGGAGGGGCTTCCTGATCCCTTTAGGGGCTGTCAGACCTGGAGTGTTCCTGAGCCTCCCACCCAGCATACTGTGCACCCGTGTGCTCCTGCAAAGAAGCCACCATGCTTACACAGAGACAGAAGGGACTCTTCCCCGAAGGGGAAGCTGGGAAATGATGAACATGGATGCTGTACAGGGATTCCTCTGAGGAGGGAGGAGGAATACACGGGTATTAAGGCTTCTGATGGGCGATTTCTCGAGCTGGGTGCAGGTGTATATTTTCCTTTATACCTCATATATGTTATTCATATTTGCACTTTAGGCTAGTTCATAATAAAAAGAAAAATGAAGTGAAAACCAGAGTTCACTGGGCTGTAAATATTAGGTGCTGCCTGTACCAGTTGTTGCTGACTTAGGTTGTGTGTTCTGGGAGAGTGTGACGGGGAGCCGCTCTGGAGCTACCTCTCAAGGTTGGTGAGATGAGAACGTTGGGAGGAGGAATATCCTATCTTAGGGGTAATAACACAGCACACTAAAAGTGTGCCAGGTGTACTCGGGTGTACACTGAGCCTGTGTGCCTTGGTGAGAGAAGCACGCATTTGTGAAACTGTGTGTTGTGTCTGTGTGGAGGGGGCAGGGAACAGGGAGGATGTCCTTAGAGCTTGATTTTGCTACCAGATCTATGCCTATTTGTGAGAAAATAAAATACTCAAAAATATTAGGATTCTGGGGGCAATAAGATGGCATTAGTCAGTGTGGCCAGCTGGGGAGCCTGTGAGGGAGCTGTCCTGAGGAAGCTTCTAGGTAAGTCCTCTTTGGGGCGTGCCAGGGGCTAATGTTCCACTATGGGGTGAGCTAAGCAGGGGTGCTCCCACATTGGACATCTGGGCACAGGCTACCCACCTGGAGTGAGCCCCTTGGTATTGTGGGCCAGGGTGTAGGGCAGGCACAAGCTCAGAGAAGCGCTAAGATCCCTTTGACAGAAAGCCCTACAGACAAACCAGACTGGCCAGCGCCTTTTGAAGCAGCCGTGAGACCAAAGGTGGGAGCCTCCAAGGAGCCGACAGGAGAGAGAATAACTTACTCTCTCAGGGCCCTTGGGAGGTGGGAGGGAGGCTCTTCTGTCAAAAAGGATGAAGTCAGGGCAGCATCTGCAAGTGGATGAGCCCAGAAAGCCACAGCTGCCCTCCTTCAGGGGTTTCTATTCTGAGACCTGGCTTTCAGCTCAAATGATGGAGGTCATGGAGCCAGGGCCGGAGGAGGAGCTGGCGTGGATTAAATGACGTTGGGAGGCAGGGGGAGGCCGGTGCTGTGTCCTTGGGTATGGAGGGCTGACTGGTGGGCGTAACAGGGATGGTGCATGTGGGCCCTGGACCAGCGCAGAGGAAGGGGAGAGGGAGGAGGCTGGCCCTCCTTCCTTCCAGATGTCACAGCAACTTGCTCAAACTGCCCATTTCATGATGAGGAAAGAGGTTCAGAGACAATACCTAAGGTTATGTGAACGCTGCGAGCAAAGGTCACTGGACTCCCAGTGCTCTCTCCACCACCTCAAGCAGCATTTCCAGCCTGTGCTTTGAAGCAGCATAGATTTGTTTTTAACACTGGCCCTCGGTTCACCTCAACCCTCCCCAGTACCACCTGAACCTCAAAGGGTACCTGGCTTCCCTCGTTCCCTTATTCTGACCACCTAAGATCACTTTATTGATTCGGACAAGGGAGAGAAAGGTATGTTTTAGTGAAGGCTGAAAAATCTCGAGATGTGAGGCATGTTACTAGCTTTTTGTCTGGAAAATGCCTCGTTTCTTCGTCCCAGCAGAGCTTTAAGAAGAGCTGGCCGAGTCTGGGATAATCTAGTGCGGGGGAATCTTCCAGCCTGAGGAGGCCTGTGGCCTTCAAAACACCATAGCAAGTCTCTAGTAATTACTGTTCTAGCCACTGCACCCATGGGAAAGCAGCCCCTCCCCCACACCCAACCAGCCTCAGAGCTGGGCCTATAGTCCTCCTCATTCTTTTCTCATCTTTGTGCCAAGGCCCACCACCACCCAAGCCAGCCTCTGGTATGGAAGCCTGAGGCTGGGCGCCCCCGCCCCTGACATCTTCTCTCCAAGCAGAGCCCAGACCCTCACCTCGCCCTGACACAGCGCTTCAGTTCTGGCCCCTCCAGCTCCTCACAGGGACTCAGCTTCCTGGAAGATGCCGGGGTCCTAACAGGTGCCCTCCTTCTTCCTTGTTCCTCTTATGGAAAGGCTACATTTCCCCTGGTGGCCACATGCCAATCTAGGAAGTCATTTTCCTTCATCACTCTTTGGAAGAGAGATATTAACATCCCCATGTTGCAAATGAGAAAACTGCAGAGCAGAAAAGTAAGGTATCTTGCACAAGGTCACCCAGTTAGTACGTTGCTGAGCCAGGGGCCTTATGCCACTCAAGCTTTCTTACTTGTGAACGAGGATTCCCTCAGGGTTGAGGACAACAGTGACCTGTGTCTGGAAGCTCTGTGGTGTGTGGTACAAACATTATCTTTGTATGGGCAGAGCTGCCTGCAGCCCTTGGCACTGTCCTCAGCATATGGAAGAAAATCCATGATCATCTCTTCAGAATAGTGTTTTTAGCCTGGGTCCACGGAGTCTGTAAGGCCTCTGATCAAGGGGGTAAAATTTGGCATGTATAAAATAATGTGCATTTTCCTGGGAAGAGAGCCCAGAGTTCTTATCAAAGGTATGTGAACCCAGAAATGTTCACAGATCTGAGGTTAGAGAGACCAGGGTAATCCTGCTGTTGAGGAAAAGGAAGGAAATGAAAAGCTGGGTATCCGTCACTGACTGGGTTCTTCAGGAAGCCGACTCTGAGCTCAGGGTGCCGAATGATTACTAGGGGATGCACTTGGGATCAACACCCATGGAAGGGCGGGGAGGAACACAGCGTGGGCAAAGGGAGAACGCAAATGCAACAGAAGACATGGCCAATCCTCCGCGAGCTCTGGAATAAGAACAACCTATCAACTTACTCCATGTTGATGGCTGAGCCTTTATAGCACCACCTCAATTAGTCATTAACAGCAGACAGCCCTGGGAAGGGCGTGACTTTGGGCCAAGTAGCTCTCTGCAGCTGAGACAGCCCTGAAGTAGTGGAAGGGTCTGACTACTGAAGGCAGGCTCCAGCAGCACTCTCAAAGCCGAACAGCAAGTCACTCTTTATTTTGTTCTTTAGATGTCATTCTTTTTTTGTGCCCGAGTAAGGAAGTCATTCTTTGAAGCTTGCGTCACCAAACCCAACCCAGGAGCTCTGCCCTTGGGAAAGCAGTACAGATTAAATGATAGTCATCCACCCACATGTCCATCCATCCTTTCACTTAGCATTTATTAAGCATGCTTTATGAGCCAGCCCACTGTGATAAGCACCTGTGAGAAAAAAGACGTGTATGGCACAGTCTAGTGGAGGAGAAAGACAGACACTTCATTGAAAAATTAGAGTGTGAAATGGTTGTTGCTAGAAGAGAGGCAAGTGCCTAGAATTATTAGAGCACATTGGAGGGTGGATGGATTCTTTCTGGGGGCAATGAATGAGACAAAGTCAAAGAAAGGAGTAGGTGGAAAGGTAAGGGCATGGAGAGGAGAAGGCATTTAAGGCAGAAGGAAGTCGTGTGAGGGGCATGGTGGTCTGAGAGGGCTTGGCAGATTTGGGGAGAATTGCACTGTGGACAGAATGGTTAGTCACTCAGTGGAGATTAGGCTGGAAAGGGAGGTTGTGGAAAGATCATGAATGCTCCTGAGCGCCACACGGTGAACTTCATCCCAGCAATACTGCATTGGAAAGTCTCAGATGGGTTTTGAACAGAGAATTGATA
The DNA here is from genome assembly GCA_026230045.1 of Corynorhinus townsendii. Classification (NCBI taxonomy): domain Eukaryota; kingdom Metazoa; phylum Chordata; class Mammalia; order Chiroptera; family Vespertilionidae; genus Corynorhinus; species Corynorhinus townsendii. The sequence continues at coordinate 126,384,151 of JAPDVU010000003.1, read as the reverse complement.
TCAAAGCATCTGCATTTTAGGAAGTCAACTATGGTAGCAGACATGGTAGATAGGCTGGAGTGGTCACTGGAGCCCCAGGGCAGTCGCATGTGCACCAGGACTGGCATGCTCAGGAGGCACCCAGGATCCTTCTGAACACGAGATGGCTTTCCAATGAGTGGCCCTCCCCCAGTGCGATGTTTAGCTCCAACATACATATTTTTCTGAGCAATTCTTGTTTTCTCAATTTCTCAAAGACTTTCATTTCCCACACTCAAATCCGGTGTTCTCGTGCATAGAATAACCTCCATGGATGGCCCGGGCTCCTGTATATGTATCAGCCTAATATCATGTGGGCACAACCAAAGCCTTCTAAGAACCTCTACTTTGGTGCCACTCACATTCTACTTTTCACCTTCTCAAATGGGTGCCTTAACCTAGGGAAGACTCTTTTGACTAGCATCCCCCATATGTCAGCAGTGACCTTAAGTGTCCTCAGGCTAGTAGACTGCCATTCAATGATTCTGTTTCTGGAGATGGACATGGGGCCCAAGACAGCTATGATCACCAGGATCCCCCTCCAGCAGCTCAAGGGAGGGGCTACAAGAAGCTATGCAGGTCACAGAGTAAATTCCAAATGATAATTGTTCAAGTACCAGCCTGCCTGGAATCTGACCCACTAGGATGGCAGCTTCATGATGTGAGATCAGCCCAGCAAACTCTGAAAGCTTAAGGGACACACAGACTGTGTCTTGGGAGGAATGATGTCCCAGGAGCTGGAACAATGGGCTGCCAATTCCATAAGAGACTATGAGTTGAAGGAGATAGTCCTTCCAGCTATGACAGCCTAAGATGAAGATTAAAACCTCTTTCCTTGGACCATTTTTATAGATGGCATGCAGAGAGGGAAACAGAGGCTGGGAACATTCTATTGGTGCTCAGCCTTTAAATAGAGGTACTGAACACTCAGGCCTCCACTGCTCTTTGATAAAGTGACCAAAGCACAAATCCACAAAATAGGCACTGGACAAATGCCCACCCAAGGGATGCCCACACTGTGGTGTCTACAGTTAAAGGGATGGCCGGTAGGTGGTGAACATACACAGATTCCTCAGAGGCCATGGGGATTCTATGGGTCCCATGTCTTGGTGACATTCCAGAGCAAGGCCCTTCACTGTGCTGTTGCTCCCATAAATGGAGAACAGAGGTGGGAGGAAGCCTCAAAGAAGCCAGCCCATCTTCAGTCTTCTCCCTAAACACCCTGGGTGTTAGTCTGGAGGGCTGGGAAAGGCCAGGAGGTATGATAAAAAACACATAAATTCTATTGTTTCTGTTTCATGAAGGTTGGCAGGAAGACTAAATGTTGAGAACCCTTTCCACTTAGGAATTCTCCATGCTATTTTTCTGGGATTCTTTTGAGATTCCATGCTGTAGGGTTCCAGCTCAGAATACAACCACCACTGCCATCACCACTTATCAAGGACTACTGTGTGCCAGGCACTGTACTAGGTGCCTTGCAGACTATATTTATTTCTCACAGCAATCTTGCAAAAGAATTATTACGATGCTCATTTTGTAGATGAGGAGTTTAGGTAACTTGCTCAAGGTCACGTAATAGGTAGCAGACCAGGGTTCTACCCCAGGTCTTCCTGAAATCAAAGCCAATGTTCTTTGCCCTCCATTAAATAACCTTAAACTTTGCCATACTGGTGATAGCAGTCCTGGGTTTCCATAGTCACCTTCTACCACACAAGTCTGTGGAGAAGTTTAAGGAAGGAAGGCAAGGACAGGGTCCCCTTTCTACACTCTTAATCATATACCTGTGAGGGCCACAGTCTCTCAGGTCCCTGTGCACATAGGTGAGAGTTGGTTCTACCAGCTAGAACCTTGGAATTGGTGGGCCTGGTTGGACAGGTCTCGGCACTGCAACCCACGCTCCTGAAATGTCTGAGCTGGAAGGGTCCTGAGAGAGGAGTAAACTCCCTTATGTGACTGGTGAAGAAACTGACCCAGGAGGAGGACAGCTATTTAGAAACATTGTGTGCGCACGAGTGTATGTGTGTGCATGCACACGCACAAGTGCATGCATGCACATGCACATGCATCTGTGCACATGTGTATGTGCTGGAGATGGCAGTGGGAGCAGCCTAACTCCTAGGCCCTGTGAATGAGCTCAGGTGAGAAGGCCTCAGAACCCTAGTCTATATCCAGAGGGGTGGCCCACACAGAAGGCTATTTCAAAAGTTATTTTGTTTTAACATAAGTCGTTTACTTGGAGCAAGGTAACTCTATGAAGTGTCAATAGGAGAGCTGGGAATGAGACACAGAAAAGAAGGAAACAAATTCATTAAATGATTAGAGCATTGCTTTGGCCAACCAGAGCTCCATTGCACTGGGCACTTTGGGGTGATGGCATGGAATGCACCTCAGAGTTGTTTTGCCCAAGGGAGGAGGAAGCTGGTATATTTATCTACCAGCCTCTGCTTTTGCTGGTTGAGGCCTGCTATTGAGTGAACCTCTTGCCAAGCACACTCCCCAGAACCTCTTGCCAAGCACACTCTAGCAATCAGACAAAAAAAAAAGAGCTAGTTTTAAAGATATCTGCAGTCCTGAGTAGCCACCAGTTTTCTAAAGTCTTGAAACCTTTTGGGGTGGAGAGGCCTTGGCTGTCAGTTCCAAGGATAGTCATGGGGGAGATGGATGTTTGTAGAGGAGACTGAATGTTGCCTTCCAGAGCCTGGAGGCAGGTTGTGCTCACAGAGGGAAAGGGCTGTTTCCATGTGCCCTGAAGGAAGAACGGGCATATACTTTAAGCAAGAGGAGTTGAAGTCAGAGCTTTAAAAGAACCTCCTGGTGATACTAATTAAAAAGAAAACCATATCAAATATCTAGAGCTCATCCCACTGTGAAGCTTCATTGGTGGCCACACAAGAAATGACAGAGCAAAGGAATGCACAGTAGCAAGGAAGGGTACCTTAGGGAGTTTGAGGTTCCTGGTTCCAGGGCAAGCCAATGAGCTCTCCTTTATTTGGGGGATGTTGGGAGGAAAGATGGAGGTTTAGTGAAGAGAGGCTTCTTCACTCTGTCCCTGGTTATTCTTAGCACCAGGAGGCTCCAACATTGGGTAGAGGCAACAGGAAGAGGTCTCCTCTCTGGTACGATTTGGGGCATCTTAGATGAAGGCAAAGCCATGGAGGAAATAAGCAAGTCCTGATGTTGCCTAGCTCTCTCATTAGGCTCATGCCACCTCCCTGGTCCCCTGCTCCTCATCTGTGAAAAAGGGAGATTGGAAGAGTGAACTAGATGACTTGAGGGTCCCATTCAGTCCTGGCCTTCTGTCACTGTTCACTGCAGAGGCCATCCTCTGGTCCTTGGATTCTCTTCAATTCTGACATCAGCAAATATTTATTGAGCACTCATCCTTTGTCCAGCACTAAGTGGGGGAAGAGAACCAGGTGGAATATAAGTCCTAGCCTCTGGGAGGGGACAGATGGGGAAAACAGGAGTTGATGTTTATTGAGCATGTACTCTGCCAGGAACTGTGCTAAACACCTTACATATACTGACTCCTTTACATCCACCCTGAATAACCCAGTAAGCTAGGTACTAGTATGTCCACTACACAGATAAGAAAACCAGGGCTCGTAGAAAAAGCAACTTGATCAAAGCCACACAGTGAAGAGCTTGGATTTGAGCCCATACTGTGAGCCATTATACTTCTCCTCCTCTGTCACATAGATACCGACTCTAAGCGCAGCTCCTGGTATCCCAGCAGATAGGGCAGTGAAAGCAAGAGTCGCCTGGGAAGGCTTCCTGCAGGAGGTGGCTTAGCACTGGGCCTTGAGGGAAGGGAAGAACTTGGAGGCTGACTGGGGAAGGGAGAGACCTAACTGCATTAGCACTCCAGGGCAGGCTGGGTGTGGTGGTCCAGCTAGCAGGCGTCTTCTTATAGTGGGCAGGCAGGCAGCAGCTACAACTCAGCCTGTTTGGTGGCTTCATGGGAGAAGAGGAGGTCCCAGAGAAGAACAGATGCTTCCCAAACCCAGCAGGACAAGAACCCTCCTCTTCACAGCTACAGCCCAGAAAAGCTGACACCCACCTGCCCTGAAGGGGCTTTTGCCCCAGCCAGGCCTATAAGCATGACTCCTTCCCCAGACTCGTCTGGACAAAAGAGGGAGCTGGTTCAATGTGGGCCAGCTTTCTCCTCACTATCGAAGCCAAGTATCTGATAACTATGATAGCTAACACTTACACACAACAATTACCGTGAACCAAGCACTGTTTCAAAAATTTTAACTAACTTAAGCCTTCCAACATTCCTATAAAGTAGATACTGTTATTATGCCCATTTTATAGATGGGGAAATAGGTACAGTGGGTTAAGTAATCTGCACAGAGACCCACCAGCTGCTAAGAGGCAGAGCCCACATTTTAACCCAGGCAATCTACTCGTAGCCACTCTGCGCTAAGTAGAGGTTCATGAGCTCTGGCCATAGCTGCTTCTTTCCTTGTTGAGGGAGACCCTCCTCAAGTTTAGGTCCTCCTCCTTGCCTGTGGCTATCCCATGCCAAGATAGTCCCTCCCCAGAGGGGACTGCAGGAGACATCCCCACCAGCCCTCACCACTAGAAAGGCCCATTGCTGCCAGACTGCCCAGGTTTCCCCCCCACGCCCGCACCCACATGCACCCTGTCCCACTCTCCGCCAACCGAGCACCGTTGCCTTTTGTTCACAGTGACGGCTCCTGTGCCCAGGCCAGTGGGGGCATGGAGGACTCCGTGGTGGCAGCCGGCAGACCCAGTGCCCATCCCCTGAAGGCTCAAGCCCAGGAGCTGCAGGAGGAGGAGGAGAGGCCAGGGGCGGGGGGTGCCTCCCCAAGGGCTGGCCCCCACCGTGGGGCCTCCCCTGGCCTGCAGCAGCCTGCCCTGGCGACAGCACTCTGCTCCCACGCCCCTGCTGCCTCCGATTACGAACTCTCCCTTGACCTAAAGAATAAACAGGTACCCAGGGCCTCTAAGGGGGGTGGGAAGGGTGGTGAAGGGGTTCTGCTTTTGGGAGCTGTCCAGGGTACCAGGGATCTCCCCATCTGGGCCCACCTTTGCTGCAACTGCATCTTTTTTGCAACCAGTTCTCTCAAAATGAGCTAAGTAATCTGCCCGTCCCTGCAGCCCAGTCTCCAATGTAACAGGCCTCCACATGGTAGGGTCACACCCTTGCAATCCCAGGCCCTTAAGCAGTATGTCCAGGGCTCTGCTCCTCTCACCATATGGAGGAAGCCTAAACTGCCCCACAAAGCATTAGGCAAGTGGCCTATTGTTCTCTGGGGAAGTCCCACCTCCACTCACTACTTAGAAGAGATAGCCCAGTTTATATGCCCACTCAAGGGGCAATCCCATGCCTAGGCGCACACAGGCTCAAATGAGGTTCAAAGGCAGTGGTCTCCTGGTAGAGTGAGGATTCCCAAGATAAACCCAGGTTGGGGGAAGTCCAAAGCTCCCCTGCTGGAGAACAAATCCCTTTGAGGGGTTCTAGGCCTTAGCTTCTGTGCGGTGAAGCAGGAGGAGAAAGTGGTCAGTTATGGGGTTCCAGTTGAACCCCCAAAATTATAATGCCACAGTTTTTCTTGGTGGACAATTAAGAGACCTGAAGGGAGATCTGTAACTATGTGTGTATGTATGCACGTATGTGTGTCCGTACACACATGTGTATGAATGTGCTTAGAGAAAGACATTATCACTTGGTATTGCTATGAAAGAACCTTGTTCTTGCTCTAGTAAAGCTGTGACTTCAGGAATGCCAGTTAAGCATTCTGGGTATTGGTTTATCATCAGCAAAATTGGGAATCAGATCTTGAATCATCTCCAAGGTCTCTTTTGCTCTGAAATGAGTAGGTTCTAAAGAACCAATCTTTAATACAGTGGACAAGGTGAGTCTTAGGAAGGGAAGCTAATAGAAAGGTCAATAAAACGGAATCAAGCCAAACCAACCTGTCTTTCTTTTTTTTTTTTCTTAATTAAATCTTTATTGTTCAGATTATTACAGGTGTTCCACTTTTTTTCCCCCTATAGCTCCCCTCCACCTGATTCCCCACCCCACCCCATGCCCTTACCCCCCGCCCCTGTCTTCATCCATAGGAGTAAGATTTTTGTCCAATCTCTTCCCGCACCCCTCACCGTTGCTTCCCCTGAGAATCGTCAGTCCACTCCCTTTCTATGTCCCTGATTCTATTATATTCACCAGTCCATTCTGTTCTTCAGATTTTTTATTCACTTGATTTTTAGATTCACTTGTTGGTAGGTATGTATTTGATGTCATTTTGTTGTTCATAATTTTTATCTTTACCCTTTTCTTCTTCTTCTTCTTCTTAAAGAATACCCTTCAGCATTTCATGTAATCCTGGTTTGGTGGCGATGAACTCCTTTAGCTTTTTCTTGTCTGTGAAGCTCTTTATCTGACCTTCAACTCTGAATGATAGCTTTGCTGGGTAGAGTAATCTTGGTTGTAGGTTCTTGCTGTTCATCACTTTGAATATTTCTTGCCACTCCCTTCTGGCCTGCATAGTTTCTGCCGAGAAATCAGCTGACAGTCGTATGGGTACTCCCTTGTAGGTAATTAACTGTTTTTCTCTTGCTGCTTTTAATATTCTCTCTTTGTCTTTTGCCCTTGGCATTTTAATTATGATGTGTCTTGGTGTGGTCCTCTTTGGGTTCCTCTTGTATGGGGTTCTGTGTGCTTCCTGAACTTGTAAGTCTATTTCTTTCACCAGGTAGGGAAAGTTTTCTGTCATTATTTCTTCTAATAGGTTTTCAATATTTTGCTCTCTCCCTTCTTCTGGCACCCCAAAAATTCGGATGTTGTTTCGCTTAAAGTTGTCCCAGAGGCTCCTTACATTATCTTCATATTTTTGGATTCTTTTTTCTTTTTGTTTTTCTGGTTGGATGTTTTTTGTTTCCACATATTTCAGATCTTTGGTTTGATTCTTGGGGTATGTTGATCTACAGTTGAGTTTCTGTATATTCTTTATTTCAGACAGTGTATGCTTCATTTCTGACTGATCCTTTTCCATTTTTTTGGCATTCTCATTAAGGTCCTTGAAGGTCTCACTAAGCTCCTCAGAAGTGTCATCAAGTTTCTCGGCGGTTTTTAGAAGATTCTTGAGTAACCTTATACATGTGGTTCTGAACTCTATGTCATCCAATAGTTTGCTTTCCTCCGTTTCTTTCATTCGTGACATGTTTCTTTGTTTTTGCATTTTGGCTGCTTCCCTGTGTTGATGGAGTGGCTTTGTGTGGTAGGTGACCTATAGGGGGCAGTAGCTCAGCCTCCCCAATCACCTGATGTGGATGCTCTTGGTACACCCCTTTGTGGGCTGAGTGCAAAGTCTTGGTGTAGTTAAGCCTGAATTGCTGTTGGTACGCTGGGGGGAATTGACCTCCAGGCCAATTAGCTGTGAGCACTCCCTGTGTCTATAATGGAAGAAGTGCTGCACTGAAGACACGCTTATGGGGCAGGACTTGTTTCAGTGGGGCTTTGGTGCTCACTGAGTCTGCCTCTTGAATGTGTCACTTATGGATGTGAGGAGTTGAAATCTGGTGTCTCACACTGACGACTAGGTACACTGGCTTCTGGATCTCCAATGGGGTGCAGGTCAGCTACTGTCTGAGGCCACTCAGCAGGAACTACAGTGAGAGCTGCAGTTTTCTCCTCTTTGCTTGGGGTTTGGAGGTTTTGGAGCTGTCTGACCCGGGCTGCAAGTTTTCTAGGTTAAGCTGCGATAGGGCAGGCTTTCTTATGCTAATTGAGCTGCTTGGAGCTTGGGTGGGTTTGTAAGTTGTGTGGGGCGGGGTCTCAGGGCGTCACTAGGTTAGGGCGTGGCAAACAGCAATGGCTGCTAGTAAGCCGGCTCTGTGTCCCAGACCGCGTCCTGGAGTCCTGTGCCCCAGTGCCGTAAACAATTATTCCTGCGTGCAGCTCTGCAAGCAAGCCACTCTCACTGGCAGACAGTCCAGCTTCTCCCCGTAGGAGTTTGGGACCCCCGTGTCTCCCCAGAGACTAGATTTCAGAGTAATCGGGGGCTTGTCTCCGTTCAGGTTGAAAAAAGCAACGCACCCAGTCGCCCGCCGCCAGCCCGGATCACGCGCCTCCGTACCTCAGCTTTTCAGCGCTCCTGCACGTCTCAATGCTCTTTTCTCTTTCCTTCTAGTTGTAGAACTTCCACTCAGCCAGCTTTCCCGTGGTTCTGGGTGATAGACGTTTTGTCTTTTAGTTGCAGTTTAAATTGTTGTGGGAGGCAGCAGTTTAGGTGTTTACCTACGCCGCCATCTTGGATTCCCCCCCCAACCTGTCTTTCTTTAGGCATCAATGCAAAGGTATTGTCCTGGACCAGGGCCAGCTGCAGTTCAGTGCACCTGGCTCTCAAATGGTATTGGATAAAATCTCTTACAATAGCTATGCAGACATGATAGAAAGTAGATTAGATCACAATATAATCAGATGGGTTGTTCTCAAACAGAATTCTCAAAACCATTTATTTTCCATCAGTGCCAATTCCAAGGTGAGTGGGGCACTCTCCTTGGTCCTGTCAGGTTCAATCATTGTAACGAGGCAGAACTTTCTGATGACACAGCTAGTAGGGGACAGCTAATCCCTTGATGATAGAATCCAGTATAGAAAGATGGTTTGTGTGAAATAAGTCAAATTAAATAAAGAAAAATCTAAAGTTCTGCTCTTCACTTTGAAAAGCTCACATCACTAGTATAAGATGGGCAGGCTTGGTCCTGGGAGAAAGGCCTTAGGGCTTCAGTTCATTGAAAGCTTAAGACGAGTCAACAGCCGGTGAAGCAGCTGCCAGAGAAGTGAGCACAGCAGCCTTCACAGCAGGGTAGGCAAGGCCCCAGAATAGGGAGCAGCCTCAGAGCCCCATGGTGGCTACTGCTTGGGCCTATATGCAGCCCGTGCTTGGCTATGGGGCTTCGTTTAAGGGGGAAATGAGAATTCTGCAGGATTCTCCAGGATTGGCTGGAGACATATGGTGAAACTATAGCCATGAAGACAAGCTTTAAGTATGGAAGAGCTGGCATGTGATAAAGGGATTAGATGTATTTTCTGTCATTCTAGGCAAAACTAGTGGTACTAATGTATGAAAGCTATAGGAGAGGAAGATTTTAGCTTGATTAACTAGAGATGTTACAAACTCAGAATGTCTTGCTTGTGAGGTAGTGAGTCCGTGCAGTGGCTGGAGCATCTGAAACACCATGGGGTAATGGGATTGGCCAGTTGGCCCAGATGAGGGAGTCCTCTCAGTTCCCCATGACTCTTCTCCTTGGGCACAGAGACCATCTCTTATTCATCTTTTTACCCTCCCCCTAGCATCTAGCAGCATGTCTTGGACATAGTAAGGGCCCACTGAGTGAATATCCTATATCATAAAGAGGTAATATGTAAATTGACCATTACTCCAACACACAAGATGGCTGCCCCCATGTGGTCAAAGATGGCTGCCACAAGATGGCCAGCAGGAGAGGGCAGTTGTGGGTGATCAGGCCAGCAGGGGAGGGCAGTTGGGAGGGACCAGGTCTGCAAGGGAGGGCAGTTGGGGGTGACCAGGCCATCAGGGGAGGACAGTTAGGGGCAATCGGGTTAGCGGGGGGGGAGGGGGGAGAGGGCAGTTAGGGGCAATCCAGCTGGCAAGGGAGCAGTTAGGCATCAATCAGGCTGTCAGGGGAGTGGTTAGGGGGTGATCAGGCTGGCAGGCAGAAGCAGTTAGGGGCAATCAGGCAGGCAGGCAGGCAAGTGGTTGGGAGACAGTAGTCCTGGATTGTGAGAGGGATGTCCGACTGCCCGTTTAGGCCCGATCCCAGTGGAACATCCCTTGAGTGGGTCCCAGATTGGAGAGGGTGCAGGCTGGGCTGAGGGACAACCCTCCCCCTGTGCACAAATTTTGTGCACCCGGCCTCTAGTTTTTTTAATAACTATGATGTGCAAGGCAACAAGGAAGGAGGGCATGAAAAGAAAAGAAAAGAAAAGAAAAGAAAAGAAAAGAAAAGAAAAGAAAAGAAAAGAAAAGAAAAGAAAAGAAAAGAAAAGAAAAGAAAAGAAGCACGGTCTCTCCACAAAGAGATTACAGCTCAACTTAAGGAGCATCCAGTTAATAACAGCACAGAAAACTCATACTTCAACTTGGGCGGGAGGATTCCTTTAATGCCGATGACTAGGTGGGAGATAGAGTGCACAAGGTTCTGATAGTACCATGGACACATTTTATAGTGGACATGACATAATGCTAATAGATGGGCTTGCACATCAGGCCAGCAGGAATGGGGCAGGAAAGGTGAGGGTTAGTAGAAGTGACAGGATCCTCATGCTAGGTGGACCCAGCCCTGGGAAGGAGCTCACCTCCCCTGGCTCAGTTGTCTCTCTGTGCCAAGCATGTCTGGAGGTAGAAGGAAGGGGCAAAATATATTGACAGCCTAGAGCAAAGTGATTAAAAACATGGCACACATTTACTAGAGACTGAGCTCTGCTCCTCTCTCTTCTGCAAATGAACTATGTGACCTTGAAAAAGTTGCTTAACTTCTCTGGGCCTCATTGCCTCACATCTCTTTGGGGCTTTGTACATGCTGTTCTCTTTGCCTCCACTGCTGATGCTTCTACTCCCTCCATACTCCTGCACTGGGCCTCCATCACTCCTCCTCTTGATTTGGGACTCACTTTCCATACTCTTTCTCCCCCTGGCAGCTCTCCCTGCCCTCCCAACACTGCAGTGGACGCCCCTTCTCAGCGCTCCCATAGCCCTGGGGTCCCCTGTCATAGCTGTTCAGCCCTATATCATTATTTCCTGTTTACTTGACTCCCTCTTGAAAACACACCTGACTTATATCCCCAGTGCTGGACTTGGTGCCTGGCATGAAGAAGATGCTGGAAAGATGAAAAGGGGAAAACAATAACTCAGTGACCTGAAGGGGAGTGGGGATGGGCATGAAGCCTTCAGCCAGGACCTAACTCTGGTTTTCTTTGAGATCTTGGTTTTAGTATTATGATCCCATGATTTCCACCAGTCACACAAATCCTATAGTTCTTGGGCTGGAAGGAATCTTGGAAAATCATCATTCCCCCAGCCCTCCAACCTGCCAGCCCTGCTCCATCAGCCAGTCTAGAATCCCAGTCATTTTCTCCCCTGCATCTGCTTCAACCCCATACCCCACTGATGTTACCTCTCAACTATTTTCCAAATCCCACTCTCTGCTGCCACCTCCTGCCCCCACTCTAGGCCAGCCCACTACCATCTCTGGCCTGCACCCCTGGACAACACCCCACAGATCTCCCTGAAAGCTGTACCTCTTCCAACTATCTCCACACTGCAGCTGAGTCCTCCTTATAAAGAGCACATCTGATCATCGTACTCCCCCCATGGAACTTCCATGGCCCCTCATACATGTAGGACAAACTCTTCTCCGGGCTCTTCTATCACTCCACATCTTGGCCCACTCAGGGTTCCAGCATTCCTATTTACCTTTTTCGATCTCCATGCCGTCCTTAGCCTTTGGGCCTTCACATATTTTGTTTGCTAGGAATACTGTCCCCGCCCCCCACCCTCCCACACCCCCTGTTCCCCAATCACCCTCACCCGGGTGATCTCTCCTCACACTTCAGGTCTCAGCCCTGCTCCCCGAGCCTGGCTGTGTGCTTTCACTGGGTACCCCACTGCTGGCGCTGACTGTCTGATAGCTGTCCCACTCTAGGGCAAGGACTATGTCATTCTCAGGGTTATTACGGAGTTGAGAAGCTTGTGCACTGAATACCTTCAGGGGTGCGATTCACTTCATAGTCTGTGTGAGGAGCAAACTCTCCCTAGAGCTGGGCACTAGGTGCTGCCCTGCTCTTGCCCTCCATTGTTTTCCTACACCCAGCACAGTCTCTGGTGCCTAGGAAATGCTCAATATTGGAGGAATACATGAATGAGGGCTGCCCCAGGCTTCCCTGCTCTCCCCGCTCCCAGTACCTTCCCCATAGTCACACAGTGAGCAGACCCTCCTGCACAGCTTCTCTCGTCCTCTGCTCCCTCTCCCCTCCCTCACTTCCCTCACAATAAACCTTGGAACTACAACCTTAAGGGACATGCAGGTCGCTTTGCGGGGGCCTTTTAGGAAAGTGGCTGTGGTGATTTCCAAATTCATTCAGGCTCTCTAGAGAGTTGCATGCTGTTCCTGCCACTGTCAAGAGCAGCCCATTGGAGCCCATTTCAGATGTCCGTATTACATAGCTCTCTGTGCTGTCCAACCAGGGCCATGGAGCTGTAGTCAGTGGCATCCAGGTCCTGTTCCCCAAGTTAGGGTCCTGGATGGAAGCCATGTCTCTTCTGGAAAATAGCCCTTCCCCAGTGGGACCCTTATACCCAAGCCTCAGGGTCTGGCCTCACTATGGGGGTAACTCTCAAGGGGAGAAGTGCTGGTTTCCAATTCTCTGGGCCTCAGTTTCCTCATTTCACCCTAATAACTATGATGTGAAAGGAAGGGTTGTACCAGATGTATCTGAGGACCTGCTCACTCTGAAGGTGAGAGCCCTACCATGGGCGGGGGGTGGGGGGTTCCCAGGGGACCAGTCGATGGCAAGGCACATCAGGGTTCCCTCCACACAATTGCATTCAGTGCAGCTGGTCTGTCCAGGGCCTGTGAGAGGCCTGGGGGCACCACAATGCAAAAGACACAGTCCCTGTGCTCAGGGAGCCCACAATCCAGTGGTGGGCACTGACATGTCATCAGTACTAGCTGGCAGGAGGGGCACTGTGTGTTGGGCACAGTACTAGTCATTTCCTATGCATTATGTCCTCAACTCTGCACCATATCCCAGTGAGTGAGGTACTATTACTCTCCCCATCTAAGAAGGAGAGGACTAAGGCTTAGTGATAGAAACTTGCCCAAGGATACATCCCAGGTATGGGTCATCCCTCGTGCAGCCTTGACTTGGACTTCACAATCTAGGATTTTAACCCAGCACCTGCCACTGTTTCCTGTTACAGTGAAGGGTAGTTCCATGAAAGTGGCACCCAGTGTACTGTGGGATCACCGAAGAGAGCAGCAGCCCAGCTGGGGTTCAAAGCAGCTCACCTGAGGGCGTCTCTGACCTAAGAGTAGCTGAGCTGCAGTGCCCACTACCCTTACCTGACTGTAATCAGGGAAGGGCTGCAAGGGTGGCCCTGCTGGTGGGCAGGTCTCAGTGCCCTGCCATGTTGAACATTTCTGTATTTTGGACAATGGGCAGGGAGATGGGCACACAGAGAAGAGGCAGGGGCCACATCCTGCCCAGTCAGGCCCATCTCTCCTGGGCTGCCCTGAGCATCTCCTAGGCTCCTCTGCCCTCCCCCGACTCTGCTACTCAGTCAAGGTAAGCTTTGCTTTGCCAAGTCCTGCAGGCTTATTCCATGTAATGTCTCAATGTTCTCAATTGAGAAATCTTGGATCAGAGGAAATCCTTGCTCACATCAGAGGAAAGCACCCCCCCCCCCTTCCATCACCATTCCCACCTCTCTCCCCCATGTTCCTCAGCACCGTGGCTCTCAAACAAGCTGCTTCCTTCCCCACTCTGACTTGGCGGCCATTTCTCAGTAGCAACCTGAAGAGGAAGCATGTTCTAATTAACACTGAGAGGCTCATTAGAGATTGAGCCCAGAGCCCCCTCCATTGCTTCTTCTGGCAGAGGCTGAGAGATTGCTCTCTTGGGAGGAGGGGAGGCCACAATTACCCATGATTCAAGGGGTTTAGAGAGAAGTGAGCAGAGCTGCTCCTTGGCCCAGAGGCCCCTCCCTCCCACATCTATCTCTCAACTCTCTGGCCTGGCCCTGCTTAAGAACAGGGTTAGGGCCCTGACCAGTTTGGCTCAGTGGATAGAGCATTGGCCTGCAGACTGAAGGGTCCCAGGCTCAATTCCGGTCAAGGGTATGTACCTTGGTTGTGGGCACATACCCAGTAGGGGGTGTTCAGGAAGCAGCTGATCGATGTTTCTCTCTCATCAATGTTTCTAACTCTCTATCCTTCTCCCTTCCTCTCTGTAAAAAATCAATAATATATATATATTTTTTAAAATAAAAGAACAGGGTTAGGGTGGGTGGCGCTGACCTAAGGCACTGTCAAGACCCCAATCCCTATGGGAAGCACAAGGGGGCGGTGTGTAGGATTTGACTCCAAGACCAGACCCGGAAGAGAGCCTGGATTTTTATTTCCCTTGGGACATAGGAGAAAGTTCAGTTTAGTGCATGTCCGCAAACATTTATTAGGTCCTAACCATGGCCCTGGCTCAGCACTGGGCACCAAGGATGCAGAGACTGTAGGTCTAGTCTGTAGGTGCAGAAAGAGCATGGAGGGTGGGGGAAGTAAGTAGGGGGGGACATGCAGGCTGGGGGGTGCAGCAGGCACAAAGCTGGAACAATGGGAGATGGTTGCATTCAATACATTGGAACAAATGGAGAAGAGCCAACAACTGACAGTGAGCAGTTGTTCCATGCCAGGCTCTATGCTAGGTGCTATACATGGATCAGAGAATGACTAAGAAATATCTGAGGCCTCGAATAACATATGCTCTGTTGGAGTTTGGGGGAGAGAAGGAGGGATTAGACAAATATCACAAAGATAAATGGGAGAGAAAAAAACATTCTCTGTGGGGCTCAAGGCAGGGTGACCTGGTCTATTGGGGGACTGAAAAGGCTTTGTGAATGAAGCACACTGGAGCTAGGTATTAAAGAAAGGAGCCAAGTTTTACCTGAAGGGAAGGAGACAAGAGTAGGATTTGAGGGTGGGGAGAACATTGCAGGCTGAGCAAATGCTCAGAGTGAGAGAACTGAGCCAAGGGGAACTGCTGTGTGCATGGACTCCTTGGAGTAGACTCTGGGAGGTAGGCTGGGCCAGATTGTCAGGAGGAAGCATTTATACTTCTTTTGGGCACTGGTCTCAAGCAACAGAAAGCCTGTGTTTATACCTGCTTTTGGAGAGCAGTGCTCAGGGTAATCGGGTATAAGGTAGATGGTGGGGATGAGGAAGAAGCAGGGAGGCAGTGAGGAGGCTGCTGGAGTGGTCCAGGTGGGGAGTCAAAGAGAGCCCACATGACACCAGTCTGGTGGAAAGGTCAAGGTGATTGCAAAAGATATTGGGAGAGGGCATGGCTATAGAACTTTGAGGCTGATATATGTGGAGGATGGGGCAAAGGAGGACCCAAGGATAAATGAAAGGTTTCCCACCTGGATGGCATACAGCCAAGGTGCTATTAGGCAAATAAGGAAGACCTTGAAAGCTGGTTTGTGGGGAAAGATAATGGCTTTGAATAGGTGGATAGGAAACCCATGGGCTGTTGGAAATGCAGGATGAAGGCAAAGAACAGAGATCTGAGAGTCATTCATAATCATCATTGTCATCATCAGATAGCTACCACTTACTGATCACCTACTATGTGCCATGTGCTATGTGAAATAACTTAAGCCTCACAACAAGCAGCAGAGTCAGAAGGCTCAGCCTTATTTAACAGATAAGAAAACTGAGAGACAGAAACATGTCTAAAGTGAACCAGCAGGGAAGAGGTAGATCTGGGACTGAGCATATCCCCTACGGCTTTCTCATCAATCCATTAAAGTAGAGTGAAGTTAAGACAGTGTGGACGAGGTTCTCAGGCAAGAGGTAAGAACAGCCGGCAGAACATCTTTAGTTGCCACAAAGGCTCTGCCAGAGATAGTTTCCCTCTTAATCACTTGTTAATTATCAACTACCAGGGGCTTCTCTAATGACTTCCAACATAGAAATCATGGAAAATGTCCAGATGTGCATAGAAAAATAATTAAAATGTGTCCAGAGAGTAGAAGATGGCACATATATGACTTGTAACTGACATGCTTAAGGATTTGGTGGTCAAAATGTAGGATTAAGGATTTCTATTGAGACAGGAGAGCTGAGGACAGAGTTTCAGGGTGATAAAAATATCAAGAGCTGCAGAAAAGAGTGAGGAGGAAGATTGAGGATGGGCCATTAGGTTTAGTCACTAAAGATCATTTTAGAAGACTGGTGGGGGCAGGAGGCAGACTGCAAGGAGCCAGGGCATACAGGGTTGGATCAGCAATTTGGCATCTGCTCACAGAGTGAGGCAGAGGGTGTAGACTGGTTCTCCAAGAGGTTCGGTGGAAATAAAAAGAGATTGAGCTAGTGCCTCCAGAGCAGGGGAGCCAAGCAGAGTTGTGTTTTAGCCTGGGGAGATCTGGGAGTCTGTAGGCTGGTGGAAAGGGGCAATGGAGGGGTAAGGGTTGGAAATACAAGTAAAAGAGAGCCTAGAGGATGAAGTAAATGCACAAAGGAGGCAAGAGAGATTAAGATAATCAGTTCTAGGAGAGGAAAGTTGTAGGCCAGATTAGGAGGGTTTTGGAGAGTCACAAAGATAACTTTGGAATTAATCTTTTAATTTATTCAATAAATATTGATTTAAGGCCTACTATGGATTGGGCATTCTCCAAGCATTGGGGATAAAGCAGTGAACATGGCCGGCAAAGTCTCTGCCTTCATGAGGTTTATAATCTAGTGGAGGACTTGATGGAACAGATTCAAGAATTTAAAGTCACGTTTTCTTCTCTACTTTGATGAAGCATGGACAGTGGCTGGTAGAGTCTCCTAGGGTTATCCCAGCTAGCCTCCCGCCTCCTTGATACCATGCAAGGAGGATGGGACCCCTTTACTGTTTTGGAAGCATTTCAGGCAATGGGATTTTATACTTTCCTTCTATTGTCAATAGCATCTCATAACCTGAAATGAATGCTCTTGGGTGTGGGGTTTCCCTAATGAATAGACCAGGTAGAAAAGAGGTGTCATTTCCTACCTAGTGTCAGTTTCTCTTGGTGCTTGGGGAGGGGTAAGAGGGAGATAGAAATTGAGAGAAGGGGGCAGGTAAGTGGTCAGTTCCCCTCACTCTATACTTCTCTTTGGAGAACTTTCCTGCCTAAGCCAAGGCCAACCTACATTCCAGGCCTCAGGAAACTTGCTAGAGTTCTGCAGGGAGAACAGCTGAGCTACAGTACTCTTTCCTTTTTGGCACGATTTCTGCAAAAGCAGGAACAGAATGCCTGGAAGGCAGGTGTGTCTCTGGAGCTCCTAGGTACATGCGGTCATGCTCAGATAAAGACCCAGTAAGCAACTGTCCAATTGGTATGGTGGCAGAATTCTAAGAGGGTCCCCAGACTCCTGCCCCCTTGAGTACACATCCTGCACAACACCCACCAGTGTGGGTGGGACTAGAGAATGGAGAGAGAGCCATCACTCCTATCATTAGGTTACCCATCTGTTGACGCTGAGTTCATCAAAAGGTTGGTCATCCTGGATGGCTTGGCCTGATCAGTTGAACCCCTTAAAACAAGGTGAAGCATCAGAGAGACTCTCCTATTGGCCTTGACAGGGTAAACAACCTGCTGTGAAGAGGGCCCTGTGGTTGAGAACAGCAGGCAGCCTCTAGTAACTGAGGCCTCAATCTTAAAATCTCAAGGAACTGAATTCTTTCCACAACAGTGAGCTTGGAAGAGGACTCTGAGCTTACATGAGATTGACACTTTGGTTTCAGCCTGGTGAGATTCCATGGACAAAACCCAGCTGGGCTGTGCCCAGACTACTGACATGCCGAACTGTGAGAAAATAAAAGGGTGTTATTGCAAGCTGCTAAATTAGTGGTAACTTGATATGTAGCTATAGATAACTAATACACTTAGTATGATTTTTTTAAAGAGCATATTGAAGGCCCCTACAATATGAAGATCATGAGGACTGGGAGAGCTTTCTGCCTTCCGTTTAAGCTCTTGTTCCTTATAAAATGCAAATACTTCTGGGAGGAGTCATTAGGAAGCCTTTTGGACCATCCAAACCTTAATATGAAGTTTTCCAACTACCTCCAGAGAGGGTTGGATGTGGGAGAGAGAGAGACAGGTAAGGGCACTGCTACTAGGTTTGAGGACAGGTAAGGACACTGGATGGTGGGACTAGGAGAGAATCTTGAAGATGAGGGCATTCATTTTACCTGGACTGTTCCGGAGGATTGGGTTATGTCTGTGAGGTCTCCTGGGGTAGGAGGGTGCCTCCACTGGTCCAGCTGTGGGGTACCCACAGGGTGGGAACAGAGAGGACTGCTGGAATAATGGGGAAGCAATCACGCCAGCTGCAGTCCCTGGTGGGTTGAGTGGAGCAGGAAGTGAGTAGAATGATTCTTTCTATTGAGGAACGAAATTTGGCCTATCTGTACCCCTCCCACCCCTGGTTCTGGGGGAACATGGGTGGGATAATGCTGTTCTTGCTGTAAGTTGTTTATCTCAGCCCACCTATCCCTATTCTTAATTCAGGAATGACATTTCATGTATGTGGAGTGTATGGTTGTGACTAGGACATAATTTCAGGGTCTAGGAACATTTTCTCGCTTTCTAAACCTCCTTAAGGACTAATTGGAGCCCACAGTGCTACCATTTGTCTGTCCATCCCCTTAACATAGTTCTTGTCCCTTATTTAAATGCAAAAATCTCCAGGAAGGGGCATGGCTAAATGTTATTGGTCATTCACATCTCAGTGGAAATCTCTTTCAAGCCCTTTTCTGAGAAGTTCTGATAAGAGAGAAGTAGGAGCATAACCTAAGGCAGTGGTCGGCAAACTCATTAGCCAGCAGAGCCAAATATCAACAGTACAACGATTGAAATTTCTTTTGAGAGCCAAATTTTTTAAACTTAAACTTCTTCTAACGCCACTTCTTCAAAATAGACTTGCCCAGGCTGTAGTATTTTGTGGAAGCGCCACACTCAAGGTGCCAAAGAGCCGCATGTGGCTCGCGAGCCGCAGTTTGCCGACCACGGACCTAAGGGGTAGGAAAGACCGCGGACTGGGGACAGAGCTGAGAGGATGTGAGTAAAGTGGGACAAATTGGCCCCTTGTCAGACATTTTCCTGGGTTCAGATCTCCCCAGACGAGGCAGTGTGCCCCCACCAGCAGCCCCACCAAGCCAGGCCCTGGTGGTACAGCGCCCATTGATGAGAACAGAGGTGACTGGAATTGTAAAGCACAGCAGCATGGAGGGCCTCCCACTCTTGAAACAGCCATCCATCCCCCATCCTCCACCCATCCATCAACCTTTTAATTAAATTAACATTTATTCAGCACCTACTATATGCCAGCCCTTGGGGTGGGTACTGGGAACACAGAGAAGATCAAACCCCAATCCCAACCCTTATGATGCCCGAGGGTCTGCCCCAATGCAGTGACAGGAATGCTGAGAGGGAAAGCAGAGAACAGGAATAGCAGCATTTCTGTTTAATTTTTAAAAATTATTTTTAAATGTGCATAAAAGTAGAAAGAATAAACTGCCTTACAACCATCACCCAGCTTCAATAATATTTATTAGTATTGTTTCATCTAACCCTTCCACTTTTTTGATAGAGTATTTTAATACAAATTCAAAATATTATGCATTTCACCCATGAATACTTCCATATGCATCTCTGATAGGAACATTTTATTTTATTTTGTTAATCCTCACCCAAGGATATTTTTCCATTGATTTTTTTTATTTATTTAGAGAGAAAGTGGAAAGGGAGAGAGCGAGAGCGAGAGGGAGGGAAGAAAGGAGGGAGGGAGGGAGGGAGAGAGAGAGAGAGAGAGAGAGAGAGAGAGAGAGAGAGAGAGAGAGAGAGAGAGAGAGAGAGGTCAATTGGTTGCCTCTCATGCACCGACCCAGCGGGGGCTCTAACCCGCGACCCTAGCAGACGGATGCTCTGACCACCTAGTAACACTGGCCAGGGCTGATAGGAACATCTTAAAATCACCCCCAAACCAGCAACATCTTAGTACAGTCAGCAATACCTCTCCCCGCTGCCTGCGACTTTATCAAGCCCTGGACCTCATTCCTACATCCTACACTTCTAGGGGTCTTGCCAAGGACCTGGTATCTCCTGCCAACATGCTAGTTTTCAGATCTGAGCCGCTCAGTGTCCCCCCACTTGTGCAGTCTGGGTCCCTGCAAAGTTTAGCGAGGCGACTCCCTACGTTGATGGACAGCCATCAGCCCCATCGTTTGGAAGGGCTGAAACACCCCTCCCCTAACTGTGCTCTTCCTCCTCTCTATCCTTAAAGATTGAAATGCTAGAACACAAATACGGGGGCCACCTGGTATCCCGGCGCGCAGCTTGCACCATCCAAACCGCCTTCCGCCAGTACCAGCTCAGCAAGAACTTTGAGAAGATCCGCAACTCGCTCCTGGAGAGCCGCCTGCCGCGTCGGATCTCCCTGCGCAAGGTGCGCGCACCCACCGCGGAGAGCCTGGCGGCCGAGAAGGCGCTCATGGAGGGCTACGGCCTCCTGGGGCTGCCGCTGGTGCGCTCGCCCTCCCTGCCGCCCACCTTCGCGGGCACGCTCACCGAGCTGGAGGACTCCTTCACCGAACAGGTGCAGTCCCTGGCCAAGTCCATCGACGACGCCCTCAGCACCTGGAGCCTCAAAACCATGTGCTCCCTGCAGGAGAGCGGCGCCTACCAGATCCACCAAGCCCTGCACGCGAGCGCGGGGCAGCCCGGCCTGGAGGCGGAGATACCGGAGCAGGAGAGCGCCTGCCCGGGGCCCGAGGAAGAAGCCGCCGAAGCCGCGGGCCTGCCCCAGGGCCACAGCAGCACCCTGATGATGGCCTTCCGGGATGTCACAGTGCAGATCGCCAACCAGAACATCTCCGTATCCTCCTCCACCGCGCTGTCAGTAGCCAACTGCCTGGGCGCACAGACTTCCCCGGCCCCAGCGGAGTCCCTGTGGGGCCAAGCCGAGCTGGGCGAGGCCCGAGGTCAGGAGGCTCCAGTGACCCCAGCCGCGGGCCAGGAAGACGCGCCCACCAAGACCACGTGCGCAGAGGCGGGAGTTGGGGAGACCCTGCTCCCCTACTCGCCTGGGACAACCGATGGGGCGGCGGATGCGATGGTGGAGGAGGCCCCAGCCGCGCAGGTAGAGGAGGCAGAGACAGGGAAGATTGGGAAAGAGGCCGAGGCTGAGGCCGAGAGGGAGGCCGGCGACAACTCGGAGCAGCTGAGCAGCAGCAGCACCTCCACCAAGTCCGCCAAGTCCGGCTCGGAAGTCTCGGCGTCGGCCTCCAAGGAGGCCCTGCAGGCCATGATCCTGAGCCTGCCGCGCTACCACTGCGAGAACCCTGCCAGCTGCAAGTCGCCCACGCTCTCCACTGACACACTGCGCAAACGCCTCTACCGCATCGGCCTCAACCTCTTCAACATGTGAGTGAGCTCTGGCTCTGGAGCTGCAGTGCGTCCTGGAGGTGGGGGAGTATGGGGGGTGGGGGAGGGAAGACAGATTAGCAGGGTGCCGGGTAATTTAGCATGTCATCCAGTGTCCTCCCAGGTGGCATCTGTGCCATGCCTGCTCCTTAAGATACTGTCTACAAATACATACAGATTTTACTTTTACTTGTTATTCATTTATTTTAAGAAAAATTAGGAACAAAATAGCATTTCAAACCCATGCTTTCACAACTGTTACTGCTTAAAATGAAGCTAGAGTTCGAAAAGTCAGAGACTTTAAAAGAAAATACAATATTAAGTAAATAATAGTACAGATAACGTGAGGATTGAGCAGAAATCCCTCAGGTAGGGTGTGAAGTTAGGGACACTCTGCAGTCCCCTGGGGTTGATGAAGAGGAGAAACAGGCAGTGAGCAGAGAAAGTGAGGAAAGGCGCATGAGGGATTGGGTGGGGGAAAGGGAAGAGACCTACTTTAAGGAGTACAGGTAGAAAGCAGAAGAGGGTGTGGGACAAAAGGGGAGAGGGCGACAGAAAGAGAATATGAAGCAAGCAGGGGTGTAGTACAAAGAGAAGGGGAATGGAAGGAGAGAGAGAGAATGACTGTCAGAGCCCAACCTTTTCTTGCAACCAGAATGTATAGAGCTGGTGGCAAGCAGAAGGCACACACATGGAAATTTCAAGTATATGAGGCACTGATCTCCACCCTCTGCTTGGCCCTTTCTTCACAGACCTGAGCCAGGAAATACAACATCCCTCCTGCCCACATGCATTATTTATTGAATGCCAGGCACCATGACCACAAAAATGAGTAAGACATCCCCTGGTCTCCAGAATCGTATATCCTGGGGAGAATAGTTACTGTTCATAAAGCATCTGCAATCTTCCCAACAGTATTAGAGAGAGCATTGTTATACCATTTTACAGAAAGGAAACCGGCTCATACTAGTAAGGTGAGTTGCACACTGACACAGCTAGTAAGCAGCAGGCTTAGGTGAAGCCAGATCTGTCTGACTTCCAATCCATTGCTTTTTCTTTTACCTCAGGCTGCCGTCCTGGTGAGCAGCCCCCACCGGACACATCCCCAGCATCACTTGGGCATGCACACAAATGCTCACACAGACACTTGGATCCCTCTAGACAGTGGTTCTCAAACTATCTGTGGTAAAGGACCAGTTTGGGTTTTTACCCAACACATTGTGGGTCAATACTTGTGTAAAATACAATAAAAATGAACTTCTAGAAAAACAATCACATGCTTGGTTGTCCTGAAAATGTCAAAGTGCTATAAAAGGTTCTAAATGCTTACCCTCTATTTCTGTACTTATATTCTCCTGAGTCAGTAAAAAACAGTTCAGGGAGCAACGTGGATTTGCAGACCACACTGTGAGCACAATTGCCTTAAGACATAGCACCCACACCCGCACCGCACCCACACATGAAGACTCAAGCCTGAGAAAGTGAATACTGGCGAGCAGGATTTTTGTGTATCCACCATCCACAGGGAAGAGGGGTGTGGGGGAGATCTCACTGCTGCTTCCCAATCTCATCCTCTGCAGATTCCAGGGTGGGTACTGCATATAGACAGCAAGATGCAGGCAGAACAGACTTGGGCACCTCTTGACAGGCCTTGGGGACCTCAGGATGAGATCCGATGGGAGTGAGGCCAGAAGAAAAAGGACACCTCTTCCCCTGCTCTGGAATTCACTTTGCTTGGCCAGACTTCCCCTTCTCCCCTTCCTGCCCCACACTACCTTCACTCCTTTGTGGTGAGGTTCAGGAGAGTGAGGCTCAGGTGAAAGGTGATTCTGATGGAGAACCCCTCTGTGGAGGAAGGAATCCTGGCATTTCCTGAGAATTCTTTCCAAGGACCTCCGGGCACTATTTTGGGTTGAACTGGCTGGAAGAACAGAAAAAGAAGTCATGGATGGCCTTGGCTCACTCTCTACTCCTTCTCCCCACCCCCATCCGCACCCCCAGAAACCCGGACAAGGGCATCCAGTTCCTGATCTCACGTGGCTTCATCCCTGATACCCCCATCGGAGTGGCCCATTTCCTGCTCCAGCGTAAAGGCCTCAGCCGGCAAATGATTGGAGAGTTCCTGGGCAACAACAAGAAGCAGTTCAACCACGATGTGCTAGAGTGAGTGCCCTGCCCTCTTGGCACTCTCCCTCCACTCCACTCCCCCCCACCCCCACCAGGATGTCCAGAGGAGGTAGGGGGATCTCAACTGGGAAGGACTCAGGGAAGAGAAAGGGACCTCTGAAGTCTTGGTCATTTCCAAGAAATCGTCTCCCCAGTCTTAGCAGCTTCCTGATTGGCCCCAGGAACCAGAATATCCATGACCTTTAGCCAGTCTCCGCATTTTGACCAGCCTGTTTCCCCTAGAAAGTCTTTTACTTATTGGGCACATTGTGCACAGAGTACCATTGGTACAGAAATGGTCAAGGGTGATAAAAAGAACACCCTCTCTGCCATCCTCAGGGGCAAGAGAATGAGCCTGGAAGAGAAGAGGCTGTCAGTGCTGGGGCCATCTAGGCCTGGGGAACAGGCCCTCAGCCCACCCTCTCTGGGCTACCTGTCCAGACCCCAGACCCCCACAAGCATCTGTCTGCTCCCAGTCAGGGTCGTTTTCATATCAGTAGAGGCAAACATGAGGCAGAAAAAAAAGGGGGTTAGACTGAGGGTTTTTAGAGCAGGAAAACACTGACCACCCTAATCACAACAAAGAAAACTGTTTTAAAGTCTAATAGATGTGGGGTAAGGTGAGGGCTGCTTTTGCCAGTGCTCAGCTTTGTCGGTGTGGATGGGCAAGAGTCTCTTCACACTCGCTCCCCCTCTGGAGATGCAGGGCAGAGGTGGCATTACTTGGGGCTGAGGAGCAGGGCCTTGGAGCACCCCTTGCCTGGCAAAGAGAGGGTGAGGTCCTAGGAAGTCTGCTCCAGGCCCCTACCACTCTCTGATGCTCCTTCTCTCTTCCACTAGGCCCCCTAGGCTCAGATGTTCTTGAAGGTCATCATTCTATAGGGAAGCACCCCCACTTCCCTCCCCTCTTTCTCCTTGGATACAGTCAGCAGGAGTTTTTCCCTGGGGTGCTAGGAGAACCTCTCCTTTTTGTCCTTGCTCTTGGAGCAGCAAGGGCCTGCTACAGAGGGGCAGAGGGCTCCTGATCAAGGCTTTGGAAGCGTGGGAGTCACCCAGCCTGTCTGGCAAGGTTGTCAATGTCAGAGACCTGTCTTAGTTAAGGGGTGGTCTTGGTGCTGTGTCTTCTGGTAAGTCACTGCCCTCTGGGCCTGCGTTTCCCTGCCTGTAGAGTGGGGATGTTGGATTATGAAGGATGGACCAGTTGCCCTCTGGAATCCTTGTCACATTCCTAAATTCAACGATAGGGTGGTTGTCTCTAACTGAGCACAGTCAGAAGAGTGGCGGCTTGGACCCATCTGAGGGACCATGAAATCCCCAGACGGCCCTTGGTTGGCAGAACCCAGCTCCTGCCTGTGACTCTCGGTGGCCTTGGACAATTTGCTATCCCTCTCAGATGGTTGAGATGCTCTGAATGCCTCCCAAAGGAAAGTAAACCAATGCATGTGCAGCATTTCCCTGCACCCTCCTTTCTTCTCCCTCTGCATCTGGCTCCTCTTTCCCTTTACCACACCCCTGCTGTGCAGGGTGCTCTAAGGAAAATAGAAAGAGAAAGGTCGAGTTTTCCAGGGGCCTTCCTTCCCCTGCTTTTCCTCCATCTGGTTCACTTCTCTTTTTCTTTTTTCTTTCTTTCTTTCTTTCTTTCTTTCTTTCTTTCTTTCTTTCTTTCTTTCTTTCTTTCTTTCTTTCTTTTTCTTTCTTTCTTTCTTTCTTTTATCTTTATTGTTCAGATTATTACAGTTGTTCCTCTTTTTTTCCCCCCATAGCTCCCCTCCACCCGGTTCCCACCCCACCCCCTTGCCCTTACCTCCCCCGCTTCACTGTCCTCATCCATAGGTGTACGATTTTTGTCTAGTCTCTTCCCGCACCCCCTACACCCCTTCCCCCCCCCCCCGACGATTGTCAGTCCACTCCCTTTCTATGCCCCTGATTCTATTATATTCACCAGATTATTCTGTTCATCAGATTTTTATTCACTTGATTTTTAGATTCGCTTGTTGATAGACATGTATTTGTTGTTCATAATTTTTATCTTTACCTTTTCTTCTTCTTCCTCTTCTTAAAGAATACCTTTCAGCATTTCATATAATACTGGTTTGGCAGTGAACTCCTTTAGCTTTTTCTTATCTGTGAAGCTCTTTATCTGACCTTCAATTCTGAATGATAGCTTTGCTGGGTAGAGTAATCTTGGTTGTAGGTTCTTGCTATTCATCACTTTGAATATTTCTTGCCACTCCCTTCTGCCTGCATAGTTTCTGTTGAGAAATCAGCTGACAGTTGTATGGGTGCTCCCTTGCAGGTAACTTATTGTTTTTCTCTTGCTGCTTTTAATATTCTCTCTTTGTCTTTTGCTCTTGGCATTTTAGTTATGATGCGTCTTGGTGTGGTCCTCTTTGGATTCCTCTTGTTTGGGGTTCTGTGTGCTTCCTGGACTTGTAAGTCTATTTCTTTCACCAGGTGGGGGAAGTTTTCTGTCATTATTTCTTCAAATAGGTTTTCAGTATCTTGCTCTCTCTCTTCTTCTGGCACCCCCATAATTCAAATGTTGGTATGCTTGAAGTTGTCCCAGAGGCTCCTTACATTATCTTCATATTTTTGGATTCTTTTTTCTTTTTGCTTTTTCGGTTGGGTGTTTTTTGCATCTTTGTATTTCAAATCTTTGACTTGATTTTTGCAATCCTCTAGTCTGCTGTTGGATCTCTGTATATTCTTTTTTATTTTAGTCAGTGTATGCTTAATTTCTAGTTGGTCCTTTTTCATATCCTCAAGGGTCTCACTAAATTTATCGGTGGTTTCTAGAAGATTCTTGAAAAACCTTATAACCATGGTTTTGAACTCTATATCCAGTAGTTTGCTTTCCTCCATTTTTTCATTTGTGACCTGTTTCTTTGTCTCTGCATTTTGGCCGCTTCCCTGAGTTGATAGAGTGGCTTTGTGTGCTAGGTGTCCTATAGGACCCAGTGGCTCTGCCTCCCCAGTTACCTGAGGTGGACACTTTTGGTGGACACTCTTGGTGCACCCCTTTGTGGGCTGTGTGCACAGTCTTGTTGTAGTTAAGCCTTGATTGTTGTTGGTATCACTGGGAGGAATTGATTTCCAGGCCAACTGGCAGTGAGGATCAGCTGTGTCTATGATGGGAGAACTTCTGTGCTGGAGACACCCTTATGAGGCAAGACTTGCTTCAGTGGGGCTTTGGTGCTCACTGAGTCTGCCCCCCTGAGTGTGTCCCTTATGGATCTGAGGAGTTGTAATCTGGATGGTCCTACTCTGATCCCTGGGTACACTGGCTCTTGGATCTCCAAGGAGGTGCTAATTTAGCCTTTGCCTGAGGCCACCCAGCAGGAGCTATGGAGAGATCTGCAGATTCCTCTTCTTTGTTTGGATTTTGGAGGTGCCCAGATGAGGCCCAGCTGTTAAGCAATGCAAGCTGCTGTGGGACCTTGGGCCTTCTTTTGGATGTTCTGGGTCTCTCTGACACAGCTGCAGTTTGATAGGTAAGTCAAAGGACCAGGCCATTCATATGCAAAAGCCTCTGTGAGTAGCTTGGATGGGGCAGAGTCTCAGGGCGGAGCAAACAGCAATGGCTTCCTGTCAGCCTGCCCTAAGAGGCCCCCTGGTCTCAGTGTCCCTTGGTAATTGCTGCAGGCACCTCTGAGAGAAAGCCACCCTTGAGTTCTGCCAGCTGCCAGACAGTCCAGTTTCTCCCCGTATGAGTCTGGGTCCCCAGAGTCTCACCCAGAACTGGAGTTCAGAGCACTCAGGAGCTGGTGTCTCCCTGTGGATTGAAAAAGACAGCCGCGTCCTCAGTTGCCAACCCTCTGTGAGCATGTGCCTCCGTATCTCTGCACTTTACTTCCGCAGCTCCTCTGAGTCTCGGTGTGCTTTTCTCTTCCCTTCTAGTTGTAGAATTTCCACTTAGCCAACCTTCCTGTGGTTCTGGATAATGTCTGTTTTGTGTTTTAGTTGTAGTTTTTTTTTAAATATATTTTATTGATTTTTTACAGAGAGGAAGGAAGAGGGATAGAGAGCTAGAAACATCGATGAGAGAGAGAAACATCGATCAGCTGCCTCCTGCACACCCCCCACTGGGGATGTGCCCACAACCAAGGTACATGCCCTTGACCGGAATCGAACCCGGGACCCTTCAGTCCGCAGGCCGATGTTCTATCCACTGAGCCAAACCGGTTTCGGCTTTAGTTGTAGTTTTGAAGTGGTTGTGCGAGGCAGCAAGTTCAGGGGTTTACCTATGCCACCATCTTGGTTTCTCCGGTCTTCTTGTAGTTTTCCTCTCTGGCTTTTTCATTGGTTTTTGCCCCCTTCCCATTCTGTAGGAGGGTGAGTGGAGGTGTTGTGCCCTATGGCTTTGTTTTTTCAGATGCTCCAACCCCTTGGGTGACCCTGCTTTGTCTCTAAGCTTCACTCACAGTCCCTGACCTTCTGTGTCCCAAGTCCTGGTATTGCCTGATCCTGGAATTTTAACCTGTCTGGCTCACATTGGCCTAGAGTATTGGGAACACACGGTTTTTCTCCAGTCCAGGTCATGCTGAACAGCACAATGGAAACTAATTGCCATCTTCCCTGGGAGACAGAGTGTGTGGGCTGGAGACTCAGACCAGCTATGCAGCCTGTGCTGGCAGGGGACCTAGGCTGGGAACTGGGCTAGCAGCTGAGGCAGAGCCAGGCCTGGGACGAGGAAGGCAGTGTGTATGTGAGAGGGGGTGGGGGTGAGGGGGTGGTAGGACAGATGGCTGGACCTGAGAGAAAGAGCTGTCCTCTGAACCTGGCTCTGCTCCTAACAGGCTGTATAGCTTTTGGAAGGCACTTCGCCTCTAGGCCTCAGTGTTCTCATCTGTTAAGCCAGAGGTCGGGCTGTGTGACCTCAGAGGTCCCTCTAACTGCTGTGAATCTATCATTGTTCCCATCTCCCATTGCATTTATAGCACACTGGCATCATGCAGAGTCATCTGCCCTGAACATGGAGGCCAGGCTCTGTCCTCCTGCCAGAGCATCCCTCAGGCTCCAGGGCAGTGCTGGCACCGAAGTTCATGGAAGAACAAGATGATCATTCATCATTCATTCAGTAAACATTGAGTGCCTACCATGTGCTGGAAATAGGGCTGAGCCGGCTGTCCCAGTGTGTGTATGTGGGATGGGGGAGGAACAGGAATGGCTCATGGCCTCAGGGAACTTACAGACCCAGGTGTTAATTGGGAGAGAAGAATGGAAAAGCCAGGCATGGAAAGGGAAGCAAGCTCCTGCGGGCATTGTGGGTTTGGGGAAGACTGAGTTCAGAGCTTAGCCCCATTTCTGCCCCAGTGAATGCCTAGGTACCTGGTGCTTTATTCTGCAGCCATGCAGGCTTAGGCTCTGAGGTCTCTGCACACTAGCCTCTGTACACAGAAAGGAGCCCTCTTCCCCTAAGTCTGCAGTGTGCTGACCACCTGGTTTGTCTCCTGCAAAGTGCCAGAAGAAAGAAGGTGAAGAAGCAAGAGGCAGGCACTAGCCGGGGAGCCAAGCACTGGGGGTGGTTGGCATTT
Organism: Corynorhinus townsendii; assembly: GCA_026230045.1. Taxonomy (NCBI): domain Eukaryota; kingdom Metazoa; phylum Chordata; class Mammalia; order Chiroptera; family Vespertilionidae; genus Corynorhinus; species Corynorhinus townsendii. The sequence goes on along the minus strand of JAPDVU010000003.1, from coordinate 126,355,212 downwards.
CTCCGCCACTCAAGCCAACTGTCCTGGTATCTTTCGGATCCTCTGCCTCTTCCTTACTCCCACCAGAGGGAACACACAATAACCACGTCACCGGTGCTATTTCGCCCAGGCCTGAAAGGCTTCATTGGGATTCTGCACGACTCCCCTGCCCCCGCATGGTGACATTCAGCAAGTTGCATTTGTTCTGTACAAAGCTGTTTGCTGAATAAAAGGACGTAAGTCACCCATCCCCTTGGAGACTGAGACAGCCCAAGCCACAGCATTCTCCAAGAAGCAGCCAGAGGGGAAGGGGAGAGGTTGAAAGCCTCTGTGAGAGGAAAGAGTGGGACCCCAGGAACCCTTCCCCCAATTCTTATGCCTGTGGGGGACAGGAAAAGGGGCTGAGCAGGCTGCCTAGGCGCTGCCCTGTGTCTGAGCATGTAGATGTGGTAATGTTTGCCTCCAGATTCAGGCCCTCGGGGCTCCGAGAAACTGACCTCTCCATGCCTTTGTGTCCTACTTCCACAGAAGACACATTCCAAGAAGGAATGTATTCAGGTGGGCTTTATTCGAGTAATAATAGAAGGCCTCTGAGCTCAAAGGGTCCTGTCCATTCGTGTTTACCTGGAAAGGGCACTTTAGTTTTCTCTTAAGGAGAAACCAGCCTCACTTTCCTCATTTGTCCAATGGAGATAATGGTACCTACCTCCTATGAATTAAACATTTTAGATGCATATAAAGTATCTAACTCAGCACCTGATGCTTAGTAAATTCTTTTTTAAATGTTAGCTATTTCTGTTATGATCTTTTCTACTTGAACACACAAGGCATTAGATACACCCCCACCATGAACCCACCTACCCCCACACACCCCACCCCCAACACAGGGAAACCACAGACTCCTCAGGTCTGGTTTGAGATTGGGTCTACTCCCCAGACAGCAAGAACTTCTGGGGAAGGAAAGGACCATGCTGCACTCTGAGGAAATCCTCTTGGTACTGAGGAGACGGGGCAGTGGCTGCCCAGCAGCGGGAGCAAGAGAGCCCCAGGGATTGGGATCCTCTGGGGCTGAAAGCTTCTCCCTCTCAGTGTTCACATGGCTGGGAAATTCGGCTCTGCTCTACTTCCTTTCTGAAATGTTCGCTTCAGCAGGTGTGAACGCCAGTAAACAGAGACTGGTGGTGCTGGCTGTGAGTGGCTGTGAGTGGTCTCTTCTCGGGCCCGTGGATCTTTGTAATGTGAACTAGTGCACATGGAGGGCATCTGTGTCTGTCATTCCCACAGCAGTGCCTGCAAAGGGCAGCTTTTGGTTTGAACTGCTAGAAGGAAGTTTCCTGAGTGTTCCTTCTCTCACTGTGTCTACTTCATTCTTTGTTAGATATGAAGAGTTTGACATTTTAGTCAGATTTCATTATTTAATTCCCATAGAAATGTGTTGGCCAGAGTATAACAGATTTGTTCTTAGGGGACATTCAGAAATGAAGACAGGCTGTCTGTCACACTCAGCAGTCTGGAAGGCTCTGGCCTTCCATCGCCAGGAAGAAAGTATTTGAGGACTTCCTGCCCCTAGTGACCTGTACAACCTCAGAACCGCTACCTGGTCCCAGTGAATTCCACGTGGAGAGCCCTCAGGGCCCAGGCAGACCCTTATGTGTCTGGAGGAGGGTGGAGAGAGGCCTGGGGCAGAAAGGGATAGAGACTTTGGGGTGATTTCCACTGCTCTGAAAACTTGAGGCTGTCACCACCAGAGGAATGGAAGGAGGGGGTCTCTTCTAAAAGTGATGTCTTATGGCCTTGACCTCCTACCTTTCCAGTGCCTTTCCCCCATCCCCAACCACCTTTCCACCTCCCCTCCCACCTCCTCCCCGCCCCCCCCCCACACACACACACATAGATGAGAGATTCCTCTTAACAGTAAAGAGTCATGAGCATTGAAGAACCACTTACCCCTGTGGAGATCTTGGGATCCTAAGTGTGGGGTGAACAAGTCCAGAGTTGATACTCCCTTTGGCTTGGCCACGTTATCATATAAACTGGGCTTTTACACAAAAACGAATATACCTACCACTCAATTCCTTTCTGATTAGTCAGGCCCTAGCCCTGGAGGGGTCTCTCTTAATCCGTGTGTGATGTTCAGGTGTGGTGTAGACTGGCCACTCTTTGGTGCAGGACTTTAGAAGAGGCTTCCTGGGAGTTACGATCTCCTGGGGTTTTAGGAGGGTCAGCTGTGAGTGAGCAGACCTCAAAGTGTAATGATCACAGCTCACATATATGTATTAAGCATTTACTGTGTGCCAGCAGGCACTGTTCCAAGACTCATGCCATGCAAAACCTCATTTCATCTTCACAGCAACTCTGAGAGGTGAGTGCTGTCAAGCTGTGCAAATGAAGGCCCCGAGGAGCAGAGGGTGGGTAGCTTGTACACAATCGATGGTTGAGATCTGAAGCCAGGCAGAATGGTTCCATAACCTGAGTTCTTAAGCCTACATCATCCTACCTCTGCACTGCACCCCAAGAGAAGTGTGGGCCTCATGCCTTTATAGTCCTTGTCAGACCCAGGTGTGACTCGTGGTACCAGAAGACCCCTTGGATGGTCAGGTAGTCCAGCCCCCTCACTTTATCAGGTGGAAATTGAGACCCAGAGAGAGGAAATGACTAGTCCCCTGGCCAGTGGCAGAGAATTGAACAGAATCAGGTACTATCCATTGACTCACCTTTATTTGCTATGCTCTGACCCTCTCATCTGAGAAGAAAGCAGAGCCGAAAAATTGACTCATAAATCTCAAGAAGTCTCAGCTAGATTCAGTTTCCTCTTTCTGTTTCTGGTATATGTATATTTTAAAGGGTCAGTGGATGAATGTCTGATGGTGTAATTTCAGGCAGAGTTCATTGGTATTGAGGGGGAGGGTCTTAATCCTATGCTAAAGGGAAGGAACTTCAAGTCCACTTAGTCACCTGGCATGTCAATTCACACTTGGTCTCCAGGTACGTAATGGAAACTACCTTTATTAAGCTCTGTTTCTAGGAACTCTATTAAAACTCATAACCACCTTGCCCCTGAGGTGTTATAGGTATCAGCTCCATCCTACAAACGGAGAAACTGAGGCACAGAGAGGCTAAGTGACCAACAGCTAAATGATAGAAACAAGATTCAAACCCAAGGGCATCTGACACCAAAGGCCTGGCTTCTCATTCCTCACACTGTGACTGGCATAGAGCAGTGGTTCTCAAAGTGTGTTCCCCTGGACACTTGTCAGCAACATCAGTTCTCAGACTCCACCCAGACCCAGTGCATCAGAAACTCTGGGGGCAGCAATTTGTGTGTTAATAAGCCCGCCAGGTGATTCTGATGCCCACTCAAGTTTGAGATCTACTGGCAAACAGATGCTGCCAGGCCCAGCAAAAGTGAAATCATCTCAGGCATCCACACTGACTTCCAATGTGTTTGGATAGTTTATACTGAGTTTTTGTGGCTCCTGAATCCTCAAGGTGTCACTGGCAGCCATCCCTTTGGAGGCCCCTCACACGATTTTCTTTGTCCTCATGTCATCACCAGGAGCACAGCAGATCCTCCTGCGTCCCCTTCCTCCTGCTCCATTTCCTTAGCCACATCGCACTTTCCCCAAAAGCCTTGACCTTTGTTGGGCACGTTGTGAGTTCCGATAACAGAAATAGCTCTCTGCGGATGGGGATATTTTTAATTGAATTGTGTGAGCCAAGAACTGCAGAAATAAAACCAGGTTCCTGCATTCGTGGCTGTGGGTGGTTTCGTTTTCCACCCTCATCCTGGAAGCTGAAATCAGTCTCCACCGGGAGCACAGGTGCCGGGTCTGCAGCACAGGCCGCTCCTCCCTGCCTTGGCCCGTGCCTCGCCTGCCAGATCTTTGCTGTCTGTTCTGCTGCTATCATTACCTAGCTTCAGCTCCCAACCAGTTCCTTTGCCTGCCAGACACTGTCTTACTGTCATTAAAAGAGAAATCATTTTTGCCCTAGCTGGTCTGGCTCAGTGGGTAGAGCGTCAGCCTGCGGACTGAAGGGTCCTGGGTTTGATTCTGGTCAAGGGCACATGCCCGGGTTGTGGGCTCAATCCCCTGTGGGGTGCATGCAGGAGACAGCCAATCAATTATTCTCTCTCATCATTGATGTTTCTATCTCTCTCTCCCTCTCCCTTCCTCTCTGAAATCAATAAAAATATATTTTTTAAAAAAGAAATCATTTTTGACCACACATCATGTGGGTCTACCTGCAACACAAACTGATGCCGCACACAGATCAGGGCTGAGCCATTTTATGCACGACTGTACCTCTTCACACAGGTGCAGGGGACATCTGTGCTGAGGTTCCTCTCCTCTTGTGGGCTACTTGCTGCAGCCCCTGCAGATACCCACAGGAGAGGGAGACCTGCCCAGAAGGAGCCCTGCACTACTCCTGCCGCACCGCCCATCAGCAGCACCTGCGAGGCAGGTCCAGACAAGCTCTGTGGGAAGCCCCCTAATCAGCCTCCGGTGCCCCATCATCACTCATTCACTTGCGTGTGCAGCTGAAGGGGGAGGGAAGGACCTACACGCCACTCTGCCGCGCTGCCTGCCAGTGGAACCCATGGGGCCATTCCCTGGCAGCTTTTCCAAGTGTCAGATCAGCTCCAGATGATTTTGCACAGCAAGCCGGTGAGCCCAGCCATTTGGGTCACAGGGCAGAGCTTCCAAAGGTGCAGGCCACTGAACTCCTTCCCCAGCTGGCCATGTTGCTCGAGGTCTCGTTCATTCACTTGGTCTCTTACTCATTTTACAAGTGTTTGTTAGATTCATGTTTGGACAGGGATGCAGAGATTCAGATCACTGCCTCTTCCTGCAGGAGCACGTAGCCTGGTGGGAAGACAGGCAGGTAAATGTTAGGACACGGGCACAACTGCGGTGGTAGACAGAAGGCGTGCCAGGGTTTAGTGGTGGAGGAGGAGTACTCCTGGAGAGACTGACAATCAAATAGAGACTGCAAGGTTGGGGTTGGGTGGCTGAAAGAAAGAACAGTGTGTGCAAAAGTGTGGAGGCATGATAGTGAGATGGCAGGAGGGGTACCAGAATGCCGAAGGGGCACAAGAAGCTCAGAAGCTAACAGGGCCTGGCTTGCTTTGCTGAGAAACTCTGCTTATATTTTTTTCATGGGTTTCCTACATCACTTGTAGGAAACCCATGAAAAAAATATAAGCAGAGGAGTGACAGGGCCAAATGATGTCCTAGCTGGACCTAGCAGGATTATTCTGGGAGATTATTTGGAGGCAACGAGGCTGATTAGGAGGCTATTGCAGTCAGGCTGTGGAGGGAAATGATGCCCTAAATCTCAGCAGTGGCCTTGGGGAGGGTAGGAGTCGGTGGAGCCCAGAGGCATGACGAAGCAGGGGCCTAGTGGCAGTGTAGAGGGACAGAGGAGGCCAGATCCCAGTGGACAGCCTCCCGAGCTGCTGAGAATTCAGAACACTCAGTCTTTGATATGAATATGTTTGTGTACAGTACAGTAATGCGTGCAAATTATACTAAATAATGTGCCTATATTTTCAGTTTTGGGGGGAGGAAGATGCTGGGTTTGGGACTTTAATCTGAAGAATTCCTCAAATCAGACATTGTCAAATATTTACTGACAACAAGTTAAAATAATAAATACCAAGTAAAACATAAAACATATACAACCTGACTTCTCTGCAAGAGATGCTAGCCAGCCTATGATCATGTGAGTATTGCCCATGACTGGCATTCAGACAAGAGCACCCAGATTCAGACAGCAGGCAGGACTCAAAAGTGGGCTGGTTAATCGCTGGCTGGTGCTGCTCACTGGTTAGAGCATCGGTCCACGGAGAGGAATGAGTAACCTGAGGGAGGGTGACGTGGTAGAAGCAAGAGAGGAGTGTTTTAAGAATGGAGTGATTAATCATGTTGATGCTGCCAAGAGGCTGGTGGAACGTGGACAGAAGTTGGTGCTATTGGACTTGGTAGCATGGCGGCCAGTGGTGGCCCCAACAAGAGAAGTGTTAGTGGCATGCAGTGGGTAGAAGCGTGGTTGGAGCCGGGTGAAAGTGAATGGGGTTGAGAAAGTGGAGACAGCACGGAAAGGATGCCTTCTGGAAGTTCGGCTCTAAAAAGGAATAGAGAAAACAGTAGTTTCTAGAGAGCAAAGAAGGGTCAAAGCAGAGTTTTAACTTGTAAAATAGAAAATAAAATAATTTAAGTGCTAATGAGAATTTAGTAGGGAGGGAAAAATTGATACTGTATGAAAGAACAGCTCAAACTTAATGTGTCCAAAACTGAAGTCTCCCTATCTCCTCCAGCACCTGTGTCACCCTATCATCAACTCGTCCTAAAAAATGAGCAACAGGGCCCCAGGTGCCAAGCCAGAGCTGAGACTCATCGTTGACTCCTGTTTCCTCACTTCCCACATGCCCTCCATCACCTGGTGCATCTGTTCTTCCTCTACGATGTATCTCAGGTTGTCCATTCAGCGTGTCTCCACTGCTTCCACCTCAGCCCAAACCCCACCCTCTCTACCTCAGACCTCTGCAGTAGTGCCCTAACTGGACCCCTCCTTCGTTCTTGGTTCCCTGCTCTCCTTTTTCTGTTCATTCTCTCCCCAACAGCCAGCGAAGCCTTCTTACAGCAAACTGGATCTTATCACTCCTCTGGTCATCCCCTTCCATTGTCTCCCACAGCGTTCAGTATAAACTCCAAAATCCTTCTCGCGACTCACAGAGCTCTTAACTGGTCGAGCCCCTGTCCATCTTCCCAGCCCCACAGTCTGCCAGTCTCCATCCTCCCCTTTACTCTCCACATTGCAGCCTCATTGACCCTTTCAGGGCCTTAGCATGTGCTTTCCCCACTGCCTCCAAGCTCTCTCCCAGCCTCCTCTTCCCTTGGTCATCTCCTACTCATCTTCCAATCTCAGCTCAGATGTCATGTCCTCAAGGAGGCCTTTCTGAACACACCAGTATAAACTACACCTCCTTTGTCCTCTCATAGAACCCTGTCGTTGCCTACATAGGACTGATCACAATTATAATGAAATAATTACTTAAACTCCATTTGTTTCTTTCATCAGGACAGGATCTGTGTTTCTGTTGTCTGTACTTATACCAGGTCCTTAGCACAGCGTCTGGCACATAGGAGACACTAACTGCATATTTGTTGGAAGGAAGGGAGGAGGGAAGGAAGGAAGGGAGAGATGGAAGGACAGAGGGAGGGAGAGAGGGGAGAAGAAGGGAGTGAGGGAAAGATGGAGGGCAGACCAGAAAGGGGAAGGTAGGAGGGCAAGAATTTAGCCCTTGCTGCAGGCTCCGTGGGCTCTGTGTGCCCAGGCCAGCTCTGAAACTGCAGGGTGGCCGCACAGCCTCATGCTGACTGCTGTAAGAGAAGTGGCTCCTCGCACATGACTCCATGGCTGTGGCCAATTGCGGCCCCGCCCACCCCCCTTGTCCCCTCATAGCTCCCATCAGGCATCTGGGTAAGGGAGCAGCCCCAAGGGAGAGACACATTAGCATCAGACATTGAGAGGGGGAGGGGCAGGTGTGCCTGGCCCTGGAGATGCTGGTGAGGAAGAGGATGGAGTCTCCCTGCAGGGCCAGCTCTCCTGTGAGCGTCACTTTCCTGTATGTAATAAAAATAACAGGATAATTAACACCGCACAGGACTGAGGAGATTGTCACTGTACACTCAGTGAGGCACTGACAACAGTGAGAGCATGGAGGAGCTTCTCCACTTAGTGTTAGGACCCCGGTTAAGTGGAGAGGGCCCAGCGGTGTGGAGAGGCTCACAAGCAGGAAGCCAGACACCTGCTCTTCCTAGTTGTGGGAGCATGGAGCAATCGCTTTGGGGTCTCAGTTTTGCCTTCTGTAAAATAGGGAGATTATACATAAAAAATACCACCTAGAAACGTGATATTTTTCACCTTAAAGATGATCTAAGAGGAGAAATTATAGTTGGTTGTCCTGGGTGGAGGCAGCAGGATGGATTTGAAAAACTGTCAACAATCTGCTCCCCACGAGAATTCTAGGGTGGCAAAGAGGACAGGCAGGGGGAGATTTTAAGTGCTGCTAGATATTGCAAAATAAGAGAAGCGATGGAAAAGGTAAGAGGAGAGGAGTGATAGCAGAGGTCAAGGTGCAGGCCCACACTTCTTCTTTGGAGGTGGGAAAACAATCATGCTGTGGGGAGGGGCAAGGCTTATGGGCGATCCCAGGATGATGGAGACCTCAGAGGTGAGGTCCCACCAGAGCACGCTTGTTAGACAGCACAGCCACCTGCCCCAGGAGGCACAGGCTCACCAGGAAGGCAAGTGATGGTTCTCTGGGAGACAGGAGAAGCAGTCATCGTGAGCTGTATTCCAAAGCCAGTCAGAGATGATGCCCAGTCTCCTGCCATCCCGGAGCGTCTGCAGAGCCATAGAGACTGGCTGAGTCCTTGTCAGAGAATGTCAGATTGGGAAGAGTCCTGAGAGGTCACCTGGCCCAACGCCAGCTCTGCAGAGAGGAAAACATTTGTCTGCTGGAGGTAATAGTGCCTTTCCACTGTGCAGCACACTTCTTGCTGCCATCTGGGGGTTTCGCAGAAAACACTGCTATTTCCCCCCCTGGGAACCGAGGATGCCAAGACACGAGCTACCCATTAACCACTGTGGCCCCATGGTGGCAGTTGCAGGGAGGAAAGCATGAAATGTGTATGTGTGTGTGTGGGGGGAGGTGGGGGGCTGTATCTGTCTGTACCTCCATCGTTCCCCCTCACCACCCCACTGCAAAGGCAGCCCCTGAGAGCTGATGGGGACACATGTGCCCTCACGAGCTATTGCCTGTTGGCCTGTGAGTTGCTGGACTCACAACTTAAAAACTTCAACATGGGCCAGATCCCCCTACCCTTGCACTCAGCTTAGCTATTAGTTTTAATTTTTAAAGAATCTTTGAAGGGTGCTGATTCCCAGGCCTTGCCTCCAGATATTCTAGTTGGTAGATCTGGGGTAGGGTTCGGGGATCTACATTTTAACAAGCTCCTTCCGTGGGGTTTTCAAAGGTGTGATGTATAGAGACTGTCTGCCCCACGGCCCAGGTGTCTTCCCCTGAAGTCATCATCCCCGTGGCGTGATTGATTTATGTAGCACTCCCATCTTGGGCTGGTGTTTCCACCCGGCTGCATCTGCATCCCAGTCCTTGACTCGCAGGCTCTGGGCTCATTACTGGAGCTTTTAGCTGCAGCCTGAGAGCGAGTGAGCCAGCTTCATGTCACCTGAGTGAAGGGCTGGAAACTAGGCCATCGTGCTTGGCTGAGCAGATCCCACCCTCTCCCAGCTGCTCCACCGCCTCCTTTGTCCACTGTGCACAGTGCCTGGGCCTCTGGGCACCCACCCTCCCCCTCAGGGGTGAGGCCTGGACCAGAGTGCGGCGGCAGAGGATGCATGCACAGAGGCTCTGGGAGGCACTGTGAGGGGTGCACTGTGCCAGGACCTCAGGATTCAGAGGCCTGCAGGGAGAGGTCAGGGCCAGGTAAGGAGTAGGTAGATGGACCACAGGGACAAGTGGTCCTGGGCAGGGGGGCAGCCAAACACCAGACCAGGGGAACCAGGGGCCATTCTTGAGTCCACCAGGGAAGCAGGCCCCACAGGCAGGGTTGGCCAAGCTGGGGTTCATTGCCCTTCCCCTTGGCCTTGCAAGAGTCAGGGTGGGAGCCCTAGCCAGTTTGGCTCAGTGGATAGAGCATCGGCCTGTAGAGTGAAGGGTCCCGGGTTTGATTCCGGTCCAGGGCACATGCCCAGGTTCCAGGCTCGATCCCCAGTAGGGGGCGTGTAGGAGGCAGCCGATCAATGGTTCTCTCTCATCATTGATGTTTCTATCTCTCTCTCCCTCTCCCTTCCCCTCTCCAATCAATAGTAATAATAATAATAATAATAATAATAATAGTAAGGAGTCAGGGTGGGAGTCCCTGGGGTGAGAAGCTGCAATGTGCCCCCCCCCCCGCCCCGCCTGCCCACCGCCACTTTACACCGAGGCCCACCAGGTCCTGTCTTTGCTGTTTTCCTCCCCTCATTGCCTCTGTCTTGTCCTGTCGTCTCCTCTTCCTCCTCCACCTCCACCTCTCCTGCCTCCTTCTCCCCCTCGTCCATTCCTGCCCCCCCTGTCTCTCCCCCTCTTTTCTCTTCTAGTTTTTGTCTTTCTCTTGTTCTCTATCCCCCTTTTTGCTTGTCTGTCTCTCTCTCTTCATCTCCTTGCCTCTCTTTGTGTTCTCTCTCCCTCTGCCTCTCACTTCTTGTTCTCTCTGTCTCTCTCACTGACTCTCTGTGTCCTGTGTCTCTGTCTCCTCCCTCCTATTCCTCCCTCCCTCCCTGTCTGGTTCACCTCTTCTGGACAGCTGGCATCCCTGCATGGCTCAATCATGCTGGATTTATAACACCTGGCCAGGCGGGGCTACGGGGACATGCAGATGTGGGCCCCATGATGCTGATCTCAGAGCTCACGTTCAACTGGAGAGGGGTCAGGGAGGAGGCGACAAGAGCTGCCAAGAAACCAGGCTGAACCTGCAGGGCCTACTACTCAGTTGTCCGTCTCAAATGCTCAGACGCGGATGTTGCCAATTCTCATGCTTGGGCCGAATTCTTGCCTCCCCCTCCCAGGCCCACCCTCTGACTCTCTCACTATCCAGATGGATAAGCCTGAGAGAAGGCTGGGTTTGACCAAGCCAAAGACAGGCTCCCAGCATGAGATAGCCATCCTCCCTGCCCTGGAGGGTGGGGGAAGGAGAGCCCCTACCAGCCCTTCTTTCTGAGGAAGTCCTTGGTGCCCTCTTCCCTTTTGGTCCCCCTGAAAGGAGTGGGGGGAGCCAATCCATGACCACCACCACGTGGGCATCTCCCCTTTCTTTCTCCTAAACATTGACCGCACAGCCGGGGTAGCAGGATCTCTGCACAAGCATCAGGCTCAACACGGGAGCCAGGATGATGGTGGGAGTGGTGTCAGGGCTCATCCCTCCACTCAGGCAGCCACTCTCCTGAGTCCGTCGGCATGCTGGGCCCTGAGCCACACATTGGACTCAAGCCCTGCATGGACTGGCAGATGGCAGTGAGGGGACATTGATCCTGGGGTCCTGACTCTGTAGTGGGGTCTCCAGGGGCTGTGGGAGCAGAGAGGGGGCTGCTCACCTCCAGAGGGCAGCGAGGGGCTGGGTATAAAATGATCGGACAGAGGACTGGAGTGCAGCATGGGTGCAGATGCAGAGGAAACAGCTCCAAGAGCCTTGTTAGGATGCGTAAGCTCAGGGAGAATTAGGTCTGCGCTGAGCCAGGCCTAGATTCCTGCCTTGCTGCTCACAGCCCAGGGAACAGGCTCCCCAAAAGAGGACAAGCATGACCCCATGGATAGGAGGCATGACCCTCCAGGAACAGCCCAAGCCAAAAGAATGAGACTGCCTAGTGGGGGGTGATTGGCACGTGCCCCCCACTACCTCCTCCCCCACACACTGAAGGGGAACATCAGAGGCAAACTCTCCAAGGTTAGAGGTGGCATTTAAGAGGCAGAGGGGCCCTTGGGGATCAGGACTCTGACCTCCTCCTTCTCAGAAGAAACTGAGGCTCCAAGTGGTGAGTCTGTGGACTAAAGTCACAAAAAATTCAGTGGTGGGCCCAGGCCCAGGATGGCTGTGCTTTTCACACTGTCCCCTCCCACGTTAAGATGATATGTCATTTGCTCCCAATGGCCACAGCTCCCCTGAGCGCTGGGGCTCCTTGGCTGCAAAGGAAGGACCTGGGAGCCATGGGAGGATGGCACAGGAGGAGGTCCCCTCACCAGAAACCCCAATGGGACCTGGAGAGGGAAGCAAGGGGGACATGCATGCTCCCAGCAGGACTCTGAAGACCAGGAGAGTAAATTGCATGTCTTAAACCTTCGTCCGGCACTGAGATGCTCGCTCTGAGGTTGAGAAGAAAGGACCTGGGCTTTGGAGGTTTCACCTCCTCCTAGCTCTGTGGCCTTGGGCAACCTGCTGGCCTCTCTGGGCCTTGGGTTCTTAGCTGTGAAGTGGAGACAACAGTCAGCCATCTGCCTCACAAACCATTGTGTTAGATGAGAGGTATGGGAAAGGGTCTCTTCCTTATTAAAGGGAGCCTCTCGGGGTGAGTAAGGCCGGGGAGGTCCCAGGGAGCAAAGTCGCTCCCTCACTCCAGCAGGGTGGGGTCCTCCAGCCACTGGTGGCTGCACCTTACTCAGCTCCAGTGGGATGGGGGAGTGTGGGGCCGACCTTTCCTCATGACCCTCCTCCCGCCGCCTCAGCTGCGTGGTGGATGAGATGGACTTCTCGGGCATGGAGCTGGATGAGGCCCTGCGCAAATTCCAGGCACACATCCGCGTGCAGGGGGAGGCCCAGAAGGTGGAGCGGCTGATAGAGGCCTTCAGGTAGGACCCCCTCTGCAGCCCCTCCCTCGTACATCTCAGAACACACACCTGGGGAGGTCTGGTGGGGGCGGTAGGGTGGAGATGGAGAGCTGCTGTGGGCCTAGGGGTAGGAGAAACCCTCCTGGTGAGGTGGGAGAGGTGGGCTGGATAGAAAGGAGGAAGGGAGAGAAAAGGGATAGAGCCCCTCGAGCTCTCCAAGCTGGAACAGCACTGGGCTCTCAGAGGGCCTGCATGCATTTCACTTATCCCACAACAAGCAAATATTTAATGAGCATCAGTGCAAGGTTGGTGAGGTGAGATCTGTAGGTGTTTGACACCTGCCCTGTCTCCACAGAGGGGAAGAGGACCAGGCTGCGGGGTGTGAGGGGCTGCGGGGTGTGTGTGGGGAGGGGGAAGGGGGCTGAGGGGAAGGGAGCTGCCTGGACCTAAGGCCTGCAGAGAGCCTGATTCCTGCCCCCACAGTCCCCCTTGCTGGAGCTGGGGAGGTTGGGGAGAGGCCTCAGCCCCAGCTCTGTGTCCCCCACCACAGCCAGCGCTATTGCATGTGCAACCCCGAGGTGGTGCAGCAATTCCACAACCCTGACACCATCTTCATCCTGGCCTTCGCCATCATCCTCCTCAACACTGACATGTACAGCCCCAACATTAAGCCTGACCGGAAGATGATGCTGGAGGATTTCATCCGAAACCTTCGAGGTGAGGAGGTGGGGGCAGCGGGGTGGGTGAGACCACTGCTCCCACCTGTTCTGTTCAGTATTAATTCTGTGCGTTTGAGCCCAGCTGTAGATTGTCTCTCAGCAGCCAAGAGCACTGGACGCTGCTCTCTGGGCCTAGTCATGCATAGCAGCCTGGGAAAGTTGCCTGCATGTCCCTTGCTCTGCATGGACTGTCCTCCATTGGTTGACCTCTAGGCCCCTGGCACCGAAGCTACTGCCTAGGTAGTACCTGTCCTCCCACTTCACAACTTCTGGGGTCTCTTCAGTCTTGGGTCCATTTGAGTCAGCCCTGCAGATAGCGAATGGAATCTGCCAGCCAAGTCCTCTTCTAACTGACATGGTGCACCACCTGGCAGGGTGTGGTGGGCGCACAATTGATTTTTCTTTTTATAGCATTTTAAAAATAAAAGTTATGCACAAACATCATTTAATGAAGTCAAATAATTCTACAAAGCTTACTAAAAAATCAGTCCCTGCCCCTGTTGTCACTCTCCTGCCTTAAGGGCAACCACTTTCATTTGCTCCTCTTTCTTGTGTTTCCTCTATATCATTAAATTACATGCTTCCTTCTGCTTCTTTTTTCTTATTCCTTTTTTTATTGGTAAAAAATGCATACAGTAAGGTTTATAAATCTGAGATCTTGATGAATGTTTATACTCCTATACAGCTATGTAATCACACCCAGATCTAAATATAGATCACTATCCTCACCTCGGAACATTCTCCCAGGTTCTGTCCCATTCAATACCCCTGCCCTTGAGTAACAACTCCTCTGACCTTCCATCACTACTGCCAAGTTGTGCCAGTTCTGGAATTTTATATGAACGGGATTATATAGTACCTATATTTAGGTATGCAGTTTCTTTCACACTCTGCTACTTACTCATTTAAAAATTTTTAAGTGTTACCTATTAATTTCTGCCTTAGTCTGTTCAGGCTGCTAAAACAAAATACCACAGTCTGGGTAGATTATAAACAACAGACACATTTCTCACAGTTCTGAAGGCTGGAAGTCCAAGGTCAAGACACAAGCAGATTCAGTGTCTGGTGAGAGCCCACTTCCTGGTTCTAGCTGATGCTTCTCGCTGTGTCTTCCCAGGTGGAAGGGGTGAGGGAGTCTGTGGGGTCTCTCTCATAGGTGCACTGATACCATTAATGAGAACTCCAGCCTCCTAACTTAAGCACCTTCAGAAGACCCTGCCTCCTAATACAGTTGGGCATTAGGATTTCAACATATGAATTTGACAGGTACATAAACATTTAGACCATACAGTGGAATAAAAGAATTTAGCCCTCTTTCATTTACCTTCACTAAACCATCCCCAGTAAAATTACATCACAACCCCATGCATCATTTGTAGCATCATATTTGTGATGTCATTGTTTATATTAAACACAATCCAAAGCTGAGTAAACATAATACAAAGCTGAGTCTTGAAGTATAAAATGATTGCAAATCCTTTCTATTTCTATTTTTCTTGGAGTGAATACTTGTATTCTTTTTCCATTTGTTTAGCTCTTTGTGTGCCTGCCATTAATTCATCTCCAAACTCTTCACCTCAAGTGTCAAGTTCCTCTAAACACATTGAGCCCCAGCAGGTATTTCCTGAGTTTCATATTCTGGTTAGCTGTGTCTCCTGGGGCCTCTAGTTCTGCTCTGGTCTGGACAGTTGCACGGCTGTCATTCTGGTGTCTCCCTTCACCATTGTCTGGGGATCCTTCACCTTGCTCCGGTGTTAGATTTCTGTTGCCTACATTTCATAGCTTCCTCTTTGAGAGAGAAAAGGTACACTTTTTCCCCCTAGAAAAACGGTACACTGGAGGCAAACTTTTTGAGAACTTGTGTGTCTGAATATATCTTTTTCTATCTTCACTCTTTTTTTTTTAAGTAAATCGGGTTAATTCCATCACTGTTTTAAAAATATATTTTTTATTGATTTCAGAGAGGAAGGGAGAGGGAGAGAAAGATTGAAACATCAATGATGAGAGAGAATCATTGATCGGCTGCCTCCTGCACGCCCCACACTGGGATTGAACTCACAACCCAGGTATGTGCCCTGGCTGGGAATCGAACCATACCCTCCTGGTTCATATGTTGACACTCAACCACTGAGCCATGTCAGCCGGGCTTCTATCTTCACTCATGATTAGCAATCTGCTTGGGAATAGAATTCCAGATTGGAAACATTAAACGCTGAATTTTGAAGGCATTGCTCCATTGTCTTTTAACTGACAATGCTAATGAACACTCTGCCATTCCAATTCCTGACCTTTTGCTATTATTTTTTCTTGCTCTCTCCGAAAAGTTATAGGTTCTTTTCTTTGTCCTTTCTGTTCTGAATTTTCATGAAGGTGTACCTTGTGGGTTTTTTTTTTTTTTAATCTGTTGTACTAGGCACTGAGTTGTTCCTTCAGTCTAGAAACACAAGCCCTC
The DNA here is from genome assembly GCA_026230045.1 of Corynorhinus townsendii. Taxonomy (NCBI): domain Eukaryota; kingdom Metazoa; phylum Chordata; class Mammalia; order Chiroptera; family Vespertilionidae; genus Corynorhinus; species Corynorhinus townsendii. Next base: position 126,339,671 of record JAPDVU010000003.1, on the reverse strand, counting down.
CAATTGTGGGAAGTTTTCTAAATATTGTATTTGTTCATTTCACCATCCATTTTCTCTGTCCTCTTTTTCTGGAACTCTCATTGCTCAGATGTTAGATCTCTTAGTTCCATCTTCTAATGTTTATAGGTTTCTACCTGCCATCTTTGTCTTCTAGTTGACTTTCTTGAAGATATCCTTACCTTCCAAGTCTCTTACTAAGTTTTCCATTTCCGTTGTAATACTTTTCATTTTAAATAACTCATTTTTTGTTCTCTAAATGTTCTTCTATAGCATTTTATTCTTGTTTTGTAGATGCAATATCTTTTTATATATCTCTGAAGACATTAATGATATATTTTTATTTGCTTGTTTCAATTTCTTCCTGCTTGCCTCTATTTCTTCTGGCTTCCGTTTTCTGTTTTTCCCACACTTCTTTCTCATATGTAGTTGATGAATGGGTGTCCATTTATATTTAAGAGTGAGCCACTAAAGAGCTGATTAAATACTCTGTGAGTCCGGGCAGGCTGCTGAATGGTGGACTAATCATAGGATGGTTTAGTTGAGCTATTTCATTGGGGCACCCCTACTGCAATATCTTTAGATGTTTTCTTTTATGCTGGTTGGAGAGAAATGTCCAATCTGTTGTCCAAAGGCTATGAGTCTGGCTGCCAACATTCTGAGATCTTTGTGAATGAATAGGGTTGACATCCGTTCTACCCCCAGTTTTCAGCGCAGACTCCCCCCTTTGGATGGGCCCAGAGTTCCTGGCTCAGCCTTTTCACAGGGTTAGCCTTCAGTGTTCTGCTGCAGTGGAGGGAGGGATAGGAAAACCTAAATATTTTCTAGATTTTTGACCTATTTTCCTCTTCCCAGCCCACCTTCACCTCCACTTTAAGAGATCCGATTGGCGCCAACTCTAGAGCCCTTCTAGGTTCTGTGGTTCTTCAGTGTCCACTTTCTTAGGTTTGCTAATCCAGTCATTCCTTCATCTGCCTTCGTGTCGTCCCCCTCCTCTTCATCTTTGTGGGTGTAGCCTCTTTTAAAAATTCCTTTTTACCAGGATATTCAGAAAGAGATGTACAACCTTCCATCTTTACCTGGGGGCCCTGTGTATTCCGTCTCGATCCCTGCTTTGTCTTGCCCCCAGCCAGATTTCTTTCAGACCCCCAGGGGTGCTGCATGGCCCATTAGCCAACCTTTAAGGACCAAATACAGATATGGAAGAAACAGGGTCAATACAGAGAATTGCTCATAGAAGGTGAATGTCCTCTCAGTTGTAGGAAAACTCCTTTAAGGACACTTGCTGAAGTTGATTAATTTTCAATTTCTTCCTCTTATCAAAAAAGTGTACTGTTATTAAAGATTTAGAAAAAGTAGAATTTTTTATTGCCTCTGTTTCTGCTTCTAAAGAAATTTGTTTTCATATTGATATATTTCCTGTTAGTAATGTTTGTTACCAGAGCTTTACCATTACTGTGAAGAAGGAGATGGGTACAGGGTCTCCTTACCTGCATTGCACATAGGGCTGCCTCTGTCATTCAATGTCTAACTACCTCCACCTTCCCAGTGGAGGTAGTTAGACATTCAACAACTAATGTCACCCATTCAACAACTAATTACTGAGCACCATTCTCCCTATTGGGAGGGAGGGAAAAGCCCGGGATGGGGGAAATTCTAAAGGAAATAAGACAGAACATTGGCCTTCAAGATGCTCTCATGGTGGGACGGAGGAGGAGAGGTGGACGGCAGAAGCGAAGGCACATGGCAAGAACAGGGAGGCTGCATTTGGAGATGAGGGAAAAGGCCTGGGAGGTGAGAATGCAGGTTCTGGAACAGCAGAATCTTGCCTCATTGCCTCGTTCCAGACGAGGCTGGAAATGTGCGGCCATATTATAGCAGTTCTGGTGTGCCTGGCTAAGGAGTTTGTCCTTAATGTAGTGGATATGGGTGCCAGCCATTGAAGGCATTGGAGCAGGGACAGGGCAAAATCAAGGCTACTCTTTAAGGGTATCAGTCTGGAAGGGGGCGTCCCCTCTCTGGCTTCAAGCCTCTGACACCTCCCTCCTCCACCTCCTCTCTCTCACCCCAGGTGTGGATGATGGCGCAGACATCCCCAGGGAGCTGGTGGTGGGCATCTATGAAAGGATACAGCAGAAGGAGCTCAAGTCCAATGAGGACCACGTCACGTATGTCACCAAGGTGGAGAAGTCCATCGTGGGCATGAAGACAGTGAGTGCCCGCTATAGAACAGTACCCCTGGGGGTTCACATCCTCTCCTGTGTCTGTTAAGCTCCTCCATCACCTCTCCTCTCATTTCTTTCTTCCTGACATCTCTCATTCTCCTCCTTGCCATTCAAAAACACTTTTCCTTTACTCTTTTTTAAAATTAATTTATTTATTTTCCTCTTTTGTTTTTTCCAGTTTTTTTAAGGTATTACATGTGTACATATCTTCCCATTGCTCCTTTACTCTTGCACTTAGTAGTTACTGAGTCCCTGCTATGTCTCATAGACTGCACCCTCTTTTTTTCCTTGTGTCATTGCCTCTTGCTCCAGCTGTTGCAGCGGGAGAGACTGAGGTGAGGTGTGGGGCGACTGCCCAGCGCTCTAGGGTTGAAGCATCTGGATGGCTAAATAGGGAGGTTTAGGAAGGGTTAGATCCCAGGCACCCTGGATGGTCCTACTGGATAGGCACAGGGGATGGGCTAACATAGGCTTTGGACTGTGGTGTCTTGAACCACTGGGGTGCCCTTTAGTTGTGACTGTGTCACAGTAAATACGTGGTGGTTTTACAGTGATTTTTAAGGTGAGCGTTCTCTGTAGTTTACTGCTCTACTTGCATGCCAGCGGAGGCTCTTTATGCCATAAATACAAAGGGTGTGGAGTCAGTTCTGGGGTCTGTCTCCAGTTCCTCCTCCCTGAACTGCTGGGGGGCACTTTGGGGACCTTGTGGAGGCCGTGCACTGGCTCCGCTGCCCAGTATGTGCAGGGAGGGCCCCGTTCTGCCCAGAACCTATATGCTGAGGTTTCAGTGTCTCTCTGCTCTGCAGATGCCACTGGAGTGGATTGTTTTACATCCTGGAGCAGATTCAAGATGTCCCTATAGTCCCCTCCCTCGTGCACACTTGCATTTGGGTGTGCGGTGGAAAGGGAGTGGGCTGCTATCCTGCAGGCCACAGCCTGGGACTTGGGGTGCCCTGAAGAAGGTCTTGGAGGGAAACGGGTAGACAGTGACTGGATATGAACAGTCTGAAAACGCTTATCAACTGTCTTTCCCATCCCTTTACCTCCTCATTTACTCCAGCATACTGAGCCCTTCACCCCAGTCGTGTTCCCTAAGAAGCGTGATGAAGGGGAAAGGGCCCCAGTGAGGAGAGAGGAGGTTTAGGGTCAGTTCGGGCCGGTAATAGAGCCCTGGCCCTCCATCTGCTGGGAAATGGGTGCTGTGGGGCGGGGAGGGCCCTGAGCTCTGGGAGTCTCCAGCTGAGCAGGTGCCTTTCTCCAGGTGCTGTCAGTGCCCCATCGCCGCCTGGTCTGCTGCAGCCGGCTCTTTGAGGTGACAGACGTGAACAAGCTGCAAAAGCAAGCGGCACATCAGAGGGAGGTGTTCCTCTTCAACGACCTGCTGGTGGTGAGCGGACCGGCCCAGGGCTCCTCTGCCTTGCTCAGCCGGGCGGAAGGGGCCCCCCAGATTTCACACTGAGTGCTGTGTACTTTGTGGCTGATTTACCTTGTTTGTGGCGTTTTTACATTGTGGGGTGTGAGGTAGCTCAGGTGGATAGGATCATTTCTACCTTATAAGTGATGAAACGGAGGCAGAGGGAGGCTAAATCATGTCCCCAGTCACAGTGGAAATGAACTAGATTCTGACCCTCCTCCTCTCCATTTAGCAGAAGCCTGGGACAGCACTTCATGTCCCACAGCCAGGGTGTACGGTGCTGGGCGGTGGACCTCAGTGGGGCATGTGCTGTCCCTGGGCCTGAAGGGGTGCTGGTGTGTGTGGTGTGGTGTGTGTGTGTGTGTGTGTGTGTGTGTGTGTGTGTGCATGCCTACATCTGTATGGTACTCATTCTTTGGTCTTTGAAGCCAGGTATCCATTCCACACTTGTTCAATGAGTGCCCACTGTGTGCCAGGCATTTATTCTAAGTGCAAACAGTGGTGAACAGGACTTGGTTTCTGTCTTTCCTTCAATCCCCACATCCCCTCTATCCATGAGTCGTGTTGGCACTACCTCTAATAAAACTATCCCATATCTAACGATCACACGCAGGACGCATCTGCCACAGCCAGGAGTGGTCCTTCCAGAGTGCCGATCAGGCCTGTCTGCCATGCTTCAGACCTGACCCTGACTTCTGATGCAGGAGAAGGAAGCCCTACGGGCCTCCAGGACCTCTGACCTCATGCCCCACCCCCCTTCCCTGGCTGCTCTGGCACCTTGGGCCCCGCAGGCTGCCTCTCATGGGCCAGGCTCATTCCATCACAGGCCTTTGTTCTTGCTGCTCCATCTGCTTGAAAAGCTCCTCCCCTCACCCCACCTCTCCCACCTGTGCCACCACTCTCCCTGCATTCAGTTTGAGCATCACCTCCTTACACAAGCCCTCCCTGCTCACCTAGCAAGGGAACCTGCCAACCATTGTCTAATCCTTACCCTATTTCATTTTCTTCAAAACACTTCTCAGTTTCTGAAATTACCTTATTTATTCATTTCTTCACTTTTTTTTTTTCTTATTGTGCTTTATTGACCCAGCCAATCCTCCTCCATGGATAAGCATCCTGAGGGCAGGGCTCTCTGTCTCCCATACTCCTGTGTCCCCAGAGTCCAGCTCATGGGAGATGCTCAATATTTTGTGTATTGAGCAACTGGCTTACAGAGTTTTCATTTTAGTAGAGAAGGGAGATTTAAAAAATAATTAAGAAGACAAATAAAGAAGATAATATCAAATTGAGAGGAAGGTGCTAGGAAGAAATAAAACAGGGTGATAGGATCAGGAGTGATTGGTGTTAAGGTGATCTTTTTTGTTTGTTTATTTTGTTTGTTTTTTAGATAGGATGCTCAAGGAAGGAATCTCTAAGGAGATAGCATTTCATTTCAGATCTAAGTAATGAGAGTAACCACGCTGTGCAGAAAGCTGTATGGAAAGGAAATAGCATGAGCAAAGGGCCTGCGGTGGACTGAGCCTGCCCTGTGCAAGCTACAGAAAGGACGAGAGTGTGGCTTAAGCATAAGCCAGAGTAAGGCAGGGACCAGATCAGGTGGGGCAGGAAGTGTGGCCTGGCTTCTTCTAAGTGCAGTGGGAATAGCCACTGGAGGGTCTTATGCAGTAAACACACACACACACACACACACACACACACACACACACACATTTTGATGTAGGGGGGCGTTTATATACATGGATATGTGTGTGCAGATGTAGATGTATATGTTCATGTGTGTGAATGTATCCTAAGTACATAAGTGTGCATGTGTGTGCATGTATCTTTGTGTGCGTCTGCTTGTGTGTTCAGGATCATCCCTGGAGGTCCATGCATCTGGGCACATGCATGTGAACACCCGCCAGTGCATCTCTGTCTCCCTCTCTTGGACAGATTCTCAAGCTTTGCCCAAAGAAGAAGAGCTCCTCCACATACACCTTCTGCAAGTCAGTGGGCCTGCTGGGCATGCAGTTCCACCTCTTTGAGAATGAGTGTGAGTCTTCGTGGGACCCAGAGATGCAGCAGAGGATGGTTGGGGGGAGTTGAGGGCTGTAGGGAGGAGGGAGGGGCAAGCAAGCCGGCTGCCTCCAGCCTCTCCCGCTGCTGCTCACGGCCCATGGGCCTGGGTCTGGTTTCCAGATTACTCTCATGGCATCACCCTGGCGACCCCGCTCTCGGGCTCTGAGAAGAAGCAGGTACTGCATTTCTGTGCCCTGGGCTCAGACGAGATGCAGAAGTTTGTGGAGGACCTGAAGGAGTCCATCGCGGAGGTGACGGAACTGGAGCAGATCCGGATAGAGTGTAAGAACACCGTCAACCCAGGTTTCCTGAGGTGGTTAGCAGGGCGGGCGGGCCAGCTCCCAGTCAGCAAGGGACAGAGTGGGCTTGTAGACAGGCATGCTCTGCCTCTTTCCCCCACTTTGGAGTGAGTGTGGGGTGAGCCAAGGACCTTCCTGCCGTCCTGAATCCTCCCCGGCCCACTGCACCATCGCGGCTCTCTGTAGCTGCATTGCTCTTCTGTTTCTTCTCGGGTAAAGCGAGGTCAGCTAGAGCTGTGTGTGTGTGCGTGTGTGCACCTGGCCAGGCCGTGGGCTGCAGCTGCGCCCCTTGCAAGTGGGAACTCCGCTGGTTGGACGGGACACTGAGCGAGCTGGCCAAGGCAGGCCTGCAAACCAGAGAGGTCCGGACCCGGCTTCTCTCCCATCAGATTCCCTGTACAGCCTCTTCCCCTGGATCCAGTCCAGGTTCACACACTACATCTGGTTGTTTCATTTCTTTCGTCTGCTTTCATCTCAAACAGTCGTCCCACCTAGTTTTTCAGGGCGTACTTTAGACGAGCCCAGGCCGGTTCTCCAGCTGCCCCTCCCCGTGGTCTTTCCGTTCCTCCAAGGAAAGCCTGGATTCTTGCTGCTCCAATTCAGATGCTTAGAGAACAGGGACTCTGGTTTGCTGGCTGCTTTTTAACTTGTGTCCATTTGCAGGCTTTTCCTGTTTCAGCACCGCTGTGGCTCCAGATAGCCGTTCAGACAAGACTGGGTTCAGAAAGTAAAACAGAAAAGAAAACTAAACTTCAGGTCTGCCTTATACAGCCACTTAGTTGAAAAGTAGTTCTAAAACCATGAAAATGTACCCTGGCTTGGTAGCTCAGTTGGGTGGAGTACCGTCCCATACACCAAAAGGCTGCAGGTTCGATTCCCAGCCAGAGCACATCCCTAGGTTGTGGGTTCAATCACTAGTCAGGGTGCATAAGGGAGGCAACCAATCAATGTTTCTCCTCTCTTTCTCTCTCTCTCAAAATCAATAAACATATCCTCTAGTGATGATTAAAATAAAATCATAGAAATCTACTACACAACAGGAGAGGCAGTGGGAGTTTTTGAGCCAGGGCTGTATTACATAGTATTGCTTTTTAATCAGTGTTTGGGATCACCTACTATGTGCCAGGCAGTTTCTTATATTCCCCTAAACCTCACACAGATGCTGCACAGTGGGTGCATTGTCCCCATTTACCAGATAAGACAGAGACGTTAGCGGCTATGTCCTAGGTCATGCATATTAAAAGCAGAGGAGCTGGAATTTGCATTTGTCTGATTTTGAGGTACTTTCCACTCTGGGAGGAGAACAGGTGATTGGTTGACAATCTCCTAAGAAAACAAGCAAAACTAAATCAAGTTAAAACAAGAAAACTGCACTAGACCACACTATATAACTCCAGTCACTGGGTGGAGGGAGGGTGTGTAAATTCCCTTTCGACACTCGTTGGCCTGCTAGAGCTCACAGTGTAACCAACAGCCTCTTTTCAAGAGGGCTGGGCTGCATGTTCAGAGATACTACCTTGGCCGTTGATGTTGAACATGCTCAAGGACACACCCTGAAAGGGCTTTACTTCTCTCATTGTCAAAATGTCACAGGTGGCTCCACACAGCCCCGGGGAGCCACAGTGGGCCCATGGGCACCAGCCTTGCTGGGAGGGGCACCTTTTCCCATCCACCTGCGAGCAGACAACGTGTATCTCCCACGAGTACAAATGAGTAGACATCGCCGGAATCTGTATGCCAGGAGCTGAATATCCTCTCCTGCTGTCTAGAGGGAAGGGACGTAGGGAGAGACATCTAGCTCTTATTCTTCAGATGAGGAAGAAGGAAAGGCGAGCTGAGGGAAAATGCAGGGCTGGGTGGGGAGGCTGGGAGTCAAGGAGAAAGGAGGAAATGAAAATCAGCCACAGCTACCATTTACTGAGCACCCATTTCCCCAAAGCCGAGAAAAACCCCTCTGCGGGGAGCGGAACGAAGCTCAGTTCAGTGAAAGTATTTCATATTGATTATGCTGTGATTCAGGCAATCACGACAAATGGTTTTAGTTCGGGGGTTTGCAGTCTGTGTCCCTGGATTATAGACAACCAGAGAGGCAGGAAATGGGCCCCATGAGAATAGCTTTAATAAAAGGAACTTGAGTTATGTCTCCTGGAAGAGAGAAGCTGGAGTGATTTAATAATGACTGTCAAGTCTCCAAGGATGGTAACTGGCAGTTCCCTAGCAGCACCCAGAGAACAAGGAGGAACAGGTTTGCAGTCTAGAGAGGAAAATTGAAATTGAGTACCAAACTCAGTTGAGTACCAAGACAGATGCCTGGCCACTCGGGCTGTGCAGCACTGACAGACCCCCTCCTCCCCGGGCACGTGGGTCTCTCCTGGGGAGACTCAGAAGACACTGTGGAAGCACCGCAGGCTGGGCACTCAGAGCCCAGGGGAGCATGGCGGGTAGCCTAGATGTCACCAAAGTCTGCTGTGCCAAGTGCGTCTTACACGTTGTAATGAAAGGTATTTATTGAGCACTTGCCACCGCCAGGTCTTGTTCTAAGTGCCTATATATTTTTTCTCGTGTAAATCCCCTTAATGATGCTTTGAACTGGGCACTGCTGTCCCTCAGGTAAGGAATGAAGAAATTCAGTAACTTGCCCAAAGCTGCACAGAAAGTATCAGAACCAGGATTCAAATCCACACAGCCCTCCTTCCTCTTCTCAACCTCTTCTACAGTCAAGCAGATATTTCATTCCCATATACAGATGAAGAAACTGAGGCTCCAGAGGGTAGTAATTGCCATGAAGTGTGGTGCCAGACCCTGAGGCCCACATTTTGTAGCATGTGTCAAGGATTCGTCCTCTTCCTGCTCTCTCTGCTTCTTCGTTTTTTTTCTTGTGGTTGAGGTTAGGGTCCTCATCCTGCTCTCTCTGTTCATGAGCCTCTCCATTCCTTAGGGGAGCTGGAGAAGCAGCAGGGAGCAAAGACACGCTCCTTCAAGTCTGGAGGAGCCCAGGTGGATCCACAGTTGAAGCAGGGATCGCCTACAGGTGAGCCTTGGCCCTGCTCTGGAGTTTCAGACCCCAGACCTGGATGGCTGGGCCAGGGAGGGCACAGGAGCCACTTACCACCCCTGGGCTTGGGTTCCCGGGGATTTGGGTGAGGGAAGTGCTCGTTTCCATGGCCATTTCTCCATCAAACCCCCAGCAAACTACCCAGAACTATGCGCTCATTAATTCATTCAGGCACCTATTTTTACATGCAACAAACACTTATGAATGCCTGCTGTGTGTCCCGCGCTAAGCACGGCGGAGCCAGGGTCCTAGCAAGACATTGGCTTGAGCCGAGAAACTCCAGTGGGTTTCATACTGGCCCACACCCTCAGTGACGGCCAGGATGCCATGCTGCTGCAACATACGTGCTCACAGGGCGAGTCACACCAGCTGGGAGATGGGATTCATTTTCTAGGCCGGACCGAGGGCTCTTTGAGCTGCATGGAGATGCTCACTGTGATGTCACCTTCTACACTGGAGTTTGACCTGCCATCATGCATTCGTGATTCTCCCCACCCCACGCCCCGCCTGCTTTCAGCCGGCCCTTTCTTTCTGTCAGGTCACAGCTGCTTGTTTCCGCAGCTGTTGAACTCCAAAGCTGAGTCACAGCTGTGAGTGATTCCCTGACAGCCCACTACACACTGTGCAGCCCAGCTGCCTCTCTGAAGCTGCAGCCCTGGTCAGACCAAGTGTGCGTCTCCAGGCCTGTCCCTCCAGGCCCTGTCCCCCAGGCCCTGTCCATCAGGGGCCTCCAAACGCTTGATCCCAAACACTGGCCCAGCTCCCTTTTGTGCTACAGAAAGCAGAGGGATGAGTGCAGCATGGAGCTGACAACCTCTCCGCCCCAGGGGTGTGAGACTAAGAGGGGTTCTGGCAGAGGAGCCCTGGAATGCCTGCTGGGTGGGATGGGCAGGGAAGGAAGATGACTGAGCCAGAAAAAGTCATCAAGTTGTCCCTGGAGGTCCACAGGGTCTCAGGGGCTGTGCCAGGCCGTCATCCACCGTTGTACAATTCCAGAGCCATCATGGGCTCTCCGTTCCAGGCCTTGCAGTGAGTGCTTGTAAGCCTCACTTCACTGAATCCCCACCAGTGGGCCAAGCAGCAGGGATGGGAATAAAGAAGGAACTTGGCCCCTCCCTCACACAAGGGAGCCTGTTTGAAGGAGACCGATGAACGTGGTGCCCACTAATGCCCAGTAGAGCCTCCTTGTGTTTCTGGGAGCCAAGAACCAATGCCAGCTCATAACCAGCCTGCACAGTCCATGTCGGAAGGCTCCACAATGCCCACATTAGACGGAATCTCAGAGATCTTCTGGTCTGTGGAGGCTCAGAGAGGTGTAACATCTTGCCCAGGGTCACACAGCTGGGCTCCCCTGCCAGGCCACTGACCTGGCTGCATCTCAGTCAGGTGTGGCGTGGCACCCAGAGTCTCGCCCACTATGCCCTCTCGTTGTAGGCATGCTCAGTTGGAGGGGTAGGAGGGGTAGGGGTTTGTATCGGGAGGGTGGAGAATGAGCCCTGTGCTCTTTGCATTCAAAGCCAAAAGGGAAGCTGCGCTGGGCGAGAGGCCTTCGGAGAGCACGGTGGAGGTAAGTGGAGGCCTGGTTGCCCCGGTGAGTGGTTCTGTGCCCCCGCTTGTCCTTCTCACTGTCTCTGTTGTTTTTCTTCTCAGGTATTAATCAATGCCTCCCCAGCCCGACTCACCATTTTACCAATTTCAAGAGATACAATTAAAAGTTACCGCTAGCATGGGTAATGCCACTGTTCAGCGCCTAGTTAAGTTGCAGCACTTCCTCCCACCCCCCAGCCTGGCCCAGCTGATTGTCCTCCAAGGCCCAGCTCCCAGACTAACACCTTACAGATGAAGCCCTCCCACACCCCCCCAAGCCCACGCCACCAGCACACTGATCACTGATCCCCCAACACTTGCTGTATCAGAGAACCCAGTATCCTCACACTGCCCCCCTCCCCATGCCTCTTGGACCCTGCCCTCTGGTGCCTCTTGGAGAAGCTGGAGGATAGAGCTTCTCCCTGGAACAGCTGGTCCATCTGGAAAGTGGGCCACAGGGTAGGGTGTGTGCAGGAGAAAATGAAGGAAAATACACTGGGGTTGTCTTAGGGGTTTTCTGGGGGGAGAGCTGATCTCTCTGGAGACTGTCCATGTGAGAGGGAAACCCATCCTCAAGCCACATAGGAAGGACTGGGGGAGTAGCAGCAGCAGCCACTCCTCCCCAGGCACCAAGAGTCACCTGCTTGCCCATGTGAGCCTTGCTGGGCCCCAAACCCCAATGAGCCTCCTCACTCCTTTTCTGCCAAGCCTCCAGGGACCACTAGCTGCTCACACAGACACCTCCTTTCCTACCGCCCTCCCCCCCCAAAGCTGGAGGAGCCCCCAGGAGAGGTCTGGGGAAGGAGCCCTGTCCCCACCAGCCTGACTAAGCTCAGGGAAGCCCCAGGATACCCAGGGGAGCCCAGTTTTTTCTCGCTCCCCATGGCCCCCATCTCCCACACACCTGTGTCTGGAGGAGGCACCTTTACACCGAGGAGCTTCCTGCCCCAGCAGCTGACAAGCCCCCAGGGTGGGTATTCCATCCCCTGCCCCCTCTGCTCCCCATCTTCCTGCAGCTGCCCATTCTCTAGCCTTGCAGATAAACACAAGAAGTTACCAGCCCTCGGGTTTGTTCTGCCAGCCTGCCCGCACCTTAGCTGGACCTGCACAGGGAGGACAAGCACTCTGATGGCCCGTCTCCCCAGAGGGCCATGTGGCTATCTGCAAGGCTGCCACCCCCAGCTAGCCCCAGGGCCCTGCCAGCCTCTGCTCCCTGCACATAGGGCAGCCTCGCTGCCCCGCCCTCTCAGCTGGACCCTGAGCTCTTTTGTCCTCTGCCCTCTCTCTGTCATTCTTCATTGCCTGGCCAAGCCCCTCTGGCAGGCGCTTCTCCATCTTCCGGGCTGCTACTCATGTTCCATCCTCAGTCAATATCTCTCTCTCTCTCTCTCTCTCTCACTCTCTCTCTCTCTCTCTCTCTCTCTCGCTCTCTCTCTCCTTTCTTTCTTCAGCAGGGAGGTGAGAAGGGGGTCAGAATGAGAAAATGTTTTGCTGTCACTTCCTGCTTTTCACTTACTATTAAAGATAAGGGATCAAGCTGGGGTGGGGAGGAGGGAGGTGAGGCAATGGAGGTTGGATCAGAAAGGGGAGGTGGAGAGGAGGGGCAGGATAAGGTCCAGAGCTGTGGGCTATATGGGGGAAGCTGGGGAGGAGGAAGAGGGCTCAGCGAGTCTGGACTGGGGCAGCTTGGCATTTGCCTGGGGATGGGGCAACTATAGTCTCAGGGGGTGGGGGAGCAGAAGAGACACAAGCCCACCCCTGCTATCTTAGCCACTTTTCTCCTGGGAAATAGGTCAGAATATGAGCAGGTGGGGAAGGGGGCTTGTTCCCCACTGCCCCCAGCAGCAGTGGACAGAGGCCTTCTGCCCGACTGAGGGCCCCAGAGGGCTCCCCAGGAGGGAAGTGGCCCAGCCACACTCTCTGCCCACCCTGTGTCTTGGCAGGGCAGTGCAGGGCTCAGGGGTCCCTTCATTAGTTTGGGGGGATCTCAGGCCTGGAAAGTGCTGCCAAGGCTGGAGGTTGAGAAGGAAGAGTAAAGACTGTAACATGCTGAGCATGGCTGGGGACTTGTGACTATGGAAGGGCAGAGAGATGGGGCTCGGAGCTGTGGAGAGGGACACAGTCCGCTGGGAGAGGGGACCCAGGAAGGGGGGTCCCTGAAATTGCACCTTTTGCCAATAAATATGGTTAAGATCTGCTGGTTAGGGCCTTAAGATCGTTTTGGGCTGGTCCTTCCTGGTCTAGGCCTGGGGATAAGGTCCCCTCCCCGTAGCCTGGATTCCCCTGGGCTTGGAGCAGCCTGTCCTGGGTGGTGGTTCCAAGGACAGTAGAAAACATCCTCAGAGAGCAGGGGCTTGGCCACCCCCAAAGCGCTCAGGTGTCGGGAGGGGGTTGTAGTATCTAGAGACTTTCGGGGTGAGGAATTAAAGCCCTCTCCTTCCAGAATCCTCTAGCCTCTCTTCCACCCATTTCCTCCCCCTCCCCCTGCTAGCAAGAAGAGGCCAGACTGGTTCATAGTGATCTCCATAGCCTGAGGGAGGGGGCCACCTCCTTATTCCCCACCTAGGACATAAAGATTAGAGTCCTTTCTGGGCACCCCCTCATGCAGCAGAATAAGTTTAACCAGGATCCAGGTTGGGCCACAAAGGCAGCTGGGGATCGAACTCTGGCCTTTGCTCTCTGGGCGGCTCTTGAATGTGTGGTCATGGCCTTGGGAGGCTGGGGGCGGAGGGAGGTGCAGACACCCCTCAGGGTCTCTGGCATTCCGGGGTTTGGGTGCCTTCGTGATGTCTACAGTGACCATGAGGCTTCCCCTCTAACAAAGCTAGAGGAAGGAGAGGGCTGGAAAGTCTCAGGGGCTTAACCCTGTCCCTGAGTCCTCCCTTGGCTCTCAACACACCTGGGAGGCGGGGAGGGCACAGAGACCCTTACCCCAACTTTTCAAGCTCAGAAGCTGGTAGAGGGGAAGGTGGGGAGAAGTTTACTCATAGCCCAAAGCCACCCAGCAGAGCCATGAGTCAGGCTGCAGAGCGATGCAGAACCTGAGTGAGTCTATGTTCCAACCGCCCCTCTCACAGATGAGGAGACTGAGGCCGAGAGAACTGAAGCTGCTCATAGTTGATGGCAGAACACATCAGTCTCTTGACTGCAGGGTGGAAACCTCTATTAGCTGCCAGTTTTCCTCTGGTGGAGAGATGGGGAGTGGGTTGAGGTGAGGGCTGAGAGCCCCTCATGGGCATAGGAGCCAGGGAAGGGGAGAAGGGAGGCTCAGGGTAGCTAGTTCTAGTAGCTGGGAATTAGTCTTGTAACATTTCATGCTTCTCTGGCTGTTTCTAAACTAGGTGTCAATTCACAACAGGCTTCAAACGTCCCAACACAACTCCGGGCTGGGGGGCGAGAGGAGATCTCCGGTGCCACCGCCAGACCCGCAGCCTAGCCCCCTGAGAGAGCAGCCCCCGCCGTTGCCGCCATCACCACCCACGCCCCCAGGGACCCTGGTTCAGTGTCAGCAAATTGTCAAGGTCATTGTCCTGGACAAGCCCTGCTTGGCCCGCATGGAGCCCCTGCTAAGCCAGGCTCTCTCCTGCTACGCCTCTTCCTCCTCTGACTCCTGTGGCTCCACACCCCTGGGCGGCCCCGGCTCCCCGGTCAAGGTCATCCACCAGCCCCCGCTGCCCCCACCCCCACCCCCCTACAACCACCCTCACCAGTACTGCCCTCCAGGCTCCCTGCTGCACAGGCGCCGCTACTCCAGCGGCTCCAGGAGCCTGGTGTAGACTGTTCCCCACTGCTGCCCCAGGGGGCTGCCACCAGGGTCCCTGGGCTGTACCCAGGAGACCCTGCTGCCCCTTCACTGATCCCCACACCCTGGCACGCTGTGTTCCTGGTCACCATCACCATTGTTTTGAAAAAGAACCCCAATCCCTGGCACCTGGGTTTGCCTCACTGGACATGCTTCCCTTCCTCAGTTGAACACCCCCTCTCTTAAATCTGGAGACACCACTGCACCCTCCTGGGCCCTGCACAGCCGCATGGCCCGGCCTCCTCCTCCTCCTGCCACCACTCACCACGTGGACCATGGACTGCAGGGGACAAGAACTGAGGACCTACCCAGCTTCTGGGTCCTGAGTCTGAGTCTGTTGGGCCCTGGGCCTCAGGCTGGGAGGGTGGTACAAGGGGCTGGGAGCCAGTACCCAGCACCGGACAGAAAGTGGCCTGGCTCCCCGCTCAGCTCTAGGTGCTGCACTGAGTGGAGGAGAGTTGTCCCTGGATCCCTGGAGGGGGTGTGAGGAGGGGTCTTTTTCTGCTGCACCTGCCCCGCCCCCTACGACTGGCAGACGCAGGAGGTCTATCTGTCCCCAAGGATGTTGGTTGTCCTGACCATGTCCTCCCCCTCCTCCCAGGGCCTGCCCTTTCTCTGGAGCTGGGCCCTGTCTGTCCAGTGCTGCGCAGACTCCAGGAAAGCTTTGCGAAAGGGAGGGAGGAAGGGGACCCGTCTCAGCTCTCTCTAGGTCAATTCAACCGGCTGTGAAACCATGAGGTCATTTATCTAAAATGAATCTTTTTAGGGTTTTAGTTCCCCAGCCCCAAATAACCCCCTTGCCAATGCAAAATGTGCACCGGGGCCTGGAATAAGGGGACCTGGAAACAGAGTGGTTGGTTTCTTCCCCTGTGGCAGTGGAGACAGGGAGGAGGGGCCATGGGGCAAATGCAGCCTGAGGAGGTGGATTGGGAGAGCCAGGGTCCCTCTCGCGTGGCTTCCGTGGCCTCCACAAGGGATGTGGATGCAGAAGTGGGCAGGAGAAGCAGGTGCTCCACAGGCACTTGCATTTCCCCTGCTGCCATCCCAAACTTGCCCCTCGCCTTTAAACCTCCCAGCTTCCCACCTCCCCCTGGAAGTCACTAGGCCCACCTCCTGGAGAGTGCCTGCGCCCTCAAAATTGCAAAGGAGTGCATAGTGGGTCTCACCGACCCCCCTCAGGGCCAAATAGCATTGGGAAGTCAACCTTTAGGTGACCCCACAGAGCCTGGGCAGCCCCCTCAAAGGCCTCAGAAGATACCAGGGCCCCAGTCACGCAGATTCCAGTCCTGGGCCATCATTCCAGTGCTGTCCTTCTTCGAGCTCCCCTCCTACTTGGAGCCCATTATCAAAATGTCCCCAGAGGTGGAAGTGAACGTGGGTCAGGTCTAAAGTGAGTGTGCTTCTCCGTGACCCTACCCCACGCCCCAAATGCAGTGCCCTGGGCCAGCTAGGGGACCCCGATTCTTCTCCCGCGCTCAGAGCTTCTAGATGACCTGGTTTCATGTGTATGTGTGTGGTCACCAAACGTCATTATGGCGTCACCCAGTGAGTTTATTTCTAGCCCTGTCTTTGTCAACCTGGGATCCGTAACTTGTGACCAATTTGCTGTCTCCTCGTGTGGCTCCCCAGCAGAGCTGCTTTTGTCCTTGTTGTCCTGGTCCTTCTCTTGTGTCTTTACTGTAACAAGGACACTCTAATCAGAGCCTTTCAGAACAGAGTGGCTGACAGATGGGACCACAAATTCTGACATTTCTAATGCCTGTGGCCAGGGCAGGGATCGCCCGTAAAGAGTGCCAGCGGAGAGCAGGAGCAGAGTTGGGGTGGGAGTGAATGAATCTTGAATAAGGGGGCCTGGAAATAGAATGGAAGTTAATGGGTGGGCAGCAGGGACTATGAGTTATGAAGGAAGGGGGTGGGGGGTGGAGGTGGCTAAACCTGATTATGGGATGGGGACCATGAATGCGAGGGGCTGGTGAGGAAGCAGCAGTCCCTCCCGTCAGGCCCCTTGTCACTGCCCACGTAGTGCTTCTCATTGACAAAGTGCTCTTCTCCCTGTCAGTGGGCATGACAGCCCTGGCCCCTTCCTCCCACCTCTGCTGCAGCCATGACTCTCTAGACAGAACCTCAGAGGTCTTGGGGATGGAGCACACAGAGCATTTCTATGAGGACCCGGATGCTCGGGGACTGGGGCTTGCCCCCAGGCACTGCGGTGGCTTCCCTGGGCCCCCTGGCAGCACTGGGAGTCCTGGCCTAGGAAGCAGACCAGCCTGGGCTCTGCAGCACAGGGCCCAAGCCTGAGCTGTGAGGCTTGTCATCCCCAGTGGCCTGGGCAAGGTACAGCTGGCCCTCCTCACTGTTAGGAAAACAACTCCCAGTGTCTGCATCCCCCCTCCCCTGTTCTGCCAAAAGGCTAAGGCTAGGACCCCCTCTGTCCCCACCCCCAGAACCTAGCCCCCCAGAAACCTGGGACAAGCCTCCTGCCCTTGCAGAGGCCCCGCTGGAGATGCTCATGGGGCGCCCTGCTCTCCCAAGGCTGAGGGCAGTGGAGTGCTGACTGAGCCCCGGACACAGCCCCAACATGGCCCCACTCTATCAACCCTCTAGGCCTTACTTTGGGGGGCCTGAGCCCCTTTCTCAATGTTATCCACTTGGCTCCAGAATCAGGAGTGGAGACGAAATGAGCTTTTCCATCCACTTTTGGGCAAGTCCCACCTCCAGACCTGGAGCGAGGCCCTGCCTGGGCAGCTTGACCTGGAAGCCTGCCTGCCTGCCTGCTTGTGTC
This sequence comes from Corynorhinus townsendii, assembly GCA_026230045.1. Classification (NCBI taxonomy): domain Eukaryota; kingdom Metazoa; phylum Chordata; class Mammalia; order Chiroptera; family Vespertilionidae; genus Corynorhinus; species Corynorhinus townsendii. Next base: position 126,322,452 of record JAPDVU010000003.1, on the reverse strand, counting down.
CAAAGGCACACATGTCTAACGCCCCGGGCCCTTGACCCCACTCCACCCCACCTGATCCCTGTAGCCTGCCAGAATGTCTCTTGTACCCGCTAGCTGCTGTGATAACCATCTGTCTGTCTGCCCTGTGTTCTGCTGTGCGTACCTCCCTGCTGCACCTCCTCCCTGCAGACACCCCTCACTCTGTTGGAGAGAAACCTCTCTAGGGAAGGTGGGGTGGCTGCACCCAGCAACTAATCCAAATGGCAAATATTTTGTAACAAAATAGCCCAGAGGTATTTTATCTGTTCAATTCATAGAGTTTTAGAGATTATATTGAAATATGTCACTTGAGCAAACTGTGTCGGTTGTGTGTGTTTTGTTTTGCAAGAGGGAGGGTCCACCTTCACTCAGAGCATCTAATTGGGAAGGGTCCGAAGCAAGAGGACAGTCTGATGTTCTAAGCCTTGGGGTCTTTCAGGGACAGCGGGGCTGCCAGGCTGTTCTTCTCCGGCCATAGGCATCACCCCTTTACCCCAGGGTGACACCCTTCTGAACTATGCTGTGACACGACCAGGAAGCCCTGTCTTAAGTTAACGAGACTTGGATATGGGGGGAAGGGGTCACTTGATGGGTGAGCACAGGGTTGGAGCTAGGGGTGCAAGGCCCACTAAAACACACACACACTCAGCTTTGAGCCAATTGAGAGAGCAGGTTATAATGGGGACCAGGGGTACTTTTGGAGGAGGGATCACCGTGACGGCCAGTGTGCACCCAGCAGAGTGAGAGATGGGGGCCAGCAGCCCATGGGCCCTCTTGGCTTTGTCATGGGAGTGAGGGCCTGTTGGGAGTTCAGGGTCCCATTGACCATGCTGGGTCATCACCCTTAGGTGACTCACCAGACATCAGTTCCAAAAGCCTGACCTAATCATAGCGTGTGCTGTGACAAACCCTGGGGTATACAATTCTGATGGAGGCGGCGGTAGACCCTGGTGAAAGGATTGGGGGAATATTGTTGGGGAAAGTGCATGGAACCATAGAGTGCAATGGAGCGAACGTTTACCGAGCCCCACAGTGTGCCAGGTGCCCTGCTGGTTGCCGGAAGGGATGCCAAGGCTCTGCAGAGGGACACAACAGCAGCCAAGTGGCTGTAAACCAGAAGAGCAGGCTTACACCAGGTCGCTTGGAGAGCGTTCACAGCTGCGTCAATGCTCAGATCAGGCTCCACAACGGGCTTGACACAGAGTGACCTCTTCTGGCTGCAAGAGAGGAGAGCCTTCCAGCCAAGCTGAGGCCACAGGCACCGCCTGTGGGAGAAATGCAGCTGGCCGCCATGGCTGGTCCAGTGAGGACCACACCCAGCTCCCCTGGCAACTGGAATCTCGATAGCTCCGCAGGCTGGGTCCCTTATTCCCTTAAAATGAAAGGAAACCCGACCTCACCCTCCTTCCAGAAAAAGGGAAATTCCAAGAGAAGCCTGGAGCCAGCTATGACTGTCACATCCTGGGAACTCTCTGACCCCCGGGAAGCTGAGCTCTAGCTCCTTGAGAGCACCCCTGAGGGGACCAGCTCGGCTCAGGCCTGGGAGGACTAAAGCTCAAAGGACCTGCTGCCATCTGTGTGGGATGTGGAGTGGTGCCACCATCCCCCCAGCCCCTGCCCCTGACAGAGCCCCCTGGGGCCCCAGGCGCTCTGTTCCATCTGCCACAGGGATGGAGAGTTACGACCTGTGGGGCTCCCTTATAGTGACCGTTTAGATCGGAAACTCAGCTGCTGACTTGGAATGTTTCCAATAAGGCGCTTGGGATTTCCGGGCTTCTGGTTGAGAGTGATGGGCCAGAACATGAGGCCAGTGCTAGAAATCAGGGAAACGCAACCAGCTCATGAACACCTGGGGTGTACCAGGTGCTGGTCTAGGTGTCGGGATAGGCCCGGAATGTGACAAGCCATGCCTCTGCCCTCAAGTTCCCACTGGGTAGTGCCCTCAGAAATCAACAAGCAGACCCGCTACTGTCACACAGATGGTGGTGCAACAGGGATGCTGCAGGGATGGAGAGTGAACCAGCAAGAAAGGTCTCTCTGAGGGGGCAGATTCCACAAGGCAAAGGTCAGGTTCCAGAGCAGGTGAGCCGTTCAGAGACCACCTCTAGGGAAGAGTCTGCTAAGGACTATTTCCTGATGTATGAATTTACTTACGTGAAAATTCTTACTAAATCTTACTGAGATGCATTTTACAATCTCCTTTATTAAGAAAATAATGAAATTGGGCTTCTGGAAAACCCAGGGCAGAGGGTCACCACAATCAGTGGGGAAGGAAGGGTCTGATAGCAGCAGGCTGGCCACTGGAGAAGGCAGGTGGGTGAGGTAACATCAAAGGCTGGACTGCAGCAGGAGGAGCCAGACCAACTAGACCCCAGAGGACAAATTCCAGCCGTCAGGACAAGCTGTCAGGGCAGCTCCTGATCAGGAGGCACCACCAGGGTCTGGTGGGCCTTCAGGAGGCCCTCTGTCCACCTCCTCCCACCCCCCCAATCCAAGCAGGTCAGGTTTGCTATTTAAAATAATAACAGGGTGGACTTCATAGCCTAGTACCCACTGGCTCCTGGGACTGGCAGCTCTTCACAGCTCAGCGGGAACAATGTGAAACTGTAGTAAGACTGACATCCCCTGCAGCAGGCCTGCGAGGGCCTTGGCCTCGCACCCCGCCTCCTTCCCCAGCCTCCACAGGCATGCCTAATGGATCAAGCTTTCCAGGAGTCACCATCAATCAATGTACATCGACACCCAGCATGAAATTAACTTGCCACCCGGCCCTGTCACCCTGTCATCCTCCTTGAGCCACCTTGAAGGCAGGCGTTTCGGAAGCTGTGAGACCGCGAGCCTAGGAAGGAAAGCTAGGAACGGCGGCAGGGGATGCTCAGGCCCGGCTCAAGCCTCAGATTGCTCGTGGAAAGGGCTTTGCTTTGCTCCTTAGCTCAGCAACGCTCTGCTCCAGGGATGCTTAGGGCTGCTTCCTGCTAGGACTCACCACTCTGGCAGCTCTAGCTCACCTCACTTGCTCCACTCACCTCCCACCAGCTCCTTCTGCTCTGACCAGAGATGGAGCCCCTGAGGTACAGATGGCAGCCAGTCACAGCTGCAGATCAGGAATGCCAGGGAGAAGTCATCAGGGGCTCTCCATCCCGGGGCAAAGCGTGGCCTAGAGAGGCCACACCCAGCTGTGGGAGAGACCCTTCATGAGGCAGGGGAAGTGTTTCCTCCAGGAGGAGGTGAGGCCCAGACAGAGCCCAGTGGCCTGGAGTCACAGGCTGGGTCCTTATCTGCTCCCCATCCCTTCCCAGAAAGGTAGTCCATCCCAGCTCTGAGCCAAAACTGGTCTTACTGGGAAAATTCCATTCCGGAAGAGGCTGCAGGATGAGGGAACTGGGCTCAGGAGATGGGGAGGAGGGATGGGAATTCTTTCCTCCTTGCAGGTCTGGATGGCTTCTTTCCCTAGAGAAACAAGCACCCTAACCCCACTCACCAGCCCCTAGTACCTCAGTGCTTCCTGCTCCCATAACCCTAAGGAACCTCCAGGCAGGCTCTGGAAAAACCGTGGGAACCAGCTGCAGGGAAGGCCAGGGACCACCAGGAGAGCGGGCTCCTGTTCCCATATTCTCAGCTGCCCTGGACAGACTGCTGCCTTCCACCCTGCGATGAACCCCAATCCCCTTGCCTTCCAAGACATCTGGGCTAGGAAGTATCTCCCTCCCTAACTCCACAGAGAACAGAGGCAGGGCGTAAGGGAGCCCTTTGCACTAGCACAGGGAGCCCCCGAATTCCTGAATGCCAGACTTGGGAACAGACAGGTTAGTTAGTCCTACTGCTTCCTTTTATGGCTAAGGGAACTATTTCACTTAAGAAGACACAAAAAGAACAGCAGAATAATCCCAAAGTAAGTAGGAGGAAGGAAAAAACAAAGATGAAAGCAGAAATAATGAAATAGAAAATACATATACAATAGAAAAGGCGAACAAAACCGAAAGGGAGTTGTAAGAAATGACTAATAAACTTACAAGCCTCTGATAAGACTAATATGAAAATAGAATCAGCACAGGTAAATAACAGGGGGACATGCTAACTACATTGTGGAGATAAATTTAAATAGAATACTACATACACACTAGAAACCTATGACAGTGAGTTTGAAAACCTTCACAGAATGAACACTTTCCTAGAACAATATCTTAACAAAACTTGCTCAAGAACAGATAGAAAATTTGAGGTGTAACCCCCCTAAAGACATTGAAATGTGTAGTGAAAAATCTACCCACACACCTCCCCCCTAAAAAAGACTCACAATACCAGGCCAAATGATTTTACAAAATTCTACTGTGCAGTCAAAGAGCAGATAGTTTCCATCTCTTATTAACTCTTTCAGAGAAAAGAAAAAGAAAGAAAATTTCCAAACTCCTTCTTATAGGTGTAGTGTAACCTTAATAACAAAAACTAAATCAGGCAAGGACAGTGTGAGAAAGGAGCATAAATACAAAATTCTAAACAAATTGTGAAGAAACTGAATCTAGCCCTAACCGGTTTGGCTCAGTGGATAGAGCGTCGGCCTGCGGACTCAAGGGTCCCAGGTTCGATTCTGGTCAAGGGCATGTACCTTGGTTGCGAGCACATACCCAGTAGGGGGTGTGCAGGAGGCAGCTGATCGATGTTTCTTTCTCATCAATGTTTCTGACTCTCTATCCCTCTCCCTTCCTCTCTGTAAAAAAAAAAAAAATCAATAAAAAAATATATTTAAAAGAAAAAAGAAACTGAATCTAGCATTGAATGACTAGCAAGGAAAAATGGTGCACCATAATTAAGTTGGGTTTGTCCCAGGAATTAAAAGATAGTTAAATATTAGGAAATTTATGAATATAACTCACCACAATAACAGATTAAAGGAGAAAAACAATATGATCTTCTCAATAAATGCATAAAAAGCAATCAATAACAGTCAACACTTTTTAAAATTGAGATATAATTGACATATGCCATTAGTTTCAGGTATTCAACATAATGATTCAATATTTCAGGGGTCCTCAAACTACGGCCAGCGGGCCACATGCGGCCCGCCGAGGACATTTATCCGGCCCGCCAGGTGCTGCTGCCTGTCCTGCTTAGCAGCCGACTCGTCCCGGGACCGCAGTGCGCATAGGAATTTGTTCATAGTTTTTTTTATAGTCCGGCCCTCCAACAGTCTGAGGGACAGTGAACTAACTCCCTGTTGAAAAAGTTAGAGGACCCCTGGATATATTGTGAAATGATCATCACAGTAGTCTAGTTACCATCCGATCAACACGTATTCTTTCAAAAAACAAACAAAACAAAAACAGAAACATTGGAACAGAAGAAAACTTCAGAGCTTAATAAGTGATATTTTTCAAAAATCTATGTCAACTATTACCCTTAGTAATAATTCTAATAGTTAAATGTTAGAATTCCTTTCAAAATTAGGAAGGAGACAAGGATGCTTCCTACCACCACTTCTAGTTACCAAGTGAAGGAAGACAAGAAAAAACTGAAAGGAATGATGATCAGAGAAATTAAGTTGTCATCATTTCCGACAGTCTGATTATCTATGTAAAAAGCTTAAAGAATCAAGAGGTAAAAGTGTTAGAATTAATACAGAGGAGAAGCCTGCAGCGGGCTAGGAGCTGTTCCTCTGCCCGATGTGCCCTTCTGGCCTCTCTGTCCTCGTCCCTGCCTCCTCTGGGACCCTCCTCTCAGCAACAGACCCCGCTTCCTCCTGCACTTGCCAAGCACCCACTGGACCAGGGAGGGTGCCGGCCACCTTCTCAGACCCCTGTGGAGTGGAGACGGAATGAGTGGCGCCTGGAGCGATGGTCCACTGACGTGGCACTCGGGAGTTGTGGCCTCAGGCCCTTGGCTACACTGCAGTGGCTCTCCGCGGGTCGGTGACATGGTGTGTGCAGAGAAAGCCCCGGAGTGCAATTGCATCAGGAGTATTGGCTGGACTCTTGCTGCAGCCATGGGGTTGGGCACTGGCCCTGTGGAGGAACCCAAGCCATCAGAGCCTCTCTCTCTATCTGTTGCTTCACCTAGAATGATGTGCCTTGCCTCCCCAACCTGTCAACCCATCAACTCCTCAGACCCCAGGAGCAGCCACCTGACTGCTGGTCGTCACACTGGAAGGAGAGCATGCTGGCATGCAAGGTGCCAGGACCCAGGACACCAACCCACTTCAGCCTCATTTGACCTGCCAGGCTTGGCCCCCACCATCCTCTGCTGTCCTCCCCACCATCTTTTGTATTGATGGGTGGTTAACAAGCTTTCACCCTTGTCAAGTCCAATCAGCCCTTGTTACTTCCCTGAGCAGCTAAACCTGCAGGGAAGCCAGTGCTCTGGGTCACCAGGGAGAGAGGCTGGCAGTCCTCACCTGCCTCAGTGCAGGGAGGAGAGGGCAAGGCCCAGGGTCCAGAGGGCTATGGAGGGTCAAAGTGTTAAGGACGTGGGAGAAAGGCAAAGGGCTCAGACAGGACGAACATCAGCGAGGCCTCCCTTCCTACAGTGCTGAGGGACAGTGCTCTGATGAGGGGCATACCCTGACCTCAAAAAAGGGCAATTCTTGTACTTAGGGAAGCCAAGGACCCATATTAGGTATCTACTACTGCTGAATAAATTACTCCAGAACTCCGTGGCTTACACAATATACATTGATTATCTTTCATGTGGGTCAGTGATTCAGGGCCCACCTGGTGGGTGTTTTCTGGCTCAGGGCCCTTCATAAGGTTGCAGTCGGCATCAGCCAGGCCTACAGTCATCTGAAGGCTTGACAGGGGCTGGGGGATCCACATCCACAGTGGTCATTCACCTGGCTGACCAGTTGGTGATGGCTCTTGGCCGGAAGCCTCAGCTCCTTCCACATGGGCCTCTCTATGGGGCTGCCTGAGTGTCCACGTGGCGTGGCGATCAGCTTCCCCCAGAGGAAGTGACCCAAGAGATCATAGAAGCCATAGTGCCTTCTGTGACCTAGCTGCAAACGTCCCTCACTCATCCTCCATCTGTGCTGTGGGTCAGGGCATGAATAGCAGGAGGGGAAGATCTGGGGTCCTGGGGGAGAAGGAGGCAGGGTGGGCTGAAAGGTTCATCCAGGAGCTCCTTCGTGCCCTGGCTATTTCAGGGCGAGGTGCCAGCCTCTCCAGTGAGCTGGGCATAGTCCTCTGATTATGATGTTTCCCCGAAAACCACAGCCTGGCTCCTTCCTCCCAAATGCACACCTCTCTCCTCCTGGCCTCCTAATCTATGTCCCTGTGACTCCCAGATGATTCTGTTCCTTTTTCCTGCCCCAAATCTTATTCCTGTAACCTTGCCACTCGCCACGGCAGCTAAGAGTTTACAAGGCTAACAGGCCAGGCGGCTTACATTCTCCTTCTCTCTGATGGGGGTGGGAGGAGTTCTGACCTGAGGACCAAGGCTGGCAACCCCGGACAGCACTAGGATGAAATAGGTGGCAGTGGATGCTTCCTTTCCATGGGAGCAGCAGACATGAGACTCACAAGGTGGTCTGGACCTGGAGGGTGGTTTGGGAGGTCAGCGAGAGGTGGAGCCCAGCAATACCTGGAGGCCCCAAACTAGAGCCAGGCCCTCTTTTGTGGGGACCCTGCATGGAACCAGGTGGGAGAAGCTATAAAAGTAGGATGCCAGGCTAGATAGGGAACAATCTACCCTGGCCAGGTGCCCTTCCAACCTAATCCACACAGACCGCGGTCTCACACATGGGAAGTCCATTCATCAGGGGTTGGGTCTCCAATCTCAGTGGAGTTCAAGGCCCTCTTCAGTTCCCTAAGCTCTCCTGGCTTGGAGGTAGGGAGTAGAGAAGGCACAGAGCATTCCTTCGCTTACTCCTCAGCTCCCACACAGGCAACCCACATGCTGGATGGAAAGGGGGCTCCCAGTTGAGATAAGAGGGGAGAGTCCAAACCCAGGTTCAGCCTTGCCAAGGGGAACGTAGGGAAGAGCCAAGGTGAGTGGTTGGGGGCTGCAAACCCCAAGACCAGCAGCCTTGGCGAGTCAGCTCCACAGGGAGCCCAGCCTGGGAGTGGCGGGGGGTGGGGGGGTGCTTGGGGGGTGGGCGTGGTTCCCAGGAGGAGCTCGGGCGCTGAGAAAAGCCAGACAGTCTCAGCCTCACAGGTGGAGGAGCGCCACAGTCAGGTTAAATACTTTTGCCTAAAATAAAGGGAAGGACGGGGGGCGAGGAGGAGGGGCGCATTCCTAGGCACATCTGGATGAACTGGTGGGGTTGGAAGGTAGAAGTGATCCCAAACATCAGAAAACCCAACAGAGGTCTTTGTGGCTGGGCCACTGGTCTAGACTTCAGGTCTAGCTTTGAAAGTAAACTTGTCCGCCACCCTTCTTTGGGAAAAGGAAGAGCCTGGTGGGAGGTGGAGAACTGACCAAGATTCAAAGGTTACCGAGTGGGAGACCCACAAATGAACAAGCCAGAGTGCTGGTTGTCCCAGGACTGCCTTCTTCTGAGGCGCTGGGACCCTGAGAGTGTTCCCCTTGGTTCCCCTCTGCTCAAGCAAAGGTTCTGGTTCCCTGCCTGGCCCACAGGTCTTAGTCCTTCCCCTGGGGCACAGGTTAGGAAGTCAAATGCCTTTAGACTCAAATGTGTGAAAAGCTCAGGTTTGGCTAATTTGGAGCAGTGGAGACTGCAGCAAACTGGAGAGTACCTAAAAGCATATGATAAAAAATTTTTTTAATATCATACTGGCCAAACAAATCATAGCTGCCAGATTAGGCCTCTGGCCACCAGTATGAAACCCAGCCTAGATGAGATGGAAACAAGCCCAGCTAACCCCATACCCGTTCTGTGTGCACATATGTGCATGTACACACACACACACACACACAAACACCCACACACACACCGTATCAGTGCTCTGGGTACTTTAAAGCCCCAATTGCTGTTCCTTGCCCATGTTGTGAGTGGGCTCCTATGAGCTATGAAGCTGACAGGAAGTCCCTTTCCCCAATGCCCTGTTTCCTCCAGCCCCAAGCCACCCCTCCAGATCCTTTGGACTCACAGGCCCTGGGGGCTCTATACTGAGTGCTCCCAGCAGTCCCAGAGCCAGAGCAGAGACCTCCTACGACAGCCTGTGAGTTTAGAGCCAAGGGGTCTGGCGGATTTATGTGAGGTGAGGAAGGTGGGAGAGGATGCTAGTGTCTGTGAACAGTCTGCAGAGACAGAGAGACAAATTCAGGACCCCGTGAACTGGGGAGAGCTTGTGCCCCACCATTGTGCAGACCTGCCCACAACAGAAAATGCTGCCCCCCAGGCTGACAGAGCCGAGGTGTGGGTGACAGCAGATAGCTGAGAAGCCTGGCTGGCTGCCCACCTGTCCACTGAGCTGGCTGCCCCAAAGCAAACTGTCTCTCTAGGAGAGTCCCACCAGGGTCATGGGGAGAACGGTGAGGGAAGTATTTGGGTTCCAGATGGTGAAAGTTGACAGGGAAGGAGAGCTGCTCAGCTTGTCCATCCACCCTGAGGACAGGGTGAGGGTGCTTTCCTTCTGTTTATGAAGGGTGCTGAGGAGATCCTGACAGGAACCTGGGGAAGCGGCACTGCTCCCATTGCCCACCAAGAGGCAGCAGAGAGCACTGTGCCAGCCTCAACTAAGGCTCCCCAGTCTCATCAGTGAGTGTGCTCTGACTGAAGCCGTTTCTCCATCCCTTCCTCCTGTACTCACTTCCTGACCCACTGACTGTCCAAGGAAGGTGAACACAGGTGCACGGAGCAGTCCAGAGGAATGCAGAAGCAGACTGTCAGACCCAGGACTCTGGACATCTGCTCGTGCCCAGTGTGACAGCGCACTTGTTCTTACAAGTGAAAAGTGCCTACATATCTGGGCAAAGGGTGGTGAGTGATCCGAGGACAGCTGGGGCTGTTGGAGATGGAACTCCCCATGGCCAGATCATATTTTTACTCCAGCCACTAGTCACTTGCTCTGGATGACACCCACCTACACATAATTCTCCCCAGGTGACTTCCTTTCTTCCAGCTCTCAGGTCCTGCCCCAGGAAACTATCCTGAGTGGCCTACACCACCTCCACTCTCTCTCCTCACTTCCTTCTGAACACAAGTCCTGCCTTCCACCTCCACAAAGCCTTCTCCGGCCAGAGAAGGACCTGCGTGATCTGGTAGGGATGGGGAAAGGAGCACCCCCCACAGACACACACACACACCTCCCTCTCTGTTTGAGACCTGAGGGCTCTTGCAGGCCCCAAGCCCGCCCCTGTGGGAGGAGAGATAGAAAGTGTCAAGAATGAAGGGTCTAGGGAGGAAACCTGGTCAGATGAGTAGGGGCTGGCAGAGAAAATACTATGGTGAGGGCACCACTCCAGGAAGAGCTGCTCACCCCTTCACAGAAGTGACCTCTCTCCCTCCTACCCCAAGACAGAATAACTGAACAGGTATGGAGTGAGGTAAAGAAGGCAGCACATGGGGCAGGCGACCCACACATGCTTGGTTATTAAGGCAGGAGGGAGTAATGGGGGGGCACACTGGCGGAGAACCAGAGGACCATGTTCTAGTCATATCTCTGGTGCTGAGGAACTGTGTGAATTTGAAAAAGTCTCATTGGTCCTCATTCATGAAGTCAGGGATTTGGACAAAAGCAGGATGGCAAGTGAAGCTGCCTGGAGCACTATATTTGGAAGAACTATGAGGGGGAAAGAATTGGTGATCCATTAGCAATGTCTATCTTGGACATAGGACACAGTCCAGGCATCATTTGTAAGTCCCTTCCATTTGAACGCTCCATGAGTGGATGACAACATTTGAAGAAGAGTGTAGCACTAGCACTGCCCCTAGGAACACTGGGAGAGACTGCCACCTGGAAAAGTCGATGCAATGATGGCCTGTGAAGATCTGCCTCCTGGATGATTCTCTAGTCCCCTCCCCCTGGACTCCAGAATGCTACACCTAGTGAGCAACCCCCTCTAACGGAATGTCAGAATCCAACATGGTGTATTCAGTGCCACTTCCAGCACAGTGTTCCATCGTGCTCTCTGAATCAGATCATGATGTGTATTCCAATTGGCACTATATTCCAATGTACAAATATAGTAAACTCTAACAGGAAACATCCCTGCAGTGGGAGATCCTCACAATGTAATGTGCTGTAATCAGATGGTGAACTCCAAAAAGACCACCCTCCTTTATAAATACGACAGTGGGTTCAGCAGGGAGTTGCTTCATAGCGTGGCATGTTCCAGCGGGACCATCTTTAGCCCACCAGGAGGAGCTGCTTCCGCTGAGAGGAGAGAGGAGGGAGTCTTGCCTTCGCTGGGGGTGCCCCAGACATCGCAGGCTGGGGGTGCCCCAGACAAGGCAGGCTGGGGGTGCCCCAGACATTGCAGGTGTTCTCAATAGAGCTGTGGTGGGGGCAGAGGCGAAGGCTGTCCACTGAGGGGAGAGGGTGGCCCTGACCCCAGGTTCCTGGCTCAGGAGCCCCCTGGCTTTCAGCCACATCCTATAAGTGGGTCTCTTTCTCCCCAACTATCAGTCCCTCCTTCACTGGGGAGGGTCCACAGTCCTGGCTGGTGCCACCATCCAGATACAGGTGTTGCTTGGGCTGTGGCAGGCTGGGGTCAGGGGTGATGAGCTGTCGCAAGCGCTGTGGAGAGAAGAGGGAAATGAGTGGGTATTGTTGGTGAGAGAGGCAAAGATGCTTTCTTGTTTCTGTATCTTCAAGGCCCAGCACAGAGCCAGGAGCATGGGGGCAGCTCAGTACCATATGAGTGAATAAATAAATAAATATTTTGAGAAGAGAGAAGAGGCAATAATATGATGATTAAGAGTGTGAACTAGGTTCCACTTCTGGCTCTGTTACTTGTGCAATCTTAGGCAACCCATTTAACTCCTCTCTGCCTCATCTATAAAATGAGGATTATAAGAGTACATACCTCATAGAACAGTGTCTGACACAGGGTAGGGCATCATAAGTATCTATTTTTGTTCTTATTATTACTAATTTTCTTACTATTATATGCTCAATACATATCTATTATTATTTTTACTAGTAGTAATACTGCATTACTATCATTATTAGGGTTTGTGGTATCATCTCCCTCGCCCTTCCTGCCTTGATTGCTGATGTGAGGGCTGGAGTCATGACAACCTTCTTGTGACGAAGAGGTGATACGTATACAATGAAGACACAACATGCTCACAAATGCAGTGCAGGAATATAGGATGAGCCTGGTCCCTAATGCCCTCTTTAAGCAGCTGAACAAAATGCCAGCAACCCCTGTCTCTGACCTTCTTGATATGTAAGGAAAAAAAGATAAGCCTATTTGCTTATTGCAGGTTGAGTTTTCTGCTACTTGTAGGCCAGATAGACTTCTATATTGTAATGTCTTTGTGAGACACTGACTACATTCTTCCAGGAAGGCATGTCCCAAACTCTAAACAGGAGGCCTCTTGCACATGGTTCCCCACAAGGTTAAGGTAAGAAAAGATGCCAGGAGACTGTGTGGAATGAACCATGATAGCCAGCTATAAGTTTCCTGAGAGCAAGAGATCTGTGCTCTGTAAGCCTCTGTGTCTGGGCCATTTATGTTCTTCTTTGTGACTTAGTTTCCCCTTAACCCTTTGACAGTTGACCATTGGTTAACCTGCCTCAATGATCTTTTAGAGGTCAGATTCTAAAGGTCTATGACTCTGGGACTTTCTAATGTTTCTGAACATGAAACGATTAGACTGATCTTCAAAGACTTTTCTCTTTAAGGTTCTATTTGACTGAAGGGCTGCCCCACACTCATAGCTTGGCCCCAGCTGTAGTGTGCTGCCCAAGACCCACCTCTCTCAGTGCCCTCTTGAATGCGTCACTTTGCTCAGCCCCCTACCTTCTTGAAGGTACCCTGGGTCTTCAGGAGGGTAATGATGATGAAGAGTGGGACGCAGACCATGGAGGAGAGAGCCAGGAACCAGCCAATGGAGTATCCCCAGGGAGGGTACACATAGATGTTGTTGTATTTGAGAGGTGTGTACTTGCTCAAGGAGAAGAAGAAAGTGGCCTGAAAGAGTGGGGCAGAAGGCAGGGTGGTCAGACATAGATGAGATAGAGCCAATGAAATTCTCTCCTCTCTACTTAAATACACAGTGACATAGGACAATTTAAATATACTATGGTACGTTTGCAAATGGCTTTTGCTTTAAAAAAGTAAAAGCCATTTGCAAATCATGGGCCTAGGCATCACTCACATCAAAGACTGAGACAGGAGGAGACATAAAGGAAAGGAAGAGAGACGGAGGAGCTCTAAGCAGAGAGAAACCAATAACTGGGAAGACGGGCAGATGGCTGGAGATGCTGTGAGAAAAGGGTGGAGAATAAAGACAGTAAAGCAAACATATGGAGAAATAGCCCCAGAAAAGAAGGGCCAGGGGAACCAATACATCGGAGGGAATGGACCAGCCTCCCAAGATCACTGGACAGGCAGGGACAGAGCCCCAGAACTCAGGCAATCTGTTCCTCATTCCCGCTGAGTCTGCTGCAGGCAGGAGGGAATAAAGGGGTAGCTGGGTGGGCACATACCAGGCAAAGTCCAGGGGTCAGGATGAGCCAGGAGATCTTTACCAGGGGCCATGGCCGGTAGCCAATCATGTCCTCAATGTTGTCATAGAAACGGTCTGCCCCTGCCCAGGCACAGTGGGGGACGAATGAGAACAGAAGGGTGAGGACAGTTCATGGGTATTTGGGAAGGACTCACTTGGTAGCTCTTCCCCCCACCCTGTGAATGAGATGGGTCCCTGGCACCCCAGACACAGTGCTGGGAGTTGGGGAGGGAGAAGGAGCTGCTACCAACGAGCCAGGGGCCCTGGGGTCACCCAAACTCTGGGTGCAGTCTCTGTCCTCCTGTCATTGGATGAAGACTCCACAGTCCAAACCACAGAAGAGGGTGAGAGCCTACAATGGGGCTTGGTGCTATATATACAGACGCTTGTTTATCTGCATAGCAAAGATGAATTCGGTGTCAAGTTAAAACACAAAACCGCCACTGCTCAAGCAGATCCTTTCCACTCTGATAGAGCCAGATCTCCACGGGGGGGGGGGGGGGGGGGGGGGAGGGAAGGGAAAGCAGGGACAGGGAAAGGGAGGGGAGCAGAGGCAAAAGATGGCAGGATGGGGAGGGAAGGGGGAGATGACTACTGGGAAGCCTAATTCTAGACTTCAGAGGAAGCCCCTGCATTCTCAGTCACGATGGGGAGAGGGTTGACTAGTGCACATGAAAACACTGATGTTTGGTTTTGTTTAATGTCCTCAGGTTTTCACATTTGCTCTATCTCCTAAGAAGTTAAGAGCCCCTGATTGGTAAAGGCACTTAGAAGACCCTGCTAGCCACCCCTCACCAAAAAAAAAAAAAAAAAAAAAAAAAAAAAAAGATTTTCCCTCTGGTCACTAAGGCAGGAAATGCCACCATTAAAGAGTCATTCCTCTGGCTTGTAAATTTCTCCCCAGTTAAAAACCAAATACTCTTGAGTAGATTTAACATATTAAGACTCATCAGCCATTTACACCTCACTGTGGTTGAGTTCATCAGACCCTCTCTGAGAACAAGTTTTGAAAAGGAGGAGGGACAATCGGGAAGACATCAGGTGCTTGAATGAGAAGGGAGAAAACATCTCCAAGGAGCAGAAAGGACACCAAATAGGAAGGCCAAGGGCAGCAAAATGAAAGCTTTCCTACTCATAGCTTGTTACAAGGCCCCAGTACATGGCACCCTGTACCCTCTCTGCCCTGAGCTTTGTGACTTTGGCAATGTGCCCCCCCAACCTGGTGCAGTGGAGCCAGACAGACCTGGGGTATGATTATGTCTCCTCCACTTACTAGCTGTGTGAGCTCAGGACAGAGCCATAACTCTCTGAGCCTCACCTTCCCAGTAAAGCCTTGTTGTACAGGTTGGGAGGTAGCAAGTGCTTGCACATAGCAGTGCACTGGCTCAGTAGCTAAAGGTTTCTCCTCTGTGGTTATGAGGCACAATAACAGCGTGGGTATGACAGCACTCAGCACCATGGGTTAGTTATCTCACAGTTGAGGGGCCGGGGTTGTGGGAAAAGTCAATGGAAGGCACAGTTCACCTTCGTGTAAGAAAGAAATGCATAACTGCCAAAACGGAAGAGGAATGGCTTTCCTGTTCATGGAAGAACTCAAGCAAAATCTGGGCGATAACTTCGTAAGGGACTGTGGGATCTGCACAGGATCAGAATAAATGGCCCGGAAGGTCTCTTTTTAACTACAACTCCTGCCGGGGAAGGATCTCTGGTAGCCTCTGTAGCAAAGAAAAACCAAACTGCCCACTGATATTTATAATGGCCCTCACCCCTCAAGGAATTCGTTGTCATTATCCCCACTCTTCCTGCATAATGCGAAATGCCTGGGTTCCCAGCAATGGAAGCACTTACCACGTGAAAAGAACCAGGGCAGCGGTACAAAAACACAGAAATCAGAAGCTAGCACACCATGTCCCTCATCCGGGCAAGTCCCACCCTTAGCTGAGTTCCAGAGCCTCCCCTCCCCCAATCCACTTACCATACACCCAGCTGATGCAGATTACTTCCGACATTGCGAGGAAAAGCAGGCATATGCCGCTGGAAGCATAATAATCAAACAGCTGGAAGACGTACATCCCGCCCTGTGGAGAAGGGCGGGGAGCTGAGAACTTGGCCAGTGCGGGCAGGGACCACGCTCCTCCACACAGCACCAGGGCAAGCCTCTGTCCACGGCTTCCTCCCCTGTCCACGGCTTCCTCCCCTGTCCAGGGCTTCCTCCCTTGCCTCCAGAAGGAGTTTGCTCTACCTCTCCCTGTATCCTGGCCCCTCACTTAACATCAGGGCAACAATTCTCACACATGCAAGGATGCTGGGACTGTGGTGGACATGCACTGTTGGTTTGCCCAGCATTCCTCTCCCTGCTCCAGGCCTGAAGGAGAGGCATGGCTGGACGCTGGCCACGCTCTCCTGTGGGGTGGTTGGGTGGCAGAAGTTACCTTCTTTGCTATCAGGAGGGCCATCTGGCTAAGAATGAAGTCACTAGAGGAAAGGGAACTGGGAGATAGAGATGGGCACTTCTGACCATGTCGTTAGAACAGCTGGGCCCAACCATAGATAAAACAGAATATTTCTACTTGACCCCCAAACTCCCCTTTCTGCTTAAGCCAGCTTGTGCTTGGTTTCTAAAACCAAAACAGAGCTAACAAACAGAGATGGGTTCTACTGTGTGGTCCCTACAATCGCACTGTGAGGTGTCAACACCGCTGGTCAGCTGGTGAGAAAAGTGTGGCTCTGAAAAAGGTCAGCGGTGTCCCCATGGCTCCCTCACCCTGGACCTGGGCCATGACACCGCCCCTGCTCACCTCGGTGACCAGGAGGAGCCCTATCAGGTAGCACAGGATGGAAATGGCAAGGATGAGGAGCTCTCGCCGCCCGCTCCTCCGGAGCTGCCTGGGGAACATGTCCACGGAGGCTGTCACCAGGCACTCTACACAGACAAACTGTGGGCCAGGAGGGAAGCTGAGTGAGAGGGGCCCTGCCCTTGGGCTTTCCCCAGCACAGCCTTGCCCCAGCCTCCTCTCACCCTGCTACCCCTGCTGATGCAGGAGTGGGGGGGAGGGTACAAAGGACAGACATGGGTGATGGCCAGGGGTGAGGCCATCCCTGCCTTTGGCGACATATCCACAACAGAGGGCCCCAGCAGTGAGACTTGGAGAGCGGATATGTGTTCTGTCCCCAAGGCCATGGGGGCAGGATGGTCAGCTTGAGCCAAGTATCTGGAAGGAGGCAGGAGGGACATTTGGGAGGGTGCATCCAGGCATGGGCAAGGGTCAGGTGAGGGGGAACAAAGCAGTGGCCCCATTACCAAAGAGGGTCTCGAGATCTGGGGTCACCCAACTAACCCCAAGGACAAGCCCTGGACAGCGGAAAGGGCCTTCAAATGTATGGTCAGGGGAAGGTGAATTAAAGGGAAGGTAATGCAAGGAAATACAGAAGCTGAAAAGACAGTCACCAGGGTAGCGCTGGGCAGGGCAGGGCAGGGCTGGGCAGGGTAGGGCAGGGCTGGGCTGGGCAGGGCAGGGCAGGGCTGGACAGGGCAGGGCAGGGCAGGGCAGGGCAGGGCTGGGCAGGGTTGGGCTGGGCTGGGTGACAAACCTGGCTGTCCAGCCCTAGGAAGATAAGCATGATGAAGAAAAGGCAGGACCACAGCTGGGATAAGGGCATCATAGTCACAGCCTTAGGGAATGCGATGAAGGCCAGACCAGGACCTGCCAGGACACAACACAATCAGGTGAGCCGAGGGCCCTCACTGCCCTCAGGGAAGGGCCCTCTCCAGAGGGCACTTACCTCACTGTGTAAGTGCATATGAGTGTGTGTGTGCACATGTGAGTATGTGTGTGTGCATGGGTGTGTGTGTGTGTGTGTGTGTGTGTGTGTGTGTGTGTGTATGTATGTAATAGGGGTAGTTCAAGAGGGCAGGGTGATTCCATTCATTATTCTGCTCTTCTCAGGTTCTGGGGAGCATGCTGTCCATCAATCCACCTTTCTCCACCCATGCATGCAACTGTGGGTCCATCTACCCATCCGTCCCCGCCTCCCTCCCTCCCAGGGTTATGGAGGCCCTGCTATGTGCCAAGCACCACCCTCAAAAGGCTCATAGGACCCCTGCTTTCCTGTAGGAAGATCTGTGTTCTGACCCTCCTTCCCCTCAGGTCCCAGACAGCAATGTAACACCTACCGGACTCAGCCACTTCAGAGATGGGCACCGCCTGCTCTTGGGACATGAAGCCCAGGATGGAGAAGACCACAAATCCAGCCACAAAGCTGGTGGCACTGTTCAGGAAGCAGAGGGCAATGCAGTCCCTGCAGGCGGGTGAATGCAGATAAAATGAAGAAAAAGGGAGAACGAAATTCATTATTTGAGGAGAGATCAGAAGACAGTAAGAGTGTAAGAAAAGGAAGAGTGAACAGGAAGAAAAGGACAAACAAGGGGCTTCAGAAGGCGAGGGGAGGGAAGGGAGACAGAAGAGGGAGGAATAGAGAAATTCGGTCTGGGAAACAAACCCAGAATGCCAATTCACACAACCTGTTGCTCCTGATAATAAAGAAGGAAGTCTTGGGCCCGCTGCAGGACCCGCCCTCCTCAGACGCGGTCAGGCAGGGTCCCCCAGGGCCCCTCGCCAATGTCCCTACCTGTAGCAGTTGTTGTGGTACTTGTTGTAGCTGCCCAGGGCTGTCAGGCACCCCTGACAGATGGCAAAGGAGAAGAAGATCTGGGTGCCCGCGTCCATCCACACCTACAGGGGATCCCAAGAACGTGGTGAGGGAGAGCAGAGGGAGCCCGGCGGGCCTGCTCCATGTTCCCAGAGAGTCCCTTCATCCCAACTCTTGGTGGACACACCCTCCTCTCACAGGCAGAGTCCATCTGTAACTTGATTCTGTGGGCCCGAGGTAAGCACCAAATAAGAGTGTGTTACTTGGTATTCTTAGGTGGAGTCTGTCACCCATGGCAATGCCCCAGAGAAGGTGAGGCCCTTGCAAGGGGAGCCTGGAGGCATTTGCTCAATTCAACAAGCAGAGTGTGTCTTAGGCAGCCATGCTGGGCGTAGGGACTACGGCATTGAAATAGAGAGAAGAAACGCCAAGCATCTTGGGGGTGGAGGGAGTGGAGACAAAGAATGTGCTCAGACAAGTCCTAGAGCAGGAAAAACAAATGGTTGATAAATATGTGGGAAATATCCAACCTTGCAGTCATAAAAATTTTTTAAATAAACCAACAATATAATATTATTTTGGCCTATCAAATTATCAATGATTAAAATAAATCATAATCGATTTCTCGTGGGCCCTGCTGAAACACCGGCAGTGGAAGTCTGCATCTCTGCAGTGGGACAGTTCAAGAACCTAAAAATGTGCACACTCTTTGACTTAGTATTTTCACTTCTACTGTCAGGAAATAATGACCAGAGATGTGGTCAAAGATTTAAACACAGGTGTTCATTGCAGCCGTACATACAATCATAAGAAAACACATGGCCTATATGTCCCAAACAGGGGAAGGGGTGAGTAAATAAATGATGATACTGGCCCCAGATGTGACTCTCAGAGGCATGAGCCCACCCTCGCCAGCTCTACAGGCTCCCCAGCACTTCCTGGGACCTCAGGACATGATGGGTGAATGAATGGATGAACAGATGGATGGATGGATGGATGGATGGAGGAAATATGCGAGTGTTAAAAATGGCATTTACAAATGAAGTAAATAACATGAAAAATGCTTAAATATAAGTGAAAAAAGATATCTCCATATACACTGAGTGGTCAGATTATTATGATCTCTGAACACATAATAATCTGGCCACTCAGATTATTAGAGGCCCAGTGCATGAATGAATTCGTGCATGGGTGGGGTCCGGCCAGCCTGGCCAGGAGGAAGGGACATGGGCGGTTGGCCGGCTTGCCTACTGATCGAACTCCTGGTCGAGGGGACAATTTGCATATTAGCCTTTTATTATATAGGATATATACTGAGTGGCCAGATTATTATGCGTTCAGAGATCATAATAATCTGGTCACTCAGTGTATAATTATCTCAACTATGTTATTGCTCTCTCCTTCTCTCTCTCTCTCTCTCTCTCTCTCTCTCTCTCTCTCACACACACACACACACACACACACACACACACACACACACCATCCAGCTAGGAAAAAATGATGGAAGGAAATATACTAAAATGCTAACAGAAGCCCTGGCGAGTGTTCCTACGTGGTTACAGCGTCGGCCCAGCACCAAAGGGGTGGGTTTGATTCCCGGTCAGAGCACATGTGGGAGGCAACCAATCGATGTATGTCTCTCACTTCAGCATTTCTCTCTCCCTCCCTCTATCACTCTCTCTTGCCTTCCCTCCCTCCCTCACTCCCTTCCACTCTCTGAAAAGCAATGAAAAAAATATCCTCAGGTAAGGATTTTTTTAAAAAATCAAAATGCTAACAGACTATAGCTGAGTGGTGGGTTTTTAGTTCTTTTTCATGTTGCTTTCTCCAGTGGACATTGATTGCCTTTAAACCAGGAGGAAAGCAATCAAAGGCTTTCAAAAGTACAGATCTGGTTTGGGATGAGAGACTTTTGGGAAAATGATCCCCAGCACAGTTCCTACCTGGGGGTCCTTCAGGCGAGACAAATCTGGCTTCAGGTAATAGATGATGCCCTCATAGGCTCCGGGAAGCGTGACGCCTCGAATCAATAGGATGATCAGCATCAGGTAGGGAAACGTGGCTGTGAAATAAACAACCTTGGAGGAAAGCAGGTCAAAGTCACTCCTAGTGTGGTCACAGCAGCCAGGAGGTGACAGGGACCTGCAGTGGTCTTCCTGTCACCCGTCCCCGGGAAGCACGAGCCATACTTAGCTCAGTGTCCAATACCTGAGAGACATCTGAGAGGGATGGACACATAAACTTTCTGCACCTTTCATTCCATGTTCCTGTGGGTGTTGGGCCCCCAGCAGAGTGTGAGATACACATCAACAGGGCCAGGGGGAGGAGGAAGGTCAGGGAGGGGTACGAGTTTCCAGCCTTAACATTTCAAAGACTATTTTTAAATACAGAATCTGGTCTCCCTTAACCCCTTATTCTGGCTGTTCTCCACATGTCCCCTGGGGAGGGTGGCCTCCCTTCACCGGGGTGGGGTGGTGAGGGCAAGGTTTGTACAGTGATCTATGAGGAACGGAGACTGTATTTTCCAGGTTGAAGGCTGGGGAGCAGCAGTGGCCTGAGCTCCAGGTATCCTGGAGACACTCAGAGAGGAATCCATGCTGCCCCTGCCCAAGCTCAGCCTCTAACCAGGTGATGGCAGAGTCCTTGTTATTATTATTACTATGGCTATTTTGTCATTACTGTCACTGTTTCATTATTATTTCAACAATCCATGGAATGGGGGGTGGGGTGCTGCAGGAGCAGGCTAGTCAAAGAAGTCGGGGCCTGTCTGTTCCTGCCTTTAAAGAGCATGAAGCATCCATCTCAGCCTCTCTGAGTTGGAAATAATGCTCAGAGCTGAACTGTCTCAGTGCAATAAGCACTGTGGTCCATTCTTGGCTGTAACTCCTTCAGTGATTGGAAACTCACCACCTCAAAGACAGGTCTGTGTGCTAGCTCAAGCTAAGCATTGTCTTGATGTGTTTGCTGTTAAATACAGAAAGCAAGTCATAAGAGTGTCTGATCCAGTCCTGACTCGGTTGGAGCATCTCCCCATGCCTCAAAAGGTTGTGGGTTCGATTCCCGCTCAGGGCACATACCCCAGTTGTGGGTTCCATGTATACAGAGGCAACCAATCGATGTTTCTCTCTCCTTCTCTTCCTCTTTCTCTAAAATCAATAAACCATATCCTCAGGTGGGGATTAAAAAAAAAGAGTGTCTGATCCTAACTGTGTGATATACACACGAACTAGACACAGCTACACACATACAAACAAATAAAGGAAACTAGAAGGCAACATAGCAAAAGGTTAAAAGAGGGATTCGTATATCCAACCTGCCATCGCGCTGATGGCTTGTACAATGCTTAGCTCTGACAGATCTGGTTTGGGCTTTTTATGTTTCTGATTTTGCTCTGCATATTACTTACATAAAGAGGCCTTTTAAAATCATATTGAAAAAGGAAGGCTTTCCTGTGTTGAACTAAACTCTGCCTTCCTATGATTTCCCATGTTCTCACTGGGCCTCTCCCTTAAACTACGCTTTCTTTCCGTTCTCCAGAGGGATGCTGTGAGTGTTCCTGGGGGCTCTGGGACCATAGAGAGCTTACCAGGAACCAGAGCACCTCACCTTGCCTGTGGTCTTGACCCCCTTCCAGATGCAGAAGTAGCAGATTATCCAGGCAAGCAGGAGGCACAGGGCCAGTTCCCAGCGCAGGGCTCCCAGATCATGGATGCCTGCAGTGATGCCCAGAACACGTCTCCTAATGAGTGGAAAAATAGTAGGTGAAAGGCTAAAGGGGACAACTTGCCTCTGTCATCAAGTCTCCTGATTCTTAGAGCTGACCCCACAGATCTCATATTTTAGGCTTCCCCTGCCCCCACCCACTCCACCTTCCCATGGCCCTGCCATGTTCCCACCTGTTGTCTGTATGCCCCTGGCTGTTAGAAGACCAAATCACGTAATACCATAGGTATCTTTGTCTTTCTAACTCATTCAGATCTCTCTGTTGGAGAGAGAGAGAAAGAGAGAGAGAGAGAGGGAGAGGTGAGGTAAGGAATGTATAAATGAGTATATGGAGAGTAAATATTTATACGTGCAGGTTGACGATCAAGTATATGGGCATCAAGTGGAGGGGTTGAGTGTATAATAGTGCCTAAAGATGTGTACAGGAGTGATGGAAATGTGTGAGAGTGTGGGCACAGGTAGGTGTGAGGGTGTAAGTGGTCATGTGGGAAAGTGAATGTGGGAGTGTAGGGTCTGCCAATTTCTGTGGTGTAAATGCTCCCACCTTGGCCAATGTGACTGAACATGGAGTTGGGATGGGATGTGTACAATCAGCTCTCCTAAATGGGTCCAGACTGTTTCCAGTACACTAGTGGATATGTGTGGGTAGATGTGCAAGTCTTGGTGGGTGTGTAGGGTACAGGGGATGTGAAGGTATAGGGTGGATAAATGTGTGAGTCTGGGTGAACATAGATGGATTTGGGAGACGTAAGTGAACAACTGTGGGTAGATATGAGCGTCCCCTCATCCCTCAGTGATGTGTGGGGTGGGGTAAGTGCTGGAAAACATGCACAGAGAGCCTTAAACTTGCGCCCCAAGCCTCAGACATCCAAATTTCCTCTGCTTGAAGCCCCTTGGCCCGTGGCAACCAGGCCCAAAACCTACTCCCAAAATTCTATGACAGGTGAGGTGAAGTTCTCAGAGGTTGTCACTGTGTTGGCTCCTGAGTGGTTCAGAAAGTCCATGCAGTGCTCTGTTGGGGAAAAGGTGAGGCGTGCATTAGCCAGGGATGAGATAGGAAGAGATGCCCTCACACCCTAGTACCTCTGACCCTCTGGTCTTGTGGCCTGGTGGTTGCCAACATTCCAGATCCCAAGAGCTTCCTTTGAAACCCCCACCTCCAGAGTGTCAGGAATTGGCCGCTCAGATGGTTCATGGGCTCAGCCCCCTACCCCATATGCCTCATTCTGCTCTTGTTCAGCCCACCAACCTCTGACACAATCCAGCCACCACAAGCCCAGCCCTTAGGGAGAGACCATATCCCAGGAAGTGAAACGATAGATACCTGTGTTCCAGGTATTGGTACAGGTTGTCCAGGGCAGCTCAGAGGTGAAGGAGCTGAACAGATAGAAGAGGGCCCAGGCAAGAATGATGATGTAGTAGACATTCAAATAGGACTCAATGACCACAGATGCCAAACCAATGCCTTCCAGAGTGGGGGAGGGGCGGGAAGCAATAAGAGAATCCATGAGATCAATGTCAGCCCCAAAAAGTCACCTAGAAACTGCCAGTTATGATTAGGATACTAGGTGCTACACAAAGAGAACCAGGTTTTATTTATTGGCCTGAGAAGCCATTTACAGACTGTTTTTCTGAGTAAGAAAAGCAGGTTACAGAACACTATCCTAAGCATCCTCCTATTTTTATAATATACTAGAGGCCTGGTGCACAAAATTCATGCACTGGGCCCCTCAGCCCAGCCTGCACCCTCTTGCAGTCCAGGAGCCCTTGGGGGATGTCAGTCACGCTGCTGAGGAGGCGGGAGAGACTCCTGCCACCACTGCTGTAGGTGAGCTGCCTCAGGGCTTCTGGCTGAGCGGCACTCCCCATGTGGGGGTGCATTGACTTCCAGCGGGCAGCTCCTGCATTGAGCATCTGTCCCCTGGTGGTCAGTGCACATCATAGCGACCGATCCTTCTGCTATTTGGTCAATTTGCATATTAACCTTTTATTATATAGGCCATTTGATGTTGGTTTTTTATGAGAAAAATTCTGGAAGGATGGGCATCCAAAAATTAACAAGTGATTCCCTAGGTCAGTGATTTTTCAACCTTTTCCTTTTCATGATGCCCATAAACTAATTACTAAAATTCTGCAGCACACTAAAAAATATATTTTTTGACCAACCTGACCAAAAAAGTAGGTATAATTTTGATTCATTCACACCCAACAGCTATTGTTGTGCTGGCCATTGTCATTTTTTAACTTGGCAGTCTAAGGGAAAAGGGGTCAGTGTCCCTAACTAAATAGTCAGGAATTGAATGTTTCAAAAATTCTTGAGGCCCACGAGTTGAAAGTCGCTGCTCTAGGTTATAAGATTTGAGTTCACTTCTTACAGTTTTTTTTCTTTTTGCCTATCTGCATTTTCTAGTTTTTCTAGTCCAATCATAAATCACTTGTAACATTTTTAAAGGGTGGGAAGAACACAGGAGTAAGTATGGAAATTTTGGTAAGAATCTGTCTCAAAATAAGGCTCAAAATAAGAGCCCAAACCAGAAGGAAGTAGCAAGGAAAAGAGCGGTCCAGACCTGTAGAGCCTGCTCAGCCTAAATGCCATCGCCTCCTGGGGGGCAAGTGTGGGCGGCGAGTGACGCGTGTCATTTGAACACCTAGCAGCAATGGGAGCTTAGGGTGCAGACAGTCTCCTGGGCCGACCCTAGGAGACTGGGCGGGGGCGGCGGGGCGCGAGAGCAGGAGCAGTCACCCACCCACCCCGCCTTTGCCACGTTGGGTTAAAAGTAGCACAGCGCTGGCCATGGTTAGTCTCCAGGTGTGAGAGCCAGCAGGGAGGGGGTGGGGGTGGGGGTGGGGGCAGCCCAGGAGAGGAGCTGCTTGTTCATCCTGCCTCGCGTCCCAGAGGATGTCAAACTCAAGAACTAACTAATGAAGAAGGTGGGAGACCTAGACAGCCAGCCGAGGGCTGGTGGAACAATCCACGCTGACTGGCAACAATGCCCTCCGCCCCCACTCCGTGCCAGGCCCAGATTCCCATTGGCTTGGCAAACTCCGGAGGGTTGGGGGGGAGTGGGGGGGGGCGGGGACAGGGACGGGGCCCCTCGGGTTGGGCCACGGGAGGGGACGTGGCGAGGGCTCCCGATAGCCAGGGGGTCCCCGAGGAGCTGGCAGCCGCCAGGCGGGGTATTTAGTCCGAACAGAGCCGCACACACGAAACAAGCAGCCACTGTGCGCGGAACGCGCTGTGCTCCCAATGCCGCCCACCCAGGAGCTCCACCCGCTAGGAGGCCGGCTGCCGGGCTGGAAGGGGCCCGCCCATCTGAGAGTGGCGATGGGGTGGAGGAAGCAGGCGCCCGCGTGTAAGCGGAGGGAGGCGGTGGCTGTGGGTGAGCTGAGGGGTGAGTTTCTTCGGTGCCTCGCCCGTGCCCTCAGGCTCCCCGGGAGGGTGGCCGTGGGGCGGGGCGGGGCAGTTAGGCATGTATAGGGCAGGTAGTAGGCAGCCTGAACCGTCCCACCAACATAGGTGCACACAACTGGAGTGAGCCTTTGCCTGAGACCTTAGGCCTTGGGGTCTCTTCAATTGAGAAAATAAGAAGGGAGCAGCAGTCTTCCCCTAACCCCCACCCAATGCTGGTCTGCTCCCCTGCCCATGGCGGCCCTGTTGAAGTTAGTACCTGTGTGCTCAAGAGGCCAGCCCTGCTTGTGCCACCTCTGAGCTGGCTTGGCCCCAGGGTAGAACCCAGCTGTGTGCTCTGCCTGAAGGCTCAGCACTCCTGGAGCCCCAGAACTCTGGACTAGAAACCTGAGTGGGCCAAGCTCCACCCTGCCCCAGTCCCTCACGGCTGCCCCCACAGGGCCCCATGAGGCCCAATAGGAATCGGCCAAGCTAGCCGGCCTCCCCTCCCACAATCAGTGGTCAGGTTCCCAGCCTGCTCAGGAGCTAGTGTCCCTCGCTATGCCCACTTCTGTCCAGCCTACCAAGCTGGGCAGCAGCCCTAGGCAGCCTAGGTCCTGGAGCTCCCTTGGGGGCTGACATGAGGGAGAGTCCTCTCTCCATTTCACATATTCAAGGACCCTCTCAGGAAGGAGGAGATCCCTTGGGTTTCTCTCCCACTGGCCTGAAGGGGAGTGGCCCAATCCACTTTAGAGGGGGTGGTGGAAGGACACCCCAAGCTGCTCACATTAGAGCCAACAGATGCAGAGAGAAGAGGGCAGGGGTTGTACCTAACATAATCCCTAACATAGGAAAGAGCATGAACCTTCAGCTGGGTTCAAATCCTTGGCAAATGACCTCATTTTTCACATCTACAAAATGAGGTGACTAGAGTTATTATTAGATTAAGTGAGGAACTGCAGGGAAAGTGATGACATGAACCCTGACACACAGTAGGGCTCAACAGGTGTTAGACATCATCATCATCACCATTATTATATACTTTGGAGGTATATCTGGGACCACACCATTTACTAGTACACAGGAACACATTTTCTAGGAAGCTGGTGAAGATGAAGCTTCAGGGTCCCCCATTTGCAAGGCTCTGCTCCTGATTTTTCATTTGTGACCTTGTATTGACTTTCTTGAGGAGTGCCTTCCTCCTCAGGATGTATAAGCCTGATTATATTTCCTAAGTCCCCCACAGCACTTAGCACAGTATGACAGTGGTTGAATGATAAGGTAGTGAGCAGATAGGAACCAAGAGTCAACAGTAGGATGGAGGCAGGCTGGTGGCCTGCGGGGAGGTGGGCCGGGGAGAACACTTACCTTGGAGAAGGGGGCAGATCTTCCTCCAGGCTGTGACACTCCCTTGGCTGGTGTACTGACCCAAGGCCACCTCCAAGAAGAATACCGGGATGCCACAAGTGAAGAAGAAGATGAAATAGGGGATGAAGAAGGCTCCTGCAGAGGAAGAAAAGGTATGGGCTGAGCCTTTAGCCTAGGCCTTCATCTCCCTCCTCACCCCTCCCAAGGGCACAAGTTGGCTTCCTCCTATCTGTGCCCAAAGACAGGCAGGAAAATTTTCCAGTCTGAACCTTACTCAGGACAGGAAAGATCTTGGAAGGGAAATTTCGGTGGAAATCCTAATGTATGCGCTATTTATTTGCTCAGTGTGCTTCACAAATCTAGTCAATTTATTATTTTTGGAACAAAAACATGTGTTCTGTATAATTTTATATGCTTATTAAATTATCACGTTTGTTACATTTTAGAGAAAAACAAATAAACAAAAACACCTTGGAAAAATTATTTTCCCTCTAATAATTTCAGAGGGATTTTTCCCTCCACCAGGCTCTGATCTGAACTGGGCTCTCAGCAGAGAAGGCCATTCCTCTGCTCAGCCCCACTCTCAAGAATGGGGGTGTCAGTCAGCCAGGTGATCAGGCACTGACTACAGGCCCTGACAGGAGGCGGGACCTAACAGACATCTAGCAAATTACATATGAGTGAATTTGAAGGCAACCCTAAGCCCACAGTACCCACTTCAGTCACAAAGACATACCTCACCTCAGAAGTATACCCATGGGCCGATGGATTATTGTTTATTGCACAATAATAACATTTAGCACTTATTTGGTGTTTACTGTATGTAAGACACTCTTCTAAATACTTCACCAACATCAAAATCCTCACACAACAACCTACCATTATGTCCATTCTACAGATGGAAAACTGGGGCCACTTTAAAGATTCAAAAAATGAGACACAGATGAGAAAAGTGAGGCACAAACTCAAGTGGCCTTAGTCTGTGCTTTTAACTACTACATCACAGCCCTAGTTGGTTTGGCTGGGTGGATAGAGCATTGGCCTGCTGACTGAAGGGTTCTGGGTTTGATTCTGGTCAAGGGTACATGCCTGGGTTGTGGGCTCAGTCCCCATTAGGGGATGTGCAGGAGGCAGCTGATCAATGATTCTTTCTTATCATTGACTAGAGGCCCCGTGCACAGATTCTTGCACAGATTCTCGCACCGGTGGGGTCCCTCAGCCTGGCCTGCACCCTGTCGCAATCCAGGACCCCTTGGGGGATGTTGTACTGCCAGTTTTGGCCCGATCCCCACATGGCTCAATCCCGCTCAATTCAGCCCCTCTGCACCTGCTATGGGAGCACACTGATTACCAGGGGGCAGCTCCTTCATTAAGCGTCTGCCCCCTGGTGGTCAGTGCACATCATAGCAACCAGTCGTTCTGCCATTCAGTCGATTTGTATATTAGGATTTTATTATATAGGATACTAGTGGCCCGGTACATGGATTCATGCACATTGAAAAGAAATTAATTAGAAAAGTGGCTAGTGGGGTGGGACTGGGCAAGACAGGCCGGACATGCCCTGGAGCCAATGTCCCGCAGTCCCACCGTGGCCGGCCACACCTGGGGCGGTGCTGCAGCTCCAAGGGCATCTGCGGAGTGAGCAGGGTCCCTCCAGCAGGTGGGGCCCCTCGGACTGGCCTGCGGGGATTGGGCCAAAACTGGCAGTCTGACATCCCCTGAAGGGTCCCAGAGTGCGAGGGAGCACTCTGCAAAGTTGTTGTCACTCAGCAGCTCCTGTGTTGAGCGTCTGCCCCCTGGTGGTCAGTGCACATCATACTTCTCAGACGGTCGGCTGGTCAGCCAGACACTTAGCCTTTTATATATAGAGATAGATGTTTCTATCTTCCTTTCCCTTCCTCTCTAAAATCAACATACTTATTTATTTATGTTATCATAATATGTTTTAACTACTACATTATAATGTCTCTCAAGTAATCCATATTACTTTGTAGAAAAATAGAAAGTACAAAGAAAAAGAAAGGAAAAAGCATTATATATCCTTCCAATATCTTATAAACATACAGACATATATATTTATTTTTTGGGGAAAAAATGAGACCCTACTTTATATTATGTCATAACCATTTTAAAATGTATATCATGAATTCCTTTTGATATCAGTAAATACATCTCTATGCCATCATTTTACTGGCTGTATAGTATTCCATCTTGGGCACCTGTCCTAGTTTATTTTATCAGCATGTCCTTTGGCCTTTTCTGTTGATTCCTAAGAAAACTGCTATGTTGCAGATCATCATCCACGTCCTGTGCACTTGTCTAATCTGCTCCTTAGTATCAATTTCAACAGAGGAATTGGTGGGTCAGAGGGTATACACAGTTTTGGGGTCTTGGGGTTTTTTTTGCTTTTTTTTTGGTAAAATATATATAACATAAATTTTAATATTTTAACCATTTTTAAGTATACACTTCAGTGGCATTAAGTAAGTACATTCACACTGTTGTACAACCATCACCACTATCCATCTCCAGAACTTTTTCAGCCATCACAAACTGAAACTCTGTACCCATTCTCCTCTCTCCGCAGCCCCTGGTAACCACCATTCTTTTTCTCTCTAAATTTGCCTTTTCTAGGCACCTCATATAAAATGAATCATACAGTACTGATCCTTTTGTGACTGGCTTAGTTTACTTAGCATAAGGTCTTCAAGATTCAGCCATGTTGTAGCCTGTGTTAGAATACCTTTCCTTTTTTAAAAAAATATTTTTTTATTGATTTCAGAGAGGAATAGAGAGAGAGAGCTATAAACATCAATGATGAGAGAGAATCATTGATCAGCTGCCTCCTGCACACACCCTACTGGGGATCAAGCCTGAAACCTGGGCACCTGCCCTGACTGGGAATCCAACTGTGACCTCCTGGCTTATAGGTTGATGCTCAACTGCTGAGCCACACCGGCCGAATTTATATATATACTAGAGGCCTGGTGTACAAAATTTGTGCACTCAGCAGGGAGGGGGGTCCCTCAGCCAGCCTACACCCTCTCATAGTCTGGGAGTCCTTGGGGGATGTCCGACTGCCGCAGAGGTGGGACAGGCTCCCACCACCGCCACTGAGCTCGCCAGCTGTAAGCCCAGCTTCTGGCTGAGTGGCGCTCCCCCTGTGGGAGCGCACTGACCACCGGGGGGGGGGGGGGGTGTGGGGAGGGGGCTCCTGTGTTGAGCATCTGCCCCCTAGTGGTCACTGCACATCATAGTGACTGGTCCTTTGGTCGATTTGCATATTAGCCTATTATTGTATAGGATTTGAGTTCTTTCCACCTTTCAGGTTGGTCATTTTTTAAAGATCTTTCACATGCATTTCCAAATTGCCCTCCAAAATTCCTGTACCAATCTGCATTCCCAACAGCAACACATGAGAAGGATTTGTGGGTCTTTAGGCCCTAGGGAGCCATGGCCAGTCAGTAACTCTCCCCCAAGTTCTGAAGTCCTTTACATCCTGAGTAACGCTAGAGCATCAGTAACCCCCGTCTAATCAGCACCACGGACTCTGATTTCCTGGCTTAGAGAGTTGCAGGGATTTGGCTGGAAGTGGTGCTCAGGAGAAAGGATGTGGCTGGGAGACTCCCCAGGGAGCACTTTACAGGAAGTCAGTGGGGGCACATGACCCAGAGGCTCCTTCCCATCTGCTGTGTGGTGACCCTTCCCCTCTAGTCAAGGAAATGGCTTTGGTTCTATTATTGAAATGGAGACTTCTGCCCCACAGAGGAAGGGGCCCTCAGGAGGCCTGGAGCTGGGCCTGCCTCAGGTTGAGTCCGCCCAGAAAGGGAGGGACTAGGCTTGAGCCTTTGGGACAGTGGGAGGAGGTTGGGTCTAGATGGACTATAGGGGTGCTTTCCCTCTGG
This sequence comes from Corynorhinus townsendii, assembly GCA_026230045.1. Classification (NCBI taxonomy): domain Eukaryota; kingdom Metazoa; phylum Chordata; class Mammalia; order Chiroptera; family Vespertilionidae; genus Corynorhinus; species Corynorhinus townsendii. Next base: position 126,291,830 of record JAPDVU010000003.1, on the reverse strand, counting down.
ATGTCCAACATATGATCACTGCAAACACCCTCCCCTCCCCAAGGGAGGTGATCCTGGCTCAGTTTTATCGGTACCTGCCCAGGCCATGGGCACAGGCAGTCTGTGATGCCACAGGGATCTGTGCACACGGGTGCCCGGAGGCCTGTACAACTCTCCCTCCCTCTGCGCTAAGGTGCGCCTGCACCTCAGTATCCCTGCCACACACTCTCTCCTGAACTGCTGACAATCAGAAAACTCAGAATTTCCTAAAACTCTCTTTTGGAAGAAATAATTTAAGGATGATCTGTCTTGGTGACTCCCTGCTTTTTCATAACCAAAGACATTGTTACTTTACTAGAGGCCTGGTGCATGAAATTCGTGCACTCGGAGTGGGGGGTCCCTCAGCCCGGCCCGTGCCCTCTCACAGTCCGGGAGCCCTCAGGAGATGTCCAACTGCCACAGAGGTGGGAGAGGCTCCTGCCACCACTGCTGCGCTTGCCAGCTGTGAGCCCGGCTTCTGGCTGAGCGGCGCTCCCCCTGTGAGAGCACACTGACCACCAGGGGGGTAGCTCCTGCATTGAGCATCTGCCCCCTGGTGGTCAGTGCTCATCATAGCAACCGGTTGTTCTGACGTTCAGTTGATTTGCATATTAGCCTTTTATTATATAAGATTACTTTTTCATTCCTTTTGAAAGATTTTTCTCTACAGAACTATGTATTAGCTAATGATTAATCATTAGTTAATTATTAATTAATAACCCATCAACAACCATTTTAACTAATAATTATTAATTATTTTTAATTAATATATTAGTAAGAACTATATTTAACTGCCACCCAGAGCTTGTGGTCAGCTTGTGACAAACCATATTACCACACTGAGTTAGTACAATTCTAGCCTAAAGTAAAAAATTGACATTTAGGTCAGCCTGCGGAGTTCCCACATGGGTCTATGATAAGTTGTCTAGATAAGGAAATTACTCCTTGGACCTTCACTACTACCTTCCTAAAGCCCCAAAGACCAGTGACCCCAGAGGGAGACCCCAACCTCACTTAGCCCCTGGCATTAAAGGGAACATGATCGAGGCAGCATGTCTTTCCCAAGTAGTTGGGTTGGGACAGAGCTAAGTGAGAACATAGGTGACAGAAAGGAACCCAGAACCTGCACAGTAGATGTGATCTGGTCTTGCCATTTCCCAGGTGACCTGGCTCAGCCTGTCCCTGCACGCTGTCATAGGTGCTTGTCTCTCACCCCACCCCATGGTCAATACAGAGGTCACGGCCACAGCTGCAGCCACCAGGCAGGACAGAGGCAGGGTGGGCACTGGAACCTGGGCTGAAATCGTCCCTTCTTTTCAGATGGCAAGGCGAGAGGCATGCAGCAATGTGGGAGCCAGCAAACCTTGCTTCCGGGACCTACTGCTGCCATCAGCTCTGTGGTTTGGGCTGTCCCCTATGAAATGAGGGCTCTGCCTAGATCATCTTTAGCTCTAGCTCTAACATCCTATGTGTCCATGCAACTGTGGCCTGGGATAAAGAAGTAGGTCACTGATCAACCGAAGGACTTGTATGCATGCATATAAGCATAACCAATGGACACAAGACCCTTGGGGGAGAGGGGGAGTGCATGTTCCGGGGGGTAGGGGAGGCCGGGGGAAGGTCAATGGGGAAAAAAGGAGACATATGTACTACTGTTTATAATACTTTAAACAATAAAATAAAATTTTAAAAAAATAATAAAAAGGGGCACACTATTGATAAAACAATAACATGGAAAAAAATAAGAAGTAGGTCACTGCCTCTACCTCTTCTTCCTGCCTCTCCTCATCTCTGGTCCAGCATTAGTCCCCCATTCCCAGTTTTGGCACCGTAGCCCTGACCTTCCCAGGAAATCCTATTTCTATTTCTTTGGAGTCATTGGTTTAAGCAGTTTGTAATAATAACTGAGCAAGACACATGGTAGATACTCAGTAAAAATGTGTTGAATTAAATACAGATAGTGTTTCAAAGGATTTTCTAAATAATGGTTACCTTTAAGTGAGAATGTTTCTTGTTTGTTTTGTTTTTTACCTTCCAGAATATTTCTAATGTCCACTATAAACATATATTATTTCCACAAGAGTACAGGTATTTCAAAAGGCAAGCATGGATCTGGCCAGTCGCAAATAAATTCATAGAAATATGAAACATTCCAAATAGGTGAATCCATAGCCACAGAAAGTAGATTAGAGGTTGGCAAGGGCTGGCGGGAGTGGGAATAAGGAGTGACTGCAAACAGGTACGGGGCTTCTTTGGGGGATGATGAAAGTGTCCCAAAATTAATGGTGGTGATGGTTGCACAGTTCTGTGAATATACTAAAAACCATTTAATTGTGCACTTAAAAAGAGTATTCTGGCCCCTCCCTACTATGCCCCTGCTCATTTTCACTACCAGTGCTGAAAAATAATAAAATTATCTTTCTTAAATTTAAAAAAAATCATAGACAAGATAATATCTTTCCACTGAATGAAACTCCTCAGTGGTTCCCTCCTCACTCAGAGCAGAGCCTGCAAGACCTGGGCCGCTGCTCCCCGGTTCGGAGTGTTCTGCACCTGATATCCGTCCACAAGAGTCGCTCCCTCACCTCCTTCAACTCTTTCGTGTAACGTCCCCTCTTCAGTGAAACATTTCCTGGTATCTTTGTTTATATTTCAAACCCCACTTCCCCACCCTGTGGCCCAGCATTCTCTATCCTCGTGGACTGTCACTTTCCCAGCTTTGCTTCTCATCATTTTACTAATCACCATTTGACATACCACGTATTTTACCTATTTGTCTGTAATCTGCCACCCTTCACTAGAAGACAACATGTGGAATATGTTCTGTTTTGCATCTAGAACAGTGGCTGGCACATGCTATGCCCATAATAATATTAGTTGAATAAATGAATGACTCCTGTCAACACTGGCATGCATACAGAGTAATCAAGGAGCTTATTAAAAACTCAGACTCCTAGGTCCTGCTGTTGCTCATTTAATCTTTGCTGTGGCCCTGTGGGGTATCATTGCCATTTCACAGAGGAAGACACTGAGGCCAGCGGTGGAGCTAGAACTCGAACTCAAGTCCTCTAGCTCCATCCCAGCCTCCTTCCATTTTACCACAATGCCCAGGCAGGAGGCACCCAAGTGGGCACTGCCTGGTGATCAAGGCACAGCTCTCCCCACCGCGCCTACCTCAAAATGAACTCACCACCTCCATTTTTGTAGCAGAGATAAGGAAACCTCCAGACATTGCCCAGCCCAATGATCTCCCCGGCCACTGACAGCACAAACTCCATCTTGTTGGTCCATTGGCCCCGATCCTTCACCTGGTCCTCGCCTTCCTGGTCCAGCTTCTCCCCCTCCTCAGGGACCCAGGTGACCACAGGAGGCACGTCCTCGTGGACTGTCACTTTCCTGTCCATGGCCCCGTAATGGACCCAGAGGCCGCCGAGCTGGGAGTGGGGCTGATAGGTGAGAGAGGCACGGCCTGGTGGGAGGAGAAGGAATGAGCTGTGCAACTCCAACACGTGCTTGCCATCCCTGCTTTCTCCATCCTAATCTTTCATTATTGTTGGAATGTTGCTTTGATATTGTTGGAATGTTGCTTTAATATTGATTTTCTTCTGAAGCTCTCAATGACATTTACACCTAAAGTTACACTTTGCTCTCATGACTCTGAAAACAAATAGGGACCAAATCTTAGCTTGCCCATTTTGCAGATGGGAACACCCAGGCCTTGCAGATGAAGTGACTTGCCTAAACCATTTAGAACTACATTTAAACCCAGGCTTCTGGCCTTTTATTACAGGTCTCTTTTGATCTTCACAGCCAGCCACCTGTGTGCCCCAGCTCCTCAGCCTTCAGGCCAGAAGGGATCAAGGCTGTCAGGGATGAGAGGAGGTCAAAGGGCAGATGTGGCCTAGGTGACTGCTTGGTTTTCTGCTGGCCAGCTGTGTGCTCATCCCTGTGCCAGAGTGATCGACCAACTCAGGGTAAACATGGGAGCCAGCTAGCTCGAGACATCTGATTGGGAGGAAAGGGGAGGGTGGGGCCTCTGAGCAAGGCCAGATGAGGACTAGGATTGGTGCCAGGACCAAGGGTAGGCCTTCAAGGGAACCCTGTTCTTTTTCTCTCGGTTGTACCTCTGTCCTGAAAACAGGGTGGGGTCCTGATGATAGAAGGGGTCACCAGAGTGATTCTCACTTGGTAGGTGGTCTTCTCCAGATCACAGTGACCCCTCAAGGAAGGGGTCAGAAGTAGCTGCATATCATAGCAGGTCGCTGCCCTTCCCTACTTTCTGCTCTATTAATGAGCCCAAAGCTCCCTGGACTTTCAGGAAAATCACGTGGGCCACTCAGTTTTACTCTGCCCTCTTGTTGTCTGTTTGTCAATGGCCACAACACAGATGGCTGCAGCCTGGTGTTGTACCTAAAAATCGCTATTTGCCTCCCCTTTTCTCTCCCCCACCCCACCATCTCCCTGAGGCTACCTCTTGCCTCTGTTTCCCTTGGGCTGCCAGGAGGAGGTGCCAAGAGTGCAGAGGGAAGCACCCATCCCCCGCTCCTCCCCTACGAAGTAAGGGTGTTGGGGCATCAAGTCACTCAGAGCCACCAAGTGCTCCATGCTTCTCCATGGCTCTGCGGAAACACAGGGTCCTTTTTATTAAAAGAAGAGTCTGTGTTTATTTGTTGGTCCTTTTAACCCAGGCAACAGCCCAAGTCCAAGTTGGTTAGGAAGGTGTGGCAGGAGCCATTTGAGGTTATGGAAATTTTTGAAGGTGACTTGAAGGGTGCAGGTTATCCCAGGAATGGGAAAGCATGTCAGGGTGAAATTCCGGTATTGGCACCTACTCAGAGGCTGCTATTGCAAGCTCAGTCCAGGCGGGGAATGAGGAGAGAGGCACACAGTGGACACCAGAGGCCTCAGCCTCTGATATAGGGAGGATGAGTGGAAGCTCGGGGTTCAGAGTAAGCAGCAGACCTCAGGGGCCTTGAGAAGCAGAGCCTCCGGTTGAAAGAGCAGGGTAGTCTCACCCCAGGGGGAAAGTTGCTGATACCTGAACCAACTGTGGATGCTGCTACAGAATTTAGGCTGGGGCACCCTGAGGATCGGCCCTTGAATCATTATCAAACAAATGAATGGATGGATGGATGGATGGATGGATGGACGGACGGACGGACTAAAAAACATTGATGAAAAAAGCACCAGACACAAACCAAAGTTCTAGTCCAAACCTAGCTAATAATAGTAATCAGTTAACCTTTGAATAAGCTATGTCCTAAAAACATACATCTTTATATACATTATTAGATTTCATCTTCATAAAAATCTTTGACGTAGGTATTACTATTAACTCCATTTTATAAATGAGGAAATGCTCAGAGAAATTAAGAACAAGAACTGAGCGCAGCAGGTGCTCAGTAAAAGCTTTTTTTGAATGGTTGGCATAAACTTACCAAAGCAATAAGTGGTGGAGCTGAGTCTCTAACTTGCTGTGTGACCTTAGGCAAATCACACCTCCTCTCTGTGCTTTATGCCTCCTGGAAAAGAGAATAATCTCTGCTCAGTAGGGGTATGGGAGGGCAGAGGATAAAAAGAAAATCCTTAAAAGACAAGGAGAGATGATTGCCTTTGCTTGCAAGCCATAGGGTAACTCAGCTCAGGGTGAGCTCAAGCACAAGAATTGCCAAAGGATGTCAGAAGACAAGGCTTGCTGCTCCCAGACCAGAAGCAGCTATTTCCGGGCTAAGCTGTCCTCAGCAGTTAGAGGTGGGGAAGCAGTAAATGAGGGGAACCAGAGGAGAGTGCGGGATCAGGAAGCAAATCTCAGAACCCAGTTTGGCCATAGGATTTGGGTTGTATTGCAGATGGGATGGAAAGAGAAGAGAATATGAACTCATGACCTGACACTAATGTGACATTTTTTTAGTTAAAAAAAAATGTTATTGGGAGGAACATAGCTTAGGGGTAAGAATGAAACACCGGAATGGCAGAAGGAAAGTGAGGGCATATGAAAGGAAAGCTGGCCCAGGGCCATGGTAAGTCAGGGGGGAACAAGCTTGATTTGAGCAACCGGGCTTCAGGTTAGACTCAGGGAACAAATCTCCAGGAAGATGTTAGGCATCAAAACAAGCTGTACAGAGCTCTCCTTCCTGGGTTACTTTTAAAAGCCAGAAGGACAGTACACCTGGCTCTCCTGCTACCCTCATCCCACCCCCGCTGTGCCCTTCCACCAAAGCCCATTTGCTAAGGATAAACAACAGTGCTATGCACAATCAGGATGACTTCCAGAGATCTCCCCCTTCCCAAGTCCACCCCAGCTCTGTCACCTCTCCAGCCCCCAGCATCATCTCCCCAGGCTGCCCACCTGCTCTGCCAAGCTGGGGCAGGGTGTGGGGGCATGCAATGGTCCTCACCATACCTCAGTGCCCTCCAGAAGCAAAGAACCAACGGCCACACTGGGCTGAGTGCTGCCCATCGAGGAAATAGACTTGAGACAGCAAGTCCAAAATTAACTGTTCGTAGGAAGCAGGCATGTGGATGGAGGCCTGGCCAGGGTCTAGCAGAGGAGCAGACAAGTGTAGCAACACTACTCCCCACATACTGCTGGGACCCCAGCTCAGCCCTGTCACATCCCAGGCCAGCATGGGACACCCCAGCTCCTGCTTCAGCCCACACCCACATACCAGTTGCCGTTTCCGTACACACACTGGTGCCATTCCCGTCACGTCCCTTTGCACACACATACCTGTGTGCATGGCACCAAAACCTGGCTCCCGTCTAGTCCTTCATACCCTGGGGGCTGCTTGGCTTGGCTGGTGGCCGCCTGCACCTTCCGTCAGCCCCCTCACAACCCCCTTCAGGCACCAGCATGCCCATGCCTTCCCTGAGCCAGGCAGCTTCCTCCTCCTGCTCTAGGGGGGCAGGAGCCCCTCGCTAGTGATTGCTAATTGCAGACCATGGGCCTTCAGGAATAGCAGAGGTTTCTCCTGTCTGCTTCTCTTCCCACATTGCTGGGCACTGTCTGCTTCCCTCTCGCTCTTAGTCAGGTGATCACCCCCTCCTTCACACACTCCCTGTGGCCGTCCCCCACCTATGGACTTTTCTGCTCCCCAGGCTTATTCTGGAGCAACTCAGATGCTGTGGATGGTGAGGGGGAGCTGGAACACCCCTTGTCCTGGGATCCTGAGCAGCAGACTTTGCTCTGGCCCAGTGCATTGCACCAGAGACACACAGAGTCTGCCTTTCAGGTCTCATGCTGCAGCCCCTCTGAGGACCCTCCCAGAGACTGCGAAGACAGATTCAGCCCCCCACCTCCTGCTCACCTCAGCCCCGATCCCGGCTCCTGTGGTCAGCTCAGCTCCATGCCTCAGGTCCCCAGGAGAGCCCCGGGAAGCCACTACGGGAATACCCAGAGAGACAGGACCTGAAAGGGAAATTGTCCTCCACCTTCGCTCCTTCTCCTGTCCTCCCAGCTCACAATCCCATCTGAGCTGTTTCCTGGGCTCCCAGACAGAAAGTGACTGGCGTGTGTGTACGTGTGTGTGTGTATGTCTGTGTGTGTGTGAGTGTATTGGGAAGTGAAGGGGCAGAGAAATACCACAAGCAACAGCAGGGATTGAGGTCAAAAGTTTGTGAACCAGGATTACAACATCTAATCTCAGTAAGTCAAGTCCTCTGTCCCCAGTCCCCCACCCCCACTCACTCCCTCCGCAGCCCCTCCCGCCATCCCAGCGTGCTGTCCCAAGAGGACCCCTCCAAGTGGGGCTCAGAGACACAGATCCGACCTCAGATCTCCTCCTTTGGTTCCTTGTCCTTTCCCTCTTCCCCCTTCTCACCTTGCCCGCTCCTGGTACCAGCTTCTTCCTAAGGATGAGGAGATAGGGACATACCGGCAGAGGCCAGGCCCCTCTCACCAGAGCAGAGGATGGAGCACCAACTCCCAGGCTGGAAACCGAGAACCTCAGAAGGGAGTTGGCCTCAGTGACAGAGTACGGGAGGAGGGTGAATCACATGCTGGACTTTTCCACCAAGTACTTGCCCTCTGTGGTTTCGAGGCAGGCTCTGGACCTGTACAACAACTACCCTTTTCCTTGGGATTTTCCTAGAGAAAGTGCCCAGAGCACACCTCAAGGAACTCAAAGGACACAGGTTTGCAATCACACCTGAGTTGGACCTCCTCCTCTTGTCCTTTACCATCTTGGGAGCCTCCATTTATCAATCTGTAAAAGGTACCAGTACAGAACAATACCCACTCTGTAGAGTTGCTGTGAGGGCCAAAGCAATAGGGTAAACTGCTTAGGATAACATAGGTGCTTCAGGGGAGTTGTAGGTGTTTGCTGTGGGTCCTCTGAAAGCTGGGGCTGGGGTGGTAGAGTGTGTGGTCCAGGCAGCCCTAAGGCACAGAGCTGTGCCTTGTCTGGTTGCCTGGCAGCTATCAGTGGTGAAACGTACTAACTAATGTGTATGTCCCATGCTGTGTGCCTGGTGAGCTTATCCAGAACAGGGTCCTGTCCCTATTCCTGAGCACACCCTCACGGTGTGGGAGGACTGACATAGGCCCATTCGTTCGGATTCATTCAGAACAGCTGGTGTCTCTTTCAAGGCAATGAAGATGCTTCTTCAGCTTTAGATGGTATGGAGGAGGGGAAGTTGTGGGGATAAAGGGAAATTTCCCTTTGCAGGAGCTTCCCCTACATATTTTAGAACTTCCCAGCAGGGCTGAGATTGAAGTGAGAATCTCTGTTTGTAATTTTCCATCAAGCACCCCCCCTCCCTGTATCTCAGGCCCCTCCTCAGCACCTCCTGTGGGTTTCCCCGTCAAGGGGAGCCAGAGTGAATCTCAATTCTCAGACCTTTGCCTCTGTGAAAGCAGGAGGCGGGCTGGGGGTCATGTCCAGCAGAGCAGAGTGTGAGCAGAGCAGCCGGAACTCACACTCCAGTCACCCTGTGCTCACCTGGGGTGCTGTGGCCTGCACTGCTGCATCTGCCCTGGTCAGCATGCTGGGCCACCGTGTGCCAGCCATGGAGCTTACTGCAGAAGGAACGCCAAAGTCCATGCAGCTATTCCAGAACAAACTATCCATCCGGCCTCTCCGTGAAGGGGAGTGAGAGCGAAGAGAATCAGACGAGGCAGAGGGCGAATCTCCTAGCCATTCATTCATTCATTCATTCATTTTACGCCTACAAGGTGTCACACTTTCTGCTAGTACCTGGAGCTATGCATGGTTCAGCAGTCTTGTCACCTCTCCTTCACCTTGTAGAACAGCTGCTTTGTTTGATCTGGCCTACCTTTAACTTGAAACCTCACATACTCAAGCCCACCCCAACCCCCTAGCCCCCACTTCCAGCCTCCACTGGGCATTCAGAGCAATCAGTAAACTCCTGAAGGCCAGAGACCCCTATCTGTGCAAAAAGCAGGATCCCTAAACTACCTGGAAAGCCTACCTGAGACTGGCAGTTTCCATTCTGGGAAGGGTCCAGAGATAAGACGGAATGTGGTTAAATAAATCAGTTATCTTGCTGCAGTGAGAACCGAGAACCCCATAGAATCTTCTCATCTTCTACCCCCTGCCTGCTTTTAGTGGGCCTGGCATGGAACCTATTTCCTGAGCATCTTACTCAGGCTGATACTTTACATATTGCTCCATTTAATCCTCACAAGAACCTTGAAATGTAGAAATTATTAGGCCCATTTTACAGATAAGAACTTTGGGGTGCATAGAAGATAAGTTATTTGCCCTAAGGCCATATACAACTAAATGATGGAGCTAGGATTTGAACCTGGAACTCTTGGCTCCAAAATCTATGCTTGTACTGCAGCATACTGTTTCCCAGACCCTGAATATTTAAAGAACAGGTGTCACATTTCATAACTCTGTGTTTTTTGCCTCCAGCATTTATTACAGTGCTGGCAGAGTAGGCATTCCATATTTATCGGATGGATGGATGGGTGGGTGAGTGAGTGGGTGGATGGATGGATGCAGCTGGGGTATGGGGGAGATGATCTTAGTCTTCTCTATTCTGGGAGGGCATTGGTTTCCCAGAACCAGGGGATATAGACTGGGGCTTGGAGAACTCAGTCCTGATTTTCTTGGACAACATTCCTGGTGCTGGCAGGGCACTAGGCCCACAGGAGGCAGGGTTATTTTAGGGCTACCTCTCCCTTGCCTCCTAGCAAAAATGCTTAGCTCAATAAATGTGTAGCCTTCTTTCTGGGGCCCAGTGCAACCAGATGCCTGAGGCCAGGAAGCCAGAGGACAGCAAGGATGTCTCTGAACTCCTGGGTTTTTCTGTTTCATTGACAACCCAATATGGTGGAGCTGAAGTCATGGGAAATAGGATGGATGCTTTCCCAGAGCAGCTCTCCTCCACCGGACTCCAACAACACAGTGATGTAAGTTTTCTTATTCCCACTTTACAGAGGAGAAAACAAAGATCAGAGAAATTAACTTGCCCAAGGTCACAGAGCTAGTATGTGAAGGCTAGGACTTACACCTCAGGAGTACAGCTCTGTGAGGGAGTGTACTCGGCTGTCAGTGATGTGGCTGAGCTTGTGCACATTTATCTGATGATAATGAGTCTGTGTGCAGATGTATGGATCAATCTGAGATGTGTGCCAGGTCCGAGGTATGAGATCTGAGGCCCCAAGGCAGCCCGGTGGGCTTGGTACGTGATTAGTTACTTCCCTATCTCCAAAGGCCCTGTTTGTAAGTCTCCAGTATCCTATGCTTCTGCTCTCTCCATTCAGCTCTCACTTGCCACAAGGCTCTCTCTGCCTGCCTTTCTTCCTTCGACTTTCTTCTCTAACAGGTGTGGTCTCTAAACAAGAGAGGGCTCCCCTGCCTTTTATATCTTCTTCTGCCGAGAACAGAGGATCTGGTATCCGCCCTTCCAGGCAGAAAGAGCAAGTGGACTGAGCTCACTCTGTCCACACCTCCCTGGGCTAAAACCACATCTGCGCATTCCTGCTCCCTTTCCCCATGCTGACACAGGCAAGTGGCTTTTCTTGCACATCTCTGAGTGTCAATCCCATTGATTGTTGGAGCAGATCCTTCTCATCCACCCTCCAAGTGATTTAATGACCTCGGGGCTCACATACCCACTGCCTCATTTGAGCCCTACAACAAACCTATGGGTGGGTAGGGTGCATGATGTTATCTCCACCTGAAACACACACACACACACAAACACCACACACACACACACACACACACACACACAAACACCACACACACACACACACACACACACACACACACACACACACACACCAAAGACCTGAATTCCAAGCAACTTCCACAAAGACACACAGCAAGACAGAGGCAGGTCAGGACTAGAGTCTGCATCTCTTAATTCTTATACCAATGGATTCTTTTCACACTGTATCCACCATTAATGCCTCTCCTAAATGGGATTCAAATCACCATTACTGCACTGCCTGCATCCCTTCCCAGGCCTAGCAGATTCTTGCAACTTTGATCAAATGGATGGATAGAGAGACAGATATTACACCCTCAGAATGGCCTTCCCAGACCAGCTAACCCAAGTCATCGGGTTCCCTCCACACCCCAGTTATTCTTCCTCATAGCACTTTGCTCTTTTTTTTTTCATTGCATTTGTCACAATCTGTTGCTTAAACAGTCTGTTTTTGCTCCTTGTGTGTCATAAGCATAGCACAGCCACACAGTAGGTGCTCTGGGAATATTGTCAGATGGATGGATGGAGATGCCAGGTGTGTGGTGTCTCGAGTTTCAGCACGTTTCTCTAGCAGATTTATTTCTCCCACCTTAGGACTGTGACTGAGCCGGGCACATGTGGGGGGTACCCGCCCAGTCGTGTCCAGAAGGAGCAGCCAAGGCCAACAGACAGCAAGGCTGCTTCACTAATTCTTATAAACTCTCCCAACAGCAACACAAAGTCAAACCCTAAAGACCGGAAAAGATTCCAGTGCTTTCCCCACTAACTAACTTGTAAAACGACAACTAAGTAAACTACCCAGGGAATGCGTGCACCCCTTGCCTGCAGCTCCAGGAATTGCTGAATGCTCCCCAGGAACAGCTGGGGAAGAAGAACCATCAATTCAGAAGGGAGGGGAGGGTGGGGGAAGGAGGAGAGATCAACCAAAGGACTTGTATGCATGCATGTAAGCATAACCAACTTTACACAGACACCAGGAGGGTGAGGGCATGAGTGGGTGGTGGGAGGCAAAGGGGAAAAGGACACATATGTAATACCTTAATCAATAAAGAAAAAAAAGAAGAACCATCAAAGCCTCCACATGTTCAGGGAGAAATACAGTTGTGTGTGTTCAGCCACACAAACACACACAGATACATGCTCCGCACACAGCTCAGAGGTGAGGCTGTGAGACACACCTGTGGGATTCTCTGGGGCCAAGGCCATGCCCACTTGGCCTTCCACCTGGGTCTTCTTTGCAGCCTAACCCTGAGAGTTCATCTCCCCGCGCAGGCCACCCCCTCGTGGCCATGTCTGGTGGTGCTGCAGTGGTAGCTATCCTCTTTTCAGCGGAAGAGCTAGGGACGCTGAGGAAGTGGGGTCCCTCTGCTGGCTGAACTTGGGTAGTGCCACTGCTATCTCTCCCTTATGCCCCTGACACCAAGCCCTGGGCAGGCACACAGATACAGGTTTGATAGGTGGGGTGGGGTCAAGCAAGAGAAATGTGGGCAGAAGAAGCCCAACCATCTTTTCCACTTCCTGTAGCTAGGAAGGTCTCCTCCTTCATTCTTCTCTCCATTCCACAGAGGGGAGGAGAAGGAAAGGACTCTAGCAGAAACACAGACAGAGATGTGACAGATACCACCCCCTCTGGTCCGAGTGTCTGGTGATGGAGGACCTCAGTCAGCCCCATCACCCTTCTCCCCACAGCAATCCCCTCTGCTCATGGTCCACAAGAACTCAGCGAGGGAAGGAGGCAGGGGTCTCCTAAAGCCACAACTTTAAAGTGATGAAGGGGTCAAGGTAGCAGGCAGAGGGGCAGGAACGAGGCAGAACTCCTAGCAGTCAGTGGGAAGAACTTGAATTTAATGGAACAAAGGGTAAGAGGGCTCAGAAGCCCAACAGACCTCTCAACCCACCCACCAGTCCTCACCCAGCTTCCCCAGCCCACCTCAAAGGACATGTTGTGGATGCTGGCATCTCACGCCTGCTTAGCCACCCCTGGGGCAGGGACGTTGGAGTGAGAGGCACCCAGCTCAGAAGGTGGATTCCAAAATGCCCCTTTTGTCTTATCTAACCCAGGGAGGAGACACAAGCACAGAAGGACTGATCCTGCCCTCCCTTTCTGCAGCTGTCCCCATGGCCAGGCCCACAGGCACTGTCCAGGGGCCTGCCCCCTAGCAGTGAGACTCTAGTTCTGTGAGTCTGAGAAGTGATGTCCTGGGTGTGGCAGGTGCAGAGGGTCCTGCTTGGTTCCGCTGGGTCAGTTCCTCAGCTGGGCACACGAGCTGGTGAATTCTCTGGAAGGAGAGTGGAGGTGGCTGCCTTGAGGTGGAGTGGGGAGGGGTAGCAGGTCTCCAGTTGCCCTCATCACCAATGCCTGCCTGCTCCCCATACATAATCATGCCTCCAGGTGCTGCCCTACAATCACAGCCGGTGTCTTGGAGACATCCAGTCTCTTTCTGAGACTTTTAAGCACTCACTTCATCCCTCCCTGGTCCCCACACCAGTCTCATGGCCCTCAGTGCACCAGCATCTACCCTGGCAGGCAGCCATCTACCATCATCCACTAGGGTTTCTCCCCCTCTGACTGCCCTTCTTCCCACTAACTTCCTACCTCTCTGAAGGAGCCCTTGAGGGTGCTGAGTTTGTAGAAGCTCCAGGCAGGAATACAGACCATGGAGGACAGAGCCAGGAGCCAGCCCAGGGCATCCCCCCACCAGGGGTACGTGTACTTCTTGTTGTAGGTCAGCGGGGTGTACTTGATCAAGGAGAAGAGGAAGGTGGCCTGAGGGTGAGATCAGAAGAGAAAGGGGCTGGGAAGCAGGGACCCTGTGCCCTCAACGCCCCCTGGAGGAATTGGCAGAGATCACACTCCAGCCTGGATTTTCCTCCAGGCTCATCTGGGTCAATCGGCCTCCAATCTCCATCCACACTCTGCTCAGAATCTGCATACCTCAGTGGGTGTTTCCAGGGCACCTGCCCTGTCCCTCCAGGGCTCCTGTGCCCATGGGCACCTCTAAACATGGCTGGTTACCAATTAAGACATGATAGTGTGCTTGCTGGTGCTTTCAATTGTTTAAGTCTCTGCATACCTCAAGGATAGAGGGTAGGCCCCACTTAGATCCTGCATATAGTGGGTGCTGGGGAGTGGCTGACTCAGATGGATAAACTAGAGGAAGCAGGTGGTTCATGGCTCAGACTCTGGAAGCCAGTGCCTGGGCTTGAAGCCTAGCCCTCAGCCACTTTCTAGTTTGGGGACATTGCTAAACCTTTTTGGCTTCTGTTTCTCTCTCAAATAAATAAGATAGCAATTCTTACTTTGTGGGGTCCTTGTGAGGATTAAATAGATTAAGATATATAAAGCACTCTGTGTCTAGCACAAGGCAAGTGCTCTGTAACTTTTGCTATTGTTATTGCTGTGATTCTCAGTATTATCATGAGCGGCCCAAGGCACTTGGGTTTCAGTCCTGCCTGCAACATTACACTCAGATTGCGTTGCTGGTCAAACAGTCTGACAGCTCTGGACCTCAGTTTATTCTTCTGCTGTCATTGTCTAAAATCCAACAGGCGGATGAATGAAAACCTAAAATGACTTTCAATGCACACAGAGAAGCCCTTTCTCGGACTAACAGCCAACCTAGCTTCCTGCTACCATGTCTCTATCCCTTCATCTGGCTTCCCTCCCTGAAGGATATCTTACTGTGCACACAGCTGGTGTGAGGAAAAGCCAACAGTATTTGATAAGAGGCCAGGGCCTGTACCCAATCATATCTTCAATGTTGTCATAGAAGCGCCCAGCTCCTACAATGAAGAGAAGGAAAGAAGGGCGAGAAAGAACATTCTTTAGCATCCAAAGTACCAAGATGGGCAAGGACCAATACACAGAAGATATCGTGGTTATCTTTACAGATTGCTGCTGGAAGAAAGCGCCTCCCTGGGATTCAGAGGCAATAATGTTCTGCTTGTTAAGGCTGTTACAGGCTGAAAAGGTTTGGATAGGACAGGATATGGGCCCATCTGAAGTGGTTTCGGTGCAGACATAACAGGAGGATAGACAAGGTAACCTCTGGAGGGCCCTTCCAATGATAGCAACTTAGGGTTCTGGAGATTTTTGAGGTTGGGTAGAGGAGGAGTCCAAAGAAAAGGTGGGTGTGAGCAGTGGGCACCTCTCTTCTGTCTAAGGGCCCTGGCTGGGGTAGAGGTGAGTACTGGGTTGGGGAGAGTCACTCACCATAGACCCAAGCCACACAGAGGGACTCAAAGATGGCCACGAACAGGAGGCACATGCCACTGGCTGCGTAGTTATCAAAGAGCTGAAACACATACATCCCACCCTGCCAGGGAGGAGATGAAAACAGAACTTTATTCAGAGGAAACAGGCAGACTTAACCCCTCGCCATCTAGCTTCACACCCTCAGGGCACAGAACAGAGTTGGTGGGGATCACAGAAGACAGCTATTAAAAGATAATGTCGTTTGTAAGCTGTAAGGCACTAGGCAGGAATGAAACAATAATTATTTTTTATTATTGTTTTTAGATGGATGATAGATGAAAAAGACAGCTATTATTAGATTGTCCCTGAGAACATTTTGGATTGACCCAAAAGTCCAAGACATAATGTGCATTTTTTTTTTTTGGCACAGATCAGGGTAGGGGCTATCATTGGTATTACCAAGCTGACAAGCCCCATCGCCTTCCTTCTCCTCTGAGACATCACACAGAATATCCCCCATTCCCAGGCAACCTCTCTCCCTTTGAAGTTCATCCCCAGAATGTGGTGCAGCTGCCTGGGAAATTATGAAAAGTTGTTGGAGAGGCAGTTTTTCCTCATCCAAGACTATCTTGTCCATACCTCTTAGTTTAACATGGAGCCAGATTTACCCCTCACCCGTCCCCGTAAGTAGGTGGTCAATGCCCAAAGGCCAGAGGAGGGACTTGCCTACTTGGTGCTTCCTGTGGTTGGGAAAGTAGAGAGTCCCGGTGCCCTGAAACCACAGCAGCCTGCTCCGCCAAAGAGGTGGCAGTTGTCCACCTTTGCTCCACCTCTTCGCCCTGTCTCCACCTTCAAGCCTCCCAGAGCCTCACCTCTGTGACCATAACCAGCCCAACAAGGAAGGAGATGACAGACACTCCAAGGATGAGGACCTCCCTCCGGTTCTTCTTGCGTAACACATGGGGGTACAAGTCCACCAGCGCCGTCACCAGGCTCTCTACGCACACAAACTGGATGACAGGGCAAAAAAATTGGAGGGAAAGAGAGCTCCCAAAATAAACTCCATCAACTAGCTCTGGCTCAGCCCAGCCAGGCTCCCTGACTCAAGTCTCCAGAGCACTCCTTGCATAGTTAGGTCTAGACGTACCCTTCAAGCTCCTCTTAGTCCCTGGAAGAGCATCCACGTCTGACATTCACCAAGCCCCCAACTGTTTTAAGGTCCAGCATGGCATCAAGCTCAAACTCATGCCTCTGCTCCCCCTCGCCCCGCCCACCCACACCAATTCATCTCTCAGCCTCTGAGTAGCTGCCTTTTGATACCTGGCTATCCAGTCCCAGGAGGATGATCATGAAGAAGAAGCAGCAGGCCCAGAGAGGAGAAAAGGGCAGCATCACCACAGCCCGGGGGTAGGCGATGAAAGCCAGGCCAGGGCCTGCAGCAGGAAACAGAGGAACAGAAGAACCCAGTGCCTGGGCCAGCGTCAGTGTGGCACCACGGAGTAACTGGAGCCAGAGGAAACTTCTCCCCAAAGTTGCTATCACCACCACCATCCTCACCCAGGAAAAAACCATCCAAACCTCTACCCAGTCCCCAAATTTTCAAGGCACCACCCATTGTATTCTCATTGGCAGGAATAGAACCTAGAGGCTGTGTGTATAAAAGGCCTTGGAAAACAGAAAGGGGTATATCACCACATTTCTGTAAGTTCTATCCCAAATCTTCCAGCCTCACTCTCCAGATCTATTGCCCCAAGCCAGAGGTTTAAGAACTCAGACTAGGCAGGCTGTATGGGTAAAATGAGGGAGCGGCAGGGTCTGGTGAGACCTGGAGCCCTCATGCTCCCCTATCAACTAAGGCAATTGCGGTGTTCATTCTATAGAGGAGATGGTTCCAAAGAGAATTCCTCCAAGACTAGACTGCACCTGGGGCCACCAGCTGGTATTCTGGAAACAATGGCAGTTCACTGCTTGTAGGGTGACAGAAAAGGCCCAGGGAAGAGGCCTCTTCCCTGGGCCTTTTCTGTCACCCTACAAGCAGTGAACTGCCATTGTTTCCAGAATACCACTGATATGCAGTCTCTCAAATAAATTAGTGTTCCTCTCAGCTGGCTTAAAGAACAGGAACAGATTCTCATGCCAGCACTTGGATTCATCTGTAGGAAGCTTCCTTTGAAAAGCAAAAGGGTGTGAACCAGTGACCTTCAACAGTCCTTTACCTCTTAAAGCCCCACTCCCCCACACTGGTGAGAAGAGGGATGATACTAGCACCTGCCTCACAGCTTCCCACCGCATGGCACAGGCAGAATGCTTTGCACAGTGCCTGCCTGGCATACAGTAAGTGCTTAATAAAAGTGAAATATTATCACTTTTTTAAAAAGGTTTGTTACTGGTGTGTTTTTTGTTTTGTTTTGTATTTTAGAGTGAGAGAAAGGGAGAGAGAAAGCGAGAGAAACATCAACGTGAGAGCAAAACATGGATCAGCTGCCTCCTGCATGCCCCCTACTGGGGATTGAGCCGGCATGGGTCCTAACCGGGAATTAAAACAACAACCTTTTGGTGCATGGAATGATGCCAACTAAGCCACACTGGCCAGGGCAAAATATTATCACTTTTAATAAGAGTCAGTGATGTTAGTTGCCCAGTGCTTGGCACTATGTATGACAAGGGTATGCTTGTGAATGCTATGATAAAAAAAAAAAAATTGTCTTGCTACAGCGTATAAGTGGGTGGTCTTCAAAAATAGGGGAAAAGCAAAAGAAACATTTAGAGCTTACCCGGCTAGGAGACCAGTCCTTGATTTTATTTAAAAGAAGCAACAAGAAGACTACATCATGGAAAAGCATTCACTTGAAAAAGGAAGAAACTCTATGAGCCAATATAAACTTACCTCTGAGGTTTTAAAGTGAAGAAGGCAAGGTGAAGAACGGTATATATAGTGTGTTATCAATTCATTTTTTAAAAGGGGGTAAAAAGTAGCAATAGCAATATGTACCTATGTGTGAATGAGTGTGTGTGTGTACATGGGGATGTGCTTTTCTCATTTCTGTAGGGATAAACATGAACCTAATAACATCGGTGGCCTGATAACATTGGGGTGGTAACAAAAATGTTCACTATATACCCACTAACCCTTTGAAGCCGGGATTGCTGTTTTTAAGTCTCCCGCAGGTCTTCCTGGGAGACACCAGAGCTCACCTACATGAAGGCGACAGTAGCAACGCCTCTGGAACCCAGTTGGTGAAGGTTCAAAGCTCACAGAATCCACGGCCTCAGGCCTCCCAACACTCACCTGACTCAGCCACCTCCGAGATGGGCACCCCCTGCTCTTGGGACATGAAGCCCAGGATGGAGAAGATGGCAAACCCAGCCACAAAGCTGGTGCCACTGTTGAGGAAGCAGAGGGCCATGCAGTCCCTGTGGGCGAGGTGGGGAGGTGGAAACGGGTGGGTCAGAAAGAGCTGCATTGTCTCAGGCCTGCAGTCCAGAGCAGGGGGGTGGGCCCAGCGGAGCTCGGTCCCTCACAGCAGACAGGCCAGAGGGCTGTCTGCGGAATGACGATGAGCATTCCAGAAATGATGCTGCTCCCCCAACCCCACTAGCTAAGAGTTGGCATAAAGCAAGGTCATCCCAAAAGAATGAGTCTCTGAGGAAGTAAATATTAATCTAAAAATTACAAACTGCCACACAGCCTCCCTTCCCCGGCACATTGTCACCACACCTTTGGACACCATCACTCTGACACAGTTCAGTGCACCATGCTAACATTCAGGACACAGGCCTGGGTAGTCCCAAGCAACCAATGATTCTTAGTTACCTAAATCTGACTCTGAAATTATATGCTATTTGGGGCTGATATTATAATGGACTTAAATTCTCTGATATGAACCAGGTATGTCAAGGGAACCAGGAGGAGGGGACACTAGCTAGGGCAGGGGTGAAGAAGGATGGGTAAGGAATCCACGTTTGCCAGGGCACCTGTACACAGCAGGACAGACTGAGGCCCCACTGCAATATGGCATGACTACTTAGGCTCGCTGGCATCCTGAGCCCCATGACCTCTACATTAGCCGGGACCTAGGCTGGACCCTGCCGCGCTCCCCCGCCAACCATTTGCCTAGGCTGCTGTTGGCCCCTTTCAGCAACCGGTAGCCCTGGAGTATTGGAACGTGGGGTGAAGTGTGAGGGTGGGGGAATCTATGAAATCTCCCCCCCCCACCCCCGACCCAGCACGGCTGGAGGAACCATGGGATGTGGGGTTGTGGCTCAGGCCCGCTCCCCAGTCACCTGTAGCAGTTGTTGTGATACTTGTTGTAGCTGCTCAGGGCTGTCAGGCACCCTACACAGATGGCGAAGGAGAAGAAGATCTGAGTGCCCGCGTCCATCCACACCTACACAAGGAAAAGGCAAGAAAGCTGCACTCCAGGAACCAGGGCATCTGAGCTCCATGGGAGCACATGGACCACAGCTGAGCCAGGTACTGGCTAAGGATGACAAGAATCCTGTCCTCGGCCTGTGCAGGCCCCGCTGCACCTCTGCAACCCCAATGGGCTCTACTTCCTGAGCCTCTAGATGGGGTTTCCCAAGCACTACCACGATGGCATCGGCATTAGGCATTGGAAGAAGACCGAAGGACCATGGTGGAGAGGGGAGCAAGTGGGAGGGAGCTCTGGAGCTACGCGAGGCCTGGCAGCAGGCTTCTATAAAAGAAACAAAGCCCTGGTTCTGCCTCCTTGTTCTCCTGTCCTGGGCTCTTCTGAAGGTGTGCTCAGTTTGGAAGGAGTCCAGAGACAGGATCTCTAGAGTTAATGGTTGGTAATATCAGTGCTACATGGGATGAAGCTTTTCCTCTCGTGCCCCCAAACCCTCTGTGTGAAAAGCGGGAAGAGTAATCTTCAGCTCACCAGAAAGTCAAGAGGACGAACAGAAATGCATCTGCAAAGGGCTTTGTTCTCCTTGGGGGGGAAAGATCTCTCCAGCTAAACACAGGGTATGTTGTTGTCACTGTTATCTCAGCTGTTGACCCAGCCTGCGCATGTTATGATTTAGGTCTAACAGCTAGAATAACATCCCAAAGAGAAAGAACATCAAGGCAAACAGGACTAGGCAACCCTGCAGATTGGCAGGAGGTGGGGTCCTAGGGCAACAGATCCTCCCAGGCACCTCCTGCCTTCAGAGGATGTAGAGCTCTACGAGGGAGCTCCAAGCTCTGGATGCCAGCAGTTGTCCCAACATCTCCGTGTTCCTGTTTCTTGACTGTTGTCTGGCTCTACCCCGTAGGCCCCCCACAAATGCCCACTTTCCTTTCACTGTATCAGGTTCCCAATGCCCCCACACACCCAAGCCTCAGCGTCGTTCTGTCCAAA
Organism: Corynorhinus townsendii; assembly: GCA_026230045.1. Classification (NCBI taxonomy): domain Eukaryota; kingdom Metazoa; phylum Chordata; class Mammalia; order Chiroptera; family Vespertilionidae; genus Corynorhinus; species Corynorhinus townsendii. The sequence continues at coordinate 126,271,073 of JAPDVU010000003.1, read as the reverse complement.
GCTCCTAAGGCCCTTACCTGTCCTCCCTCCCCCCCCTTAACATCGCCACCACCCTCAGCCTCCGCTGCTCTCTCTCTCATCACACTCACCCACCAAAGTGCCGTTTTGTTCAGCATGATAGTGGGTCCCAGGGACCCGCTGGCAAGCTGACTACATCAGAATCACATTGATTCCTCAACCAGCATCCCCAGTGGAGACACTGAGTCTCTAGGGCTAAAGGAGAACCCAGAAATCTGTATCGTGTCCAAAGCTTCCTGGTGGAAATCACTGCCCTACAGCCTCCAGGTTGGCGTCAGAGATGCATCCTGGCACTCACTCCTCTTGCTATTTCCGTTTCTGCAGGAATGGGAAAAGAGCAGGGAAAGGTGGTGAAGGAAAGAGGGGAATATCTCTAGACTCCTGTCCCCCTGCTCACTGTGGCTCCCATCCCCAAGGAATTCTGTGAGGCAGAAGCTGCCACCAAGGAAAAGGGCTCAGAGACGGATCCAGAGGGCCGCTACCAAGAAATAGTATGGAGGGTGGAAACACCGGGGGACTTTTTTAAACATGAGAGAAATTATAATGGGAAGGAGAGGGGTCATCAGGATTTACTTCTAAAGCAAAAGAAGGATTCAGGTAAGAATGAGAAGAAAGAATCTGCACACAGGAATGGGGTATTTACCAAATTCAGTTTGATGACAAAAGTTTGAGATTTTTGTTTGTTTTAATCCTCACATGAGGATATGTTTATTGGTTTTAGAGAGAGAAAGGAAAAGGGGGAGAGAGAGAGATGTGAAATAGAAACATTGATCAGTTGTGTCCTATACGCCCCCCAATTGGGATCAAACCCAAAACCTGGGTATGTGTTCTGACCTAGAATGGAACCCGCAACTTTTTGGTGTATGGGACAACGCTCCAACCAACTGAGCCACCCAGCTGGGGCTGAGGAGATGTTTTAAATCATTTTTTCTTCTAAAACTTTACCACCCCCACCCTCACCCCCAGATACTGTAAGGATGGTCAACTCAGGAAAACTCGCTGACCTCTGGTCTGAAGGTCACCTTCTTCTATCTCCCTCCTGCTCACTCAGCGGCTTACGAGCAGCGCTGAGCTTGTACAGCATGGGTTTACCCCGGGGTCAGAGGTGCGGGGCTGGGGAGCGCTGCTTCTCTGCCTGGGGGCTCCCTCTGCCATGAGAGAGAATTATTTCGGCCTAGGAGGTTTGCTCTGTGTGCCTCGCAGCCACAGGGTGAGGTGGACCCACACAGTGCTAGGGAAACTGCCCAGTGCCCACAGAGATGTCTGTGGCTGCCCACATGCTGGCAGGGGTGCAAATCCTATGCTCATAAAGTTTTGTTAACTTGGGCTTGGGAAGAAAAATTGTGACTTGGCAGTTTACCTCACCCTGAGGGGGCACAGACTAAGGCTGAGTTGGGAGGAGAGGTTACCGAGAACAGAGGAAAATGCAGCAGGGGGCTGCGAGTTCAGAGTGCAAGGTCAGATATGATGCCTCTGGCTAAGGCCCCCTCACTGTGAGCTTGGCAAGCCCAGCTCTCTGCACAGCTGCTGCCTGACAAGCCTGCTGGGATAGGAGGAAGGAATGGGGTCAGAAGAAGGGCTGAAGGAACCAGCAGAGCAAGCTGTTCTGTTCCCACTGCAGGCGGCCCACTCTCTGCCTGTGCCAGGGGCCCTGGTTTCTGGAACAAAGCTCCAATGTGTCTTCGGCTGGGGCAGAAGTCTAACCAAGAATAAAACAAGTGTGGAAGACCCTTGGGGGAGTGTGGGCAGAAAAGAACTCTCTGGGGACACAAAGGAAGAGAGTGTGAGCTCTAGGAGGTACAGAAAAGATGTTTTCAACTTTGAGTCCAACCCCAAGGATTATTATACTTACTATTTTTAGGAAGGCAATAATGTGTAATAGAAAAAGCCTGGGTTTTGGAGTTCAGTTACTAACTCTATTAACTACTAGCTGTATAATCTTAAGCAAATCACTTAACCTCTCTGAGCCTTACTTTTCTCATCAGGAAAATGGGAATAATAATAAATAAAATAACGTATGTAAAATGCCTAACATAAATATGAGTTCCCTATCCCACCTTCTGGGATAATAAAAAATATTACTAAAACTCTCAAATAATTAATATTCTTTGGAAAATGAATATCATGGTGATTAATACAGCAGACTCCAAAAACCTACTTGGTGTAAAACCCAAGCTCCCGCACATGCTAGTCTTGTGATTTGGAACAAATTTCTTCAGTTTCCTAAGCTTTGGTTTCTTCATCTATAAAGTGAGGCTAACACCTAACTCCCAGGATTGGTGGGACGATGCACTGTGTCACACACTTAGTCAAGTACCTGGCAAATAATAAACACATGATGGAGATGTCAGCTATTGCTGGTTTGTTGTTGGACAAATTTTTAAAAAGCAACCCACCTTTCAGCGAGGATGAGGTCCCATGGATTTATTAGCAGTTACTAAGCAATTCATGAACCAGGCAGTGTGCCGTCTAGCAACTAAAAGGGCACTCTGATGGGCTTGTACAAAATAAAAGGTTTCTGGAGGTCCTATGGCGTAGGAAGAAGGGCGGGGGAAGGAATCAATCAGCAAAAGAAATGGGCCAGGATGTCTTTTTTGGTGAAAGGTTTTTACCTCGCAGATTGCCTCTTTCTTCTATAGAAATTATCTCATTGGTCCTGATCAGAAAATCCCAGACAGGTTGATCAAGATTATGTTTCTAAGAGAGTTTGAAAGTGCAAACAGATGTTTAATCTAGGTTTGGTATTATGGGATTTTAGCACAAGTGACACCATTTTGGGCCTGTGGTTTTCTCTTTAATAGTGGTTTTGGCCCTAGCTGGTTTGGCTCAGTGGATAGAGTATCAGCCTGCAGATTGGAAGGTCCTGGGTTCATTTCCAATCAAGTACACATGCTCGGGTCATGGGCTCAATCCCCAGTAGGGGGCGTGCAGGAGACAGCTGATCAATGATCCTCTCTCATCATTGATGTTTCTATCTCTCTCTCCCTCTCCCCTCCTCTCTGAAATCAATAAAAAAATTTTAAAAATTAGTGTTTGTGCTTGTTGCTTTTCTTATTAAAGTGAAAAATCAAAAAGGTACTTTATTGAAGAAACACAAGCGGACTTTCTTGGAAATAGGTTGTGCTTGCAGAGAGAGAACTGAAGGGTAAATGTGTTCTCACAGGGTCTCTAAAGAACTCAGCAATGGGTGTTTGGGATGCCTATAATATCAGTGAATGAAGATAGTTACTTGTTGTCTGTCTTCTAAATACATATTAATGACTCTGCTTCCACATAACTGCCTCTTAGAAACAACTTCACCTGTCTTCTATTTGCACCTCCATATCTGCTCTCCACCCTTTTCCTGCTTTTGTGCCAGGGGAGGCTGACCTGTCCGGTTGTACCAATGGACTCCCTTGCCTCCTTTCTGTCTCCATGGGTTCAGGCAGTGGGAAGTATCTGCAGGAGACTGGAGGCCAGAAGATTTCCCCACCGGTCATTATCCATCCCCTGGATCACTTGTCCTTGGATAGGGTTCTCACTTAGCCTGGAGGAACAAGTGATTTGGTTCAAAGACCTGTCATCAAGGCAGTGGGGTTGAGAGAGCCAATTCGCAATAGGAATGTGAGAGAGCTGCATCCTTTGACCAGGTTCCCTTCTCTTTTCCCAATTGCTAAGAAAAAGACACAAGGTGTGTCACTTGCCCCACCTCCCACTCCACAACAAGCCAAAATGTAATTGCAGTTTTCAGCTCCTCCCAGGAATGTGACCTTAAGCCAGACTGGTTTAGAGTCATCTGCCCTCTAAAGACCCCTACTACTCTACCCCTTCCTAAGCAAAGGTGACCCTGCCAGAAACAATCCTCTTTTCTTCTGCCATTAACGTCTCCATCCCGCCCTGTGTCTGCCCACAAAAACCTTCCAGTTTGTACAACTTTTTGGGCCACCCTTCTGTTTACTAGATGGAATGACACCCAATTCATAAATCTTAATTTTTAAAAAAAATTTTTTTATTTTTCAATTAAGTTGACACACATTATTATATTTGTTTCAGGTGTATATGAGGTCCTATAGATTTCAGTGTACTATATCAAAATTAAAAGACTCAGTTGTTCCAAACTCCTCCCTAAATAAATCCTTCATTAGAATCATTTAGCAGAGATTTAAAAGGTTCAAGAAAGGCTCTTTGGACACCCTACCCCCCAAGCCCCTGCCCTTGCCAATCTAACAGAGGACAGTAGGACCCACAAAAGAAAAGAAACAAGTGCCCAAATAAAGCACACACTGCACCAGCGGCAGTTCCTCATGGGACGGAGACAAGCCCTGGGGAGCACCAGGACAGGCAGCAGCCCACCTGCACACAAAGCCTGGCAGCAAAAGAGGACGCCAGAGGACCCAGCACTGTCTCTGCCGGGCTCCCCATGCCCACGCTGAGTGCTCACGGAGAGAGGTCTTTGATCTCTGTGTTGGCTAGCAGGAATTTGTACCTTTCTCAAGTGCCAGGCAAATGCCAGTTGGAATTATCACACTTCCTGGGGCGTGCCAACTACTTTCAATTAGTGCTCTGGCAGGACATCCACCCTCCAGGGGTTGCTCTGCTCACAGACAACAAGGGCCTCACTTCAGCATGGGGCCAGGGCCAGGCAGCTAACAAGGCAAGCAGCTGGAAAGCTCAGGACCAAGCCTGGCCCTTGAAACATCATCCTTCCTGCACAGCCTGTGCTGGGAGTGGAAAGATGGTATCCTGGAGAGCAGATTTAAAGAGGTCTTATTCCCTCCAGGAACCCAGACACAGAATGATGGCCTTATTAACGCTCAGCGTTTAAAGCTATCTGGTCCACCTTCTTCATGTTTGCTAGAAGATAAACACACACACACACACACACACACACACACACACACACACACAAATGGGGACTTTTCCTTCAAGAGATTATTAAGTATGTGGAATTTTTATCATTCAGACCTGGATTCCAGGTGCAGGTGCAAGGACAGAAAATTCTTTAGGCTCTTCAGGCCTTCATTTCCTTATCTATAAAATAAGGGTACCTCGTTGACCAGCCGTGAGGATTAGCTGAAATAATGCATGTAAACCTTTTAATGCCAGGGCCACTGTAAGCACTCAACAGTGTTTAGCAGTAAATCACTGATCAGGACAAACAAGGCACTGGTCACAGAAGCCATAAACCCGTTCCAGAAATGCTGGACCCTCCCTCCTTTTTCTCTCTCGGCCTACCTGCCTGTCTCCTGGCCTGAACATGACCCCTCCTTCCCAGTCTGACCTCCAAACAAAGATGGGATTTGTGGCTTAGCTGCTCCAGAACCAGCCAAACTCCACACCTGTCCTCCAAAGCCTCCCTCGGCTCTGCTGCCCCAGACCTGCCTGCTGCCTACTCTCCATCACACCCCTTTGGTGCAGATAAGCCATAGGGCTTATGAGTCACAAAATAAAAGTGCACTTTGTTTGTCCTGCCGCTTGCTGTGTGGCCTTGGGCCCCGTTTGTTCATCTGTGCAACGAGGAGTTTGCACTGCATGACCTCTGGAGCCCTTTTAGCTCCCATGGCGATGGCTCTACAGTTTGTCGCCAAAGCCGACTGCATCCCTGCGTCCCACTGGAGATGACGCAGCAGCCATCTGTAGCGCTGTTATGACTAGACATGGGAGAGGAGAAGGAGGAGGAGGAGGAGGGGAGGGGGAGGGGGAGGAGGAGGGGCTCATGTCCCACCAGCAGACCTGAGAAATACCCAGGGCGCGAGGCTACTTGACTCCATGGGGATGTTTCTGACTGCGGAGCCCTGGCAACCCTGGTAGGATTCAGGATGGAAGAATTCATAACTCTGCCAGGTGGCTGGGAGACTGGGATAACTGAGCGTCTGTATCACCCCAAATTCCGCACAAGGGGGAGCCACGGCCTCTGCGTGAACTGAGTCGCCCGGAGGGACTGCCACTCCTTTTCTCTTGCTCCCTCCCAGCAATTTCAGTGATTGTGCTGGTGCCTCACTACTTAAAATGTTTGAACCGCCACCCACTTGTTCAAGTTCTCCTGCCCGAAGTCTCCTCAGGGTCCCTGTCTTAGGCAGAGAGCCTCCAGCACGGAGAGAGGCTGTCAAACTTGTGCGCATGCTCCCGGGGGAAGGCCGGCACCAAGCTGGTGGCACATCTCAGGGTTCTGGGGGAGCTCCCCCACACCTCGGCCCTCCACCAATGGCAGCCAAACAGGAGATAAGAAACCCTCCAGAGACAGCGGCTTCTAACTTCAGGCCCAGCTTTACAAACCCGTCCAGTCAGCAAGCAGCACCGCCCCCTCCCTGTGAGGGCCCGGAGGAAGCTGGCTGAGGGGGGGGGAGGGCGGGGCCTCTTGGTGACTGACAGCAAACTCAGCACCCGCCCAGCTGGGAACTGGGCCTAGAGATGGGCCTTCTGACAGAGGGAGGGAGCCAGAGGGGCTGATGGAGGCTTAGGGAACAGAGAAGAAGCTAGGTGTGAAATAAGATGGCCCAGGGGAAAAGTGCTCAAAGGGGATGGGTAGATAGGGTCCAGGCCGTGAGTAAAGGCTGTAAGTGACATATTTGCCACTCCTGAGAAATATTACTAGGGCCTCAGGCCCCCCTGGCTTCCCTGGCAGCTGTGAGCCAAAGAGGGGGACCACCCGCAGCTGCTAACAGATGCCTGCGATCTTCTGGCCCATCGTGGATGCTTTAGGGTTGGGCCAGGAGTAGGGCTGGCCCACAGAGCACAGGGAAGGTCTGTAGCTCAAGCACCTCCAGAGCCACATGACAACCCTTGTCTGTGGCTTCTTACCTGGGGATCCCACAGACGTGTGAGGTTTGGATACAGGTAAAACTGAATCCCTTGGGCTGCCCCAGGCAGTGTCACCCCTCGAATTAACAGGACCACCAGCATGAGGTAAGGGAATGTGGCTGTGAAGTACACCACCTGGCCAAGGGGCAGATGAGAGATAAGAAACTTGTGAGTAGGAGAGAGGGGACTGGAGACCCAGCAGTGAGACTGGAGGCTGGAGCTCCCCAGCTACAGAAAAGGTCAGAGGGGTTCCCCATCTGCTCCTACCCTCTCACCTCAGTCCCACCTCCCCTAACTGTGAGCCCAAACCTCTCCTCTCCCCCCTCTTGCCTAAAGCACTCACCCTCCCCCAACACATACCCAATAAATATTTGTTGAGTGACTGAATGAACTTAGGCATTCTCCCAACAGGCATGTTGGAATTATGTCAAGGGATGTCAGGTATGAAAAGATCTGTAAAACATGATCCCTGTCCTCACAGAGCTTACAAGCTTAGTGCAACCAGGCAGCCAGATTAGGAAGAAAGCCTTGTCAGAGGCCTTCAAGGCAGGAGTCTGGAGAACTCAGAATGCCCTTCTAATTCCTATACACCCTAGGGCAAAGAGTCCCCCCAACTTCTCAGGTTGATTTGGAATCATTTTGAGACTAATGATCATAATGGAATTCCTTTTCCAAAGAAATGTTGAGCTAGGGAGCCATGAACTATGTTCTATTTGCAATATGCCCGCATATGTGGTATATTCCAAGGTCAAATTCTTCTGGAAGTGTCCTTCACCACCCACCCATCCTCTCTCTCTTCCATTTAATTTCCCCAAAGAGCAGAAGAATTTGGGATTGAACTCAGGAGACGCACAGAATCAAAGGGTAAGACTTACAAATCTTTGTTGGGTCATTCCCTCCCATCCTGACTAAGCTACAACTTAGGAAACTCTTGGGTAACTGAACCCCCAGTGAAGGCAGGGAGTCCTGGGATGGGAGGGCCAAGAGCTCTTGAACACAGACCTTGCCCGTGGACTTGACCCCCTTCCAGATGCAGAAGTAGCAGATGACCCAGGCAAGTAAGAGGCATATGGCTAGTTCCCAGCGCAGGGCCCCCAGGTGCTGGATGCCATCAGAGATCTTCAAGACCCGCCTCCTGGGGAGAGAAGGTTGAGCCAGGCTCCACTTTGCTGCCAGTCTCCATTTTGTGGCCCTTACATCTCAGGCAGTGGAGCCATGCCTCCAGGCTCTTGTCCAAAGGCTTGTCAGCTCTTGTCACCTGAATCCATGAGGCTCTCTTTTGCCCAGAGATGGGGTAGATATAAAGTGAGGCAAATGTAAACTGCTCCCAGGTAAGTTTGCTCTGGGAGGCTGACTACCAATTTAACCTAGAGAAGGAGGTGCAAACACATTTTCTCAACCAGAGTTATAGGATGTTTCGATATGAGGAATTATGCCCTAGAATCTACAGAAGGGCCTAGATGAATATCAATATTGGGGAAGGGAAGATAAGAAACAATGCACATGCAGCTGAAGAGAGGAGGGCAGTTAGGGGTGTGGACACACGTGGGTGTGCACCAGCTAACAGGGGGGTGGACATGTGGGAGAGGAGAAGCAGGAGAGCTGCAAAATTCTCATCTCTGAAACTTGCTCTACACTAACCGCTAATATGGGCACAACAGAAAAAAGCCGCCGAGGTGACAGGGCCACCAACGAAGGAAATAGAAAATCTTGCCTTGTCGTCCATTGGGAGTCACTACTTGCTGAGCCCATCCCCATGGCCTTCTTCCAAACACACAGCCCACAGTGGGATAAAAAACGGGCCTCACTTACTCCCAGAACTCGATGACAGGAGAGGTGGCATTCTCAGAGGTCACATTCAGGGAGCCATTGGTCCTCTGGAACTCCACACAGTGTTCTACTCATGGGCCCCAGGGAAGGAAGCAAGAGAAAAATCATTAACCAGTATTGGGGGTGAAATCTCAGGAGAATGGAAGTGAGGTATCTGGAAGGAACTGGGCTGAAGTTGTCTATACAAAACATCCTTAAACAGGTAACCTCAACAAGCCCGCGCCACCCTCTCCCACATGCTTTTACTTGTCGGTTTCCAAACGTTTGGGTGCATATTCTTACTAAAGCGTGATCAGATGGCATCAGGAAAGACACACTTCAAAGTATACAAATATTCCCAGGGAAGTGTTGTGTGTAAAGTCATAACCTTTGAAGAATACTAAGAAGCCTTCTAAGAACATTACGCATCCAAGTCGCTAAAGAGCACAGGGACAGGTGCAAGAAAGCACTGGCTGGAAGCCGGGCCCTCTCTCCAAGCCTCATATTCCTCATCTCCCAAATGACATGAGGATATCCCTTTGTAGGACTGACAGGCAATCAAATGAAAGCATGTCTGTAAAGTACTCAATAAGTAGTAGCTCTTAATTATTAGTCCATGATTTTGGAGTTTCATAAAGCATGTCTACAGTATTTTTTATACTTTACTAGAGGCCCGGTGCATGAAATTCGTGCATGGGGTTGTGTATCCTTCAGCCCAGCCTGCACCCTCTACAATCTGGGACCCCTCCAAGGATGTCCAACTGCCTGTTTAGGCCTGATCCAGGTAGGCTGGCTCCCAACTGCTCGCCTGCCTGCCTTCCTGATTGCCTCTAACCACTCTCCTGCCAGCCTGATTGATGCCTAAATGCTCCCCTGCCCACCTGTTTGCCCCTAACTGCCCTCCCCTGCAGGCCTGGTCACCCCTAACTGCCCTCCCCTGCAGGCCTAGTCCCCCCAACTGCCCTTCCCTGCAGGTCTGGTCACCTCCAACTTCCCTCCTTTGCCAGCCTGGTCACCCCTAACTGCCCTCCCCTGCTGACCTGATTGCCCACAACTGCCCTCCCTGCAGACCTGGTCCCTCCCAACTGCCCTCCATCTTAGTGGCCATCTTGTGTGTTGGAGTGACAATCCATCTTGTGGCGGCCATCTTTTGTCCACATGGGGACAGCCAGCTTTGACCATATGGGGGCAGTGATGGTCAATTTGCATATTATTCTTTCATTAAATAGGATAGAGGCCTGGTGCACGGGTGGGGGCCGGCTGGTTTGCCCTGAACGGTGTCCCAGATCAGGGTTTGGGTTCCCTTGGGGTATGGGGAGGCCTGGGCGAGGGGCCTATGGTGGTTTGCAGGCCGGCCACGCCCCCCAGTGACCCAAGTCAAGACCCTCATATCTGGGATTTATTTATATTCTTTAATTGAAACTTTATAGCCTTGAGCAGAGCCAAGCCTCCTGCTTGCTCTGTGGCCACAGACATTTTTGCTGGGATTTATTTATCTTCTATAATTGAAACTTTGTAGCCTTAAGCGAAGGCCAAGGCAAGCCAGGGCTGGGGAAACTTGGCTTCCTCCATGGCCAGGGGCAACTCAAGCCTCCTGCTCTCTCCAGCTCCGTGGCTGCTGCCATTTTTGTTGGGATTTATTTATCTTCTATAATTGAAACTTTGTAGCATTGAGTGGAGGCCTGGGCCTGCCAGGGTGTGTGGAAAGGTTGGCTTCCTCCATTGCTGGGGAAACCCAAGCCCCCTGCTGGCTCTGTGGCTGCAGCCATCTTGGTTGGGTTAATTTGCATACTTGCTCCTCATTGGCTGGTGGGTGTGGCTTGTGGTGTAGCAGAGGTACTGTCAATTTGCATATTACTCTTTTGTTAGATAGGATTAGTACAATAATCTTCAAAAATATTAAGACAGATAGTGTTTTCCCCATCTTACACATGAAGAAAGGGAGTCTGCTTAAAAAAGGCCTGTCTTAGCTGGTAAGTGACTGAGGGCTAGAATCCAGCCCAGTGAGTTGTGTATGTTCAATCTTCAAAATACCTAGAATCTGACCTTTCTCATTATCACCACTGCCACCACCCTGGCGCAGGTCACCACCATCTCATGCCTCCCACTCCAGCCTGTACTTGCCTCCCTAGTCAAATCTCCATACAGCAGTCAGAGTGACATTATTAAAACTTAAGTCATGTTTTATGTCACACCCCAGTTCAAAACTCTCCAACAGGTATCCTATCCCACTCAGAGAAAAAAGCCAAAACCCCTATAATCACCTCCAAGGCCCTATTTAATCTACTAATCTCCTCTGGCCTTGCCTCCCACTGCTGCTGCTCACCTGCTCCAGCTACACCACCCCTGTTGTTCCCTGGGTGTTATTGGCACTGGTGCTCCAGGGCCTTTGACTGGGAGTCCCTGCCACCTAGTGTCTGTCTCCTGTTGTCTCAGTGGCTCACTCCCCAGCCTCCTTAGAGCATTACTCCTGTCATCTTCTCCGTAAAGCCTTCACTGATGACCCATTTAAAATTACACCCCCACCCCTAAAATTCCCAAAACCTCCTCCCTGTTTTATTTTTCTCCACAGCCCTTCTCACATGATACCTATTACATGTTTATTTTGTGTATGGTCTGCCTGTCTCCTGTCACTAGAATGACAATTCCATGCAGGCAGGGACCTTCATTTTTATGTTACCACATCCTCGCTTCTTAGAACAGAGTTGGAGCTCAATAATATCTGTTGGATGGCAATGCCAGTCGAGCATTGTTTTCACTAGACATGTCACTTTTCTCGAAACTTCAGCACACCAAGCATTTCCCCGTGGCAGGACAGGCCGTCCTGCACTATTCTAGATGCCCGGCTTGGAGTAAAACCAGACTCGTTAGGAGAAATGTCCAAATTGTCAGGGAGCAAGAGACTTAGGTGTTGCATTTGCCTCAGAATTGTTTCAGAGAGACCCCACACCCAATCAAACTAAAGGCAGGCTTAAAGCAAAAATCCTAGGTCACCAAAAAGTCACACAATTTTATAAAAGGAACTCCACTGAGATCTGGATAAAGTCACCATTTGACAAGCTGGTTGTCAAGGGTATTTCAGTGCACATAGATGGAAGGGAGAAAGGAAAGAAGACAGGAAAGAAGAAGGGAGGGAAGGAGGGAGGGAGGGAAGGAAACATATCATACAAATAAAATATTAGAATATAACATATTTTTAAAACTTGATTCATTCAACAAATATTTTTAGTGCTTGTGATGTAGCCAGTACTATGCTAGGCACAAAGGACATAGAGATAAAGACATCTTTTCTGCCTTCAAGCTCTTGTTGGTCTTTGGGAAAACCAGACCAACAAACAGATGAAAATCATGTAGGAGTCACAGCAGGGCCAGGGGTCAGAGCAGGTACTGCCAAGAACCGAATGCACCTGAGGGTGGCAGGGGAAGTACCTCCAAGATTTGACTTTTCAGTCAAAATTAGTGGAATGGAGGTGGTGGCAGAGATCAGCCAGGGAATACCTGAAAAGGGAGCATAAGGTTTGAGGACAAGAGGGGCCTTGAACATGATGCTAACCATTGCAGAAATGCACCTCCCTGGCCAGTAATTGATTCAAACTCCTGTTCAGAGCTGAGTAATTTATCTGAGCCAGAAAAATTAGTAGGAGCACAGCTAGGGCCTCACTGACAGGCCCTGAGAGGTGTCTGGGCACGGAGTACAAGACAAGATGCTGAGACCCACACAGGACATGTACAGTAGGCTCTTCATCTGCACCAGCCAAAGGGCAGCCACTAGCCACAGGTGGCTCTTTACATTTAAATTATTAAAGTTCAATAAAAAATTTTAAAATTCAGTTCTTCACACACATGAGCCACATTTCAAGTACTCGATAATCACATGTTGGCTACCATTCCAGATAGTACCGCATCACAAAGTTCTTTTGGATAGCACTACCCTAGGTATTTTTAAGTTTTCATTACTTTCAATTCATTAGACTTAGTAGTTCTAATGCCACCGGTGGCTCTTGTAGTCTTGCAGGCACAAGAGAAAATTAATTGCTATTATAAATTATATTGATGACATACAAAACAGCTCCTTCCCTGGTTAAAGCCAGGTGAATTGTGAGTTGGAAAGACCTAAAACAGTATCAGAGAGAAGGCATGAGAAACAAGAAAATGTACAAACAATATATACAAATACCAAACTAACAATATTTCACACTGTAATAAATAAATACTAGTAACTAAACTACATAAATAGTTCTATTTGCATACATGAATTCATAATACATTAATTGAATACCTTTTGTCTCTGATGCTGATGAAATCTCGCTCTTATCCTTGGTATTCACTTCCCTGATTTCTAGTGAGTCCCAAATTATGGCTGAGAATTGGGTTGCCTGGAATAAGGGGACAATCCCACTCCTGGTTCATGTGGCAGAGCAGCTAGAGGAAATAGATTCGGAGATGACCTTACCTGTATTCCACTCATGGCGGCAGCTTCCCCAGGGAAGGTCGATGGTGAAGCTACTAAAGAGGTAGAAGAGGGCCCAGGCCAGGACAATGATGTAGTAGGCATTGAGGAGGATGAGGATCATCTGGGAGGCATAGCCGATGCCTGGAGGGAAAGGGGCAGAATTGAGCCAGGACAGTGGACAGATTTCTCACACACTGCCCACTCCTGCTTAACAGAGGGTTTGGGCTCCACTGTCAGTGTCCTAAAACAAGAAGTGCTGGATATAAGCATAACCAATGGACACAGACACCAGGGGGGTGAGGGCATGAATGGGAGTGGGGTGGGGTGGGGGCAATGGGGGGCTAAGGACACATATGTAATGCCTTAATCAATAAAGAAAAAAGAAGAAGAAAAAGAGGAAGTGCTGGAGCTGTGGATCCCAGCTCTCCTCTCCCTCCCCAGCAGGCAGGTGTGCTGCTCGCTCCAACAGCCCGGGTCAGGAGGGGACCTTTCTCCCAGCCTCTGCTGCCCTGTCTTGGCTTCCTATGCACTGACATCTCTATTAGGTTCTGAAAGTTCACCAAGTCGAGGTTATTTTGTAAATGGGTAGACTAACTCCAAGATTCCAATAGTTAATATTCCCTAGAATTAGTCTGATATATTTCTGAAATATAAAAGCATCTGTTAAGAGCAGGAACAGATCATTTTCATAGGAGAAAATACAAATAGATCCTCCCAGGGTGCAAAATCAAACAACACTGAGGTACCATTCTGCAACTACAGCCCAAGTGAAATTTTTTACAAATGATATAGCTCAATAATTTCCAAACTTGTCTGCATGTTAGAATTACCTGGAGATATTTTTAAAATTCCGAAGCCTGGGCCAGACCCCAGACCAATTAAATCATAAGCTAGGGATGTGGTACAGGAAGTTTGGAAGGTCCCCAGGTGGTTCCAATATGTGGAGGAGTCTGGGAACCACACATAATTCAGAGTTATTAAAAACAGAAGGGAAAGATGCTTACTCATGTCTAGAGACACTGTAAGTCAGTATAACACTCCCACAGGACAATTTAATAAGCCAGATTAAGAGACATCAGTTTGATAGTCCATTTGATCCAGTGATCCTAATCCTGCAAATGTATGCCAAAGAAATAATTCCCCAAAAAGGGATTGGGGGGAAATCTTTGTCAACAAATACACATGATAGCAGAACTTAACAATTTTATAAGTAATTGAAAATAAGAAAAATCCCAAAACAAAGAACTGTTAAGTAAATTATAATATATCTAACTTCCTTAAAGTTTATATAATCATTAAATATTATATATAAAATAGAAAATAACACCGACTATAAAACAGAGCTATAAACTGTGTGTATTCCATGCTAATAGATATGTAAACTCTATGTAGACAGAAATAAATACCCACAACCCCAAACTGGAAACAATCCAAATAGTCTTCAATGGGTGAATGGTTAAACTGTGATATATCCATACCATGGAATACTACTCAACAATGAAAAAGAATGAACTATTGATAAAAGAAGATGCTAGGTGAATCTCAAGGGCATCATGCTGAGTGAAAAAGCCAAGAGGTTATATTGTGTATGTTTCCATCTATATGACATTCTCAAAATGACAAAATTATAGAGATAGAGAGCAAAATAGTGGTTGCTTGAGGTTAGGGGCAAGGCGGGTGGGGTAGTGTGACTATAGAGGAGGAGCACAAAAGATCTTTGTGGCAATGAACAGTTCTGTATCTTGATTGTGGTGGTGGTTACACAAAGCTGCACACCAGAGTGATAAAATTACACAGAATTATACAAATGAGTGCAAGGAAAACTGGTGAAATCTGAATAAGGTCTGTGGGTAGCACCAATGTCAATTTCCAGCTTGTGATATTGTTCTATAGTTATGCAACACTAGAAGCCCAGTGCATGGATTCATGCACCAGTGGGGTCCCTCGGCCTGGCCTGTGGGGACTGGGCAGAAACCGGCATACCAACATCCCCCGAGGGGTCCCGGATTGCGAGAGGGCACAAGCCAGGCTGAGGGACCCAGCCCGATCCCCGCAGGCCAGGCCAAGGGACCCCACCGATGCACGAATCCATGCACTAGGCTTCTAGTATGCATATAAGATCTTTGGTTAATCTCTTCCTGTCCTCCCCTCTCCCCTTCCCTCTGAGATTCATCAGTCTGTTCCATGTTTCCATGCGTGTGCATTGAGTGGCTGGCCCCTGGTGGTCAGTGCACATCATAGCTATTGGTTGAATGGTCAAATGGTCGAATGGTTGCTTAGGCTTTTATATATATAGATATTACCATTGAGGAAACTGCATGAAGTGTACAGACGACCTTTCTGTATTATATTCTTGCAACATTTTGTGAATATATAATAATTTCAAAATAGAAACTTATGAAAATCCTACATAAAGAGAAATATTGAAATAAAACAGCCTAAATTTTAAATAGCTGTTGTTTCAAGATAGTAGAATTATTATAATATTTTCCCATTTAAAATTCTCTTTTAAAATGTTTTGTAATTGATTATATATATTTTGAAAATATAAAATCATTGTTAAATATACTAGTATATATTTAAAATATATAACTAAAATAGTTTTGCACTCTACTTATTTAACCTAAAGCCTTTTCCCATCCTCATCACCATCTTCTCCATAGCTCAATACTGGGCCCATAAATGGAGGGCTTAACATAACGACAAAGAATCTTATCTCAATCAGCATGGCTGCTAAACCACTCAATCATTTCAAATAGATTTATTATCCCCAATGCAGATACCCCAGAATCAGAACACAGCTACTCACCCTCAAAGATGGGGCAGATCTTCCTCCAAGCTGTGATGCCTCCCTGGCTAGTGTACTGGCCCAGTGCTGTCTCCAAAAGGAAGATAGGAATGCCACAGGTGAAAAGGAAGATGAGGTAGGGGATGAAAAAAGCACCTGTGGGTAAGAAACAGGCTGTCCATTACCTAGCACTAGCCTCCTCATGGTCCACATTCATCTTTTCCAATTTCCACCCCATACTGCCCATCAGCATCCCAGGAGTGGGGGGTCATGAAACTCTGCAGGGGGAATCTGTCCAGGTGTCTGGAACCATAGCAGAGATCTATAGTCACCAAGCTATCTAGAACCTAACCAGTTCCTTTTCTTCACTTTGAAGTTTCAATCTATACCTACTGTTTTGCTCCTTGATGAACATCAATTATTGCCTAAATAACACATAACCTGTGGCAATAACAAGGAGTTCACTGAATGATGAATGTCCAGGAGCATTAATACAGCCCAGGAATTTAATTATTTTCAAGAAAATGATTGCTCTTAGAGTTAAATATGAACTTAAGGGGGCTGAAATCACATTTCCATTTAGTAACCCTTTCTGCTTTTGTTTTCATAATCATTGGATGAGAGAAGCCAACTGATGCGAGAGGTGTAACATTTTCTCCACCAGGGACCTTTATCTGCTGGCAAAGTAGACAGGGGAGTTCATAGAGTGCCAGATAGAAGAGACCTGCACAGAGCAGGAGATCCAAATATCTGCAGAGGGTCTCCTTCTAGCCCTCAACTGAGGACTGGTCAGCACTTACGTGTGAGGAAACCACCCACAGTGAAGGGGAAAAAACATTCAAAAGATTGAGATTATGGTGCTCACATGGGGCTTGGGAGAGTGACTGTTCCCACCAGCCACACTGCACAATCTCAGGACTCAGGGCATTGGGAAGAGAAAGCATTTCCTCAGTTGTGGGCATAATTAGTCCTAGATTGAGCACAACTCTAGTTCTGCCTAACATATCTTAAAAGCAAAACCCAAAGGATCAAATAACTTCACTGATCCCAGGAAAAAGCTCAAGAATATTTATAGATATACAAAAATACTCAGCAACCAGTAAGGCAAAAATCACCAGGTCTGACATCCAATCAAAAATTACAAGGAAGAGAACCAAGATGGCAGCATAGGCAAGCGCCTGTACTTGCTGCCTCTCACAACCACATTAAAATTACAACTAAACGGCAGAACAGCTACCACCCAGAACTGCGGGAAGGCTGGCTGAGTGAAGTTCCACAACTAGAGAGGTGAAGAGGGCGCATTGAGACTGGTAAGAGGTGAGGAGGCACGGAAGGTGCTGCACCTGGATGTGCTGCTCTTTTAATCGGGAGGGAGATACAAGCTCCTGCTTGCTCTGAACTCCAGTTCCCAGTGAGACTCTGGGGGACCCAGACACATAAGGGGAGAAACTGGACTGTCTGGCATCGGGACAGGAATGCGAGGGCAGCTTTCTCTCAGAGGTGCTCTCAACGATCATTGTTCCTGCAACCATTGCTGTTTGCAGCCATTGCTGTTTGCTTTGCCCTGGTGATTCCCAGAGACCCTGCCCCTCCTAATTTACAACCCCACCCAAGCTGTGCACATCGGCTTTTGCATATGAATGGCTTGTCCTTTCTCCTCCTAAAACCTATCAAACTGAAGCTGGGTCAGAGAGCCCCAGAGCTTCCAAAAGAAGGTCCAAGGCCCAGCAGCAGCAGCCTGCCTTGCTTCACAGCTGGGCCTCATCTGGGCACTTCCAAACCCCATACAAAGAAGAGGAATCTGCAGATCACTCTGTAGCTCCTGCTGGGCGGCCCCAGACAGTGGCTGACCTTGCACCTCCTTGGAGATCCAACAGCCAGTGTATCCAGTGGTCAGAGTGAGACCATACCAGATTACAACTCTTAACATCCATAGAGACACACTCAAAAGGCAGATTCAGTGAGCAACAAAGCCCCACTGAAGCAAGTCCTGCCCCATAAGGGTGTCTCCTGGCAACAGACCTTCCAGTGTAGACATAGCTGATCCTCACAGCCAATTGGCTTGGAGGTCAATGCCTCCCAGTGATACCAACAACAATCAAGGGTTAACTACAACAAGACTGTGCAAACAGCCCACAATGGGGTGCACCAAGAGCGTCCACCTCAGGTGACGGGGGAGGCTGAGTCACTGAGCCTTATAGGACACCAACCACACAAGGCCACTCTATCAACTCAAGGAAAAACTTAGCAGCTACCCAGTACATAGAAACAAACACAGAAAAGCAGCCAAAATGCGAAGACAAAGAAGCAAGTCACAAATGAAAGAAATGAATAAAGCAAAATACTGGATATCGAGTTCAAAACCATGGTTATAAGGTTACTCAAGAACCTTCTAGAAACCTTCAAGAAATTTAGTGAGACCCTCAAAGATATGAAAAAGGACTAATCAGAAATTAAGCATACACTGACTGAAATAAAGAATAATATACAGAGATCCACCAGAAGACTAGAGCAGTGGTCGGCAAACTCATTAGTCAACAGAGCCAAATATCAACAGTACAATGATTGAAATTTCTTTTGAGAAATTTTTTAAACTTAAACTTCTTCTAACACCACTTCTTCAAAATAGACTCGCCTAGGTCATGGTATTTTGTGAAAGAGTCACACTCAAGGGGCCAAAGAGCCACATGTGCTCACGAGCCGCAGTTTGCCAACCACTGGACTGAGGATCCAAAGAATCAAGTCAAAGATTTGAAATACAAAGAAGCAAAAAACACCCAACTGGAAAAGAAAAAAGAAAAAATAATCCAAAAGTATGAAGATAGTGTAAAGAGCCTCTGGGACAATTTCAAGTGTACCAACATCAGAATTATGGGGTGCCAGAAGAAGAGAGAGAACAAGATATTGAAAACCTATTTGAAGAAATAATGACAGAAAACTTACCCTACCTGGTGAAAGAAATAGAATTACGAGTCCAGGAAGCACAGGGAACCCCAAACAAAAGGAATCCAAAGAGGTCCACACCAAGACACATCATAATTGAAATGCCAAGAGCAAAAGACAAAGAGAGAATATTAAAAGCAGCAAGAGAAAAACAGTAGTTACCTACAAGGGAGTACCCATACGACTGTCAGCTGATTTCTCAACAGAAACTATGCAGGCCAGAAGGGAGTGGCAAGAAATATTCAAAGTGATGAATAGCAAGAACCTACAACCAAGATTACTCTACCCAGCAAAGCTATCATTCATTCAGAATTGAAGGTCAGATAAAGAGATTCACAGATAAGAAAAAGCTAAAGGAGTTCAGCACCACCAAACCAGCATTATATGAAATGCTGAAAGGTATTGTTTAAGAAGAGGAAGAAGAAGAAAAAGGTAAAGATAAAAATTATGAACAACAAATACATATCTATCAACAACTGAATCTAAAAATCAAGTGAATAAAAAATTTGATGAACAGAATAAACTGGTGAACATAATAGAATCAGGGACATAGAAAGGGAGTGGACTGACAACTCTCTGCAGGAAAGGGGTGTGGGGCATGAGGGAAGAGACTGGACAAAAATCAGACACCTATGAATGAGGACAGTGAGGGGGGGGTAAGGGCAGACGGTAGGTTGGGAACCAGGTGGAGGGGATATATTGGGGGGGTGGAAGAGGAAAAACTGTAATTATCTGAACAATAAAGATTTATTTAAAAGAAGAAAAAAGACACCATAGTTATTATAATTGTGTTCATGTGCTCAAAAAGTTAGAAAATAAAGATATTGAAAGATCCAAATCAAACTTCTAGAAATAAACCTCAAAATGCATGAGATGAAAAATAAAATGGCCCTGGTCAGTGTTGCTAAGTGGTTAGTGTGTCATCCTGTGCATGGAAGGGTCACAGGTTCTATTCCCAGTTAGGTCACATACCCAGGTTGCAGGTTGGATCCCTGGTGGGGGCGCATGTGTGAGGCAAGAACTGATTGATGTTTCTCTCTTTCTCTCTCCCTCTGCCTTCTTCTCTCTCTCAAATTAAGAAAAACATGTCCTCAGGTGAGGATTTTTTTAAAAAGAAGAAAAATACAATGGATAAGATTAATGGGAGAATAGACATAGCAGAACTTGACCCACAGAAGAAATTATCTAAAATAAAATGCAGAGGAAAAAGAGAATAAAACAAAAAAACAGGTGTCAGTGAACTGTGGGATAACTTAAGCAGCTTAATATACTTATAATTGAAGCTCTGAAGGAGACAAAAGAGAGGGGCCAAAAAATTTTTTTGAAGAAATAATGGTTGAAACTTTTCCAAATTTGATGAAAACTATAAATTCACAGATCCAAGAAGCCCATTGAGCCCCTAAATAAGAAATGTGAACATGAGGCATTATAGTCAAATTACTTAAACCAGCAATTAAGACTTTTTAACAAGAAATCTTAAAAGGAACCAAAAGGGTGGGAAGGGCACATGCAAAGAAGAACAAAGATAAGGAACACATCGTATTTCTCATTGGAAGCAATGCAAGTGAGAAGGTAGTGATGAGGGAGCACATTTGTTAAAGTTCTAAAGGAAAAAAACTGTCAAGTTAGAATTCTATATCCAATAAATATACTGTTCAAAAGTGGAAATGAAACAAATGCTTCCTAAGACATGCAAAACCAGAAAGACTCCATCACCAGTAAGCAGATCTGCGCTAGAAGAAATGTTAAAGAAAGTCCTTCAGGCAGTGGGAAACGATGCCACAGAGAAATATGAATCTACACAACGGAATGATGAATATTAGAAATGCTAACTATATACATAGGTAAATATGTAAGAACTTTTTGTTATTATTCAAATCTATTTTATTAAACAAAAATAATAACAACATAATGTGGAGTTTATAACATATGAAAAAGTAAAGTATATAACAACAAGAGCACAAAGACCAGGAGAGAAATGGAAGTGTATTATTGTGAGATTCTTATCTGTAAAGTGGTATATCATTGGAAGGTAAACTGTGATAAGTTAAAGATGCATATTACAAAACCTATAGCAATCACTAAACTAACACAACAAAAAGGGATAGCTAATAAGCCAACAAGGAAGAAAGTTGACAATAGAATAATAAAAAATATCTAATTAATCTAAAATAGCAATTTTCAACCAGTGTGCCACAAGAATGTTTAAAACATGTAATACCTGACTATTTAGTCAGGGGCACTGACCTCTTTCCCCTTAAGTTGTCAAATAAAAAAATGACAACAATAGCTATCTGATGTGAATGAGTCAAAAGTACATCTATTTATTTTGTCAGATCGACCAAAAATATTTTTTTTAATATTTTTTATTGATTTTCAGAGAGGAAGGGAGAGGGAGAGAGAGATAGAAACATCAATGATGAGAGAGAACCATTGATCAGGTGCCTCCTGCCTGCCCCACACTGGAGATTGAGCCCACAACCCAGGCATGCGCCTTTGACCAGAATTGAACCCAGGACCCTTCAGTCCACAGGCCAACGCTCTAGCCACCAAGCCAAACCAGCTAGGGCAAAAATATTTTTTTTAGTGTGCTGCAGAATCTTAATAATTAGTTTATGTCTGTCATAAGATGACAAAGGTTGAAAATCACTGATCTAAAAGAAGGCAGAAAGAGAGGAAAAGGGAAAGAAAGGATTGATAGAACAAATAGTAAAATGACTAATTTAAACTTAGCTAACAAATTGGTAATTACAAAATAGTTATGGGGATGCAATGCATAGCATAGGGAATACAGTCAATAATATTGTAATAACTATGTATGGTGCCAGATGGGTACTAAAATTATCAGGGAAATCACTTGATAATTTGTTTAACAACTATGCTGTAACCCTGGAACTAAAATAAAATACTATTGAGTGTAAACTGTAATTTAAAAAAATAAAATGTTAAAAAAATTTAAACTTAACTATATGGATAACTGCATTTATTTATTTATTTATTTATTTATTTTAATTTGGAAGGGAGGGAGAAAGAGAAATATTGACATGAGAGAGAAACGCTGACTGATTACCAGTGGAAACAAACCTAAGACCCTTCAGTCCGTGGAACGATGCTCTATCCACAAAACCAAACTGGTCAGAGCTGGATAAGTGCATTTAAATGTAAGTAGTCTAAATATCCAAAATAAAGAATAGAGATTATCAGATTGTTTTTTAAAAATCCTATATAATAAAAGCTTAATATGCGAAGTGTCCGACCGTTCGTTCAACCATTTGACCAGTTGCTATGATGCACACTGACCACCAGGGTCAGGCACTCCAACTGGTAGTTTAGCTTGCTGCTAGGGTCCGGCCGATCAGTACTGGGCGAGATGGGCTGGACATGCCCTGGATGAATCCCTCCACTGGGCCAATTTTTGTCCAATCCTCGCAGGCCAAGCTGAGGAACCCAACAGTGCACGAATCTGTGCATCGAGCCTCTAGTAAATCTGTATACTGGTTGACCATTTGACCAGTCGTTATGACTTGCACTGACCACCAGGGTGCAGATGCTCAACATAAGAGCTGCCCCCGGTGGTCAGTGCACTCCCACAGTGGGAGCGCCGCTGAGCTGACTGACGTGAGCCAGACACCAGGCTCACAGCTGGTGAGCACAACTGTGATGGTGCCAGCCTCTCCTGCCTCCGTGGCAGCACTACCAAGCGGTGGCGGCAGGCACAGCAGGGCCAGGATGAGTGGGAGCGGCATGCGCCTGGCCTGGGCTCGGGCTCCTCTCCGGCAGTCTGCTGCTTTGTGTACTATTACATCCCCCAAGGGATCCTGGATTGCGAGAGGGCGCAGGCCAGTGCATGAATCCATGCACCAGGCCTCAAATAAATAACTAGCAAGACTCAGCTATACGCTGCTTGGGAGAAATTCATTCTTAAAAAAAATATTTTTATTGATTTCAGAGAGGAAGGGAGAGGGAGAGAGATAGAAACATCAATGATGAGAGAGAATCATTGATCGACTGCCTCCTGCAAGCCCCACACTGGGAATTGAGCCCGCAACCCTGGGCATGTGCTCTGGCTGGAAATCAAATCATGACCTCCTGGTTCATAGGTCGATGCTGGACCACTGAGCCACATCAGCCAGGCAAGAGAAATGCATTTTAAATATCAAGACATAACTATTCAAAGTAACAGCATGGCAAAATATTTGCTAGGCTAATACTCACCAAAAGCAAGCTGGAGCCCTGACCAGTTTGGCTCAGTGGATAGAGCATTGGCCTACGGACTGAGGGGTCCCAGGTTCGATTCCGGTCAAAGGCATGTACCTTGGTTGTGGGCACATCTCAGTAGGAGATGTGCAGGAGGCAACTGATCGATGTTTCTCTCTCATCAATGTTTCTAACTCTCTATCCCTCTCTCTTCCTCTCTGTAAAAAAATCAATAAAATATATATTTTTTTAAAAAGCAAGCTGGAGTGTTTATATTAATATAACATAATATAGATTTTGGAGCAAAGACTATTACCAGAGGTAAAGAAGGTCATCTCATAATGATAAAGAGGTAGATTAATCAAGAAGACATAACAATCCTAAATGCATATGTACCTAATTACAGAGCTTCAAAATACATGAAGCAAAAATGCTAAAACTACAGGGAAAAATAAATAATTCCTAATTAAAGTCCAAAAT
This sequence comes from Corynorhinus townsendii, assembly GCA_026230045.1. Taxonomy (NCBI): domain Eukaryota; kingdom Metazoa; phylum Chordata; class Mammalia; order Chiroptera; family Vespertilionidae; genus Corynorhinus; species Corynorhinus townsendii. Next base: position 126,247,605 of record JAPDVU010000003.1, on the reverse strand, counting down.
TTCATTATCTCTCTCTAAATAATTGATGAAAACAAGTAGATAGAAAATCAATAGGAATATGAAATATTTGAAAACCACATCAACCAACTTGACCTACTTGACATTTATAAAACACTATCCAACAAAAGCATGATTTCCAAGTACCCTTGAAATAGTTACCAAGATAGACCATATTCTGGGCCACAAAACAAATTTCAATAAGTTTCAAAGGACTCAAGTCATACAAAGTATGTTCTCTGACTAAATTAGGAATCAATAAGACAAATACACTTGGAAATTTCCCCAATATTTAGAAATGAAGTAACACACTTCAAGTGACAAAGACCTAATCAAAAAGAAAATAAGAAAGTATTTTAAATCAAATGAAATGAAAACACAACATATCAAAACTTGTGGGATGATGCTAAAGCAGTACTTAGAGGGAGAATTTATAGCACCAAATGTTATTATAAAATAAGATAAGTCTCAAAACAATGATTTCAGCTTCCACCTTAAGAATGAGAAAAATAGGTAGAAACCAAGATGGAGGCATAGGTAAGCACCTAAACTGCTGCATCACACAACAATTTCAAAACTACAACTAAAAGACAGAATGGACATCATACAGAACCACAGGAAGGCTGGCTGAGTGGAAATTCTCAACTAGAAGGAAAGAGAAAGGTTCACAGAGAATCAGAAGAGCGGCAAAGGGCTGAGGTACGGAGACACGCGCGCAGAGGAAGGGCGGCTGAGAGCCTGGCTGACTTTCTCTGGTGGGAGGGGGAAGGAAGCCCCCGACTGCACTGAACCCCAGTTCCGACTGCACTGAACCCCAGTTCCGGGCGAAACCCCATGGGCCCAGGCTCATATGAGGGGAGTCTGGACTGTCAGGTAGAGAGAAAGGCACACAGAGACTCTGAGGAGCCTTGGCAGGCAGGGGTCTGGAGGTGCACCGAGTGCTCACAGAGAAGACTGAATGCGGAGGTTGCTGCAGGCTTTCCCTAGCAGAAGGGAGTCAGAAGCTCCTGACTGCACTGAACTCCAGTTCCGACTTCTCTGAACCCCAGTTCCAGGCGAGCCCCTGGGGACCCATGCTCTTACAGGGGGAATCTGGACTGTCAAGCAAAAACTCAGGGAAGCCACGGAAGGCAAAGGTCTGGAGGTGCACACGAAAGGGCAGGGCTGACAGGAAGCCAAGACTGTCTGCTCCGCCCTGAGACTCCGCTCCATCCAAGCTGAGCACAGAGGCTTTTGCAATTTGGCAAGTCTGATCCTATAAGGCTGTCTCCAGCACTGAACTTCTCCCAGCATAGACACAGCTGATCCTCACAGCCAACTGGCCTGGATGTCAATTCCTCCCAGGAATACCAACAACAATCAAGACTTAACTACAACAAGGCTGTACACACAGTCCACAAAGGGGTGCACCAAGAGTGTCCACCTCAGGTTAACTGGGGAGGCTGACCCACTGGGCCATATAGGAAACCTAGCACACAAAGCTATCTTACCAACTCAGAGAAGCAGCGAAAATGCAGAGACAAAGAAACAGATCACAAACGAAAGAAATGGAGGAAAACAAACAACTGGATATAGAATTCAAAACCACGGTTATAAGGTTTTTCAAGAATATCCTAGAAAAGGCCAATAAATTTAGTGAGACCCTCGAAGATATGAAAAAGGACCAACTAGAAATTAAACATACACTGACTGAAATAAAAAATATTATACAGAGACCCAACAGCAGACTAGAGGAATGCAAGAATCAAGTCAAAGATTTGAAATACAAAGAACAAAAAACACTCAACCGGAAAAGCAAAAAGAAAAAAAAAATCCAAAAAGTTGAAGATAGTGTAAGAAGCCTCTGGGACAACATCAAGCGTACCAACATCAGAATTATGGGGGTGCCAGAAGAAGGGAGAGAGCAAGATACTGAAAATCTATTTGAAGAAATAATGACTGAAAACTTCCCCCACCTGGTGAAAGAAATAGACTTACAAGTCCAGGAAGTGCACAGAACCCCAAACAAATGGAATCCAAAGAGGACCACACCAAGACACATCATAATTAAAATGCCAAGAGCAAAAGACAAAGAGAGAATATTAAAAGCAGCAAGAGAAAAATAGTTAATTACCTACAAGGGAGCACCCATACGATTGTCAGCTGCTTTCTCAACAGAAACTATACAGGCCAGACTGGAGTGGCAAGAAATATTCAAAGTGATGAATAGCAAGAACCTACAACCAAGATTACTCTACCCAGCAAAGCTATCTTTCAGAATGGAAGGTCAGATAAAGAGATTCACAGATAAGAAAAAGCTAAAGGAGTTCATCACCACCAAATCAATATTATATGAAATGCTGAAAGGGATTCTTTAAGAAGAGGAAGAAGAAAAAAGTAAAGATAAAAATTATGAACAACAAATACATATCTATCAACAAGTGTATCTAAAAATCAAGTGAATAAAAAATTTGATGAACAGAATAAACTGGTGAGTATAATAGAATCAGAGGCATAGAAAGGGAGTGGACTGACAATTCTCGGGGAGAAAGGAGTGTGGGGATGTGGGAAGAGACTGGACAAAAATCATACACCTATGGATGAGGACAGTGAGGGGGAGGTAAGGGCAGAGGGTGGGGTGGGAACCGGGTGGAGGGGAGCTATGGGGGGAGGAAAAGAGGAACAATTGTAATAATCTGAACAATAAAGATCTATTAAATTTTAAAAAAGAATAAGAAAAATAACAGCAAATGAAACTGTAAGTAAGTCGAAGGAAATAATAAAAATCAGAGTGGAAATCAATAAAATAGAAAACCAGGAAAATACAGAGAAAACCAATGGGAAAAAATGCTTCTTTGAGAGAATCAATAATGTAGATAAGCTTCTAGGAGACACAAATTACCTGTACCAGAAATGAGCGAGGTATCATCAGTACACATTCTATTGATAGTAAAAGGATAATAAGAAAATATATGAATAACTTTATGTCAATAAATGTAACAATTTAGGTAAAATGACACATTTCTTTAAAAATGCAAACTATCAAAGCTTATTCAAGAAGACATAGGTAATCTCAATAGCCCTATTTCTATTAAATAAAATTTTTTGGTTGTTGTTTAAAACCTTCCCACAAAGAAAACTCCAGGCCCAAATGACTTCACTAGTGAATTCTCCAAACATTTAAGGAGTAAATAACACCAATTCTTCACAAACTCTTCCAGAAAATTTAAAAAGGAGAAATGCTTCCCAACTCATTCTATGAAGTCAGCATTTTCCTCATAACCAAAGCAGACAAAGAATTACAAAAAAAGAAAAGTGCAGACCAATACCTTATATGAACATAGATGCAAAAATTCTAAACAAAATTTTAGCAAGTCAAATCTAACAATATATAAAAAGAATAATAACCCCATTATATTAGTGGGGTTTACCCCAGGAATACAAGATTGTTTTAACATTTAAAAAACAATGTAAATTATAATATTAATAAATCTAACAGCCATTTCTGTTTTAAAAAGGAAGAAAGAAAGAAAGAAAGAAAGAAAGAAAGAAAGAAAGAAAGAAAGAAAGAAAGAAAAGGAACCTTTAGCAAATGATGAGTACAAGGGAAATTCCTCAACCTGATAAAGTGCATTTACAAAAAAACTACAGATAACATCATGCTTAATGGTGAGTGACTGCTTAACTCTTAAAATCAAGAAAAAGACAAAGATATCTATTCTTACCATTTCTATTCAACATTGTTTCTATAAATATTGATTCTAGCCAAGGCAAAAAGGCAAGGGAGAAATTAAAAGTTATTCAGATTGGAAAAGAAATAAAACTGCTTTATTCTCAAATAACATAATAATCTATACTAATAAAAGGGTAATATGCCATGGTGGTGGGGGCTGAGGCAGAGGCAGTTAGGGGCGATCAGGTCAGCAGGGGAGGGCGGTTGGGGGCAACCAGGACAGCAGGGGAGAGCAGTTGGGGGCAATCATGCCAGCAGGGGAGCAGTTAAGGGTGATCAGGCAGGCAGGCCGAGGTGATTAGGGCAATCAGGCAGGCAGGTAGAGGCAGTTAGTGGTGATAGGCAGAGAGGTTAGGGGCAATTAGGCAGGCAGACATACGGTTTAAGGGTGATCAGGCAGGCAGGCAGAGGGGTAAAGGGTAATCAGGCTGGCAGGCAGGTGAGCGATTAGGAGCCAGCAGTCCCAGATTGCAAGAGGAATGTCCCCCAAAGGGTCCCTGATTGGAGCGGGTGCAGGCTGGGCTGAGGGAATCCTCTCATGCATGAATTGCATGCACCGGGCCTCTAATATATATATATATATATATGTAAAATCCTAATATGCAAATAGACCAAACAGCAGAACAAATAAACAACTAAACAATCTATCACTATGACGTGCGCTGACCACCAGGGGGTGTGCGCAGAACATGGCAGGCATCAGCTGCGGTGGGATGGTGGAGCAGGTGAGAGAGGGCAGGTGGGGTGCCGGTCGCTGCTATAGGGGCAAGCCTCTGGTGGTTACTGAAAATTCTTTGCTCCTGCAAGCCGCAGTCCCGCCCTGTGCTCACACATTGTGCCGGTGCCCGGCACCAGCCCCGATCACTCGGCGCCATCAGCAGGTGCAAGCGGCGGCTGCCAGTCCCGATCTCATCCCTCACAGCTTCTCCACCTTCCCCTGCTCCTGAAGGGCGATTGGGGCCAGCAGCTGCTGCTCACACCTGCTGATGGCACTGGAGCTGCTGCTCTCACCCACTGCCAGCGATGGCCCCACTTATACCCACAGCAGGTTCCAGAGCTGCTGCTTGCACTGGCTGCTGGCGCTAGCCCCAATTGCTCTGCACTGTCAGCAGGTGCAAGCAGGGCCAGTGCTGTCAGCGTGTGGGAGCAGTGGGAGCAGGAGCAGGGCTGCCAATAGAGAGGGGACCAGGGCCACAGCAGGTGGGGCAGGGCAGAGGTGTGGAGGATGGGCCAAAACCCGCCCCTGCACCTACCGCAGCCTTGCGGCCCACAGTTCCTTTCAAGGTGCACAAATTCGTGCACTGGGCCCCTCGTCTATGTATAAAGTCCTTTGGAATCTAAAATAGTCAAACTTGCCCTAGCCAGTTTGGCTCAGTAGATAGAGCGTCAGCCTGCCGACTGAAGGATCTCAGATTCAGTTCCAGCCAAAGGCACATGCCTGGGTTGTAGGCTTGGTCCCTAATAGGGGGCGTGCAGGAGGCAGCCGATCAATGATTCTCTCTCATCATTGATGTTTCCATCTCTCTATCCCTCTCTCTTCCTCTCTGAAATCAATAACAATATACTTAAAAAATTACAAAATAAAGTAGTCAAACTCATAGAAACAGAGAGTAGAATGGTGGTTATCAGAGGCTGAGAAATGGGGAAACAGAGAGCCAGGCATTGGTTAAAGGGAACAAAGTTTCAGTTATGCAAATGAGTAAGTCCTAGAGATCTACTATATACCATAGTGCCTATAATTAACAATATTGCATTGTTTCCTTAAAAATTTACCAAGAAGGTAAATCTTATGTTGTGTTCTTATAACCAAAAAAAATTAAAAGAGGGCATATAGGGCCTGGCCGGATGGCTCAGTTAGTTGGAGTATCATCCTGTGCACCAAAAGGTTTTGGGTTCACTTCCCAGTGAGGGCATATTCCTAGGTTGTGGGTTAGATCCCTGGTACAGGTTGCATATGGGAAGCAACCAATCAATGTTTCTCGCTCACATCCATGTTTTTCTCTCACATCCATGTTTTTCTCTCACATTCATGTTTCTCTTTCTTCCTTCCTCCCTCTAAAAATCAATTACAAACAAAACACATCCTTAGGTGAGGCTAAAAATAAAAGAGGGCAAACAGAAACTTTTGGAGATGATAGGTATTACCTCCAAATTCATCAAGTTGTGTACGTTAAATATGCACAGCTTTTTTTGTGTCAATCATTTCTCAATGAAGTGTTTTTAAAAAGAAAGGAAAAATTCTTTGAAATGTACCAAAGAGCTGCTAGAATCTATAAGTTAATTTAGCAAGGTTGCAGGATGCAAGATCAGCATACAAAAATCCAATGTATGTCTATATACTAGCAACCAAAAAATGATAAATTCAGTTTAAGAAATAATACCACTCATAACAGCATTAGGATCAAATCTGACAAAAGATGTGAGATTGAGATGTGTACACTCACAACTGCAAACCATTGCTGAGAGAAAATTAAAGACCTAAATAAATGGTGAGGCATAGTTCCCTTCTATTTCTGGGTCAGAAGACTCAATGTTACTTGTATGTCAGTTGTTTCCATGATGATCTATAGATTCACTGTAATCCCAGTCAAAATTCCAGAACATTTTTTTGCAGAAATTGACAAACCGATTCTAAAATTCATATGAAAATGCAAAGGAAATAAAATAGCCAAACAACTATGAAGAGGAAGAACTAAGTTTTAGGCTTAACTCTACCTTATTTTCATCCTATCTAATAAAAGAGTAATATGCAAATTGACCATCACTCCAACACACAAGATGGCTGCCCTCATGTGGTCAAAGATGGTTGCCCCCATATGGATACAAGATGGCTGGCAGGGGAGGGCAGTTGGGGGCAACCAGGCCTGCAGGGGAGGGCAGTTGGGGGCAACCAGGCCTGCAGGGGAGGGCAGTTGGGGGCAACCAGGCCTGCAGGAGAGGGCAGTTAGGGGCAATCGGGCTGGCAGCAGAGCAGTTAGGCTTCGGTCAGGTTGGCAGGGGAGTGATTAGAGGGTGATCAGGCTGGCAGGCAGAAGCAGTTAGGGGCAATCAGGAAGGCAGGCAAGGGAGCGGTTAAGAGGCAGCAGTCCTGGATTGTGAGAGGGATGTCTGACTGCCCGTTTAGGCCCGATTCCAGTGGGATTGGGCCTAAACGGGCAGTCAGACATCCCTCAAGGAGTCTTAGATTGGAGAGGGTGCAGGCTGGGCTGAAGGACACCCCCCCCCCATGCACGAATTTCATGCACCGGGCCTCTAGTATTATTATAAAGCTTTAGTAATCAAGACAGTATGGTGTAGGTGTCAAAATAAACAATTCAATAAAACAGAATACAGTCCAACAACACACCCAAACGTATATGGACAACTGATTTCTTTTTTTTTTTTTTTAATCCTCACCCAAGGATATTTTTCTCATTGATTTTTTTTTTTTTTTTTTTTTTTTTTTTTTTTTAGAGAGAATGGTAAGGAGAGGGAGAGACAGAGAGAAACACCGATGTGAGAAAGACACATCAATTGGTTGCCTTCGGCATGCCCCCAACAAAGGCTGGGACCCTGCAACCGAGGTTCATGCCCTTGACTACTGAGCCAAACCAGCCAGAGCTGGACAACTGATTTTCAACAATGTTGTAAAGGCAATTAATGAGGGGGAAAGATAATCTTTTCCATAAATGATGCTGGAAAAAGTGGATATTCATGAACTCAAAAAAATGAACTTTAATCCATATCTTCATTATCGTATAGAGCTAAAAGTGAGACCTAAAACTATGACATTTCTAGGGGGAAAAAGAGCTTAGGTAAGCAAAGATTTCTTTCCTGTGACACCAAAAACATGATTCATAGAAGAATAAATTTATTAAACTGGACTTATAAAAATTTTAAATTTCTACACTTCCAAAGACGCTGTTAAGAAAAACAGAGCCAGCCTTAGCCAGTTTGCTCAATGGATAGAGCCTTGGCCTGTGGATTGAAGGGTCCAGGTTTCGATTCTGGTCAAGGGCATGTTGCAGGCTCAATCCCCAGTAGAGGGCGTGCAGGAGGCAGCTGATCACTGTAATGATTCTCTCTCATCATTGATCTTTCAATCTCTCTCTCCCTCTCCCTTCCTCTCTCTGAAATCAATAAAAATATATTTTTTTAAAAAAAGGAAGGAAGGAAGGAAGGAAGGAAGGAAGGAAGGAAGGAAGGAAGGAAGGAAGGAAGGAAGGAAGGAAGGAAGAAGAAAAGAGCCACAAGTGGCAGCTGTTGTGGCTGCAGGCCTGCAGGGAGTGGGCTGAGGCTGGGCTAAGCGAAGCACCACGCAGCAGTGCTGAGCTCGCAGCCCTGAAGATGGGCACCGAGATCATCCGCGAGATCCAGAGTGCCAATACAGAAAATTGCAAGAATTAGGAGCTTATGTTGAATTATGTTGCATATGGGATGTTTGAGGTCTTCTGGCATTTGCATCTGCCATAGTTCAATGAAGAACGTCCTTATTACATATGGTGATGGTGACCAACAAGAAAAGTCAGGACCTGTCCCTGAGTCTAGGGAACCCTACAATTCAATTCACCTATATCTCCATGGGTGAACCAGATAAACTACTCCATTACAGCTAACCCCTCGAGCCTCCAGTCCTCTGACACCAGCATATTCTATAGTAGTGTGCCTTAAACAAGAGCAGTCAGTTGGGGAGATGAGAGACAGCAGGACGCTGCACTGCCACCCCTGGCAGTTTCTAGCACGAGACCTCAGAAGAGAGATTCCAGAGTTTTTTCAAGTTCGCAGACGCAGAACACCACTAATGTCAGACAGATGTATGATGATGGTGCTGCAACCTGACTAAGGTCAACAGTGAAACTTCGGACGGAGCCAGCAGCCTCTGAAGATGCGGTTGATATTAAGCCGGAACCAAGTGACTACACCAACGAAGACCTCAATTTTGTGCAGGAGAATCCTTATCTTAGGAAAAAACCTACAGTGACACAGAGGGTTCTTTTCAGCCTTCTGTTGAAATTTATTGATCATCTGCAAGTTGAACTGCAGATAGTGGTGTTCACTTCAACAGCAATCTCATTCACAGCAAAACAATATTCATGCTGCCAAGCAACTCGGTATACAGAACAGCCGGTTATATGAGACAGGACATTTGTGTGAACCAGAAGTGCTTAACAGCTTAGAAAAGATAGTCCCATCTTCAGAAACAACTCAGGAAAAAATGAATATTGAGGGGAAAACTTTTGGAAAAGAAACTTACACCATCTTCTAGCAGTCAGCTCTGCCGTTACTTCTCTGCTTGTAAGAAAATGGAATGTCCCTTCTATCATCCACAACACTGCAGATTTAACAGTCAGTGTACAAGACCTGACTGCATGTTTTACCATCCCACCATTATGTGCCACCACGACACGCCTTGAAATGGGTTCAGCCTCAAACCAGTGAGTGACATCCAGTCCTACCTGGCAGAAGATTGTGAAGTTTGAAAATTTTCATCTAATGATGAAAGACACTCTATAGAAATTGTCAGATCTTTGAAACTGAAATATATTGTTTTCATAATATGAAAAAAGAAGACAGAATGAGAAAAAATATTTTCAAAATGCATATTTGATAAGGAACTTGTATCCAGAATATTTAAAAAGTCTCAAAATTCAATAGTAAGAAAACAAATAACCATTTTTTTAAAGGGTCAAAAGATTTGAACAGGTTTTCACCAAAGAAGATATATGGGTTCATAAAAGCACATGATAAGATGCTCAACATCATTAGCCATTAGAGAAATGGAAATTAAAATAACAGTGAGATATATATGTATAGTTCAAAAATCAGGTCTGTGCTGACATTAGGATAGGGTAGCAGAGGTCAGAGGTGGGAGAAATGGACAGGAGGAAATACGGGGGAGTGGTGGATATGTGCATTACCTTGACTGTGGCAATGGTTTCAGGTGTGTATATATGTGTCAATACTTATCAAATTGTACAGTTTAAATATGTACAATTTATTGTAAGTCAATTATACCTTAATAAAACTGTTTAAAACAAAAGTCTATGGGGTAGAGTTCAATAGTTCTTAACTGCCCATATCTCTGCATCCATAATTCAGGCACTGAGGGAAGCACTTAGTTACCACAAGGGCAAAGGAATTAAAATCATAAACAATGTAGTCTGATAAATATATAAATCATCCAAGGCAGGAGGGGGAAATTAAGGAAGAGATAATGCAGTAGACGATATGAACAGTTACTGCTGAGAGTTGGAAACACTGCAGAGAAAGAAGAGAGAGAGGTGAGTTTTCAGCCCAACACAAGGCCTTTCTCTCCATCTTTATGCTACCTGCTCATTCCCAAGAAGCCGAGCCAATGTTTAACTGCCGTGGGTCCTGTAGTCGGTTCTGTTCCCCTACTCCTCTGCCTCCTTGAGCACCTGGGCAACCTGCCCCAGGGGACAAGGTCCACACCTACTAAGCAAAGCCACTGGCCCTAAAAGTGGGGAAGGAGTGAGGGGCAGGATGGAGCCCTAGAGGGGCCCAAGTGCAGACCATGGAGTTCTTTGAGACACTCTGGCTTTTTCCCAGTCACCACCACTGAAAGATGGAGTTAGTACTGGAGATAGAGGTTGGCATTCACAGCTACCTGCTGCCCCCCATATCCACCATGTTCATCTCCTTCCCCAAATTCTGAAAGGCCTTGGCACTCTTCCCCAGATGGGGAGAGACCACATGCCCATCCTAGAAAGGCCTCATTCTGCGGGCCACCCTTCTCAAAAGCACACTATGTAGTGTCACCTGTAATATTCCAGGTGACATTTTTAAAGACATAAACTGATGATAGTCCACATGAGCAACACAACAATGAGCATACATCATTTATGCTGTAATGTACATAAGTCTGTCCAATACTGAGCGTTAGTAATTAACTCAAAGTGGCACCAAATTCTCACATGCTACTATCACTCTTACAGAAAGAAATGTGCTCCTCGCTTCTCTCTGTTCTTTAGCATCTACAAACAGCATCAAGGAGCACAGTGTCCCCTGATGCCGGGTGTCATTTAGTCCCCTTTACAGTGGTGTCCCTAGGCTCTCTCTCCCTCCAGTTAGAACTGAGGTTCACTCTGTTGCTGCCCTTCCCCCACAGTCCTTACCCTCAAGAGCCCTAGTTCTGAGAGGTCCAGCTGTGGTCCATTCTGTGGTGGTCCATTCTGGGTGTTGAAGAACTCAGTCAGCTGGCAGCCAGGATCCAAGGAGCTAGAGAGGTTCCTGCTGAAAGGCCCATGTTCTGAAGCACCCAGGTCTTGGGTGTTCAGGGACTGAAGATGAGAGGGAAGGGTGGGAAGTGGGGCAAGGAAGAGGGGAGCACCTGTCCTAACATGAGGTGGTCTCCAGCTGGTGGTCTATAATTTGCAAAAACAAAAGATTCTCAGCACAGGTGACCTCTGCCACTGGTTTTCAGCGACCTGGACTAAGAAATTCAGTATAAAATAATTGGCAGATGATTTTCTTTTGTCTGAACTGAGATTGGCAAGCAAGTAATTTAAATTCCCTCCTGGCAGATTCAAGTCGTCTTGCCTAAACCCTCTCCTACCACCTTTCCCACAGCGGGCCTCAGGTGATCCAGTCTCCCCATCCCTATGGCCGGAGCTTTAGGGGCACAGGTGCTGGTGGAAGATTATGTTTGCTTTTCCCTCCAGGGAGTTGAGGATGGAGAGCATGGAAAATAATTCAAATGTGCAGCTTCACAGCAACTTTGTCAGTCATCACCCGTCCCCACTACTGCCGGCCACGCAGGGCACGCAATTACCGCTATGTAGCACAGCACTCAGACTGGCTTACTTCCCCTCAGGACGAAGACTACCATGAGAAGAGACAAACTTCACCTGCTCCTGAGTTTTGCCTAAATAACCCATACTTCCTACTTCCAATTGTTCTCTCCCACAATCTTAAATCAGTCTTTACTCCACACTCCACTGTAACTGTTCTTACAAAGTCACATTGCTAAATCTCATCATCGATTCTCATTTCTCAGCTTCCTTAAACTATTTGTGGTATCTGGTTAGTTCTCTCGCCATCCTCCCTGCATGCATTGCTTTACTTGTCTCCAAAACACTTCATTTTCTTGGTTTTCCTCCTCCGTTGCTAGTTTCTACTCTGTCTCTTTCATTGGCTTTTCTCAACCCCCCAAATCCTGCGTGTCTCAGAACATGGGCCTTCAGGCTGAAAGTGGTCTGCTTCTGCCCTTACTTCCCTATAATTAGTTCTCAACACAGCAGCCAGAGAGATTATTTTAAAACTAGAGGCCAGGTGCCTGAAATTCGCGCACAGGGGGAGGGGTGTCCCTCAGCCCAGCCTACAACCTCTCCAATCTGGGACCCCTCTGGGGATGTCCAACTGTCCGTTTAGGCCTGATCCCAGTAGGATCCCAGTAGGATCGGGCCTAAACGGGCAGTCGGACATCCCTCTCAGAATCCAGGACTGCTGGCTCCCAACTGCTCGCATGCCTGCCTTCCTGATTGCCCCTAACCACTTCTGCCTGCCAGCCTGATCACCCCCTGACCACTCTCCTGTCAGCCTGGTTGATGCCTAACTGCTCCCCTGCCAGCCTATTTGCCCCTAACTGCCCTCCCCTGCAGGCCTGGGTCCCGCCCAACTGCCCTTTCCTGTAGGCCCGGTCACCCCTAACTGCCCTCCCCTGCTGGCCTGGTCGCCCCCAACTGCCCTCCCCTGCTGGCCATCTTGTGGTGGCCATCTTGTGTCCACATGGGGGCAGGATCTTCGACCACATAAGGGCAGCCATCTTGTGTGTTGAGTGACAGTCAATTTGCATATTACTCTTTTATTACATAAGATGTAAGATCATACCCTAGCTGGTTGAGCTCAGTGGATAGAGTGTTGGCCCTCGGACTAAAGGGCCCCAGATTTGATTCCGGCCAAGGGCACATGCCTGGGTTGGGGGCTTGATCCTCTCCAGTAGGGGATGTGCAGGAGGTAGCCAATCAATGATTCTCTCTCATCATTGATGCTTCTATCTCTCTATCTCTCTCCCTTCCTCTCTGAAATCAATAAAAAACATTTTTAAAAAGAAAAAAAGAATATTGTTCCTTAAATGTTAAAAATAAATAAATAAAAATAAATGAATAAATAAATAAAATATAAGATCATGCCAGTCCTGCTCTAAACTCTGCCATGACTCCCCATGTCACCGAGGAAAAGCCGAAGTCTTACAAAAGCTGACAAGGCCCTACATAATCTGCCACTTCATTCTCTTTGCTTTTCTGACCTCACCTTCTAATTACTCCCCTCTCTGCAGCTCCTCAGACAAGCCAGTCACCCTCTTGCTTTAGGACCATTAAACCTTCTGTTTCCTCTGCTTGAAGCACTCCCTCCTCCCCCACCCCCATACCACATGGCCAGCTCTCCCACCACAGCAAGCCTTTGCTCCAATGTTCTCAATGTGACCAACCCACCCACACTCTTGATCCCCTTTACTCAGCTCTACTTGATCTTTTTCTATAGCTCTCACTAACTTCTGATAGGCTATATACCTTTCCTATTTCCTGTGTTTATTGTCTGTCTCCCTCTTCTAGAATATAAGTCCACAAGGACAGTGAATTGGTCTTTTTGTTTATAAATGCATCCCAACCACATAGAATAATTCCTGGCATATGTTAGGTACTCAATAATTGTTACTGAATGACAGGGTCAGGGTCAGGGTGTTCGGCTATGTGATGGGGCACCTGACCGAACTACAGACTCTAGAAAGCCATTAGGATGAGGCAGGTGCTTAGAGTGGATCGGCCACAGGTCCTGGAAGGAGGGTGTTTGCTTAGGACAGTGGTCAGCAAACCACGACTCACGAGTCACATGCGGCTCTTTGGCCCCTAGAGTGTGGCTCTTCCACAAAATACCACGGCCTGGATGAGTATTTTGAAGAAGTGGCGTTAGAAGAAGTTTAAGTTTAAAAAATTGGGCTCTCAAAAGAAATTTCAATCGTTGTACTGTTGATATTTGGCTCTGTTGACTAATGAGTTTGCCAACCACTGGCCTAGGACATTGGAGCAGGCATCCCTCCCATCTCTCTCCCTAAAAACTCTGCTAGTGGCTTCTGATTTCAGATCGGCTTCCTTTTTTCTTTCTTATTTTTTCTTTCTTTTTTTTTTTAGACAGAGAGAAACATTAATCTGTTGCCTCCCATATGCACCTTGAGTAGGAATGGAACCTGCAACCTTTTGTGTACAGTACAACACTCCGACCAGCTGAGCCACCCGGCCAGGGCAGGATGGCCTTCATACCACTTTCTCAGCTTCTCTGGTTTACAGCTACAATGTATAATGTTTACCTGTTCTTTGATCATAATCTTGCCTCAGTCCTTTTCCTACTCTGGAACTCACTTCAAATTGGATCTACCAAATGTTAGAGCTTCAGGGAACAAACGGAGACATCACTTATATTCCTAGTTTGGAACTAAAATTATGTTTTGGGGAATTTTTCATCCCAGACTTCGCCACTGAACAAATATTAATTATGATAAAATCTCTAGCTTATCCTCACCCCAAAGCACAAAAGCAGCTATTTAAAGCTATGACATTAGAGAACGGGGATGGGTGCTATCAGAGACAGGCTGAGAGCACACGTTCCTGAGCACGGACCCCCACAGCACCCCAGCATCCTTCTCCAGAACTTGTCCATAACATCCGCTCACCTGCTGAGAGCCTGAGCTCCAATCTGAGTACTGCAGGTTTAAATAAAACAACTCCACCAGGAGAAAAGGGGTCAAACGGATCTAAATGGTCTCCATTCTTTCCCCCTCCTTCCTCACAGTGGCAGCAAACGGTCCTGTCATAAAGAGGTACCAGTCAGAGGGGGCCAAAGGGGAAAAATGGGGGGACATCTCTAATCCTATCTAATAAAGAGGGAATATGCTAATTGACTGTCACACTCTCACAAAGATGGCAGCACCCACAGCCAATAAGGAGGGAATATGCTAATTGACTGCCACACCCTCAAAGATGGCAGTGCCCACAGCCACACGATGGCAGCATCCAGTCCCCTCAGCCCCACTGGGGCAGCACTGCGTGCCTGCCTCCGGAGTTCCCCAGTCCCCTCAGCCCCCCAGCTGCCCAGGGCTGGCCCAAGGTGCAGGCAAGCCTCGGATGGTGGTTGCCCAGCCTCCCAGGCCTGACCCAAGGCACAGGCAAGCCTCAGATGGCAGCTGCCCAGCCGCCCAGGGCCACCCAAGGCTCAGGTAACCAGGGCCGGCCAAGGCTTGCGCTGCCGGCAGTAGCAGCAGCAGAGGTGTGATGGGGGCATCACCTTCCCCTGATTGCCGGGTCGCCTCCCACCTCTGAGGGCTCTTGGACTGTGAAAGGGGGCAGGCTGAGCTGAGGGACTCCCCCTCCAGTGCATAAATCTTCATGCACCAGGCCCCAGTACTCTCAATAATAAAAATAAAATTAAAAGAAAAATAATAGCCCTGGCCGGAAGCTCAGTGGTTAGCATGTCAGCCTGCACACAGGAGTGTTGCAGGTTCTATTCCCCAGCACCTATTTGGGTTGCAAGCTCAATCCCTGGGCCCAGTTGGGGTGCATGTGGGAGGCAACTAATTTCCATGTGTCTCACATCGATGTCTCTTTCTCTGTGTCTCTGTCTCTCTTTCTCTCTCTCTTTGCCCACTCCTTCCCTCCCTTCCACTCTAAAAACATCAATGAAAAAAAAAAAATCCTTGGGTGAGGATTAACAAAATTAATTAATTTTTTTTTTTTTTTTAAGAGACTCAGTCTCCTATTGACAAAGAGATAAGGAGATGACAAGAAGTGCTCAGGCCCATTCTCTGTAAGAGCTAGTACTGCTTGGGAGGTGAGGGGAGTTAAATGATGACAGAGGGGTCAAACCACTGGGAGCACCCAAAACCAGAAAAACAGGCATGTCTAGGTGCCTCTCATGACCATATGTATCCTTGGTTAGTCCCCCTCACCTTGGCAAAGGTGCCTTTTCCTTAATTCACCAGGTGGCCCCGATGACTTATGCCCTTCAGCAAAGCTAAGCATTAGCCTCTAGCTCCAAAGCCCCTCAGATCTCTTCCCTCCAGCTGCTATCATTCACCAGGGAAAGAGAAGAGGGTCCTAAGGCCCTGCCCTTGACCAAGGGAAGGGATTGTGGCTGGTGGTGTAAGGAGTCAATAAAGAGAAATGTCTCCACTGTCCATCATGGTCTGCGTGCTGGAAGGCAGGCTCTATCCAGGAGGGAGCTGCCACAGCAGCCACCCTTCTGCCTCCACCTCTCCTGCAAGCACCATGTGAAAAACCAAGGGCCTGGATACTCTTTTCTTCCTGGGCCTGCATTTCCACCCAGGTCTGCACAGACTTACCCCAAAGCCCTGAGACAGAGCCCAGACCCAAATGCTGCCAGAGCACAACCTACCAGGGTGAGCCCCACACCCCTTGCTGCTCCTCACTGCTGCCTTTTGCTTCCCCTTCTTCACCTAGTGGTCTCGCACTGGACCTGGGAATCACTCTTTCCCACCTCTTCATGCCGGTTCTGCTAATTCCCAAGCCAACCTTCATCCAATTCCAGAGAGGCTTGGGGAAAGCTGCTCACCGTGCCGAAGCTTTCTGCCACGTGAAGAGCTAAGCTGGTTACTAGGTTCCAGAGAGTCTCAACACCCAGCTTAGGCCACAGACTCCTCCTCCTTCTTTGGCTAGCCCCTTCCCCCAACCCAGTTCTCTGAAGGGAAAGTGCTCAGGCCTAAGTTCCTAAACAAGCATGTGGGTGTCCAGGGCTAGGTCAAAAGTGAAAATCCCTCCCTTCTTCCTTCACAGTGCAGACTGAACAAAGTCCTGTGAGTTCAGGCTGCTGGCCAGAAATTCCTGGACAGAAAAGCCATATCAACTCCAACCCCCACACCCCACCCCCCGCCCCTGCCACCCCTCTGGAAAAATACAAGTTAGCCTCCAATCCCAGAGCCAATCAACCCCCAATTGCCACAATCCTGAGAATCTCTCTGGGCTCCGAGCATCTCTGTGCTCTTCCCCATTCCTCAAACTCCACTCTGTGTTGTAGGTTTTCTCTCTCTCCAAAACGATTGTGAGACTGAGCTCTACGCATTTTGGAGGCCCCTACTCACCCTGCAAGATGGTAAGTGTTGCATTAGGGTACTCTCCTTGTGGCCTGTGAAATTACTACTCCCCTCACCATAGCCCCCTGTGACTGCCTCTGCATTTCTCCTTCCTCCAGCTCAGACTGCAGCCTCACTTCAAAACTGAACCTGGGAGCCCAACCATCAGCAAGGAAATCGTCCTAAGCGTCCTAAGCTGCTCACCCAGAACCTTCATTACCTGAGAAAGCCCCCTGGGGCTTCCCAAGGTGAGCTGGGATTCGCTGAAAGGGTTAGGAAATGACCACCACTGCTGTAGGGGTAGCAAGGTTACCCCAGAGGTGAGAATGGAGGGGAATGAGAAGCCAGCAAAGAACTAAAGTTAGAGTTCATGCTTCCCCCACACACACATTTTCAGTGGGAAATATATGAAGGAAGAGCCAAGAGAATCAAAGGTTATGACACTGATGGGTGTTAGGCAGTGAATGGCTTAGGGAATGTCATGGTACCAGAAGAATAGAGGAAGACACAAAGCCATGGCTAAGGAATCTCAAGATCATGGGACAGTTTGGTGTTCACATCATCTTCCACATAGCTACCATTTGTTAAGCATTTGCATACATTGTCTCTAATCCTTACAGCAACCTTGCAGGTATTACTATTCCATTTTACAGGTGCGGCAGTGGAGGCTCTGAGGACTCAAGCAATGCGCCCCAGATTACACCGAGATTAAGTGGCAGAGCCAGAATCCAAACTCTGGTCCATCTGGTTCCGAGCCTGCACTCCTATTTCCGTGATGCCATGCTAAAACAGAACAACCCTGGGAGAGTCGCCATGTGTTTAGGTCTCAGGCTCCTGCAGTGTCCTTAATGAATTCTAAGGAAGGGTCTTTCCAACGCCAGCATTCTATGTGTCTCTAGGACCGCTCAGAGGGGCAGTAAGTGCAGGTGATGGGGACACCTCCTTCCAGGGTTGGTGGGTGGTGCAGTGGCTCTCACCTCCCCCGTTTTTGTAGCAGAGATAGGGAAACCTCCAGACGTTGCCTAGGCCAATGATCTCCCCAGCCACTGACAGCACAAACTCCATCTTGTTGTTCCAGTGCCCACGTTCCAGGGTGCCATCTTCCTCTGCCTTTTCCACAACAGGGTACACGGGTTTTGTCTCTCCATTACTGGCTGTGCCCGAGACCCGGCTATCCATCCCACCTGGAAAACAAGCAGGGCACTCTGTCACTTGGGAACTCTGGGAGGAAAGCGCTCCCCATCCTTCACCAGCAAATGTCCAAGGGAATAAGTGCAGAGGGAGAGAGTGCATTCCTGCTCCCTTGTCTGCAGACCCAGGTCCTCCTTAGCCTCTCTATGGGTAGAGGCTGGGTGACTGCTGCTGAAATATATATTCCTTTCCTGTGCTGGGAGGAAAGGCTGATACTGAAGTACAGATGCTGCTTCCACTACACAGACTCTTGGGTTGGGATTTGTGGACATGGGAGAACTCACACAGGCTCCAGATGGTCTATGTTCTCCTTGCCACCCCACAACTCCCCTTGTCTGTGTTAGCATGAGCTTTAGTTTCTCTATTCTGTATTCTGGGGACAATTGAAGGGATGGGATTTTTATAAATCCTCAAAACTACCAATTTTTGTTGCAGGAATTTATTCAAAGAAAATAATTCTGACTGTGGGTAAATATTTTGGCTTAAGGATATTCATTGCTTTTAACACCAAAAAATTAGAACATACATAATGTTTAAGAATGGTAAATAGACAAATAAATTATGGTTACATACACACAATGGACTACTATATAATTATTAAAAATTGTGTTGCAGGAGAAAGTATAATGAATGAAAAGTGTTCATAAGATGTGAAATGAAAACAGTTACAAAATAGGTCATACAATATGATTATGCTGGAAAAATATTTTATATTTATATGCATTGAAAGATTAGGATGTCCAGAAAAATGTTTTGCTCTCCATGGATTATAGGAATTTTTCTTATCTATATTTTCTACACTTTTATCAAAAAACATGTTTTATTTCATAAACCAGTTTTTAAAAAAAAAAACTCCTTCCAAAGCAATGAGAGAGGTTGAGTGGGACTAGGAACCCTGAATAAGATGAGCTGATCTTTCCAGCTACTTCCTCCATCTCTCTCTGAAATCAGCCAAAGGAAAAGATGAACTCTGGGTGCTTTTCTTTTTGGGTGATAACAAATGTAGGAAACTGTTACAGTAGAGAAACAGCACAAAATGAATAAAGAACAAGAATTCTAAACCCTTCACTGCCCTATTCTAGACTCTTATTGGGATTGAGGATAAGATTGGATGTGGTTCATATATGGCAAGCAACTACTATGGAAAAAGCTCTTTACATACATTTATCTCATTAATCCACACAACAACCCTGAGATGTAAGCCGTGTTACTCTGCTTTGTAAATGCAGAGACTGAGGCTCTGAGAGGTTAAGCAGCGTGTCTGCTGCCATACAGCTGGCAATTGCACATCCAGGACCTAAACCCACTCTGTTCCTGTTTTTTCAATTACTTTCCTTGATTACGTTGGCTGCCTAGCTTTATCAGCATGTTGAATATAAGCATCTTCTCATGACTCTCCCCTGATTGTATACAGTGGCTCCTTTTCCAGAAAAGTGGGCAAATGGACTTTTTCCTATACCTCAAGAAAAGTTCTTGTTAGCGGAACTTTCTCAGCAGGAGCCCCAGCTAGGCACAGACTCTCCGAGGGATCCAGAACATCAGGAAACAGTAGGATCTTTGTTTATTTGATAAATAGGGAATGGACTCCAGAGGGTGTTAGTGGAATAAGAAGGAGAAACGCAAGCAGCTGGTTCCAAGACGATTCTTCAGTCGTTTAGAGAAGGTGGCCTAATGTCTTGCACTGGTTCTGGGCCTCCCTTTAGCATCTGATAATGTCTTCAGAGGGTGGAATTCCATCTCCCTTCACTTCATCATCCTCCCAGATCCCATAAGAAACAGTAGCCCTATCCTGGGTCCCTTGGCCTCGTTAAGGTTCTGCTTCTCAGAGGTAGCCTCGTGCAGTTGAAAGGACATTAGGAATAGAGTCAAGCAAGCCTGGATTTGGGTTTTAGCTTTGAGCCATATCACTTACTGCCTGACTTCAGGAAAAAGAAGTACTTAGTTTGCTCATCCGTAACAGTGAGAATGATAGGATATACTTAGCTATAAGGATTAAATCACTTAGTAGAATCACAGGTATTTAAATTTTTCTTTTCTTTCAATACTATCAAACTTTTTATGTTCTTCAATCTTAACTCATTTCACAGAGAAGAAAGCCTTCATTTTCTTAGCATTAAACCCAAATGTCTTCCCTCTCAATCTAGGTTTCTCCTTCTCCAAATCACATTGTCCCTTAAGTCAACAACCACTGAAGTTTCAGAAAGTAAAGAAAATAGCATATACTCTTGACATGGTCACACATAAATGTCAGAAACATTTTCTAGGAGAGCACCAAAAAACCCTTTGATTATAAGTCCTGTGGATCCCACCAACCTGTAGTCTGAGACCCAGAAACATAAAAAGAAGAGAAGAAAATGTTACTAACCTTCTTGCAGTTGCTGCCAGCGGTCCAGGCACGGGGAGAAGAATTATCTAAGGAGGAAGGGGAAGGTGCTGGCTATTTAAAGTGTGGTTCCAACTCCCCTGTGGCACTTGTAATTCTAAACTTGGCCCAGCCCACATTCTGCCCTCCTGCCTCCCCTTCCTACAATCCCCCTTCCCCTGGCACCAGGCAACTCACACGTGAGTGATTTCACAGCCCGTGGAGTGCATTCACGCCCTGGCAGGTCAGGCCAACTGCCTGTGAATTTATCTGCAGCACACACGCCTCCCTGGAGCTCACATGCTCTTCCCCTCTTGGTGACAGTGGGCTCTCCAGAGGGATCCTGCCTTCCATCCCTTTCTCCTATTCAATTGTTCCTATAAATCCAACAACAATAGATGTTCTTTTGATCAAGCCTATACAGATTAATTTAAAAGTACATTTATCTTATTCTTTACAGCTTATGCTTTGGAATGGACAATGATTTAGAATAAAGATACATAGATTATGGCAACTCTAAGAAGTGAGAAAAACTTCCTAAACACATACACACACACACACACACACACACACACACACACACACACGTACAATCCTATATAATAAAATCCTAATATGCAAATTGTCCCCTCAACTGGGAGTTCAACCATTCACTATGATGTGCGCTGACCACCAGGGGGTCATGAAGAACATGGTGGGCATCAGCGACCCCTCACTGGCTACCTGGGGGCGGGGGTGACAGGACAGAGGTGCAGTGAGAATGTGGGGTGTCTCACTCCCCCTGTTATCCTCCTCCAGGATACCAGGGCTCGCGCGCCGGGTAAGCCCTCCCCACCCCCCCACTCTCCCACCCCCTCCACCCCTGCTCAGGTGCTGGGCACCCAGAAGGAGCCCTCCCTGCACCTGCACAGCCTCTTTTGGGTGAGCCAGGCCACAGCCTCCGGGACTTCAGGAGTGGGTCAGGCTCCCTCTGGGTTCACACAGGAGCCGGTCTGTGAGGCCAGACAGGAGAGAGCACGCTGCTTGCCCGGCTTCCGTGCAGTGCTGCTGGGCAACCCAGAGGCCTACGCTGCACCTCGGCCTTCAGCGCCCAGCTGCACTCACCGCATCTCCACATGTGGACTTGGGTGCTGTGACTCAGACGGAGGGGGGCGTTCGGGGGCCTGGGGGCCCAGGTGCTGCCCAGGGCCCAGAAGTCAGCTGGGACTTGCCCTTCCAGGCCAGATGCAGACGCTCACACTTTGATTGCCGGCCAGGCCTAAGAACTGCACCTGAGCACAAATTTCATGCACCAGACCTCTAAGGCCGGGCTGGGGGAGAGGCTGTGGGTGGTTGGCAGACCAGCCCCACCCTCAATTGGAATAGGGGGGGGTCAATCTGCTGGGGGGGGGGGGGGGCCGACCAGTAGAATTCCCTGTTGGACTCCCAGTTGAACTCCTGGTCGAGGGGACAATTTGCATATTAGCCTTTTATTATATACTAGAGGCCTGGTGCACGAATTCATGCATGGGTGGGGTCCCTTGGCCTGGCCTGCAGGGCCAATTGGGGCCGTCTTGCCCAGTCCCTATCAGGGCCCATCAGGGCCGGCCAGCCAGGGGAAGGGACCGCAGGAGGTTGGCTGGCTGCTGGAGGTTGGCTGTGGAAGTGCACTGCCCACCAGGGGGCAGCTCCTGCATTGAGTGTCTGCCCCCTGGTGGTCAGTAAACAGCATAGCAACCGGTCATTCAGCCAACTGGTCATAACGGTCACTTAGGCTTTTATATATAGAGAGAGTATATACACAGAAAAGTCTGAAAAAATATTCATCAAATGGCTCATAGTAGCTACATTTGTAGAATAGAGCTGGAGCCAGGAGATGATGTAAAGTGCTATTTTCACTTCTGCTTTTTGAGCTTCGGTATTGTTTGAATTTTTAAATAATGTGGTAGAATTGATTTTTAAATACTTTTTAAACCAATCAAGAAAAGAAAGTGCTAATGTTTAAAATAGAGCAAAGCCTTAAATCCATCATAAGCAAGGAGTTGGTTGTGAAGAGGAGGCGGAAGCAGTGAGGGGAGCTCTGCTTTGAGGAAGGCGCAGCCAGGAAGCATCTGTGCTGAACAGAGGACCACTCCTTTCAGGTGGAGGGAAGAGGCCCCGCTCACCACTGGCCAAAGCACGGTGCTGTGGAAAGCTAGGCTTTGGAGCCAGATGGTCCAGGCAGGAGCTGCTGAGTCCTGCTTCTGTCGCCTTCCAGTTTTTTGAGCAAGGTGTTCAACTTCTGCAAGTCTTGTTGTCTCATCCACGGAAAGGATAGAATATTCCTTACCCTGCAAGGCTGTGTGAGGTTTCAGGAGATAATGTGTCCTGTATATAAAGGACCATGCATAGCAAGGCCTCAAAAGGTAGCTACATTTTATCCTTAACAAACTATTCACAATGAGCAGGGAAGTTTTCTTGAAGGGGATGGGAAACCCCAGAGCAAAAATAGAAGGAATGAGTCTTGGGTAGGAGTTAAGGGTGGGGGTGGGGTGGAGGGCTGAATGGGATAATAACAATGTGCCGGAAAGGATCCCAAAGTGTGGAAAAGAAGGTAAAGCAGAGAATCTAAGGGAGTGTCTGTCTTTCTCATTCCTCATCTATCTTTAGGGCATGGAAGCAGGGACAGGGAAGCACATCATAATCCCTAGGGAGCCTGGTGGAGATTATTTTTTTAAATAAATCTTTATTGTTAAGATTATTACAGATGTTTTTCCCCCCCCATATCACCCCTCCACCTGATTTCCCCCCTCCCCTGTCCCATGCCCTTACCCCCCGCCACTGTCTTCATCCATAGATGTAAGATTTTTGTCCAATCTCTTCCCACACCCCTCACACTCCCTTCCCCCCTGAGAATTGTCAGTCCACTCCCTTTCTATGCCCCTGATTCTATTATATTTAACAGTTTATTCTGTTCATCAGATTTTTTATTCACTTGATTTTTAGATTCACTTGTTGATAGATATGTATTTGTTGTCACTTTGTTGTTCATAATTTTTATCTTTACCTTTTTCTTCTTCCTCCTCTTCTTAAAGAATACCCTTCAGCATTTAATATAATCCTGGTCTGGTGGTGAGGAACTCCTTTAGCTTTTTCTTGTCTGTGAAGCTCTTTATCTGACCTTCAACTCTGAATGATAGCTTTGCTGGGTAGAGTAATCTTGCTTGTAGGTTCTTGCTGTTCATCACTTTGAATATTTCTTGCCATTCCCGCCTGGCCTGCATAGTTTCTGTTGAGAAATCAGCTGACAGTCGTATGGGTACTCCCTTGTAGGTAACTAACTGTTTTTCTCTTGCTGCTTTCAAGATTCTCTCTTTGTCTTTTGCCCTTGGCATTTTAATTATGATGTGCCTTGGTGTGGTCCTCTTTGGATTCCTCTTGTTTGGGGTTCCCTGCGCTTTCTGGACTTGTAAGTCTATTTCTTTCACCAGGTAGGAAAAGTTTTCTGTCATTATTTCTTCAATATCTTGCTCTCTCTCTTCTTCTGGCACCCCCATAATTCTGATGTTGGTTCGCTTAAAGTTGTCCCAGAGGCTCCTTACACTATCTTCATATTTTTGGATTCTTTTTTCTTTTTGTTTTTCTGGTTGGGTGTTTTTTGCTTTCTCATATTTTAAATCTTTGGTTTGGTTCCTGGGGTCCTCTAGTCTATTGTAGAATTTCTGTATATTATTCTTTATTTCAGACAGTGTACGCTTAATTTCTGACTGGTCCTTTTCCTTTTTTTTTTTTTTGGCATTCTCATTAAGATCCTTGAAGGTCTCACTAAGTTTCTCGGATGTTTCTAGAAGATTCTTGAGTAACCTTATAACTGTAGTTTTGAATTCTATATCCAGTAGTTTGCTTTCCTTCATTTCTTTCATTCGTGACATGTTTCTTTGTCTCTGCATTTTGGCTGCTTCCCTGTGTTGATGGAGTGGCTTTGTATGGTAGGTGACCTCTAGGGCCTAGTGGCTCAGCCTCCCCAATCACTTGAGTTGGACACTCTTGGTGCACCCCTTTGTGGGCTGAGTGCATAGTCTTGTTGTAGTTAAGCTTTGATTGCTGTTGGTACACTGGGAGGAATTGATCTCCAGGCCAATTGGCTGTGAGGATCCGCTGTGTCTACAATGGAAGAACTGCTGCGCTGGAGACATGCTTATGGGGCAGGACTTGTTTCAGTGGGGCTTTGGTGCTCACTGAGTCTGCCTCTTGAGTGTGTCACTTATGGATGTGAGGAGTTGAAATCTGGTATCATCTCACACTGACTACTAGGTACACTGGCTCCTGGATCTCCAAGGAGGTGCAAGTCAGCTACTGCCTGAGGCCACCCAGCAGGAGCTACAGGGAGATCTGCAGATTTCTCCTCTTTGTTTGGGGTTTGGAAGTTTTGGCGTTGTCTGACCCAGCTGCAGTTTGTTAGGTTAGGCTGCATTAGGGCAGGCTATTCATATGCAAAAGCCGCTGCACACAGTTTGGGTGGATTTGTAAATTGGGTGGGGCAGGGTCTCAGGGAATCACCAGGGTGTAGCAAACAGCGATGGCTGCCAGTCAGCCATCTCTGTGTCTCCGCATCTCCACGTCCGGCACCCCAGCGCAGTAAACAATGATTCCTGCGAGCACCTCTGCAAGAAAGCCACCCTCACTTTCATACCTGTTGCAGACAGTCCAGCTTCTCCCTGTAGGAGTCTGAGTCCCCAGAGTTTCACCAGAAACCGGAGTTCAGAGCAGTAGGGAGCTTGTATCTCCTTCCCAATTGAGAAAAACAGCACACCCAGTCGCCAGCCCAATTCACGCTCCTCTGTACCTCTGCTTTTCCGTGCTTCTGCACGTCCTACCCGGTCTCAGTGTGCTTTCTTCTTTCCTTCTAGTTGTAGAATTTCTACTCAGCGAATCTCCCGCTGAGAGTGATAGTCGTTTTGCCTTTTAGTTGTAGTTTTGGTGTGGTTGTGAGAGGCAGCACATACAGGTGCATACCTTATGCTGCCATCTTGGTTTCCCTGGTGGATATTATTATTCTTACTAGATGCCCAGTGCATGAATTTTGTGCATGGTGGTGTGTGTCCCGCAGCCCAGCCTGAACCCTCTCCAATCTGGGACCCCTCGAGAGGTGTCCAACTGCCCGTTTAGGCCCAATCCAGGTAGGATCATCCCTCTCACAATCCAGGACTGCTGGCTCCCAACTGCTTGCCTGCCTGCCTTCCTGATTGCCCCTAACTGCTTCTGCCTGCCAGCCTGATCACCCCCTAACCACTCTCCTGCCAGCCTGATTGATGCCTAACTGCTCCCCTGCCAGCCTGTTTGCCCCTAACTGCCCTCCCTTGTAGGCCTGGTCCCCCCCAACTGCCCTTTCCTGCAGGCCCAGTCACCTCCAACTTCCCTCCCTTTCAGGCCTGGTCACCCCTAACTGCCCTCCCCTGCTGACCTGATCACCCCCAACTGTCCTCCCTTGCAGGCCTGGTCCCTCCCAACTGCCCTCCCCTGCTGGCCATCTTGTGATGGACATCTTGTGTCCACATGGGGGCAACCATCTTTGACCACATGGGGGCAGCTATCTTGTGTGTTGGAGTGATGGTCAATCTGCATATTACTCTTTTGTTAGATAGGATAGAGGCCTGGTGCACAGGTGGGGGCCAGCTGGTTTGCCCTGAAGGGTGTCCTGGATCAGGGTGGGGGTTCCCTTGGGGCATGGGGCAGCCTGGGCAAGGGGCCTGTGGTGATTTGCAGGCTGGCCACACCCCCCGGCGACCCAAGCAGAGGCCCTGGTATCTGGGATTTATTTATCTTCTACAATTGAAACTTTGTAGCCTTGAGCAGAGCCAAGCCTCCTGCTCACTCCATGGCCACAGCCATTTTTGTTGGGATTTATTTATCTTCTATAATTGAAACTTTGTGGCCTTGAGTGCAGGCATGGGCCGGCCAGGGTGTGCAGGAAGCTAGGCTTCCTCCATTGCCAGGGAAACCCAAGCCTCCTGCTTGCTCCGTGGCCACAGCCATCTTGGGTTAATTTGCATATTCGTTCCTGATTGTCTAATGGGCGTGGCTTGTGGGTGTAGCCGAGGTAGGTCAATTTGTATATTGCTCTTTTATTAGATAGGATGCTTCAGCTGCCCCTTTTACTCTCTTATAACCATCTATCCATCTGATTTAACTGTGTAAAATAAAGCAATAGACCAAAAGGGTCCTCTGAGAGAGGCTGCAAATTCATTCAAAAAGAGTTCATCTTCAAAGGCAATGCTATTAAGCTCCCATTTTTACTTTTCATTGAGTGGTACTTACTAATGACCTATTTTTTTTTCAATTAAATTATTATTGTTGAAAGACTAATGACCTATTAATTGAGCTACTAAGCACTGGAAATTCTGGCACTTGTAATCTAAAATTATAAGATAACTGGAGTTTACTGAGGACTCAGATATTTTCTCTAAGAAGCTGGGACATCATACACCTTTGGCAATGGCATACGGCCCTC
Source organism: Corynorhinus townsendii (assembly GCA_026230045.1). Lineage (NCBI taxonomy): Eukaryota > Metazoa > Chordata > Mammalia > Chiroptera > Vespertilionidae > Corynorhinus > Corynorhinus townsendii. The sequence continues at coordinate 126,220,793 of JAPDVU010000003.1, read as the reverse complement.
TTATGTCCTCATACATGTGAACACTTGGAATTTCCAGTTTCCAGAAAAGACACGGGGCTCATCAGGCACCATCAGGATCAGCCTGAGTTGGTTTTGAGTGGCTGCTCATCTGTTTTGAAATGTTTGGTTTTACTTGTTGATCTTGTTTTTTATATAACTGCTGCCAAATTGCCATTTTGATTGTTGCTTCATTTCTCTCCAAACCCTTGTTATCCCTAAATTCTTCTTCTCTGTAACATAGGATGTGATGGGTCTTTTGCTCTGCCTAGATTGACTGTAGTTTTTAAAAGTTTGAGAACTACTGGAAGATGAGTGTTAGTTCATCACAATTCCCTCTTGGAGGTTTGGCACAATCAGGCATGATTAGCCTTCTGTCTACTTCATGCCACCATCATCCTTCAGTCTCCTGGATGCAGGGTCAGGAAACCTGGAAACAGGTCACAGTAGAGTCAATATTCAAGAGTTCTTATTCAAGAGACTGTATAAGTTTTAAGACTCACTGGAGATTGTTAGCAAGAATAACTGAAGGCTGCGCTCCCCAGCATCTGTGTGAAACAACGTGAACCATTCAAAGGGCAGGCTATGAGGTCTGGTTCCTAGCTAATTAACCCTGAGCATATTTCAATGATCATATGCCATGATATACACTCCCAGCAAGTTTTTGTCTCTACTGGGAGTGAAACAAGAGCAAATAAATTGAAGAAAGAGCATGGTTCATTTCAAAAGAATATTTCTGAGCAACATTAGTTTCAGCATTGGAAGGGGATGGTGTAGGAAGTGGTGGGCCTCTCTCCCCTGAAGACCTTTACCTTAAAGGCATAGTGCTGTTTAATTACAGAGGTGAAAATCCTGTTGACCTTCCTTATCTCTTTTCAAACATCACACTAACAGGAAAGACAGGAGCAAGTGGAATAATAACTAAACAACAAATTATGGTTTTCTAAATCTGGAACAATTTCAGCAATAAAATGAATAATGATAGTACTGGATTATAACCCAAAGAATGGAATACATTAATGAGTTTATACTAAAATAAATAAATAAACAAACAAGAAAACTAGAGTTCTGAAAACTAGGATTCAATTAAAAATGTATAAGGAAAGAGAAAAAAAGAAAATATTCATTAATCAAATACCACTGTAATAATTGTTAAAAAACAAGATTCACCAATGAATACTAAAATTAATGGGTGCCTGGCCAGTGTGGCTCAGTAGTTTAGCCAGGAGGTCACAACTTGATTCCCAGTTGTGGGCTTAATCCCCTGTGTGGGGCATGTGGGAGACAGCCAATCAATGATTCTCTCTCATCATTGATATTTCTATATTTCTCTCTCTCTTCCTTCCTCTGTGAAATCAACAAAAATATATTTTAAAATAAAAATAAATAAGATTAATAGGTGAAAGCTTGAGGAAGAACAGAGTTTACATAGTCTCAAAGTATCTCTCCCAAGATACTTATTAACCACAGAGAGGTAGTAACTTCACAGTAGAGAAATTAGGTAAAATCCACCTTAACCAAGTGACCAAAGTCAACATCATTAATATAATAAAAGCCTAAGCAACCGTTACAGCAGGACAACCAGAACAACCAGTTTCTATGATGTTCACTGACCACCAGGGGGCAGACGCTCAACACAGGAGCTGCCCCCTGGTGATCAGTGCCACCCAGCCAGAAGCCAGGCTCACGGCTGGCGAGTGCAGCTGCCATGGCGGGAGCCTCTCCCAACTCTGTGGCAGCACTACCAAGCAGTGGCAGCAGGCACAGCGGGCTGGGATGAGTGCAAGCAGCATGGTGCCCGACCCTGATTCAGGCTCCTCCCTGGCCGCCTGCCACTTGGCCCACTGCTACATCCCCTGAGGGGTCCCGGACTGTGAGAGGGATGTCTGATTGTCAGCTTAGGCCTGATCCCACGGGGATTGGGACTAAGCTGGCAGTCAGACATCCCCCGAGGGGTCCTGGACTGCAAGAGGGATGTCCGACTGCCAGCTTAGGCCTGATCCTGGTGCCATTCTCTGTAGAAGGCAGTCACTCTGAACAATTCAGTGACTCAGGGAAGCACAAGGAACTCAGGATGAGCCTGCCTCCACGCTTGACTCACCCACTCAATAGTGTTCACAGGACAGAATGTGGTTGCTCAGTCCATGCACATGCAGCAGCTGCTGAAGCTCAAGCCACAGGCCATGCAGCCGCAGAAGGCCATCCAGCCACAAGCCAGTAGTCAGACATCCTCGAAGGGGTCCCAGACTGTGAGAGGAAACAGGCCGGGCTGAGGGACCTCCCCCCAATGAACAAATTCCATGCACTGGGCCTCTAGTCAGTAATAAAATATCAATATCTGTATCACAAACCTCTTGAGACAATGTACTAAGGAGGATACAATAAAATGTCTGTGGTGTTCTTGCAAAAAAAAAATTTTTTTTTTCAGCACAGTCATGAGAAAACAGACAAACCCTGAGTGAGGGACATTATACAAAATAACTCATCATACTCTTCAAAATCATCAAAGTCATGAGAGACAAGGAAATTGGGAAACATCTTCAGGCTACAGGGGACTAAGGGAAAATAAAAACTAAATGAACTGAATGGGATTCTGGATAGGATCCTAGATAGGATGCTAGAACAAAAAAGGGACATTAGTGAAAACTAGTAAAACTTGAATAAAGTTTTTAGATTAATAGTACTCAGCCCATGTTAATTTCCTAGTTCTAACAATTGCACTGTAGTTATGTAAGATTTTAACATTAGGGGAGCTGAGTGAAGGATCTGTGGAAGCTCTCTGTATTATTTTTGCGATGTTTCCATAAGTCTACAAGTAATCTATATATATAAAAAGCCAGCATCCATCACAACCAGAATGACCAATGACAGGTCGCTATGGTGCCCACTGTGGCCAGCAAACTGGCCTGATCAGGAGGTGGAGCCAGCTGGCCAACCTCCTGCAGCCCATCCCCCGGCCCCACCACAATAAGACCACAGCCCCTCCTCCTGGTCGGCCCTGCCCCTGATCTCCCTCCCCACCCAATAGGGGACAGGGCCAGCCAACCAACCTCCTGAAGCCCCTCCTCCCAGCCTTCCGCACCCCCAATGGGCTCCCACCACCCTGATCGGCCCGCAGCCCCTCCCTCCACCTGGCCCCACCCCAGATTGTCTCCCTCACCCTGATCAGGGGCAGGGCTAGCTGGCTAAATACCCATGGCCCCTCCCCCAGGCCACTGGCCCCCGGTCAGCACCCTCCACCCCATTCGGGGGCAGGGCCACTGGCCTACTGTCCACAGCCCCTCCCCATGGCCAGCCCCACCTCCAATCAGCCCCCCAACCCCAATCAAGGGCAGGGCCTGCCAGCCAATCACCTGTAGTCCCTCCCCCCCACTGGCCCGGCCCTGATCTGCCCTGATTGCACAAATTCATGTACTGGGCCCTAGTTTAAAATAAAAATGTGAGTTGGTGTTTTTTTTAGGAAAAAACGATATGGTTTGCTCCTTGGCTATTGCAGGCCAAGAACTTGACCTTGTTGTGAAAAGTGCAGGATATTACACTCAGGAACCATTGGTGTTATTGAAAACTTTGGTAACTTCTCTTGTGCTGTGTTTAATTTCAGATAGGATAATTTGGCTAAATTCTATAAGCAAAAGTCTTAAAGAAATAAACTTACAAAAAAGAATATTAATACCATTGTTCATCACCATTACTAATGATTATTAAGCACTTCAGCATGCTAGGCACTGTGCCAAGTGCTACACATGCACTGTCTTATTGTATCCCCAGAACAAGCCTATGAAGCAGAGATGGTTATTATGACCTTTTAAAAATGAGAAAACACAGGCTTAGAGAAAATTAAATCCCTTGCTTAAGGTCACATGACTAGAAAATGGGAGAGCCAAAACTTGAACTTAGGCATGTAGGATTCTAAAGTCCATTATTTATAATTTCATACTACACTTTAACTTGGGGGTAAAAAGGGGCAGGGAGACGCTAACAAGTCCAGCTCTAGCACTGTGTTTATTTGGGCTATCACTGGCCCATGAAATTAAATATAACCTTCTTAGACAAAAGGTGAGTAATGAAATGACAAGAAAAATATTACTTTCACTGAAAATTTCATCAGATCTGAGAATTTTTTTCCCCAAAATCTAATGAGCAGGCTCTCTTTCCTATCAGCATGTGTTCTACAATCCTACCTCATTACTCTGCCCTCCCTGTCAAGGGAGGAAAATCATCTTTTCTCTTTAACTCCAGAGAGTTAATTGTCACTCTTTTCTAGTTGTATCCAGTTTCTTCTGATCCCTGTTTCCCTGATTTCTTGTCTGATTCCCAGAGTACAGAGAGGAAAGCTTGCAGCATTTATGTAACTAGTCTCAGCAGGAGGGCTTGGCTGATTAACAGTGATCAGGGGCTCTGAGTGAATGGAGAAATTCTCCACAGGGCTCCTACATCCCGACACTGTAGCCCAGCGCTATTGTGAGGGATTAGGGCAGGGAGACAATATCTAAAAAGAGCAATTTCAATCTTTGAAGAAAAAAAAAAGTTCCCTGGGTGACTATAATGAGTAGCTAAAGTGAAAAGCCCTGAAGCTTAACTGCTCTTGCTGCTGCTCTCTTATTTTTCACACCATCCTCAAGGAAGATGTACTGATCTGATCTTGTATTTGACACTCTTTTATTTTTTTAAAGGATTTTTTAAAGTAATTTTTAGAGAGAGGAAGGGAGAGGGAGAGAGAGAGAGAAGTATCAATGTGACAGCAAAACATCAATAGACTCCTATTGGGATTGGAGCCCACAACCCGGGCATGTGCTCTGTCTGGGAATCGAACCAGCACCCTTCCAGTGCACAGGACAATGCCCAACCAGCCGAGCCACACCAGCCAGGCTTGACACTCTTTTATTTTTTTCAATATATTTTTATTGATTTGGGAGAGGGAGAGAGAGAAAGAAATATCAATGATGAGAGAGAATCATTGACTGGCGGCCTCCTGCATACCACCTACTGGGGATCCAGCCGGCAACCCAAGCATGTGCCCTTGACCGGAATTGAACCTGGGACTCTTCAGTCTGAGCCCATGCTCTATCCACTGAGCCAAATCAGCTAGGGCAGGTTTGACACTCTTTTGAAAGCCACCCTCAGCCTTTCTTCTCCAAGATAAATAATCACAAATCCTTTCATCTTCCTTAAACATTCTTATTTATTACCCCACCCACTGTGCCACTGCTCTGCCTTGGATGCTCTCCAAGATCCAGAACTTCATGGCTCTTCCTTTGATTGGCTAATCTAGTGTTTGTGTCAACAATAGTTCTGCATTGCTGACCGAATTCTTGGTTTCCACCAATCAAGAAATTCAGCAATTGAGGAATTCTGCATACTCACTAGCCAAGTAAGAAACAAAAGCCCAACGAAGCAACTATTGTAGACATAGAAGCATGGAACAGACCGGCCAACCTGGGGGGGAGGGGTGGTAAGAGATCAACCAAAGGACTTGTATGCGTGCATATAAGCATAGCCCATGGACACAGACAATAGCGGGGTGAGGGCATGTGCTGAGGGGTGGGAACAGTCTGGGAGAGGTCAATGGGAGAAAAAGGAGACATATGTAATTCTTTAAACAATAAAGAATTTAAATTTTAAAAAAAAGAAGAAGAAGAAGCAATTATTGTAATAGGGTAGTCTGCTAGGTGACCATTGCAGGGGGAAGGGAAGCAGAAAGAGAGGGCATAAAGGAAGAATGAGGCTAGTGCAAAGTTCAATGTGATGGGGAGGAAAATGGATAGCTGGGGAGGGAGAACTCCATAATTCTAGTCCTGGATAGGACCCTAATCAGTACACAATTCACCTCTCTAGCCGTGTTTCATGTGTAAAATAAGAGGGTAAGACTGGCTATCTCTAGGTTTCACTTCAGCTCTGAGTCTCCCACAGCTGTTTTCAGGCGCTAATAGCAAAAAACAATCGGTCTATTCCCCTTCCACTTGATCTGCCCATAATTCTTTCTCCCAGCAGCTGTAGTCATTCCAAGAATTACTATTTCCCAGTTTGGATGGTAATTGCAGTCCAGACCTAGCCCCACTGGTATGGACGCTTCTTTAAGACAGTACAGTGTCATCTCCTGAATAGAGGGAAAAGCCTGGAGAGCTCAGTCCACTCAATGGACACCTGAAACATTAAAAGGAGTGAAAGATATTTTCCTCAGTCTCCAAACGCTAGAGCTTGTCAAGAAACAAAATTCAACTGAGTACATTTCAATATCTGATTGAGGCAGCATCTCATCTAGCAAGTAGAAAGGAGCACCCAGGAGCTGTACAAAATGAAAGTTTGTCCTCCTCCCCTTCCCTTCCCTCCTCCTTTCTCAGGGGGAATGTACCTCGTTCTGCGGAGGGAGCTACCTTCATCCTCCCCAACTGGCGGAAGAACCCTAAGTCCCTGAGAGGGCCCGCCCCCCTGCGTGCAGGGGAGGGTGCGCCCCACGCCACTCTGGAACCCCGGGCCCCGCAGAGGTGTCCTAAAACCCCAGCAGTGGGAACCCAGGGCTACTTTGAATACCCGCACCCCGGAAGCGGGGCTAAGCCCCCGCGCTTGGGAGAGAAACCACCTCGCTAAGGCAAAGGAGGAAACCCGGAACTCCCAAACGCCGGAGCCCACACTCGCCTGCCCCTTAGGAGGGGAGCCCGGTGCGCGCTTTTGGGAGGGTGCTCTGGGGAGCTGGCTCTGTCCTGTCCATTTGGTGAGGGGCCTCCCCTTCCGCGCTAAGCAGGGAATCCCAAGAGGTGCCTTAGGAGGTGCCCTTTTCCCTCCCTTCAAACCTGAGGATGTGGGAAGGGACAGGTGGAAGGCTCAGCCCAGGGGAATAGGCCTGAGAGCTGGGGCAGCAGCTTTTGGGGCACCGGGAGGCCTCCGCCAGCATTTGCCCCCATCCCAGCTGAACACCGCCATCGCCACCCCCATCTCCTTGGGGAAGCTAAGCAGGGTAGGGCCCAGTGGAAACTAGATGGGAGACCGCCTGGGAACCCCATGCTGCAGGCTTTGCCTCCCTCTCTTTCGGTCACCTCCCCAGCCAGGCCAAACACATACAAAAGCACACCCCACAGAAAAAGGGCGCCCTGTGTCTTTCTTTCCTTCTGCAGGATTCCTCATGGCCCTCGGGAGTCGTCCCGACTCCCACGCAAAAATAAAGATCCCCTTGCACTTTGGACAATCCAGTTACCAGAGGGGGAGCCTTTTCTCCCCAGCGAGTTCCCTATGCTGCGATGGAACCCCCTACCCCAAAAGTAAAGCTCTGCTCCTGCACTGAAGAGGGGGCCATCGGAGTGTGGAGAGAACACCCAGATCCCGAAGAGCTTCTGACTCCCGAAATGGGGGAGGATCCTCCATTTACCCCACTGAAATGGAAATCACAGGCCAGGCATGTACCCTACTCCAGCCTTATTGAAACAAAGAAGTTAGGGTCAAGTGGAAGGCACGGGGTGGTTAGGTTTGATAGATCAATTGAATTGATACCCCTCCCCAGGAGAAATGACTTTTCAGGCCATTTCACTATGGACATTCCCTTTTGCTGAGACCACACTGTACTTGCTGAGACCACATTCCATTATCTCTCCCCTCCAGACCTGCACAGAGAATTCTCCGCCCAGAAAAAGCCCGCCTAGAGTCCTTTAAAAACCTCTGGCTCCCGTCTTTGGGAGCTGGCATCATTTTGGGGCTCAGCCCATCTGGTACCCAGATGACCTAATAAATTCATAATTCTTCACCCCTTTTGGCCTCGTGCATTCCTCCTTCGGTGACCCTAACAGTGGTCCTAGGAAGCCAGAGGGGAATGCAAAAAGAAAACAGCAAGCCACTCCATGTTGCTGAGCCTGGGGGCCAGGTGGGGGTTCTTTGGGTACACAAACTGCTGAAAAATGCTAATTATGTTTGGACCTGGCTAGTACTTGGAGGGGAATTTTTTGAGAATACCAGGCACTGAAAGTTTCCTCTCCCTCTCTATTTCCCTAAGTTGCAAAAAGCCTAAATGAAAGGGTTTTCAAGGCAGAGAGGGGTAGAGGAAAAAGGAAGTCTCCAACTAAGAATGGATTAGTTCAGGCAAGGTCATCTTTCTGTTTAAGGAATGGGAGGGCTCTGCAGATTACCTGACTAGAGTCGGAAACGGGCTGCTGTGATCCATCTCCAGTATGGTCGGCTTTTGATGGAAACGGTTGCTGAATTTCCCCAGGACAAACAGAATGTAGGGAGGACGGAGGAGGGTGTAAGAGCAAGGAACTGTGGACGTGGGCCAGCATCATGGTGGAAACCCCCAGGCGCCTGCCTGCCTCAGCTAGACAGGGGGAGGTGCAGGCAACTAAAAAGGGCCTCAGCCCAATTTTTTTGAATGGCCCAATGGGAGACAGCAAGATCTAGGCGACCTATGAGGAAACAGGTGACCCCATAATACTCAGCCCATGAGGAACCAGAGGAGGGGCTGAATAAATGGGCTGTGTTCCCTGCTCCAGGTGTGTCTGTACACCCCCTCTGGAGAACGTATTATAAGTCTCACTAGTGGCCCAGTGCATGAAATTCGTGCACATTAAAAGGGGATTAATTAGAGGAAATAATTTAATATTGCTATTTGCCCTTTCTCTATAATAGAAGTGTCAGAGATGAAAGAAAATTAGTAAAACATATATGAAAACCTTCCTCCTGTCAGAGTCTGGGGCACACCATGGGACCCAGAGTCAAGTCCCCGCCCACCCACATGGGCCTCAAAATCACATGAGACCCAGACCCAGCCGCCCCTACCCCCACCCCCCTGCATTGGGATAGATCCAGACCTGGCTAGTCCCACCCTTGTCAAGCCCCACCAGGCAGGGAACATAGCCTCAGATCCCCTGGCCCGGCGCCAGGATAGGGGGCATGGCCTGAGGTCCCTCAGCCCAGACCAGAGTGGGGAGGCGTGCCTTGAGGTCCCCCCTCAAGCCCCGCCAGGCAGGGGCACGCAGCCTCAGGTTCCCTAGCTTGGTGCTGGGGCGGGGGGAGGGGGGGCGGGGGGGTGGCATGGTCTGAAGTCCCCTGTCAAGCCCCACCTGATGGGGGGCATGGCCTGAGGTCCCCCGGCCTGGCACTGGGGCAGGGGGAGCAGCCTGAGGTCCCCTAGCCCAGCACCAGGATGGGAAGTGCACCTTGAGGTTCCTTGTCAAGCCCTGCTGGGTGGGGGGCACAGCCTGAGATCCCCTGTCAAGCCCTGCTGGCCTGAGGTCCCCTGTCAAGCCCCACGGGGGTGGGTGAGGGCATAGCCTCAGGTCCCTGCTGACTGCTTGTTAAGGCTTCTTATGGGAACTTGGCCTCAGCTGTGGGTGCAGCCATCTTTGTGATGGAGTGATGGTCAGTTAGCATATTCCCTCTTTATTAGATAGGATTTTGGTCATATTTCTGTCTCCCAGTCTGTTATTGAGTTCAGACAGGTGAGCATTTCTCACACTAGCACCGTTAATAGGTAGCTAGATATTAACAAAGGGAGCAAAGGAAAATGGACATTATTAAGCCTAATAAACTGGGAAGCTGAATCCAATATTGGGCCTGCTTCACTAGGAAATTACAGCTTCACACAAGCACCAGGGAACCACCGGTCCATTCCAGCAGATGACTGCAGGGAGGGACAGAACAATAAAGGGGAAGTTCTGCTCGAAGCATGCCCAGTAGAAGCCAAGATGTTGGTGATAGAGGCCTGTCTGTCTAGCCTGGGAAAAGGATGTAGTTGGGTAAGGGACATAGAACATCAGCCCCCGACCCCCATGCCCAGATATAGGAAATAGATTGGTTAGGGGGTGGACCCATCAGAAGTCTGGGAAAGACTGGAAAATCCATTGATTAGTTTGAAAGGGTGCCTGGTCCTTCCCAAGCCCGAGGTAATATAACTCAAGCTTAACAAAGTGCTTCAGTTCCTGTGTTTTCTCTCCATAGCAACCATGCAGTTCCAGCAGAGGTAGGGACCCCAAGTGCAACCCCAGCACTGGCTGGAGCACAGCTGGGAACAGACTATGCTAGCCAGATGGGGACAGATGTGAACTAAGCTTCGACATGGCACAGAACTTTTGGATACTGGCCTTTGTACTGGGCCTGATGAAGACAAGGCTGAGCTTCTTTCACACAAGACAGAGCTAAGATACCAGAGCTGAATTCGGGACAGTCCTTTGTGTTTGCTCTGGCTTCTTTAATAAATCTTACAACTGCAGCACAACTTCCCATTCATGGGACCCTGGAATGCTTTCTTTGCAACTGCCTGAAAGGACACCATTCCACTGGGATTTGGGGACTGGAACACGTGGTGTTCCCCTGGGCAGGATGGCTTCCCTGGATTCTTTGTTCGTTGGAGTCTAAGAATGAAACCACAGACAGAAGATGGTATAGCAAAGGTAGAAATTTATTGAAGAACAAGCACAGACTCCCACGTGGGAAGGGGGAAAGAGTCCCACCGAGTTCTTTTTTCCCCTGTTTATAAAGGCTGCAGTTTTTGTGCCTCAATATCTCCTCTGATTGTCCACTATTCCCCTTTGATTTGGTCACTATAGCAACTCCTGAGCTCAAAGGTCAAACCTCACATGGGACATGTGAGGCCCTCCTTCTTTATTTTGTAAATATAGACCTTTGGTTACTCCCAGTTCCCTTGTCATATGGAAATGTGACTGCTGCCCCTCCCTTGCCTTATGGAAATGTGACTTCTGCCTCCCCCAATTTCCTTGTCTTATGGAAATGTAACTTTTTGCAGCTTGGCAGCCTGTGCTTTTTTCCATGGACCCCCTTAATTTTAAAAATTCCCTAAACCTGCCTATTTCACCCCTAAAAATTCCTATTTCAACCGACAACAGTGCTGATGCAGTAATTCCAGGTTGACTGCTTAAAGGTCACATTCCTAAAAGAGTCTGAAACTACAGTTAGGGTAGTTAGTAAGTCTTGGTTTACTGACATGGAGCTTAGCACAAGTGACTCCATTTTAGGTCTGTTGTTTCTTTTTTAATAAGCTCTAAATAATAATGAACAGAATTATTTAATGCTCATCTCTTCATCAACAACCATACCTACCAAAAGTTAGCACAATGTAAAGTCATCAGTATTAGCAGGTATGGCATAAGCTAGACACTTTAACATACATTCTCTTATTTAGTCTTCATTGACAAACCAAGATTAACATGATCCCTATTTTACGGTAAGAAACTAAGCTTCAAAGGGAAGTAAATTGCCTAAGATTCCAAAGCTACTAAGTAACAAACTAGGATTTGAATTTGGGTCTGTAACGGATCCTTCTGCTTCACCCAGCAGAGGTAGGTATGTCATGAAGTTAATAAAGGTTGAGTGTCAGGGCCTGCCGGGGTGATATCCAGAATCTAGAAGGTTCAGGAATCTGGAGAAGGCACTGCGGCATAAATTAATAAAGAGACTAGAAATATAATATAAATTTGTAATCCGTGGGGGAGCCAGAGGAGGGCTTAGCTTCAGTAACCAAGTTCCCTGAATCTCTGGACCCCTTGCTCTTTATTAACACAAATTGCCCTAAAGCAAAGCAGGTATACATATCAAAGGTTAAGGTTTAGTATACAGTAGGCATTGTTAGATTGAGGGAACTGCCTTCGGCTGTTCAGATGTTTGGCCAGCAGGAGGCAATAACATGTTGATTAAAATGCCCTCAGCTGTCTGGTAGCAGGTAATAATATATGCAAATCTTTAGGTTTGGGGAAATGCCTTCGGCCATTCCAACAGGCAATAATATGTATCTTCCGCCCTGCTGAAGCCTCAAGGTTCCATCACCGTTTTGATGAAACTTCCTGCATTTATGACATGCTGGAATTAGCCTCCAGCAAGGGCCCCTCACTTGCATGGGTGCCTTCCAATCCCCTGTGCCTAAGTTTTTCAATTCTTATTTTTGCACTATTTTTCATAAAGAAGTCCCCACTACTGTCTAAACTTCAGGTCCTACAAAACCTAGATTCACCCACTCCTGAACACAACTTCCAAAGTTAACATAAACACTATCTTGTTTCGTAATTTCAGTCTGCGGACATTTTTAAAACATGAATGCAAAAGGAATCCTTGCTAGCTTTCTGCCCTGGGAACCTCTGCTGCTACTTTCAAGCTATAATGGAGTATGGTTTCACCTTGTCCATGTGAACATGGGTAGCTCACTATTCACTCTTTTCCCACGTTTGCTTTGTACCCACCATAACTTCTCCCATGACCCACTGTGGATTTCCCCTCTCCCAGTAGCATGCTGCTCCATTCTGGTTTTCATAGATCTCTATTCTGCACCTAATCTTTGTGGTGAAGTTTGTCCTGTCCCTCCTGCTGCCTCTTGCATGGTCTGCTCTTTGGACCAGAACCTGCAGCACTTTGGTAGTGAACTCAGCTGCTTTTTGTGTTACTTTTAGATTACTTTGAGCTAAAGGCAATGTTTGCTTCAGGCTTCAGAGAAACTTCTGTCCCACCCCTCCACCTCCTTAACTACCTGGCAGAATGTGAATGAAAGGCCTTGCACATACAAATTATCAGCGATAACTTCTTTTGACCTATCTATAGAGCAGGGAAAACTTCTATTTACTAAAATATCTACTCTTCTTATTATCCTGCAATGTCCTTTTGAAGCCCCATGGCACCTTCCCTCATCCATAGCTCAGGATGCCTTATATACCTCAATCCCTCTTTCTATCTCTGAATCTCTCATGTATGTGGAGTCTGATTCTTTCATATATGTGTGTTCCCATGTGCATGCTATTAAATTTGATTTCCTCTTGTCAATCTGCCTCCTGTTGATTTGATTATCGAGCCATCCAATAAGAACCAGAGAAGGAAAAGGGGAATTTTCTTCCTTCCCCGTAGTAGCCATAAAAGCAATGTTTATTCTTTCTGTATGGGAAAGAATGACTTGAAAAGGGTAGAGGAAGAGAGGGAGCATTATATACCTCAATTTCTGATAGACAGGCCTTAATACCAGAATTTTTCACTTTTCATTCCAGCTTCATCTATAACCCCATCAAAATATTTTAACACTATCTTTAACCTATTGTTTCTTTTCTTCATCTTCAACTTAGTTTTCAATTTCCTGTTTAAGTTACTGATTAAAATAAATTTCCCTCTTTCTTCTGCTCTCTGCCAATGAGAGAGAGTGTAGGGAAAAAAATTTTGGAAAAACACAGTTTAGCAGAGAAATACCTTGGAAATGGAAATTTCATGTGACTTCCCTCTACCTGTCCACTCATCTCCCATAGTCTGAATACCTCCCACACAATTGCAGCCATCTCACAGATAGAAAAATCTCTGCTTGTTAAACAAATATGTATTGTACAATGGCAGCTGAATTAGTAATATTAAGAAAAAAACAAGATAGAAGTAGGCTATTTCTATAATATTTCCCATACACATTTTTTTATGCAAGCATTAGCCATCTTTTAGGAGTGGTTTAGATATTATCCTATCAGCAGCAGAAACATGGAAAAGATGACATTAGGATGCCTGGAAATCTTAGGGCTATGTAATTCAAAGATATGATTTAGGCTATGTCTCTCTATATATAAAAGCCTAAGCGACCAGCCAACTGTTCAACCAGCCAACCACTAGCTATAATGTGCACTGACCACCAGGGGGCAGACACTCAACACAGGACCTGCTAAGCTGTGGTGACTTGGCAGCTGCGGTTCTTGGGTGATGCACCCAGAACCAGAGAGGAGGGAACTCGATTCCAGGGTGCGTCACCCAAGAACCACCCTCTCGCAATCCAGGACCCCTCAGAGGATGTCAGAGAGCCAGTTTTGGCCTGATACTGCAGGCCAGGCTGAGGGACCCCACTGGTACATGAATCCATGCACTGGGCCTCTAATATATATATTATTAAAAGCCTAGGTGGTGCCCTAACCAGTTTGGCTCAGTGGATAGAGCATCGGCCTGCAGACTCAAGGGTCCCAGGTTTGATTCTGGTCAAGGGCATGTACCTTGGTTATGGGCACATCCCCCTTAGGGGGTGTGCAGGAGGCAGCTGATTGATGTTTCTCTCTCATCGATGTTTCTGACTCTCTCTCCCTTTTCCTTCCTCTCTGTAAAAAATCAATAAACTGTATTAAAAAAAAAAAAAAGCCTAGGTGGTTCTCACACCCTCGCGCATGACAAAAGAGTGGCATAGGTAAACGCAGTACTTGCCTCCTTCCACAACCACATCAAAATTACAACTAAACTACAGAACAGTCATCATTCAGAACCACCTGAAATCTAACTGAAATGAAGTCCTACCATCCTATATAATTAAAACCTAATATGCAAATTGTTCCCTTGACCAGGAGTTTGACAGGGAGTTTGACCAGGGGGCGGGGCCAGCCAGCCAACCATAGGAAGGAAGGCCCTAGCTGGCAGCAGGCAGCTTTTGGGAGAAGGGAGGCCCTGGCCAGCAGCCGGCAGCCACTAGGGACCCTACCCATGCATGAATTTCGTGCACTGGGCCTCTAGTTAAATATATAAAGAAGCCACATAGAGACTTATAGGAGGGGCAGAGATGTGAAACAGGCTAGTCCCAAACCCATGTATGGCACATAAAAATTGGGATAGATATCTCAATTGCAGAGGTTCCCCCTTAGGAGAGAGGGTTCCCCAACATAGGATTCTAGTGCCAGGAAGAGAAGTCTCCATAACTTATGCCTGTGAAAACCAGTGGGGATTGTGGCTGAGTGAGACTAAAGGCTGCTTCAGTCCTAGGCGCTCCTCTTACAGGGCCCATGCATGAATTCACTCCCTCTGAGTTTCTGAGCTGTAACAGTAGCTTAGAAGGCACCAGGGACTTATGGGGAGTATCTGGCATCAGCGTGAGAGTTGGAGAGGCAACTTTCTCCCAGGCTGAAGTGCTGCAGAGGCCATTGTTCCTTTACTGAGATGCCTAGTCCCCCCACAGAGTCGGCAGGTGGGTGCCATTATCTGAGTCTCCATCAAGCTAACTTACACTGTTCACCTTGCCATGGTGTTTCCCTGAGACTCCCACCCCACCCAGCTTGTGGGCCCACCCAAATTGTTTCCAGAGGCTTTTCCAACAAATGCCATCTTGCCTCATGCTTCAGACTTTCCTAAAATCTCTCAAACAAGCAGCATCTGGCCTCTGCATGCCCCTTACCTCTCACTAAGTGGCCTTGTAACTGCGCAGAAACTTTATTTCTTTAATTTGATGTTTTATTTACTTACTTATTTTTCCTTTGACTCAAACTGGCCTCACTCAGCATTCTGACTCACCCACCTCTCTCCCCTTCCTTAATCATTAAGCTCTCAGGACAATGAGATTCTGGTCAGCATCCAGTTGTCTTAGAAACAAGGTCCTGGGTCTATTGACTATTGAGAGTTTTCAATCAAACTAAACATAATATCTTGACTTCACTTGTATTTCAGTTCTGGACCCAGGCAAGTGGAACGATCCCACAGAACAAATCCTTGAGAAATTGGACAAAGTAACTCCATGGTTGAATCAGGACCAAATGCCAAGATCAATTATCCTGTATCCTAGCACCAACAAATCAGTGGAGATCATGACCCTAATTCTATCATGACCCTAGATCATGACCATGATTAATGAATTTTTTTCCTATATAATCCACCCCCTGGAAGCCATTGGGGAGCCAGGTTTTTAAGCATCAGCTACCTGTGGCTCTGGGTATGGCATCATCTCCTTAACAAATCATTACTTCCTGGGCTTCAAACACCTATTCGTGTCTTATTGGGCTATTTTTAAAAATAATTCTTTATTGTTGAAAGTATTACATATGTCCCTCTTTTTCGCCCCTGCCCCCTAACCCCAGGCCTTCAGCATCTTATTGTCTGTGTCCATGCGTTATGCATATATGTATACAAGGTCTTTAATTGATTACCTCCCCCCCTCCTGCCACCTTCCCTCTGAGATTCTGCACTCTGTTCCATGCTTCCATGTCTCTAGGTCCACTTTGTTTATCAGTTTATTTTGTTACTTAGATTCCACATATGAGTGCGATCATGTGATACTTGTCTTTCTCTGACCAACTTAGTGCACTTAGCATGATATTCTTCCGGTCCCTCCATGCTGTCTCAAAGGGTAAGAGATTCTTCTTTTTTACTGCTGCATAGTATTCCATGGTATAAATCCATGGTTGGCAAACTGCAGCTCACGAGCTACATGCAGCTCTTTGGCCCCTTGAGTGTGGCTCTTCCACAAAATACCACGGCCTGGGTGAGTCTATTTTGAAGAAGTGGCGTTAGAAGAAGTTTAAGTTTAAAAAATTTGGCTCTCAAAAGAAATTTCAATTGTTGTACTGTTGATATTTGGCTCTGTTGACTAATGAGTTTGCCAACCACTGGTATAAATGTACCATAGCTTTTTTATCCACTCATCTACTGATGGGCACTTGGGCTATTTCCAGATCATAACTATTGTAAATTGTGCTGCTATGAACATAGGGGTGCATACATTCTTTCTGATTGGTGCTTCGGGTTTATTAGGATATATTCCTAGAAGTGGGATCACTGGGTCAAATGGCAAGTCCATATTTAATTTTTTGAGGAAACGCCATACTGTTTTCCATAATGGTTGCACCAATCTGCATTCCCACCACCAGTGTACTAGGCTTCCCTTCTTCCCACATCCTCAACAGCACTTGTCATTTGTTGAATTGTTGATGATAGCTATTCTGACAGGTGTGAGGTGATACCTCATTGTCGTTTTAAGTTATGTCTCTCTGATGATCAGTGACAGTGAGCATTTTTTCATGTCTCTTGACCTTCTGTATGTCCTCTTTGGAGAGGTGCCTATTTTGGTCCTTTGCCCATTTTTAATTGGATTGTTTGTCTTCCTTTTGTTAAGTTATATGAGTTTGTTATATATTTTGGATATTAACCCTTTATCAGATGTATCATTGCCAAATATGTTCTCCCATACAGCGGGTTCTTTTTTCATTTTGTTCATGGTTTCTTTTGCTGTGCAGAAGCTTTTTATTTTGATGTAGTCCCATTTGTTTATTTTCTCCTTTGCCCTAGGAGCTGTATCTGTAAACATATTGCTACAAGAGATGTCTGAGATTTTGCTGCCTATGGTTTCTTCTAGGATTTTTATGGTTTCATCACTTACATTTTGAGTTTATTCTTGTGTATGGTGTAAGTTGGTGGTCTAGTTTCATTTTTTTACATGTATCTGTCCAATTTTCCCAGCACCATTTATTGAAGAGACTCTCTTGCCTCCTTTGTCAAATATTAATTGAGCGTAATGGCTTGGGTCAATTTCTGGGTTCTTTGTTCTGTTCCATTGATCTATATGCCTGTTCTTGTGCCAATATCAGGCTGTTTTGGTTAAAGTGGCTTTGTAGTATAGTTTGAAATCTGCTATTGTGATTCTTCCAACTTTGTTTTCCTTTCTCAATATTCCTGCAGCTATTTGGGGTCTTCTTTATTATTTATTTGTTTTTTTATTTTTTTATTTTTTTTTTATTTAATTTTATTTTTATTGTTTTAAGTATTACAAATAGTAGTACATATGTCTCCTTTTTTTTCCCCCTTGATCTCCCCCACCTCCCCTACCCCCCAGGACATGCCTTCACCTGCCCACCCTGCCCCCCCCCCCCCAGTGTCTTATATCCGTTGGTTGTGCTTATATGCAAGCATACAAGTCCTTCGGTTGGTCTCTTACAGCCCTCCTCGCCCAACCTCCCCTGTCTTCCCGATGTAGTTTGACAGTCTGTTCAATGCTTCTTTGCCTCTGTATCTTTTTCCCACCATTTCTTTCCTTTAAAAAGTTTTGCCTTTGCAGACTGGAAATAAACATATAATAACAAAACAAGACAAAACAAAACAATGTTTGAGTCCCAATTTCAATGTCCAACAGTTCCTTATGTGTACATGTCAGCATTGATATCTGGATGGTGGGCACATGGTGGCAATGCAGGTCCGACCCTCTCTGGTTTGGTCCTAGGCAACCTGCAGCGGTGCACAGCTGCTGACCGCTCCCATGGCAAGGCGTTGTCAGCGTCTTCCATCTCTGGACTGTTTTTTCCTCTTGTCTTCGTGGTTGGAGCACTCCTGTCAATTCCTCTCTGTTGCAGGAATCCATCTTATTTATTTATTTATTTATTTACTGTTTAAAGTATTGCCCATCTCCTTTTTCCCCCGATTAACTCCCCCTCCCGGCCACTCCCACCCCTAAGGGCAAGCCCCTACCACTTCAGCGTCTGAGTCCATTGTTCATGCTAATATGCATGCAAGGGGTCTTTTTTTATTCCATATACATTTTTGGAGTATTTTTTCTAGCTCTGTGAAAATGCTGCTGGTATTTTCATGGGGATTGCATTGAATCTGTAGATTGCCTTTGGTAGTATGGACATTTTAATGATGTTGATTCTACCATTCCATGAACACAGTATATTCTTCCACTCGTTTATATCTTCTTTTATCTCTTTTTTCAACATCCTGTAGTTTTCTGAGTACAGGTCTTTTGCCTCCATGGTTAGGTTTATTCCTAAGTATCTTAATTTTTTTGTTGCAATGGTAAATGGGATTGTTTGTTTAGTTTCTCTTTCTGAGAATTCATTATTGGTGTATAAAAAGGCCACCGATTTTTGGGTGTTGATTTTGTATCCTGCTACATTGCCAATTTTATTTATTAAATCTAGTAGTTTTTTGCTGGAGTCTTTGGGGTTTTCTATGCACAATGTCATGTCATCTGCAAATAATGAGAGTTTTGCTTCCTCCTTTCCAATTTGGATGCCTTTTATTTCTTCTTCTTGTCTGATCACTGTGGCTAGGACTTCCAGTACTCTGTTGAATAAGAGTAGTGAAAGCAGACATTCCTGTCTTGTTCCTGTTTAAGGGAAAGTGATTTTAGTTTTTGCCCATTGAGAATGATGCTGGCCCTAGGTTTGTCATATATGGCCTTTATCATGTTGAGATATGCTCCCTCTAGTCCCACTTTGCTGAGAGTTTTTATTAAAAATGGGTGTTGGGTTTTGTTGAATGCTTTTTTTGCAACTACTGATATAAGCATTGATTTTTGTTTTTTGATTTGTTTATGTGATGTATCACGTTTATTGATTTGAAAATATTGTACCAGCCTTGCATTACTGGAATAAATCCCACTGGGTCACGATGTATGATCTTTTTTGATATATTACCGCTTCTGATTTGTTCATATTTTGTTGAAAATTTTAGCATCTATTTTCATCAGGGATATTGGCCTGTAATTCTCTTTCTTTGTAGTATCTTTATCTGATTTTGGAATTAGGATAATGCTGGCCTCGTAAAAAGAGTTTGGAAGTGTTCCTTCCTCTTGGATTTTCTGAAATCATTTGAGGAGCATAGGTGTTAGTTCTTTGAATGTTTGGTAAGACTCCCCTGGGAAGCCCTCCGGACCAGGGCTTTTGTTTGCTGTAAGTTTTTTTTTTTTTTTTTTTTTTTTTTACTGCTTCTATTTCATCAGTTGTTATTGGCCTATTTAGGTTTTCAGATTCTTCCTGATTCAATTTTGGAAGATTATATTTTTATAGGAATTTGTCCATTTCATTCACATTGTCCAGCTTGTTGCATATTGCTGTTCATAGCATTTTCTTACAATCTTTGTATTTCTGTGGTGTCAGTGGTTACTTTTCCACTTTCATTTCTGATTTTATTTATTTGGGTCCTCTCTCTTTGTTGCTTGATGAGTCTGGTTAATGGTTCATCAATTTTATTTATCCTCTCAAAGAACCAGCTCTTGATTTCATTGACTTTTTTTGTTTGTTTGTTTGTTTGTTTGTTTTAGTCTCTATGTTATTTATTTCTGCTCTAATCTTTATTATTCCTTCCTTCTACTTACTCTGGGCTTTTCTTGTGTTCTCTTTCTAGTTCTTTATGTTGTGGGGTTAAATAGTTTATAATTGATTTTGTTGGTTTGTTTGTTTGTTTGTTTTTTGAGGTAGGCCTGTAGTGCTATGAACTTTCCTCTCAGGACTGCTTTTGCTACGTCCCAGAGATTTTGGGTTGTTGTGTGTTCATTTTCATTTGTTTCCAGGAAGATTTTGATTTCTTTCTTGATCTCGTTGGTAACCCATTCATTGTTTAATAACATGCTATTTTATCTCCATGTGTTTGAATGTTTGGGGGTGTTTTTACTGTAGTTGACTTCTAATATCATTCCACTGTAGTCTGAGAAGATGCTTGATATGATTTCAGTCTTCTTGAAGTTGTAGAGACTTGTTTTGTGTCCTAACATGTGGTCTGTCTTTGTGAATGATCCATGTGCACTTGAGAAGAATGTACCATATTTTTCCATGTATAAGATGCTATTTTCTTCTAAAATTGTTAGACTGAAAATCGAGGGGAGTTTTATACACAGATGTCAGCGAAGGAGGGAGCTGCACGGGTGCGAAGCTGCCCACACCTTTTCAAAGAGGCTTCCTCCAATCACGAGCGTTATTGTTAATGATGTCAGCCGATGCCATAACTGGAGGTGGATGTGGAGAGTGTGCAGATGCAACAGGGACCTGAGTGTTCTGAGCCTATAAAGATGTCAAAAAATAAAAATAAAAATACCTGTAAGCAATTGTCTTACTCTGCAAAATTCAAACTGAATGTAACCAGCTATGCAAAAGAGCACAGAAATAGAGCTGCAGAGACAATTTGGACCTCCTCCCACTGAGTGTATGATCAGACAGTGGAGAAAACAGGAAGAACAACTCCTTAGGATGCCAACAAAGAAAAAGGCCTTAAGAGGAAAACCAACAAAATGGGCAAACTAGGAGCAGAGGCTTAAGACTTGGATTATGGAGCAGCACCAGAGTGGCTTGTGTGTCAGCCAAGCTTATTCAATGTCAGGCAAGAGTGTTTGCAAACGAAATGAACATTGTTGATTTTACAGGAAAGGCAAATGGTGCTTCAACTTCATGAGGAGAGAAGGATTGGCATGAGAACACGAACACAGTTAGCTCAGAAAATGCCACCAGTTTATGAGGATGATCTTACATATAGAGACAGTGACCCAGAAGACAGCAATGACACAATAGAAGTTGAAGAAATTGATATGTCTGGAACTAATAGTGATGAAGAAGAGAGCAGTGATGCAACAGAGGCTGAATAAAGTGATATGCTGCATAATATCATAGTACTGGTATGTAATCATTACCCGTGGTAATTACAAAATAAAAATGTGTTCTGTTTTATGTTTAAAATACTGATTTCTTAATTTAGGGCTGGAAAAGTGGGGGGCATCTTATACATGGGGGTGTCTTATGCATGGAAAAATATGTGTATATTCTGCTGCATTGGGGTGAAATGTTCTAAAAATGTCAATTAAATCCAACTGATTCAGTGTGTCCATTAGAGTCACTGTTTCCTTGTTATGTTTTTGTCTGAAAGATTTATCCAGCAAAGTCAGCAGGGTGTTAAAGTCTCCTACTATGACTGTATTGTTGTCAATCTCTCCCTTAAAGCCCTCTAGAAGTTTTTTAAATATAGTGAGGTGCTCCTATATTGGGTGCATATGTTTACCAGGGTTATATTTTCTTGTTGGATTGATCCCCTTAGTATTATGTAGTGACCTTTGTTGTCTCTTGTGATGGCCATCATTTTGAAGTCTATTTTGTCAGATATGACTATTGCTACTCATTCTTTCATTTGCATGGAAAATTTTTTTCATCCCTTTCTCTCATCCTGTGTCTTTTGTTCTGAGGAGGGTTTCTTGTAGACAGCATATAGTTGGGTCATGTTTTTGTATCCATTCAGCTACCCATGCCTTTTAACTGGAGGATTTAACCAGTTAACTGCCACATGTCCAAAACGGAAACCTTCCCCACACACCACGATATTTTGAATTTAATTTTAAAAATCATCTGACTCTGGAGTTGAATAAAGGATGTCACCTTCTTCTTCTTGTGAGATGCTTCGCTCAATTATTTCTTCATCTGATGCCATTTATGGAGATCGAATTTTATTTGTGCAATATAATATACTAGAGGTCCAGTGCAAGAAATTTGTGCACAGGGGTGAGTGTCCCTCAGCCCAACCTGAACCCTCTCCAATCTGGGACCCCTCGAGGGATGTATGACTGCCTGTTTAGGCCAGATCCTACCAGTAGGATCTAAACGGGCAGTCAGACATCCCTCTCACAATCCAGGACTGCTGGCTCCCAACTGCTCGCCTGCCTGCCTTCCTGATTGCCCCTAACCACTTCTGCCTGCCAGCCTGATCACCCCCTAACTACTCCCCTGCCAGCCTGATTGCCTCTAATTGCCCTCCCCTCCAGGCCTGGTCACCCCTAACTGCTCTCCCCTTAAGACCTGGTCCCTCCCAACTGCCCTCCCCTGCTGGCCATCTTGTGGTGGCCATCTTATGTCCACATGGGGGCAGCCATCTTTGACCACATGGGGGCAGCCATCTTGTGTGTTGGAGTGACGGTCAGTTTGCATATTACTCTTTTATTAGATAGGATAGAAGCCTGGTGCACGGTGGGGGCCAGCTGGTTTGCCCTGAAGGGTGTCCTGGATCAGTGTGGGGTTCCCTTGGGGCATGGGGCAGCCTGGGCAAGGGGCCTGTGGTGATTTGCAGGTGGGCCACACCCCCCGGTGACCCAAGCGGAGGCCCTGGTATCTGGGATTTATTTATCTTCTATAATTGAAACTTTGTAGCCTTGAGCAGAGGCCAGGGCTGGCCAGGGCAGGTGGGAAGCTTGGCTTCCTCCATCGCAACCCAAGCCTCCTGCTCTCTCCAGCTCCATCGCTGCCACCATTTTTGTTGGGATTTATTTATCTTCCATAATTGAAACTTTCTAGCCTTGAGCAGAGGCCAGGGCCGGCCAGGGTGGGCGGGAAGCTTGGCTTCCTCCATCGCTGGGGGCAACTCAAGCCTCCTGCTTACTCCAGCTCCACGGCCATCACCATATTTGTTGGGTTAATTGGCATACTCGCTCCTGATTGGCTGGTGGGCATGACTTGTGGGTGTAGCAGAGGTACAGTCAATTTGCTTGTTTCTCTTTTATTGGATAGGATTACAATGATAAATTCAATAATAAAATAATGATAATTTTCAATTCCATGGCAATATCAACAAAGGTGAGCACGAAATAAAAATAAACCATTGACACAAAAAGCCTCAAAAACACTAAATTTTGTTGATGCTCCAAAGACGAAATCTGTAAAAAAAAAAAAAATAATGAAGAATGCACACCATGTTTACCATTTTAGGCGTGAAATTCATGATAACACAAACAAATCTCAAGGGTCACAGTATTTATCTCTCACATGTCTGAGTGGCATCCCTATATATCAATATTAGAATTTCTTCCATATGCACTGGAATATTTTCGAATTTAAGTTACCATAATTTTCTTTACAAACCCAGAGATGTCACTAACAAATCTGATTTTAAAATTAGGTGACCAGACTTGATTTGCGAGGTTTGCAGATAAGACATGCGTGGCGTGTGGGGAAGGTCTGCCGCTTGTGTCTATAGAAACTTATGGTGTACAAAGGGTTAATTCATTTACTTTTAAGGTTATTAATAGGTACTGTACTTATTTATTGCAATTTTAATTCTGTATGCCTAGTTTTTTTTTTTTTCTCTGTTTTTTCTTCTCATTACAGCATTCCCTTTAGCATTTCCTATAATGCTGTCTTGGTGGAGATGTATTCCTTTAGCATTTTATGTCTGGAAAGTTCTTTATTTCACCATCTATTTTGAATGATAACCTTGCTGGATATAGTAATCTTGGCTTCAGATCCTTGCTTTCCATTACCTTGAGTACTTTATGCCATTCCCTTCTGGACTGTAGAGTTTCTGATGAGAAATCAGGTGTCAGCCTTATGGGAGCTCCTTTGTAGGTAACAGTTTGCTTTTCTCTTGCTGCCTTTAAGATTCTCTCTTTGTCTTTAATTTTTGGCATTTTGATTATGATGTGTCTGGGCATGGGCCTGTTTAAATTTTTCTTGCTTGGGGTTCTCTGTGCCCCCTGAACTTGTGTGACTTTTTCCTTTACCAGGTTAGGGAAGCTTTCTTTCCTCCCTTTCTTCCTTCCTTCCTTCCTTCCTCCCTCCCTTCCTTCCTTCTTTCCTTCCTTCCTTCCTTCCTTCCTTCCTTCCTTCCTTCCTTCCTTCCTTCCTTCCTTTCTTTTATTTAAATTCTTCATTGTTTAAAGTATTATGTAACTCCCCTTTTTTCCTCATTGACCTCTCCCTGGCTGCTTCCCACCCCCCAGCACATGCCCTCACCCCCCTACTGTCTGATTATTTCTTCAAATACATTCTCTATCCCTTTCTCCTTTCTGCCTCTTCTGGCACACCTGCTATTCTGATATTGTAAAGTTTCACATTGTCCCACAGCTCCCTTAAGCTGTCCTCCTGTTTTTTTAATTGTTTTTTTTTTTTTCTTTTTGGTTCTCTGATTGATTTTTTCAACCCTGGCTTCTAATTCAATCCTCAGCTTCCCCTAATCTGCTGTGTATTCCTTCCAATGTGTTACATATTTGTGCTATGTCATTCTTCATTTCTGTTTTCATAGTTAACTATATCTTTTATCATACTGTTGAGCACCTTTACCATCATTACTCTGAACTCTGTTTCAGATAAATTTCTTATCTCTGCTTCATTTATCTCTTCTTCTGGTGAATTTTCTTGTTCTTTCATTTGAGGGTTGTTTCTTTGTCTCATTTTGGCTGTCTATTTGGATTTGTGACTAAGTATTAGGTAAATCCTCTATGCCTCTCAATCTCTAGTGCAAGACAATGTCAAACGCTGTTTCTGATTAATTAGATTGGGCAAAGACTCAAAGTCTCCAGAGACCACCTCTGCCTACAGAATGATAGGATTCTGACTTGAATTGCCCCCAGGCAATCATCCTCAGATGTGATGAGAGTTTCTTTCAACTCTCATCACATCTGGGACAATTGCTTTTGCCTGCAGGCTAATTGTTACTTTTACTCTCTTAAGTGGCCTCAGGGCAAGGTATTTTCTAATAGGGGAGTCAACTGTCTTCTCCCCAGACAAGGCAAATGTCTGTGTGGGAAAGATGTCCTCCCCTGTGAGAAAGAATAACTCAGCCCAGGAAACTTGGGGTGTGTGCCTTCTGAGCTTTATCCCCAGAGTGCCCAGTCCTGGGTTCTGCTCACACAGCTCCAGTCCACTCTTCCCTCCCCGTGCTGGAGCACAGGTGAATAGCTCCACAGGGAATTTTGTGCATTGGCCCTTTAAGAGGGTGTCCAACTTTTCAGCTGTTACTCCCAGGCAGACAGAAACCCCGCTGCTTTTCATAGCCAGATGTTATGTGGGTACCCTTCTCAGTTCTGGAGCTCTCTACTGGGGGGCAGGCAGCTTGAGGATTAGATCCTAGAGTTCTCAGTGGCATCCCCCGACAACTGAGATATCTCTCTAGTTGCTGTCTGTGGGCACCAGTCCAGCCCCTTCACACCTCTACCCCTCCTATCAGTCTCTATGCAGTCTCCACTTTCCATCCTAGGGTATCAGGGTTCTCTCTAGCAAGTCTCTCTTATTGAGCATTGATGTACACAGGCAAATAGACCCCTTCAGTCCAGTAACAGACCCTGGCCTGGGACTAGCAACATCAACCTTGGTTCATAGGTGGGCCTTTCCTGGGCAACTCCAAGACCAGCACAAGTAGCAGCCATCTGCATATCACTTTGTAGCTCATTCTAGGTGGCTCTGGGCAGAACACAGGTTGTGAATGACCTTGGCCTGTACCTTCTGGGAGGCCCCAGAGCTAGTGCACCTGGTGGGCAGTTTCAGACTGTGTGAAAGTACCAACAAACACCTCCACAAGTGACACACTCAAGGGTTGTATTCAATGAGCACCAGAGCCCTGCTGAAGTAAGTCCTGCTCTGTGGGGTGGGCCACTGTGCAGTTGATCCTCCATGGTGGGAACAGCCAGTCCTTGCTGCCAATCAGCCTGGGGAGTAAATCCATCTTGTGGATGTGCCAACAGCAATCAAGGCTCAATTATTACAGGAGGGTGTCCACAGCCCACATGGGTGGTGGAGATGCAGCTGGAGTGCCCAGCTCAGGTGAATGGGTAGCTGTGCCACTGGAACCTACAGAACACCTACTACATTCGGCCACTCTACCATGCCCAGGATACATAGCAGCTCCACCTAGTTCATAGAAACATGGAAACATAGGGAGGCTGCCAAAATAGGGAGGCAAAGAAACAGGTCCCAAATGAAAGAACGGAACAAAACTCTATATAAAAGAACTCAACCAAATGGAGAAGAGCAATCTACTAGATGCAGAGTTCAAGACACTGGTTATAAGGAAGGTCCATCAACTGAGGAGTAGAGTAGATGAACTTAGTGAGAACTTTAACTGCATAAAAAGGGACATGAAAATCATAAAAAAGAACCAGTCAGAAATGAAGGATGCACTAACTGAAATGAAGAATAATTTACAGGGAATTAACAGTAGAGTAGATGAAGTTGAGAATAAAATCAGTGATTTTGATCATAAGGAAGAAAAAACACCCAATCAGAACAGAAAAAGAAAAAATAATCCCAAAAAAGTGAGGATAGTACAAGAAGTCTCTGGGAAACTTCAAGCACATCAACATTCACATCATGGGGATGATGGAAGAAGAGAGAGAGCAAGAAATTGAAAACCTATTTGAAAAAAAGAATGACAGACAAGTTTCCTAACCTGGTGAAGAAAATAGACATACTAGTCCAAGAAGTACAGAGACTCTCAAACAAGATGCCCCAAAGAGGCTCACACCAAAACACATCATAATTAAAATGCAGAAGATTAAAGACAAGGAAAACCTTAAAAGCAGCAAGAGAAAAGCAGTTAGTTACCCATAAGGGAGCTCCCCTAAGACTGTCAGAGTTTCTCAGACAAGAAAAAACTAAAGGAGTTTATCACCACCAAATTAATATTATAGGAATTGTTGAAGGGTCTTCTTTAACAAACAAAAAAAGAAGGGGAAAAAAGACTTAAAATATGAAAAAATGGCAATAAATAGATATTTATCAACCACTGAACCTAAAAAACAAAACAAGCAAACCAGCAGAACAGAAACAGACTCAAAAACACAGAGAACATTTTGACAGTTGCCAGGAGGGAGGAAGGTTAGATCTTTATAATAATCGTTTTCATTGTGTTAGATCCTGAAAATATAAAGGCAATGATTATAATACAGTCTAGTGGTTCTCACTCTTTAGTATGCATCCCAATCACCTAGAGGGCTTGTTAAAATACAGGTTGTTGGCTCTGTCCCAAAGATTCTGATTCAGGATATCTAGGGTAGGGCACAGGAATTTGTATTTCTAACAAATCCTAGATACTACTGATGCTGCTAATCCAGAGACCATGCTTTGAAAACCATTGTACAATGTAACTGATATCAGAGCTCCATGAAAGAGTATCTAAGTAAAATTAGGCATAATATGAATGTTCTGGTGAAGAGCTTTGGGGATCAGCTGATTTGTGAAGAATGAAGAGATAGTAAGGAAAAAGTAGGTGATGACATGACAATCCAAACAGAGAACAATAAATTAAGAGGGACAACAATGTACAGATGATGTATTGTAGAATTGTATACCTGAAACCTATGTAATTTTATTAACCAGGCCTGCAGACCTGGAAAGGAATAAATCTAAAAATCAGATATGTTCAGGTGAACAAATTTCATTTTTTCTGTTTCAAACCCATGCTTCATAGACCCAGAGCACCCTGTTCTCAACATCCTGGATGTGGAGACTATCAAGACATTCAAAACACCATTCCCATCTCCCTGTACATGGATGGAGTTATCTAGACTGATTTTACCTGAAAAAGGATCCTAGGGGAAGAGGAAAGAAAGAGGAGCCAGAAATAACTCTTTCCCAGATGCTGTTGACCTGAGGGGATGTGGAAGTTGAATTCTCTCAGGAGTGGGAATGCCTACACCCTGCTCAGAGGGGCTTGGCCAGGGACATGATACTGCAGAACTACAGGAACCTGCTCTTTTCAGGTGAAGGTAATGTCTTTCCAGAAATCGATATCTCTATTAAATATGTGACCAAGGAATTATCATCAAACAGAATATTAACAAAGGAGAAGTAGTCCAAACATTGATAATGAAAAGACACAAAATTATGACATCAAGGATTTTTATTTCAGGAAAGTCCAGTAAAATACTCATGAGTTTGAGTCAGTGTGGATATGATGAAACAAGTTACAAAGATGTGAGTACATTCCATAAGAAAAATCATAATAGGAAAAAGAAAACTCATAATGGAAAAAATAAAAATCATAATGGAAAAAAGAAAAAGAAAAATCATAATGGAAGAAGAGAGCAATAGTGTAACAAATCCTGGAATAATTTTCCTCTAAATTAGAGTGCTTCATTAAGGAAAAATAATTACCAACATTACAAATATTAGTCATATCAAAAGGATTTGTTAAAGCTAAAGAATAATCAATGCAGGCAACAAGTATATAAAATGTTCTGAAAATAGGGCCTGGTAGCTCAGTGGTTAAAGCATCAACCCATGCCCCTGAAGGGTCATGAGTTTGATTCCCAGCCAAGGGCACATACCTGAGTTACAGGTTCGATCTCCAGCACCAGTTGGGGCATGTGCGGGAGGCAACCAATTGATGTTTCTCTCTCTTCAAACTGAAGAGAAAATTTATGAAAATAATCAAGTTGAGAAGTTTATTAACAATAGTTGTTCTGCTTCACCACTTCAAAAAATTCCTCTTAATGTCAACATCAACATTTGTAATAAATCTGGGGAAATTTTTGTGCCGCACCAGCACAGCCAAGGGTTCGGCGAGCCTGAGGGAGGGCTGGCAAAGGATGAAGAAAAGACAGACAAAGAGAATAAGCTGGATCTAGGTGGATCTTCTGTGTGTGACTGAGACCACAGAACAGATCCAGACTGTAAGCTGATGCTTTATTTTATAGTCAGAGGTAAATAAGGTAGTGGTCACCATAGTTACAATGTCCTTGTAAATTTCACTTGTTTTGGCAGCACTTGCTGCACCTCCCACAGCCATTAGCTACCCAGGAAAGATCTAGGGAGCAGTCACAAGATCAAGCTTAATTATGCTAAGAGGGCTGTGCCCTCTAAGCTGGGACTTGTTTGCGGCTTTGCCAGCAGGTCAGTCTGAGGCTTAACCCTATAACCACTCCCTACATCTCACCCTTCTTTTAATTTTAAGCTACTAATAATGGAAGCAAAACTTAAACATCAAGAACAAAGTTCTGACTATTAAAATATTAACAAAACAATGCTAATGCAAACCCCAATAACAAAACAATGCCAATGTAAAACCCAGACATGGTTATTAATAAAACAATGCCAATGCAACACTATAATAATAGAGAAATCAAACTACAGTAACATTTTTCTACTAAATGAAAGTTTCATTTGCTGATTTACTCAGGAGTCCTTGGACTTGGCTGTGCAAGAGTTTGCAGAAGACTGGCAGCTAACCAATGCTAGCATGGCCAGAAACATGATTGAGGGAGTAGCTTCCACTTCTTGCTTTTCTGCCCTCTGCTGGGCCTCAATTGTTAACTTCTTCAGCTGACCCCATGTTGGCACCTCAGTCTTTTGTACAGCCTTCGTCATCTTCCTTTTCCACTTTGCTGTCATCAGGGCAACTCTCAGTCTTTTGAACGATGGGACAAGGAGCGTCTCTGGGTCCATTGTGATGACATACGTAACACTCTGGCACCCAAATTGGCTGTGCTGCTCCTTCTGGAAAGATACAAACACAACCTCTTCCCCACATCATTACTGATCTGGTCCAAACCATTGTCCAGTTTGTGCATCCTTCCATCGGGCTAACCCCATGGAGGCTAATAGTACAGGAGGCCCGATGCCTTTCTGCTGCTGTATGATCCTCTGCATCGCAATTCAAAAAATTTAAAGTATAGAGAACATGACTGAGTTTGTTTTGAGGTGACACATAACATCTGTCTCCCCCTTTCTGTTTTAGTAATTGCATTTTAAGAGTATGATTTGCTCTTTCCACTATTGTTTGACCTTGAGGGTTGTAAGGGATACCAGTTTTATGACAAATTTGATATTGCTGACAAAAATGTTGAAAGGTAGAACTAGTGTGTGCAGGTCCATTGCCTGCCTTTAGCTCAAAGGGAGGACCTAGTACCGTAAAGGTAGCTATGCAATGATTAATTACATGCTTGGCACTCTCTCCCATTTGGGGAGTCACAAAGATAAAGCGGGAGCAGGTATCTACATTAACATGTACCCATCTATGCTTACCAAATTCCGGTATGTGGGTGACATCCATTTGCCAAATTTGATTAGGTTTAAGACCCCTAGGATTAACCCCCAACGATTATACAGGGCAATGAATTACACACTGAGAGCACTGGTTAACAATTTGACGAGCTTGCTCCCTAGAAATATGGAATTGTTTGCATAAGGTAGCAGCATTCACTCACCCAATGCTTTCCTTTCCTGCATCTTGGACATAATCCAGACTGCTTATTTCCACTCCCTGTAGCCCTTTGACTTCTATTTGTAGCATTACAGTCTTTAGCAAAATGCCCTAGCTTGCCACAGTTAAAGCAGCCCCCTCTCCTTTTCTGCTGACCAGCGAACAACATCTCCTTTAATGTGGCAGCTAATACTGCTCCTTGTACATAGGCTGGTTCAATGTCAGCACAAACACGTATGAAATCATGTATAGTACCATTCTTCCTGTAGGGACGTAAAGCCTCTTGACACACTCTATTTGCATTTTCAACAGCTAATTGCTTCACCAGTATCATTCCAGCCTCAGGGTCAGCCACAACCCTTCCACTTCTTGGAACAAGCGAGCCACAAAATCCTGATATGGCTCCTCAAGGCCTTGCCTAATTTTGCTTATGTCTAAAGACTTTCCCCCTTTTGTTGGCAGCTGCCTCCGGGGTTTGGTGGCACATACATTTATTTGCTGATAAGCTTGCATGGGGTATACTAACTGAGCCTGCAAAGCCCCATGAGGTCCGGTGCCCATGAGCATATTAATTGTAATGGGTACCCCATGAGCTTGGTTTCTGTTAGCCTGCTCTGCACTAAGCTCTGCCCAATTAGATTTCCATAATAAGTAATCTCCAGGTGAGAGACACACCTTTGAGACAGTATTCCAGTCACTAGGAGCCATAGTTTCCTCAGGTATTGTATCTAGTAACCCCAGCACAAAGGGGGAAGTCGGTCCATACATAGAACAAGAAGTCTTCAACTCCTTCAGAGTTTTAAAATGTATAGACTGATGACCACGGAGCATCTGACTGGGATTCTGAGGATCAGGCTGCTCAAATACAGGATATAAACTGAGTCCTGATGTATCTTCCCCAGCCTGCCTGGCCTCATGCAGAGTCTGCTGGAGTAGAGACAAAGGCACCATTCTTTTTTCTGCTTGTTTAGGGGGTAAAAGGGGAGGCTTATGAGCAACAGTAAGCTCCCCGAATGTTTGTATCAGACCCCCATCATCCCAAACCCACTGGCGCTGTTCCCTTGCTTCCTCCAATCCTTGCTCATATTTGGGAGGAAGCTCATCGACCAGAGGGCTCTCTCCCACAGGAGCTGTAGCCCCAGGGACCGGAGGAGGCAGCATGGGTGCCAATGGTGGAGTCGGAAGCCTCTGGCAGCCTTCCCCGATCTGTCTTGATTCCCCTGCCACATTCCTCCACTCCCCTTCTGGAGTGGGCTCTAGGCAGTCCCAAATCAGGGACCACAGACTGAAAATAGAGGCAGGCATTTCCTCTGGACCTTCAGCTACATAATGATCGTGAAGTTGTTTTCCTACCTTCTCCCATGCCTCTATATTTACCTTTTCTTCCTCAAAAAACTATGGGCGGGTTTTACTTACAAAATCCAAAAAATTGAAAAGCTGTTCATACCTCACAGAACAGCCCCTTGCTTGGAGCACAGCCTTAAGCATGGATACCCATACATTCTTTCCCTGCGATCCTGAATTTCCCATGTTTTAGACCTAGCTAGTACTACACCCTTACCTTACTTACTGAGTGTGCACGTCTTGGGGCCTCCTTTCACCTGACAATTGTAGTTCCCTCACACTCAGGTCCGCATTGAGTGCCACTTGGGCCGAACTCAGCCCTGCATTGGGCGCCACTTGTGCTGTGCCAGCACAGCCAAAGGTTCGGTGAGCCTGAGGGAGGGCGGCAAAGGATGAAGAAAAGACAGACAAAGAGAATAAGCTGGGTCTAGGTGGATCTTCTGTGTGTGACTGAGACCACAGAACAGATCCAGACTGCAAGCTGATGCTTTATTTTATAGTCAGAGGTAAACAAAGTAATTTACAATGTTCTTGTGAGTTTCACTTGTTTTGGCAGCACTTGCTGCACCTCCCACAGCCATTAGCTACCCAGGAAAGATCTAGGGAGCAGTCACAAGATCAAGCTTAATTATGCTAAGGGGGCTGTGCCCTCTAAGCTGGGACTTGTTTGCAGCTTTGCCAGCAGGTCAGTCTCAGGCTTATCCCTATAACCGCTCCCTACTAATTTTTATACAACCTTATTACTTAGCATTAGAAAATGCATATTAGTGAAAAACCTTACAAATGTAATATTTATGGGAAGGCTATTTTTTAAAAGTACAATTTCCATTTTATTTCCCCCCCCCCCCGAGAACTTTTCTTCAGTCCCTAAGGACTTAGCTCCTTACATGGGCTTTGCTGGAGGTTGTGGGGCAGCACTCGCAGGCCTAAATTGGGGTGGGGGTGTTCAGTCCTTCCAGGCTTCATGAGAATGATTTCTGACTACCTTGCTGTGAATGGCACAGCTCACACAGTAATGTAGTTCCACATACAGCTTGGGAAGCACATAGGCATCAAAGACATGGGCTTCAGAAATGTCCCTAATGGCTGCAGTCTCTACTGTGTTTCAAATGACAAACTTCTTAGTGGCCTTGTCCTTGGACATGCACTGGGCGCAGTTGGTGCAACAAATAGGCTGCACATGGCCTCAGCCTTTTTTGGCATGACCGTTATTCCTTCTTTTCTTGGTCTTCTTGGAAACAAGGATGCACGAGCTATGGGAAAGCTTTTAGAGAAAGCTCAAACCTGATTAGTAATCAGAGAATTTAATCCTGGCAGACATCTTATAAATATAATGAGTGTAGAAATTTTTTTACCCAATTTGCAAACCTAACTAGATATCAGAGCATCCATACCAGAGAGAAACCATATAAATGTAATATATATGGCAAGGGCTGTAGTAAAAATTCAAATATGACAAGTCATCAGAAATTCATACTGTTGAGAAAACTTACAAGTGTAATGAGTAGACAAAACCTTTTCTGAGCATTCAGGCCTTGTGGAACATAAGAGAATCCATAGTGAAGAGAAACCTAATAAATGTAATGAGTGTGGGAACCTTTTTAGAGGAAGCTGAAATCTCACTAATCATCAGAAAATTCATTTTGTGCAGGGACTTTATATATTAACTAGAGGCCTGGTGCACAAAATTTTTGCATGGGGGGGGGAGGTTTGTCCCTCAGCCCAGCCTGCACTCTCTCCAATCTGGGACCCCTCAAGGGGTGTCTGACTGCTGGTTTAGGCCCCATCCCTGTGGGATCGGGCCTAAACTGGCAGTCAAACATCCCCCTCACAACCCGGGACTGCTGGCTCCTAAGCACTTGCCTGCTTGCCTGCCTGCCTGATTGCCCCTAACCACTTCTGCCTGCCAGCCTAATCAACCCCTAACCACTCCCCTGCTGGCCTGATCTTGCCCCCAACTGTCCTTCCTTGCCGGCCTGATCTCACCCCCTATTGCCCTCCCCTGCCGGCCTGATCTCGCCCCCAACTGCTCTCCCCTGCTGGCCTGATGCCCCCCAATTGTCCTCCCTGCCAGCCTGGTCACCCCCAATTGTCCTCCCCTGCAGGCCTGGTCCCCACAAACTGCCCTCCCCTGCCAGCCTGATCACCCCTAACTGCCCTCCCCTGCTGGCTTGATCTCGCCCCCAACTGCCCTCCTCTGCCAGCCAATTTGGTTCTGATTGGTCGGTTTCTATGCCAGTTAGCATCAAAAGCTCTACCTCTTAGGCAGCCATTGGCTCCTCACAGTTCACCCAGATTTGGTTCTGATTGGTAGGTTTCTATGCCATTCAGCGTCTCTGGGCCTATCAATGGGGCCTGATCAGAAAGACGAGACTGATCAGCAGCCCCAGTGGAGGCCTGGAGAGAAATGGAGGCACAGCTGCTGGCCAAGCCCGGAAAGAAAGAGAGAGGCAAGTGCTGATCAACAGCTGCCACAGAGGCTACAGATCAGACCCTGCTTCTCTCTTCAGGACTCTCTCCGGGCCTGATTCACAGACCCCTCAGCAGTCAGTGCTGGGTCACTGTGCCTGCAGCCATAGCAGTCAGTGCTGGGTTGCCATGGCTGACTTCCAGTTGGTCAAGCCTGCTGACTGCAGGACTGACTTCCAGTTGGTCAAGCCTCTGGTCATTGTGGATGTGATGGACCCAGGGTTTTTATATATTAGGATGAGTGTGACAAATCTTCTAACTGTAACTCACACCACACTAGACACTAGAGAATTCATACCAGAGGGAACCCATATAAATGTAATGTATGTAGCAAGTGGATGATAGTGGAGAGAAATCTCACAAATGTAATGTGTATGGCAAAGCCTTTCAAGTGTTTTCAATTCTTAGTTGACAACAAATAATCAATACTGAACAGAAACTGTGTAAAATTCCTGTATTTGTCAAAGCCTCTAACCAGGCGCACACCTAACTTGATATCAGAATATACATCTTTGAAAGAAAATACAAACATACAATGGGTACCGCAAACTTTTGTCCCAAACTGTGCCTAATGTAATGTTAAAATGCCTATTGGAGAGAAAACTTATTAATGTAAGGAGTATGTTAAGCTTTTATCAAATGTTGATACCTTTGGGGTCATGAGAGATTTCATATTGGGGAGAAAACATACTAATGTATCAAATGCGGCAAGACTAAGTGACAAATTGTTTCTCACAACAGACTACCCTTCAAATAATTAGCACTAGAGAAAATCTAATGCTCTCAGTTCTCAAAGACTATTCAAATTCTGCATTGTCATTAAAATAGAAACCATGAAACATATAATGGCTGTCAGAGTTGCAAGGACACTGTGGAAAGGTCCCATTCCTTTTGTTTTATTAAATTTTCATTTAATAGTTTAAGGTTTCTTTAAATAGCTACATTGCTATTTGATAATTTTCAACTTGAGGTTTTATGACTTTATTACAATTCTTTCATGTCACCATAGAGACATTTGGGGAGGGTTTACTAAGATGAAAGGACGTACTTTATCAGGTAAGGTTCATTGATGTCCAAAGTTTTCTGGACGAATAAAAACACTGAATTTGTGCCCTAGCTAGCTTGGCTCAGTGAATAGAGCATCGGCCTATGGACTCAAGGACCCTGGGTTCGATTCTGGTTAAGGGCATATGCCTGGGTTGTGGGCTCGATCCCCAGTAGGGAGCATGCAAGAGGCAGCCAATCAATGATTCTCTCTCATCATCGATGTTTCTCTCTCTCTTTCCTTCTCTTTTCCTGTCTGAAATCAATATAAAATAAAAAACACTGAATTTGTGATAGAATACACTATAAATTTGAATGAGAACCTGATAGGAGACTGTTAGTACTCAAATAATAAAAAATTAAGTTCAAATTTTTTAATTAAAATTTTTTTATTGATTTCAGAGTGAAGAAGGTACAGGGAGAGAGGAATAGAAACATCAATGATGAGAGAGAACCATTGATCAGCTGCCTCCTGCATGCCCTCTACTGTGGATCAGCCCCGCAATCCAGGAATGTGCCCTGACCAGGAATAAAACCACAACATCCTAATGGGTTAACATTCAACCACTGAGCCACACCAGTCGGGCTAAGTCAGACTTTAAAAAAATTTTTATTAACCAATGTTACCCCAATAAATTCAATCAAAAAATAAAATAAAAAATAAGAAAAAACAATACCAAGGGAGGAACAAAGGAATGAAATATCATTCAAGATATTTATTGAACGTTTACTATATGCAGGGTATTGTTTTAGTTGCTGGGTATAGAGGGCATCCAAAGAGGGTATATAGAAAAGGGTCTCTGATGACACCATTTTAA
Organism: Corynorhinus townsendii; assembly: GCA_026230045.1. NCBI lineage: Eukaryota > Metazoa > Chordata > Mammalia > Chiroptera > Vespertilionidae > Corynorhinus > Corynorhinus townsendii. The sequence continues at coordinate 126,184,767 of JAPDVU010000003.1, read as the reverse complement.
AAAGGTAAACAGAAAAGGAGACTGATTAAAGAGCAGCAAAAGGGAAGAAAAATTAGGAAAAAGTAGTGGCCGAGAAGCCAATGGATTTTTTAAAAGGGAGAAAACAATAGTGTCAAATGCTGAAAAGAAGAACTGAATTATCTATTGGATTTAGCAATATGTAGTTAGCTGATGACTCTAGTAAATAATTTCAATGGAATGTTGAGGGCAGAATCAAGATTACAATGACTAAGGAGTGATTTGAAAGCAGAGAAAACAAACAAATGGGGCTTGACTACCAAGGAAATTAGAAAGAGAGAAGACAGATTCAAGGGAGAATATTAATATAGGAGACTCTAGCATAATTATATGCTAAATGACTTAGAGATGAGACACTGAAGATAAAGAAGAGAGGGATCAGATGATGGAAGAGCTCTCTAAGGAGTTAAAATGGACAAGACTCACTGACTTGCTCATTCATCTATACATTCATAGTGTTGGCCAAAAAACAGATACTTGGGACAGTTGAGGATGCTGATGGTAGAGGTGACTAAGGAAGCTTAGAGCTCTCCTGTAAGCTTCAATTTCTCCAGGGTTAAAGGGGGAGGCATCTGCTGAGGGAAAAGAGGTGGTAGCATAGGGGTTTGACAACAGATGAGTCTTAAATAGCCCTTAAGAATGGAAGAGGTTGTCGGAACACTGGGGCTGCTAAACTGCTTCTCAGAGTCAATTTGTGGTGCTAACAATCAATGGTGTGAACTCGGTAGATTCAGCAGCCCATGAGAGCAAAGAAAGAAGATGGCCAAAATGATCTAAGGACAAGGTTCTGCAGGGTAGGAGAACAACAGACTACATGTGAGTATGCTAAATGGAGAAGGGATGAAGCCAGAGTGAACTGACAGATTGGGAGAAAAAAGCAATTAAATGGAGGTTTCTTGAGGTCAGAGTATATATACTGAGAAGAGCTCAAAGGACATTTAAAAACCATACTAGTATGAATGGGATCTTAAAATTTAACATTTCAAAAATAAGGGTTTTTTAAAATATATTTTATTGATTTTCACAGAGGAAGGGAGAGGGATAGTTAGAAACATCGATGAGAGGGAAACATCCATTAGCTGCTTCCTGCACACCCCCCACTGGGAATATGCCTGCAACCAAGATACATGCCCTTGACCAGAATCGAACCTGGGACCCTTGAGTCTACAAGCTGGCACTCTATCCACTGAGCCAAACCAGTTAGGGCAAAATAATAATAATAATAATAATAATAATAATGTTTTTGAGAGTCAATGATATGTCTGTCCTTGAAAGTGGTTGGCTAACTGGTCTGAAAATGATTATTGAAAGTGGAGGTCCAGAAACTGTAAGGTCATTCATGACCAATAATATGACCCAGAATGATGGAAGGCTTAGGGGTAGACAGGCCATGAACCATCAAAGTCCTCAGTGAATGCCATGAGATGGCAGTGATGAGGATACATGGTATAGCTGAATAGCAGAGGCCTCAAAGTGTGGCCATGAAAATCAGGAATATAGGGGCAACAGACTCTATAATCCACCTACTCACACCTTGTAGTAGTGAAGTGAGAAAACAAGCACCCTAGACTTGAAAAAATCTTGAGAAGTGTGGCTTAGAGCCAGAGATTACAGTTAATGAAAAAAGTAGAAAAGTTTATTTATAAAAGAATAGGGAAGTGAGGTCTTCATAATGCAAAGAATTGGGCAGGGGCGGGGGGCCACAATGAGAAAATAAAGTGAAGATAGCAGGTTATGACATTAGAATATGAGGGGAGGGCTGGTCAGTAGATAGGTTTCTACTTTAGATGGTAGCAAAGAATTACAGGAATGAGAAGCAAAGTGAATTAAACCATCTTAATTGCTCCAGTTGAAACTCTGGAGTGAATTCCTATTACAAAACAAACAGAAGCACTGAGCATTGACTAAGGCTATGGCTTGAATTGTTGTTCCAGACTCCAAACAGAACACTAGTGTTAATCTGTTTGGGGGTGTCACCAAAGCTTAGCCTCAAGTAGAGAGGATGGTAGGGTTAGGCCAGGAAGACTAAAGTTGCCCAGGTCCAGGTGGCCTGTTTCAGTAGGGTGCATCCTAGTATGGAGAGGAAATGGGCCTATGCTTTGAGTAGGGAAAAGGTTACAACGGCCAGGTCAATTCAGGAGGAAGTGTCTGAAAATGTGTCTGATACCCTCACCTTACCTTCAGAGTTCAGTACAGAATAGAATGGCAAGATGCAGGTTTGGGGGCACACATGAAACTGCTTCATGAACTGCACAATTCAGACCCAAGTGAAGGTAAAACTATGGGTAATCTATAATATGAATATGTTAATGACCAAAACTTAAAATTTTTTTCTAAGAGACTAGATGTTCAATTATAGGATGTATGTTCCCTCCTCAGAAGTGCTGACTAGATTTTTCTATCATTAAATGGGAACTTGGACTACATGTCTAAAATCCACCTATATCTTATTCTTTAAATTCTACAAAGTTTTATTTAAGAATATCCTTCTTTCCCTGCCAATAGCGCTCGCAAACATGGCAAACGTTCCTAAAACCCACCAAACTTTCTGTAAGTAGTATTGCAAGCATCAAAACCACAAAGTAACACCGTACAAGAAGGGCAGGGATTCTGTATGCACAGGGAAAGTGGCAGTATGACAGGAAGCAGAGTGGCTATGGTGGGCAGACTAAGCCGATTTTCAAAAAAAAGGCTAAAACTACAAAGAAGATTGTGCTGAGGCTTTAATGCATTGAGCCCAACTGCAGATCTAAGAGAATACTGGCTATTAAGAGATGCAAGCATTTTGAACTGGGAGAAGATAAGAGAAAGGGCCAAGTGATCCAGTTCCAAGCTTCGTATTTTGTTTTATTGTATGGCAATAAAATCTTGGTATGTTCACTTTAAAAAAAAAATCCTTAAAATTCATCTATATTTTACCCTCTTTTAAGGAGAGGGGCTGTAATTTAAATGTCTTGGTATCCATATGTAACCCCCAGATGGTAAAAAAAAAAAAAAAAAAAGACTCAAAAAAGCTAAGTAACTAACGTAAGGTCATACAAAGAATTATAAAAACCATATTATTTGATTCCTAAATCTAGTGTTCTCTACCTGAAGTCCTCATCTGGGCTTCTGAAGTAAGTTTGTTGGTTTTTTTGTTTTATTTTTTTTTAATAAATCTTTATTGTTCAGATTATTACAGTTGTTCCTTTTCCCCCCCCATAGCTCCCCTCCACCCGGTTGCCACCCCACTGTCCTCATCCATAGGTGTACGATTTTTGTCATCTCTTCATAAATCCCCCACACCCCTTTCTTCCAAGAATTGTCAGTCCACTCCCTTTCTATGCCCCTGATTCTATTATATTCATCAGTTTATTCTGTTCATCAGGGTTTTTATTCACTTGATTTTTAGATTCACTTGTTGATATGTATCTGTTGTCACTTTGTTGTTCATAATTTTTATCTTTACCTTTTTCTTCTTCTTAAAGAATACCCTTCAGTATTTCATATAGTACTGGTTTGGCGGTGATGAACTCCTTTAGCTCTTTCTTGTCTGTGAAGCTCTTTACCTGACCTTCAATTCTAAAGGATAGCTTTGCTGGGTAATCTTGGATGTAGGTTCTTGCTATTCATCACTTTGAATATTTCTTGCCACTCCCTTCTGGCCTGCATAGTTTCTGTTGAGAAATCAGCTGACAGTTGTATGGGTACTCCCTTGTAGGTAACTGTTTTTCCTCTTGCTGCTTTTAAGATTCTCTCTTTGTATTTTGCCCTTGGCATTTTAACTGTAATGTGCCTTGGTGTGGTCCTCTTTGGATTCCTTTTGTTTGGGGTTCTCTGCACTTCCTGGACTTGTAAGTCTATTTCTTTCACCAGGTGGGGCAAGTTTTCTGTCATTATTTCTTCAAATAGGTTTTCAGTATCTTGCTCTCTCTTCTTCTAGCACCCCCCATAGTTTGAATGTTGGTACACTTGTCCCAGAGGCTCCTTACACTATTTTCGTATTTTTTTCTTTTCTGGTAGGGTGTTTTTTGCTTCTTCGTATTTCAAATCTTTGACTAGATTTTTGGGATCCTCTAGTCTGCTGTTGGATCTCTGTAATTATTATTTCAGTCAGTGTATGCTTAACTTCTACTTGGTCCTTTTTCATATCCTCGAGGGTCTCACTAAATATCTCAAAGATTTCTAGAAGATTCTTGAGTAACCTTATAACCATGGTTTTGAACTCTATAGCCAGTAGTTTGCAGTCTTGCTGTAAAGCCTTGACTGCTGTTGGCATCACTGGGAGAAATTGACCTCCAGGCTAATTGGCTATGAGGATCAGTTGTGTCTACGATGGGAGAACTTCTGTGCTGGAGACACCCTTATGGGGTAAGACTTGCTTCAGTGGGGCTTTGGCGCTCACTGAGTCTGCCCCCCTGAGTGTGTCCCTTATGGATGTGAAGAGTTGTAATCTGGATGGTCTCACTCTTACCACTGGGTACACTGGCTCTTGGATCTCCAAGGAGATGCAAAGTCAGCCACTGCCTGAGGCCACCCAGCAGGAGCTATAGAGAGATCTGCAGATTCCTCCTCTTTGGGGTTTGGAGGTGCCCAGATGAGGCCCAGCTGTGAAGCAATGCAAGCTACTGTGGGGCCTTGGGCCTTCTTTTGGAGGCTCTGGGGGCTCTCACACCCAGCTGCAGTTAGGTTTTAGAATGCAAAAGGCCAGGCCCTTCATATACAAAAGCCTCTGTGCACAGCTTGGGTGGAGTTACAAATTGGGTGGGAGGGGGTCTCAGGGAACCACAAGGGCGGAGCAAACAGCAATGGCTGTCAGCCCTGCCCTGAAGAGGTCCCCGGGTCTCTGTGTCCCACAACACCGTGCAGGAACAATGATCGCTCCAAGCACCTCTGAGAGAATGCCACCCTCATGTTCCAGCACAATGCCAGACAGTCCAGTTTCTCCCCGTATGAGTCTGGGTCCCCAGAGTCTCACCCGGGACTGGAGCTCAGAGCAGTTGGGAGCTTGTATCTCCCTCCCGACTAAAAAAGACAACAGCGTACTCAGTTGCCAGCCCTTTTTCTGTGTGCACCTCCATACCTCCTCCCAGTTTCAGTGTGCTTTTCTCTATCCTTTTAGTTGTATATATTCCACTCAGCCAGCCTTCCCGTGGTTCTGGATGATGTCCATTTTGTTTTAGTTGTAGTTTTGATGTGGTTGTGCGAGGCAGCAAGTTCAGGTGTTTACCTATGCCGCCATCTTGGTTCCTCTCCTGTTGTTTTTTTACTACAGAAAATTCTGACTTCTTATGTTCCTTACAACGAACTCATCAGGGTTCCTTAATACAAGCTTTCAGCCAGCATCACGAGCCATCCTTAAAAGCTTCTCTTCGTGGTGCCTTTCTTTCCTATTAACAAGATATACATACTACCTAGCTCCAAAGACAAGGTTGGAGAAAAATCCTTGCCTAGTAATTTCATGGAATTACTATATGGAAATATTAAGCCCTAAAAATCACTCTTAAGTTTATTCACAATATATTATTTGGCTGTATTCTTTATATTGTTCTCAGTGGTTGAGAGTCGACCCATGAAACAGGAGGTCACTGTTTGATTCACTCAGGTCACATGCCCAGGGTGCAGGCTTGCTCCCCAGTAGATGTGCAGGAGGCAGCTGATCAGTTTCTCTCTCTCCCTTCCTCTCTCTGAAATCAATAAAAAAAAAAAAGAGTATTAAAAATATAAATCGCTTCTCAAACAGTCTTCTGGAACAAATTAAGTTTGAGAACTGAGGTTCCACTTGTACTCTGTGTGATATACAGCATATATTATATTCTTACAATAAAGCAAGCTAGAGGAAAGAAACGATTAAGAAAATGTAAGGAAAATACATGTGTAATACTTCTTGAAAAAAACCTGTGTATAAGTGAACCTGTACAGTTCAAACCCATGTTGTTCAGTGGTCAACTGTATTTTATTTTCCAAATAAATTGCTCAAGAATCAAAGGTAGGGAAATATCTGTTGGTCATCACTAGATTCTTATTGAAAATAGGTGAAATCTTCAGGAATCACTTTTCCAATTTCATACTTTTTGAGAACACTGTTCTCAGCAATGCAGTAGGTTAAACACACTACTGATCAAATTATTTTGAGGCCAGTTCTTTATTTTATAGATTAAATACAGTATCAGAAACTGCTTTGGCACAGGGTAAAAGTGTCTCTCATATACTTGCTAGCATTCTCCAGGATCACTAATAACTCACTGCCAAAATTTACCTTTACTCAGTTACCAGAGTTGCCACCAATGTAAATGACGAAGTAGGGGGGAACCTGAGCACACATAAAAATGTTCTTTATTTTTTGGATGTAATGCAAATAACCATATCTAATATTCTTTCAGAAAACAAAAAATGCAAAACATGCTCAAAAAACAAGAAATCAGGTTATACTTTTCATAAGGCACCACCAAAAAACCCTGGCAAATTAGAATCCATATTATATTTAAGTGTCTCACTAGCAAAAAAATAAATATGTAAGGGAATAACCAACAGAGGGTCTTGAGATTTACAAAACACATTCCTGTTTAGACATCTTTGAGTGCTGCAAAGGTAAAAAGTAGCATACATCTTTAAAAATCCATGCTAACCTTTCCTACTGCACATCATTCATTGCATAGTGGTGACTAGATATGATCCAAGCCAAGAGAAGACTGCAATTCCAAAATAGATTAACACTCATCCTTTCCTTCTTATGCTATAAATACCAGCTGGCACATCCATATCAAAAAAGTATATACTTCAATTAAAAAACATGGAGGGCAGCAAATCATTTACCTGCTTTTTAAAATCTATATTTAAGGACTTACTGCAAAAGCAACTTACCACACACCTAAACCCTTTATGGAACCTGTTTATACGTGGGACTTTAACAGCTTACTTCTTCCACAATTTACAAATCCCACTCAATTTACAAAACTGTCACTTTCTCCTTTAAAAAGTATATAATCTCACCCTTTAAAATGGAAGGGATTTCTGAACTTTTCTTTCCATCCTCCTATTTTAAGTACTTGCTAATGTTCAAATGATTATAGAATCAAAATATTGACAAGCAGGAAGTTTCTTTTATGTGCACTGAATTGTATTCAAACTAAAAAAATGAAGAAAAACAAATAATTTCTTAGATACTTGCTAAAGACGAAAGCACAGAACAGAAGTGAAGTACAGGAAAATTTGTTCTAATATTACAAGTCTGTTAGCTTTTGCTAGAGTTTTGATTAAAGTATATTATGGTGAATCAGATTTAATGTTTGCTGCCTTTTCAATTATTCAAAGTATGATATACAGTAATTTGTAATTTTATTGAGGCACAAATTTGACTCATGCAGTGCAAAAGCTGGTTTGCAGCAATTTAAAGAGCCTAGCATCTAAATCTCAACATGGCTTTGTTGCAGTAACTATCACAGTAAATGCCCCTTGTTCCCCCAAGAAAGCTACTACCAATATATTAGTTGTACTTGTAAACTTAGCAGTTTCCATAGTTCTAATTACCCACTCTTTGAGGCTGATAGGACCTAGTACCGGAAGCTAATTCCAGCATGTCATAAATGCAAGAAGTATCATCAAAAGGTTGATGGAACCTTGAGGCTTCTATATTCAGCAGGGCTGAATACATGTTATTCCCTACTGGAATGGTTGAAGAGCATTTCCCCACACCTAAAGATGTGCATATATTATTGCCTGTTACCAGACAGCTGAAGGCATTTTAATCTACGTTATTGCCTCCCGCTGGCCAAATACCTGAACAGCCAAAGTTCCCCCAAAACTGACAAATGCCTCTGTATACTAAACCTTAACCTTTGATATGTGTATCTACTTTGCCTTAGGACAATTTGTGTTAATAAAGAGCAAGGGGTCTTGAGACAGACAGAACTTGGTTCCTACAGCTAAGCTCCTCTGACTCCCCCATGGATTATAAATTTATATTATATTTATAGTCTCTTTATTTACAGCAACCTATGATTTCTTCATTTTTCGTTCTATAACTTTTCCTAAAATAGTTTATAATGAAGATAGTAGGAAATATCTTCGAAAAGATTAACATATAAGTTAAAAATACCTATGGTGAGGAAGTACAACTTTGAGGAGATAGAAAGGGAAACATTTTAAGTTTTAAAATTAAAATGTTTCAATACCACAGAATGGGATAAGTTGTAAGTAGTAATTTCTTGTAACTGAAAACAATGTCTTGTGTTTGAGCAGTGGTCGGCAAACTCATTAGTATCAGCAGTACAACGATTAAATAGAGCCAAATATCAACAGTACAACGATTAAAATTTCTTTTGAGAGCCAAATTTTTTAAACTTAAACTTCTTCTATCGCCACTTCTTCAAAATAGACTTGCCCAGGCCGTGGTATTTTGTGGAAGAGCCACACTCATGGGGCCAAAGAGCCGCAGTTTGCCGACCACTGTGTTAGAGCTTCAGCATTTCTTTAAGTAGATGAATATTAGTCCATTAATTCCGAATTGATTTGTATATGTTCACATCTCTCTCTCTCTCAAAAACTAATTTCATCTGTTCTTCTCAGCCTTGGTCTAAATCTATGATCAAGTCAGACCAAATCCTCTGTGATTTTCAAATACAGAAAATCCTACAGTATAGATTAATTGAAAATGTCAGAAGAAAAAGAGGAAGCTATTTATTCATGGTTGGAGATTGCCTTGCATTTTTCTCCCAGGTTTCTAGCAGGCAAATGCCATATTCAGAAAATAAAGCATTCCTTAAACAGCCACCTATATCCATTTATCATACTCCAAGAAGCAAAGCACCTTAGCTATCTATCTTTCTTAGCATCCTCATGCCCCTCCACTGGGCTGAGTAGTTAATGGGTGACTAGGAAGGAAAAAATAAGAGTATTTTAAAATGTATTCCAAGACCGCCATAACTTAAAACTGCATTCAATTTTTAACCCTCGAGTATCTGATTACTTTTACAAAGACCAAAAAGCAAAAAATACTGTGCTTTCTTCTGTAACACTAACCAAATTTAAAAATTCTTAATATCTTTATATAGTTTAGCAAAATGAAATTGGTTAGTTACCTTGCAATATCCACTGAAATCTTAAATCATTCACACACCTGAGATGAGATTCTCAAGACACATGCACAGCAACACTTATGAACCTCTCAACAGGTCAAAACACTCAACATGTGACTCAAAAATAGGTAGCCTCAAACAGAGAACACATTTATAAAAACTGGATTTTATAGAAAAGCTTTTTGTGTTTCTTTTGTGTGTGTGTTTTAAATAAGATGGCTTTTGAGTTAAATCTCATACCCACTTAAACTGTGACTGGACAGTACATTTTTACTTCTAGTTACTAGAAGACATTTCTTTCAAACAAATTGGGGTAAAATGGAAAGGAGACTAGAAGCTATTCTTTAGGTCCACCCTGCTCCTGCCCTCTTTAAAAGTAAAACTGATTAAGTCAAACAAGATTTGTAAACCAAATTAAAGGGACACAGGACAGTAAAGACAAAACACTATTTTTAGTTTGCTTGTTTTTTCTTTAAAAAAAAAAAAAATTAGTCCCCTTCTAATAAGAGTTTCCATACAGCTTACCTAACACCTTACAAAAAAAGAGAACACAACAGGAAGGAAGAGGACACAGCACCATAGTTTCAAACATTCACATACAAAAACAAAACAGCCATCACAGATACAGTAAGACCAAGTTTCCCAAAAGACAGGGACAAGTCCCAAAGCACAAAGGAAATATAATTATTTATTTGAACAAAAACAAGATGGAAGATCTGGTTAGGCTAGGATGGACAAGGAAGTGCTAACTCCTCGTACTACAAGGAGGAATGGGACTTCTTTATGAAAAAGCAAAAAAGAGTAAGCAAGCCCCCAAAAGGATTTCTGACACAGGAACTCTGTCATATGCTGCTGGTAACAGTAAATATATATATATTTATATATTCATATATGTATATTAAAAAAGGAAAAATAATCTATTTTTAGAACAGTCAGTAGTCAGAGACATTTAGAAAAAAGTAAAAACAAGTCCTTTTTTCTTTTTAAAAAAATGGATTTACTAAAACAACTTCATCACCCAGAGGTCCTACAATCCCACTTCCTCTGATGAAGCCATGGTGTTATTCAACAGCATCTGGTGTGGACCACAATCAGAATTGTCAGTATTGGAAACAGCAGATATTGGCATCGGGGCTGCAAGGCAAAATGTTGTTATTTGCTGGTCTTGTTCATGGCCATGCCTGAAGCCTGGTGGTATCTAGTATACTTGTGAATGAAGGTTTCCCCCAAAAGCATGCATCTCTGTGGCTCAGTAAAACATTAACTTGTCTTCTTTTCTTTTGCAGAAGCCTGGATCCATGGACCTGCTCTGTTCTAAAATGTAGATCCAAGACAGCAAGACTTCTCTAAGCAAAAAAAGGCTCCTTGCCTTGAAATAAGAAAAGCTCTTCTTCCCAGAATACAATCCAGTCAGATTTCTGAATTGCAAGACATCCTCCTTGGGAAAATAAGGTGATATGCCTCTCATTTGGGGTTTTCTTCTTGGTACAAACAAGCACAAGTAGCTGAGGTCTAGACTGTGCTACTATCCCATGACTTCTAACAGGAGTTAACTCTGGCCCTGTTCCTCTCCTAGTTGTATTTGTAGGGCAATAAATGTCAAGTAATAGTGGAGAAAGTGGTACTCTGACTCCTTTATAACTATCCTAACAAAGGAGAGCCACATAATCAGCACCTCAGATGGTGCTGCCTCTAGGTGATAAACCTTAAACTAATACCAACTGGCCATAAGACACATCTTGCATTCCCTGATGGCACACCAATGTATTAAACCCAACCAACCACCCTGGAGGTGAATCAAATGTCTGGCCTTAATGTAACAAAGCATACTCAAGAGACATGAACTGAAACATTGGCTGCTGTACCAAAGAAGACACCCTCTGCACAGACGTGTTGATAAGAGAATGTAGATCACACAATCCATGCAAAGAGGAAGTCAGCTACAAGGACTTTCTCTGAAGGCTGTTCGTCTTTGGAAGCAACACTGTGAGTGGATCTAAACCACTCAATTTTATGACTAATATCTTAAATGTGGTCCATTTTCCCCATGTCCCAAACTAACTTAGTATATGCTAACTGGTCTCCTTAAGATCCTCCATTGGTAGTTTGTAGTTCATTATGAAGGAAGGAGCTGGTGCTTGACCTGGGCTATCTGGCCCCTGCTTCTTTGCACAGTTTATACAGATGTAATCTTCATTTTCAGCCATTTCTGGAGATACTCCCACACAAACTTGATGAAACCACTCATCACAGCCACCATCACATTGTACCCAGTCTACCTGTAGGAGACAAGATTAAGAAATGTTTAGGTTATATAATCATTAAACCTAAAATAAAAGCAAACCAAAGAGCTTTCTTGTTTAAATCACAGCAACAACTGGGATGTCCAGAGACAGACAATGACTTCTTATGGGGTTCTTTTTTAAAGAAAGGAAGTGGGAAGCTAATACCTCAAAATTTATATTTTACCATAGTATGTCCACAAAATTAGGCCTGTTAGGTACTCCATTACCTCATAAATACCTGAGACTCTGTGGAAGGCAGAAACATGAGAAAAACTTGACAAAAAAGGAACTAATAGAGCAGTCAAGTAGTTTTAGCTGGTATTAACAATTTCTAGGCAATGCAATTATCAATCAAGAAAGGAAGAGTACAATGTGAAGGCAATCCTGTGTATTAGCTTTATTTCAAAGAGATAAGCCAAAGTACTAAGAGCATTAAATACCTTTTTAGAAAAGCAGTCACATAGGCCACTTTTAAAACTAATATTTTTTATTCTTCTCTTCTTCTGTTATAAATACAACTCCCTATAAAAAGTTAGCAAATATCAGATAAATACAAATTAACCAATTAAAACAGTCAAAGACACAAGTCAGTAGATCACTCTGGGGTTAAAATTAAAGTCTGGATAACTGTTAGGTCATTGGCAAATGCCCGGCAAACTTTGACCCTTCAGAGAATCTATATATCTATATATATAAAAGGCTAATATGCAAAGGGTCCCCTCAGGAGTTCAACTGGAGACCAGGAATTCAATTGCTTGCTGTGACATGTGCTGACTACCAGGGCGCAGTGTGAAAGAAGCAAGGCCCCAGCCAGTAGCTGGCAGATGGGGAAAGGAGGCCCCAGCTGGCAGCTGGCAGGCCCCAATCAGCCCTGATCACTGGCCAGGCCTGGGGACACCTGCCCAAATTTCATGCACCAGGCCTCTAGTATTGTGATAATAGTAGGAGGTTAGAAAGACACTATCATTTGGCAACTTTAATTAAGCCTTGGACCTAGAATTAAAAATAAGGTGATTTTGGCTTTTTATACTTGGAGGGTGACTGTGGTCGTTCTTAAAGCTGATTCCATGGCAGATGCAGTACACACTACAAAAGTTGATCATTTCACTTGGCAACATAGGAAGCCACTTAAAACAATGAGCTTTGGCCCTAGCTGGTTTGGCTCAGTGGATAGAGCATCGGCCTGGGGACTGAAGGGTCCCGGGTTCGATTACGGTCAAGGGCACATGCCTAGGTTGTGGGCTCGATCCCCAGTAGGGGGCATGCAGGAGGCAGCTGATCAATGATTCCCTCTCATCACTGATGTTTCTCTCTCTCTCCCTCTCCCTTCCTCTCTGAAATCAATAAAGATATATATATATATATATATATATATTTTTTTTTAAATGGGCTTTGCCTGATATCAGAGCAAAGTAAGGCATATGAAAAGATTAAAAAGTACCCCAATACAGCTTATGAAAAAGAACAGAGGAAGGTTTTGGCTAGGTAGAGTTTCAAGTAAAGTGAGCAGTTTTCAAAATTAGTTTACTATAAAAAAAATTATCAAAACTATGATAGTCATGTTAGTAGTTCTAGGGTTATAATAAAGGGTGGGAGAAATTATGTTAAAAAAATTTTTTTAAGAGAGTGGAGGGGAGGGAGTAGGGGGAGAGAGAGAAACATTGATGTGAGAGAGACCCATCGATTGGTTGCCTCCCAACATGTGCTTTGACCAGGGCTGGGGATCAAGCCTGCACCTGAGGTCTGTGCCCTTGACCAGGAATCGAATTCAAGACCTTTGGTCCACGAGCTGACACTCTTAACACTGAGCAAAACCAGCCAGGGCTCAAAATAATCTTTCTGCTTTCATTGTTCCTATTTTAGAGTTTTAGAGCTTAGTAAACTACATTGTGTAGTGTAAAGATTACTGAATTCAGTCAGAAGTTCTGAGGTGCATAATTTGAGGCAAGTCATTTAATCTCATTAAGGCTCAATTTCCTCATTGGTAAAAATGGAGATTACATCTTCTTTATAGAATATTTTGAAGATCAAATGAAATAACGTATAGCAAAACACCTAGTTATTGCCTGGGATCCTGGAGGCACTTTTTAATATCAGTTTCATGGTTCTACTCATTATCCTAACTTTCACAAAACTACTGCATCTTGAAATAACTGCCTGCAGCAGCACACCTTAAAATATGTAGACCACTTGCATCAGAATCACCTGTTGTGTTTTGTTAAAAGTATAACTGAAACCCATCCCAAACCCACAAACTCAAAATATCTTGGGGGTACAAACCAGAAGACAACATTTTCAATCAGCCCCAAGGGAATTCTTACATACTCTAAATTTGATGATCACCGGCACTTTGTGACACTGCTTTCTGTAAATTAGAGCAACTTAACAATTCCTTCCTAAAATAAATTCTGTTTTTTTTTCTGTAATTGTTTGTATAATATTAGCTTCAGAAGCTGGAAATAAAGAAAATAATTGATCAAAATATTCCTATTTTGGCAAAATATATCAGAGATAGAAAAGGGAGATGATGACTTCTGTGCAACAAAATAAAGGTCCTGCAAGCAAATGAAGGTTTATAAAGTGCTAATTTAGTAGGAGGTGAACTCGGGATAAGTGTTTTGGCTATTTGGAGCTGGTATAGGTAAATTGGGAAGATAAATTGTGTTTGGGCTGCCCAGATTTGAGATATTATGCCACCCTGAGCAAATAAGATAACTCTTACTTCTATCTCTAAACCTCTTAATCCAGTCTAGTCCCATTCATGATAATCCATAGGATAAGAAAGTTGCCAATTTATCCATATTTGCTAAGAAAAGTGGTCTCATGTCTTTTAAAACCTAGTTCTACACTACACTCACTGGCTTCCAGTTTCCCAAAATTAAATCTATCATCTCTCCCAAATAAGGAAGACAACATTTTCCCTTTGTAATTTTGACTAGAGGTCCATTCCTAGGCCTACCTCTTGCGCCAAATTCCAAGAGTACGTACGTTTTCTTAAGGTATTCATTGGTACACAGATGCTCTCCCAGGCTACACGTTATATTAGCAATTTACCCTGGTAATCTAGCAGGGAAAAAACAGTCCTTTTTTCACTAATATCTTTTTATCACGTTCATCTACTAACAATCAAACTCCATTTGTATGAAAAGGCCCACAGGATCATAAAGCAAACTCAAGTTTGGAATGTCAACTGAATCTACAAATGATTTTGACACATGGGGGATAGATTATGTAGTAGTCTGAAAACTCAAGAACACAAAATTTGGCTAACTATATAAAGTTTTCATAGTCATTTCCCCTTTCATTACTTCTGGAGAATGCATTTATCAAATTACAAAAATAATTACTTAAAAACTTCATAGCTATGAGCTGTTTAAGTATTAATAGGAGATTTAACATTACAGAACAAATAGGTTATTGGATTTGGATTTTTGGAAATGTGTATTTAAAAGAGAAATATATTAAATAGAGAAAATAATATAAGTTTGACACTTCATGTTTTGCTACATGAATACATATTTATACTTAAGAAAAAATATTTGGTGTATTATATTTTGTTCATTTTTTAGAGCATATTACTCCAATGGGAAAGGGGGGGGGGGTGTGTGTGCCTGGTGATTTAGTGATATTCTTAGCTCAGTTACCCAACTGAGCTTTTGCCATTTTGGCATTCAATCTGTTTTGTACCAAAGTTCCTTGCAAAAATCAGATTTGAAAATTTTTTTAAATCCTCTTAAATAACTACAACATAACATATCTTCATCACACTTGTATATAATTTTTTGGTGCTCAGAGCATTAAATGACTGGATCCTCTCAGTCTGCCAAAGATGGATGAGTTTTCCAAGACATAATTTCAGTGCTAAACGAGGAAAGTTGCAAGTTAGAACATGATGGGACAAAGGTTTTTTAATATTCTGATATTTTCCCTTTCTCTTTCTAAAACATCTTAAAATTGAGGCTAGGTAACCTTTCAATGTTTTCTCAACCTGCACATTTGGGAGAAAAAGTAATAATTATTGGTTAGAAAAACTGTAAATAGAGAAACCAAGATGGCAGCATAGGTAAACACCTACACTGCTGCCTCGCACATCAATTTCAAAACAGACACCATCCATAACCACCGGAAGGCTGGCTGAGTGGAAATTCTACAACTAGAAGGAAAGAGAAAAGCACACTGAGACTCAGAAGGGCTGCAGGAGGCAGAGGTACCGAGGCGCGCGCGCAGAGAGAGCTGGCAACTGAGTGCGCGGCTGGTTTTCTCAAGCGGGAGGGAGACAAAAGCTCCCGACTGTGCTGAACTCCAGTTCCGGGCGAGACTCTGGGGACCCAGACTCATTTGGGGAGAAACTGGACTGTCTGGCAGTGGGTGGAACTCGAGGACAGCTTTCTCTCAGAGGTGCTTGCAGCGATTACCACAGGACACTGAGACACAGGGGCCTATTGGGGAAAGGCTAACGGAAAACCAATGCTGTCTGCTCCGCCCTGAGACTCCGCCCAATCCAAGCTGAGCACAGAGGCTTTTGCAAGTCTTGTCTCATAAGGGTGTCTCCAGCACGGAAGTTCTCCCAGCATAGACAGAGCTGATCCTCACAGCCAACTGGCCTGGAGGTCAATTCCTCCCAGTGATACCAACAACATCAAGACTTAACTACAACAAGACTGTGCACACAGCCCACAAAGGGGTGCACCAAGAGTGTCCACCTCAGGTAACAGGCTCACCATTGGGCCATATAGGACACCTAGCACACAAAGCCACTCTATCAACTCAGGGAAGTAGCCAAAATGCGGAGACAAAGAAACATCACAAATGAAAGAAATGGAGGAAAGCAAACGACTGGATATAGAGTTCAAAACCACAGTTATAAGGTTTTTCAAGAATTTTCTAGAAGAGGCCGATAAATTTAGTGAGACCCTCGAGGATATGAAAAAGGACCAACTACAAATTAAGCATACACTGACTGAAATAAAAAATATTATACAGAGATCCAACAGCAGACTAGAGGATCGCAAGAATCAAGTCAAAGATTTGAAATACAAAGAAGCAAAAAACACTCAACCAGGAAAGCAAAAAGAAAAAAGAATCCAAAAAAATGAAGATAGTGTAAGGAGCCTCTGGGACAACTTCAAGCGTACCAACATCAGAATAGATACTGAAAACCTATTTGAAGAAATAATGACAGAAAACTTCCCCCACCTGGTGAAAGAAATAGACTTACAAGTCCGGGAAGCACACAGAACCCCAAACAAATGGAATCCAAAGAGGACCACACCAAGACACATCATAATTAAAATGCCAAGAGCAAAAGACAAAGAGAGAATATTAAAAGCATCAAGAGAAAAACAGTTAATTACCTACAAGGGAGCACCCATATGACTGTCAGCTGATTTCTCAACCGAAACTATGCAGGCCAGACTGGGGTGGCAAGAAATATTCAAAGTGATGAATAGCAAGAACCTACAACCAAGATTACTCTACCCAGCAAAGCTATCATTTAGAATTGAAGGTCAGATAAAGAGCTTCACAGACAAGAAAAAGCTAAAGGAGTTCATCACCACCAAACCAGTATTATATGAAATGCTGAAAGGTATTTTTTAAGAAGAGGAGGAAGAAGAAAAAGGTAAAAATAAAAATTATGAACAACACATACATATCTATCAACAAGTGAATCTAAAAATCAAGTGAATTAAAAAATCTGATGAACAGGAAAAAATGGTGAATATAATAGAATGAGGGCTATAGAAAGGGAGTAGACTGAGAATTCTCAGAGGGAAAGGGGTGTGGGGGGTGCGGGAAGAGATTGGACAAAAATCGTACACCTATGGATGAGGACGGGGCGGGGGTGGGGAGGACGATAAGGGCAGAGGGTGGGGTGGGAACCGGGTGGAGGGGAGCTATGAGGGAAAAAAGAGGAACAATTATAATAATCTGAATAATAAAGATTAAATAGTAAAAAAAAGAAATGAGAAAAAAGTAAAAATAAAAAATAAAATTGTTTTAGCAAAAGAAAAAAGGTAAATTGTAACTATACACTTACCTAAATATAAATAAACCCTGTAATTTTTTTACTGCATGATATTTTAAATAAGACAGCCTTCCCTAAAAATCATTCTTTTCTTGTTATCCTTTTGTTCTGAAGATGTGTGCCATACATTAATTTGGTCTTAGAGAAACACTATACTTCAAATTGAGGAATTTGTAAAATTCTTTACACAGCTTGTAAAGAAATATAACATTTACGTATTAAAACTGGTATTAAGCACTGGTCAGTTTTGCCCAGTTCTTAGATCACTGGCCCACAGACCAATGGGTTCCGAGTTTGATTCCTCATCAAGGACATGTACCTTGGTTGCAGGTTTGATCCCTGCTCCGGTCAGGGTGCATGCGGGAGGCAACCAGTCGATGTCTCTCTCACATCATCTATTGTTTTTCTCTTTCTCTCTTCCACTCCTCCCTCCCTTCCAATCCCTGTCTCAAGATCAATGGAAAAAATATCCAACGGTGAGGATTAATTTAAAAAAAAAAAAAAAAACTGGTATCAGGAACAAACTTGAAGAATCACAAAAATTGCACAACAGCAAGGATAGGCAAAATGTTTAAAATCTGAAATAATGTTTAAAATTAAACACATTACAGAAATACAATATCTACTGTTTCTTTTATGTAAGGCACACACTGCTCACCTTTGTATATGTTTTAACAGTTTAAAATAGATATTTTCGCTCAGCAGCGTGGCTCAGTGGTTGAGCGTCCACCTATGGACCAGGAGGTCATGGTTTGATTCCCAGTCAGGGCATATGCTCGGGTTGGGGGCTCAATCCCCAGGGTGGGGCATTCAGGAGGCAGCCGATCAATGATTCTCTCTCATTATTGATGCTTCTATCACTCCTTTCCCTCTCCCTTCTGCTCTGAAATCAATACAAAATAAAATAGACATTTTCTCTGAATATTAAATTTCCTTTTACTCCATCATAATGTACGTAATTTTCTTATAATGTTAGTAGCAAATCTTAGGGCTCATTTAATAATAATGATCACATCTTTTTTACTTTTTTAAATCCAAACCCGAGGATATGTTTGTGTGTGTGTGTGTTTAGTTGATTTTAGAGAGAGAGAAAAGGGGAGAGAGAGAAACATCAATGTGAGAAACATTGATTGGTTGCCTCCCGCATGTACCCTTGACTGAGGATTGAACCCCCGCAACCTGAGTATGTGCCCTGAGCTGGTGTACAGGATGTTGTTCCAACCAACTAAATCAACCAGCCAGGGCAATATTGATCACATCTTAACATTTACATTGCATTTTTGGTTAACAAGTACTTTCATAGGGATTACCTCACCTATTCTCTTAAAACCCTGAGAATAAGCAAGTTAATTAAAAAATTTTATGTTCTAGTTGGTGTGGCTCAGTTGGATGGGCGTCTTCCTGGGCACCAAAAGGTTGCCAGTTCAATTCCTGGTCAGGGCACATACCCAGGTTGTGGGCTAGATCCCCAGAAGCTGATGGATGTTTCTCTCTCTCCCTCTCCTTTCCTCTCTCCCTAAAAACCTATTTTTAAAAAAGTATTAAAAATATTTTATAACAGATGCAAAAAAAAAAAACCTGTGTGCAGTGTTTATATGCTACAGGAGGATAACAATAGATGAACTAAGCCATATTTAAAATGCTGAGCAGAGAGGGAAGAGATTATTAAATGAAAAGGAGGGGGAAAAAAGAGAGGGTAAAAGATTCATGGTAGATTTAAACACTATAAGGATAAAAGGAAAGCTTGAAAAAGAAATACCATATTTTGGTGACTGCCATACAATTAAAGAGAAAGAAAAAAAAGTTTTCGCCAACACTGAGCTGCTAATACCCAAAGAGAAAAAGCCTTTCAGCAGCCTCTTTAATAAACAAATTCAAATGAGAATAAGTTCAAAATAAAAGATAAAAACAATGCACACATATATAATGTACCTATTAAAATGTTTATAGTATATAAAAATGCTTATGAAATTAATAAAGATACCAAAGTGAATACAGTATGACATGCTATAAAATAAACTATATAAAAAAGGATTAGAAGGAAACACAAAAATTTTTATAGTTACTATCTTTGGAAAGTCAGACTATGGGCTATGTTTTACTATATAAAACTTTAATAATTTAAATATAAAT
Organism: Corynorhinus townsendii; assembly: GCA_026230045.1. Lineage (NCBI taxonomy): Eukaryota > Metazoa > Chordata > Mammalia > Chiroptera > Vespertilionidae > Corynorhinus > Corynorhinus townsendii. The sequence goes on along the minus strand of JAPDVU010000003.1, from coordinate 126,165,250 downwards.
GTTACTGAGTTTTGAAATGTGTTTTTGTATTTACATCTCAATTAATGGTGGGGTAAGGATTTTAGTGGAGAGAACCTGCTCTGTGGGGGCAGGTAACCAAGGTTCTACTTTTAATTTTGCCACTAATTAGCTCTGTGACATTGGTCAACATCATTTATCTTCACTGAGTTCTGATTTATAAAATTAAGAATTCTGGGTACAGTGACCTCCTTCAAGCTCTAACACTGATGCAGTTGTATTTACTCGGTTCATATATTCAAATTGAAGAGCTATTAAATTACAAAATACCAAGTGGTGTAATTAACATAAAATTAGAACTATGAATTTACTAATTACCTTGATGGGAACCATACAGATGCCTCTAGTCATTTTATGAACTGAGATTTTTCATAAAGTCCATTGCTCTTTCTCAGAACATCAATATTACTTAAAGAATGGCCAATACACATAATTATTATACTTAAAAAACTTAGAACTAAAATTTTTTAAACATTATCTTTAAAGGTCTTAATTATTTTTTTACAAGGGACTTCAAAAAATCATATTCCACTGAGGAGAGTACAATAGGCCTGAGTGTAGATAAGACACAGACCAAAAAGGGAAGACTTAACCCCTACGCTTTATGTCCTTAGAACAAATCCTAATGCAATTTGCCAGAACTCTTAGAATACTGGCCCAGGATTTTCTCAGGCCACTGTGGCTAACTAACAAGATATTTAGTTCTCCGAGTCACCCTATAGGGAAGGCATAAGACTATTTTGAACTTTTTATGCCAATTGCATATGAAATGTATTGCTGTTCTGGGTAATCACATAGCTCCCCTCTGCTCTTCTCATTATGTTCACTAAATATATGATTCTTAAAACACAACATTTCTTCTACTAATCACATTGATCTAAGAGCCTCATAATTCAAAACACTTTACAGAAACTATAGAAAACATTTTGTTGGAAGCCCAAACCCTGGGATCAAAAACACTTTCATTATATCAAACATTTCTCCACGCCTGTTGCTCTTTGTCCCCTCACACTTAACTACACCCCATTACAACTCACCTTATCCTTGCAAGGCCTTTGACAGTTCTGTGCTGCACACACCGCATTCTCATCATCAGATTCCTCTGCTCCTGACCAGTCATACTTTGAGGGGATGTCCAGCACTTTTCTTTCTCTCTTCTTCTCAGTATTCTCTTTCACAAGTTCAACTTTGGCTGCAGCAGCCTTCTCCTTCTTTTTCTTTCTCTCTTCTTCTTTTGCTAGTTTCTTGGCCAGTTTGTTCAGCTCCTTTGCTTTTTCTGCACTTAATTTTAATTTCTTCTTTTTAGGTTTATCCATTTTCTTTAACTCTTTGGACTTCTGTTTTCCTTCTCCAAAAAGCTGTTCTACCTTTTCTAGCTTCCGTTTCCTTTTCTTCTCTGAAGAGTCCTTTCCTTTTATTTTTAATGGTTTCTCCTCCATGCTGTCATCCTTCAAAAATATAAAATTAGAAACAATTTTTAAGCAAGACACTTAAAAACAGTTTTGTTCTCTTATGTGAGGTATCTTGATGTGTCAAATACATAGACAAATGTATAGCAGAGGTTACTGGGGGAGAAAGAAATGGGATTTATTGTTTAATGGGTACAGTTTCTGTTTGGGCTATTTAAAAAGTTCTGGAAATGGTGGTGATCATTGCACAACATTGTGAAGGTAATTAATACAAACGGTAAATTTTGTGTAGTGTACACTATACTACAATAAATATTCTAGATATTTAAAAATCACTTGAAGAAGGCAAATGTAATATTCAATGAAGATAACCAATAGCAAAAATTAATGGCAAGCCCTAAATAAAATATTTATTTTTAACTTGCTAAGGGGAAAAAAAACCTCATTGTTAGCATTCTATATAAGAGCCTAATATGCAAATAGACTGAACAGTGGAACAACCGGTCACTATGATGCACACTGACCACCTAGGGGGCAGATGTTCAACACAGGAGCTACCTCCAGCCAACAGGCCTCAGGCCAGGCAAGGTGGGGAGAGTTGATCTCCCCACAGATCAACTCTGATCGCTGGCCAGGTCTAGAGACCCCACCTGTGCACAAATTTCGTGCACTGGGCCTCTAGTATATTAATATAACCTGTAGCATCCATTTGAGATGAAATCATACACAGAAAGCTAAATGTACTAAATGTACATTAAATTATGTAATAACATTTTTGGCTTTCATTTACTACTACAATAGTTCTTCATTAATTCAATAAATTCTAGGTGGTTAAGAAGTTATTAGAAATGTTATCAAAACATACAAAATTGTATCATGATCTCAATACAAAAGGTATGTAGTGACTTTAGCAAGAGCTAGAAAATAGTTGATATGACAAAGCAAAAAATATATTTTTCTTTTCAACTTGTGAATATTGTTGCTTTTATGTGCCAATGCAATAAATGTTAAAATTTTAATAGTAAAGGTATGTCTAGTAACAGGAAGAACAAGGAGGGAGGCTGAAAAAAAATTGAAAATATTGATAATTACCTAGGAAATAACACGAGCTAAGAAGCATATGATTTCTTTTATATGTGGGATATAAACTGAAACTCATAGACACAGACAGACAACAGCATGGTGGTTACCAAAGGGAAGGGTTGGGTGATAGGAGAGTTGTAAAGGATAAAGGATAGAGAATTTTCCCACAAATTCAAGACTGGAAAATCTTTGATAGGAACCTAAAAATCTTCAGAATCCAAAAAACAACAACAACCCACTGTATTATAAATGTCTAAGTCTATCACATTTTGACAATATTTTTAACTTCTGAATACTTTATATTTCCTTACAAGTAAAATAAAAGGATCAGATGAGATAATGAATGTGAAGACAGTATTCTATAGACTGGAAAACATTATATTAGGCTACACCTGGGATCTGACTTCCAAACCAAAATCAAACTAAACTATAATGATTAGCAAATTATAATATGCTAAGTGAATCTGTATCAACTATTGGTGACACTGCACCATTCCATTACATGAAAACAAATAATGAAAAGAATATTAGAAATCAAATGCCAGAGTTAGAAATCAGGTCCCTCTGTTTTTACTATATGTGTGACCTTAGGCAAGTTTCCACCTCTCAGATCCTAAATTTCTTCACATGTAGAAAGGCTAAACACTTGCTCTATCCTTTTCACTCTCCCTTTCAGGATTATGGTGAGGATCAAATGAGATCATGGATATATAAACACTGTATATATTATAAATTGTTATGTAAGTATAATAGATGAATGTGGACTCTCCCTCTCCACTTCTATATAACCATTTCATTAGGAACCTTCATTTAAAAAAATAATTTTTAAATTCATAACTAATTTTTATGTTTCAATCACAGTTAATGTACAATATTAGTTTTAGGTGTAAAACCCAGCGATTAGACATTTATATAATTTATGAAGTGATCACTCCGAAGTGATCATCTGACACCATACATAGTAATTATATTTTTTACTATATACTCTATGCTGTACTTTATATCCCCATGGACTTTCTTTAACTACCAATTCATACTTCTTAATCACTTCACCCCTTTCACCCCCAAACCCTTCCCATCTAGCAACTATCAAAACATTCTCTGTATCTATGGGTCTGTTTCTGTTCTGCACATTCATTTATTTTGTTTTTGAGATTCCACATATAAGTGAAATCATATGGCATTTGTCTTTCTCTGATTATTTCACACAGCACAGCACCTTCTAGGTCCATCCATGTTGTTGCAGATGGCAAGATTTCATTTTTTTTTTTTTATGGCTGAGTCATTTCCCACTGTGTATATATGCACCACATTGTTATTCATTCTTCTGTTAACGGGACACTTAGGTTGCTTCTATTATCTTGGCTACTGATAATGCTGCAATTAACATACAAATGCATGTCTTTTCAATTTAGTGTTTTGAGTTTCTTCAGGTAAATACCCAGAAGTGAAATAGCTGGGTCCTACTTTGTCTCTATATAGTCTTTGCTTTGGTCTTTTTTGTCTAGTAAAAGTATTAATACATCAGTTTTTATTTTCCTTTTCATTTCCATTGTCATGAAATATCCTTTTCCATGCCTTTACTTTTAGTCTGTATTTGTGTGTGTGTGTGTCTTTTGATTTGAATATGTAAGGGTTTTCTTTTGTGATCCATTCAGCCACCATTTATTTTTTGGAGCATTTAACCCATTTCCATTTAAACTAATGGTTGATATGTGGTTGTTGTTTTTTTAATATATTTTTATTGATTTCAGAGAGGAAGGGAGATGGAGGGAGAGATAGAAACATCAATGATGAGAGGGACCCATTGACTGGCTGCCTGCTATACGCCCCCTACTGGGGATCGAGCCCGCAACCTGAGCATGTGCCCCTGACTGGAATGGATCCCTGGACCCTTCAGTCCCCAGGCCAATGTTCTATCCACTAAGCCAAACCAGCCAGTGTGACAGATGTATTTATTGCCATTTTATTGCTCTTATTTTTGACCCTCCTCTTCATTCTCCTTCAAGAAGATCCTTTAACATTGCTTGTAATATTGATTTGGTGGTGATAAATTCCTTTAGCTTTTTTTTGTCTGAGAATCTCTTTATATGTCTTTCAATTCTAAATGATAGCCTTGTTGAGTAATCTTGGTTGCAGATCCTTGTTTTCCATCACTTGGGATATTTCTTGCCAATCCCTTCTGGCCTGCAATGTTTCTTTCTTTCTTTTATTTAAATGAATCTTTATTGTTCAGATTATTACAATTGTTCCTCTTTTTCCCCCCCATAGCTCTCCTCCACCTGGTTCCCAGCCCACCCTCTGCCCTTATCCCCTCCACTGTCCTCATCCATAGGTGTACGATTTTTGTCCTGTCTCTTCCCGTACCCCCCAAACCCCTTTCCCAAGAATTGTCAGTCCACTCCCTTTCTATGCCCGATTCTATTATATTCACCAGTTTATTCTGTTCATCAGATTTTTTATTCACTTGGTTTTTAGATTCATTTGTTGATAGATATGTATTTGTTGTTCATGATTTTTATCTTTACCTTTTTCTTCTTCTTCTTCCTCTTCTTAAAAAATACCTTTCAGCATTTCATATAATACTGGTTTGGTGGTGATGAACTCCTTTAGCTTTTTCTTGTCTGTGAAGCTCTTTACCTGACCTTCAATTCTAAATGATAGCTTTGCTGGGTAGAGTAATCTTGGTTGTAGGTTCTTGCTATTCATCACTTTGAATATTTCTTGCCACTCCCATCTAGCCTGCATAGTGTCTGTTGAGAAATCAGCTGACAATCTTATGGGAGCTCCCTTATAGGTAACTAACTGCTTTTCTCTTGCTGCTTTTAAGATTTTCTCTTTCATCTTTGGCATTTCAATTATGATGTGTCTTGGTATGAGTCTTTTGGGGTTCATCTTGTTTGGGATTCTCTGTGCTTCCTGGATTTGTATGTCTATTTCATTCACCAACTTAAAGTTTTCCATCATCACTTGAAGTTGTCCCAGAAGCTTCTTAACCTATTTTTTTTTTCTTTCTGCTGTTCTGATTGGGTAATTTTCTGCTTCCTTATCTTCCAAATCACTAATATGATCCTATGCTTCATCTACTCTACTGCTGATTCCTTGTAATGTATTCTTAATTTGTTACTGTAGTCTTCATTTCTAACTGGTTCTATTTTATGTTTCCTATCTTTGTTGAAGTTCTCACCAAGATCCTTGAGTATCCTTATAACCAGTGTTTTGAAATGGTAGATTGCTTATCTCATTTTGTTTAGTTCTTTTTCTGGAGTTTTGTTCTGTTCTTTTGAGACATGTTTCTTTTTCTCCTCATTTTGGCAGCCTCCCTGTATTTGTTTTTATGTTTTAAGAAGAGCTTCTACGACTCCAGGTCTTGGTAGAGTGGCCTTACATAGTAGGTGTCCTGTAGGACCCAGTGGCACACACTCCACAGTCACCTAAACCAGTGGTCAGCAAACTCATTAGTCAACAGAGCCAAATATCAACATACGATGATTGAAATTTCTTTGGAGAGCCAAATTTTTTAAACTTAAACTTCTTCTAACGCCACTTCTTCAAAACAGACTCGCCCAGGCCATGGTATTTTGTGGAAGAGCCAAACTCAAGGGGCCAAAGAGCCCCATGTGGCTCACGAGCTACAGTTTGCCGACCACTGACCTAAACTATGCACTCCCGATGTGCTCCCCGTATGGATTGTGTACACCCTTCTGTTGTAGTTTAGTCCCGGTTGCTGTTGGCATGTCAGTAGGAGGGATTTTTCCCCCAGGCCATTTGGCTGCGAGGACTTTCCACAGCCACCATGGAGGACATGCTGTGAAGTGGCTGACCCCATGGAGTTGGACTCACTTAAGGAGAGCTCTAATGCCTGCTGAGTCCACCTTGGGTGTGCTGCTCAAGGAGGTGGTTGGATGGTGCTTCAGCATGATCTGAAGCAGTCCACTGGGTGCACTGGCTTTGGGGCCTACCAGAAGGTGTAAGCCAAGGTTAGCTGCCATCTGTGTCCTGCCCAGGATGACCTGTCTTGAGCTACAAAGCAATCTGCAAATGGCTGCTACATGTGCTGGGCTTGGGGTGCCTAGAGCAGGCCAAGCTAAGTCTGGCTGCTTTAAACTAAGGCTGGCTGCCAATAGTGCCAAGCCTGGGGGCCACTTATCAAGAGGTATAAGGCATGCCAAGGTCAGAAGCTCCGTGAGAGAGTTTAAGAAAGTTAGTAGCATGAGCCAAGACTTGGTATGTTTCTTTTTTTAGCAACAATATTCCCCCCTGCCTAACTTTTGGACTTTTCATTAACAGGAGTCTGGTCTAAAAAAACTGTTCTAAATTGGTGATTTTCAGTAACCCCATTCTTTTTAGGAGAAATGGTCTATTTTCCCCAAAATTACATATCACATAAATTCTCAATAAAGAAAACCAGAAAACAGAACTACTTTGGTTTAATCAGAAAGTAGGACAGCCAGAATACTACTCACTCAACCATCTTGCCTTGCCAGCATTTATGGTTCTTCCAAGGAACTTGGGCATTCTAAATAGTTTTTTACAATCACTGTTTTAGTAGGCTTTAAATCCATACCTCCATGATATGCAGGAATCTGTCTTCAGAGGGTGGGTGTGTGGCCTGCAAAATCCGCCATATGTGTTGAGTTTCATCTAGAGATACTTCCAGGAGATCGCCAATCATCATAAGTTCTTCCAGCTGGGCTTTAGCCCCAGGAGACAACTCCAACACTGGAGGTTCTAAACTTCGGGGCACCAAAGGGCTCTTCCGTGGCTGCTTCCTTGGGGTGCTAGAACCTTTCCAAAAATTTATAAGACAAAATAAAAATGAAAACTATGAAAAAAAATGTAATGTTTCTAAAGTAAATAATTAGGGGAATGGTTCTTTCACTCCCAATAATTTAGACATTCTGATTGATTGCATCAGTATTAAAGTGAAAATGAAATTTAGAACAAATACGGAACAAAAATATCTAGAATTCTAATACGCACTCTAAAATACTGGATTAGAGTACAAAACTGGTTCCTTATTGTTAATCCTATGACTGAAGGAAAAGGGGAATCTATAATAATAAAAGGATAATATACTAATTAGACCGGACGGCTGAATGACCTTCCAGGCGACATTCCAGACGACCTTCTGGACAAAGCTGGGGCTGCAAGGGCCGAGGCAAGCCAGGGCTGCAAGGGCCAAGCCCCTTGCACGAATTTCGTGCACCAGGCCTCTATTAAAAAAGAATCTCTTAACCCATGCTCTCTCTCCCTTTTAGAGGATACCAACAAATTAAGCATATACCTGCCCTACATAAGTAAGTGATTATTTTTCTAGTGAACAAACAACAAACACCGCTGACCCTTGGACAGGCAGGTTTGAACTACACAGCTCATGGCCCACTTATATATGGATAACTGTGTCCACTTTAAAGCAGATTTTAAAAATTGGTGTATAAGTGGACCTGTGCAGTTCAAATTCAAGGGTCAACTGTTTTTTTGTTTTGTTTTTGTTAATCTTCAGCCAAGGATATTTTATTATTGATTTTTAGAGAATGGAAGGGAGCGAAGAAGGGAGGCAGAAAGGAGAAGGAGGGAGGGAATAAGAAACAGGGAGGGAGAAACATCGATGTGAGAAAGACACATCAATTGGTTGCCTCCCACATGTGCCCTGTCCAGGGCCAGAGATCAAACCTGCAACCTGGGATCGAACGTGCCCCTGACTGGGAATTAAACCCATGATCCTTAGGTGCACTGAGATACCCCAACCAGAGCAGGTCAACTGTATTTTTTATCTGAGACTGGGAATCTGTGTATGCACAGGCTGGCTTAAGTTACGTGCTAATTTTCGACTGCACAGTGAGTCAGTGCCCCTAACCCCTGCACTGTTCAAAGGTTAATTGTAATATGCTGTCCCATAAAATTCTGAATTTTACTATGAAGAGATGAACACCCTCCATTTTCCAGAGGTGTAACCTAAAGCAATGTGACTTACTTTCACTGGGAAAAAAGTGAACATAACAGAGAAGTTATACACAAAGAAAAGGAAAAACTTTCTAACAATTAAAGCTTTCCGAAACTGGAATGAATATTCTTAAAAAGCAGCAAGTTCTTACTACTATTTGTAATACTTAAAACAAACAAACAAAAAAATGGTAAAAAAAAAAAGCAGCAAGTTCCTTAAGAACTGGTAACGAACAAAAACAAAAAAAGGCTAAATGATTCCTTATCAGAGATTTTATAAAAATGAGAGATGGGACTAGATGGCCTCTAAAGTTCTTCTAATTAGAATTCAATAATTCTATGTAAGTTTTCAGATTATCACCTAATGATAGAAAATGCAAATAGAAACATTTTCAGGTTCTAATAAAATTTCATGGCAAAGATTATGTATTTAAGAGGGATTCATAGTCTTGATTAATACAATGGTTTTTTTTCTCACTGGTTTCAGGCTAATCTTCTCCACACTGTTTTAAAGGGTAATACCTTGAGAACAACTCTTAGAAGCAGAAGAATAAGCATGTTCTGCGCAGAATGAAGGAGCTGTCCACATGTGAGTGACCACCTCCTCAGACTTGATGGGAATCTCTTCATCACAAAAAAGATTGGGTTCCAGACTACTGGAGGACTTCACACTGGCTGTGTCCTGAAGAAGAAACAAAGAGGGGTATTATAAATTAGAACCACTTGTGGCTCTCAAAGTCTAAAATAATTAATATACCTAATATTATGTATTAATAAACATTAATATATTAATATATTTATTACTTCACAGAAAAAGTTTATAAACACCTGGTGTAGAGTCCTATCCCCAGCAACACAAAAATTATAAAAGAGTGAGATAGGAGAAAGACAAAAGCTTAATGACTAATATAATACCTGATTCTCCTTATAGGGTACATGAGATTACCCTTAATTAAGCAGGACACTTAAAAGGTTTTGTAACAGGATTCTGGAAGACAATGCTTCACTGAAAATTTAAGGTTAGCAGTTCATTATCTTCTTCCCTATTCAAACAAATTCTAAAAAGCAACAGACAGTACTTTAGTTCCAGATGCTGCCTCTCCCTGACTAGAATTGGAATTGTCTTTTCTGACCTTGATTCTACTCATTTCATTGTAACTCAAGCAGGAAACTTTGTTAGGCTTTCAAAGTGGAAAGGATGGTGAACAGGAGATAATGAAGAAAAATAATAAGTAAAAAGAAAAAATTTAAGAAATTACTTCCCCAAGTGAAGTATGAAATGTGAAGAGGTACAATATTGACTTTGATAAGTTTAAGATAAATTGTTAGCCCTAGAGGAAACACTGAAAAAATAAATATATAAAAGATATAAGAAACCAATAAAAAATAAAAGCACAATAGAGGAACAAAAAAAGGGGGGCTTAATAAAAAATAAATAGCAAGAGCCCAGCTGGCATGGCTCAGTGGTTGACAGTCCACCTGTGAACCAGGAGGTCACGGTTCAATTCCCAGTCAGGACACATGCCCAGGTTACAGGTTCAATCCCCAGTCAAGGCCACGTACCTCAGTTGCAGGCTTCTCCCCAGCCCAGGCCCTGGTCAGGGTACCTGCAGGAGGCAACCAATCGATGTGTTTCTCTCACATCGATGTTTCTCTCTATCTTTCCCTCTCTCTCTAAAAGATCAATGGAAAAATATCCTCAGGTGAGGATTAACAACAACAAAATGAACAATAAAAGAGCAATAAATACATTAGCAACAATTGAATCTAAAAATAAAAATAAGAAATCTAATAAACAGAATAAACTGGTGAATAAAATAGAATCAGAGGCATGGAAATGGAACAGACTGACAATTCTCAGATGGAAGGGAGGGGTGGAGAGGTGGGAAGAGATTAAACAAAGATCTTATATGCATATATGCATTACCTATGGACATATAGTAGGGTGGCAAAGGCTTGGGGTGGGGTGGGAATTGGTGAAGGGGGTTAGTGGGGGGGGGGGGGAGAGCGACATCTATAATACTCTCACAATAAAGATTTTTTTTTAAATAAAGACACAGATACGTTGGTAAATAGCAAGCTTAAACAAATTACTCTTCCTATGGAGGAAAATTATAGTTCAGTCCGACCAATGGAATATGCAGGATGGAATGGCCCCTCAGTGAGAAATGGGTTTTATATATAGATCTATCACTCCATTTTATCTGGTATAAGGTCAGACTAAAGTCAAGACAAAACCTACTCTATTTCCACTAAAGCGCAAGCACACCCCCAAGTATTAACAAAGGTGAGAAGAAAAAAATAAAAGAATCTAAGTATTTAACTTGTCTTTCTCTGAAATAAGCAAGTACTGGGATACAAAAAAGAACTTCCTAAAAGATAATAATTACTACTTTTTTATACCCTCCTTTCTAATGTGCAATTCTGCACATATTTGTAATTCTGAATATTTTTCATTTGTAAAATATAAACTATAATATGAATAAACAGTTTCAGTAAAGGTAAAGAATATGCCTTAAAAAGGAATAATTATACAAATATCTGAAAGAAGGTTATCCGAGACACAATCACAAAAGATCTGACATATTGCTTCATTAAAAATATATTTCCTAAGTAATAAAATTCTTGAATTGCTGCTCTTGAATTGTGTTTTAGTGGTGATAGCAGAATGACATACAAAATGAAGAAAACAACGCAAAGCATAAATCATCTGTTTTAAACATTTTAATACTACAATAAGAACAAATGACTGATTTGATTTTTCTACATAATTATGTACTCTTCTTCCTAAACCAGTATGGGACTCTTCCTTAAGTCAAGACATTAAATTCAACCTATTTCAAGGATGAATTCATGGAGACATAACCAGGGGACATCAAAGGGAAAAATCACCAAGCCAAATGCAAATAAATTGGCAAATATAATTTTCATTACACTGAGTGTTTGTTCTATGGGAAAATACTCAAGAATATATAATTTTTTTAATGCAAAAATATCTATATCTAGGTAACTTTTACTTTGAATTGCCATTACGTCTTGCCACCATTCTTCTAGTTTTCAAACACATTGCTAACACTGTAAAATCCATAATTTCATTTTCATGTTGTCAATACCCCCGGATCAAAAAGGAAATTAAGCTGAGACTCACATATAAATTTTACAGAAAAGGACTATTACTGCTTACAACCATATCAAACCATAGTTTTGATCCCTAGCCCTGAAGTCATGTAATACTTGTGATGTTTTATATTCATCGGTTACCAATCCGCTTCCAAGCAAAGCCCATCCTATTTAGCAATTCTATAGTAGTGGTTGATTATTGTGCTAGAAAGATAATCCAAGTATTGGAGGCCTCTAAGTTATGGCAAACAGGCAATTCTAGTATTAAGTAACTAAATTATATGTGGCTTGGGCTGCATTTCCTTATAGCTGCTCCTGGTCATTCTATACAAACAAAGATGGTCATTAACTTCAGGGTAACTTCAAGGTACTCAGACCTTACTTTAACATGATAATTCAAATTTCAACTTTTCTCAAGTCTTTATTTCATGTAACTATAAATGTCCTCATTAAAACATCCCCTGAATCCATTTCTTTTTAAATCCTCATCTGAGGATATATTTATTAACTTGAGAGGAAAATAGAGAGAAGGAGAGGGAAAGGAAGAGGGAGAGAACATTGATGTGGGAGAGAGAAATATCGACTGGTTGCCTCCCATACTTGCCCAAATGGATATTGAACCCGCAACTTAGGTATGGGCCCTGAACAGGAATCGAACCCACAACCTTTTTGGTGTACAGGATAATGCTCCAAGTAACCAAGCGACCAGGATGGGGCCCCCGGATCCATTTTTATCTTGACAAATATATTGACAAAATATTTCCAGCAAATAATTTACAAGCATCTATGATGGATGGTTTTAATTTTATATTCTGGGAATTCAATGCTGATGATATTCATTGCTCTAAGAATGAGCTTATCTACCTGATTCGCATGTGCAAAGACCAAAAAAAGATAGTTAAAGGGTAAGAAAAAGATTGCACCCTAGGTTTTCATACAAAAGAGCACAAACTCCCTGGTTACAAGCACAGACTGTAAATAGAACAACAAATAATATTACTAGGTAAACGACAAGGATTTGGGCCTGACACGAAATAACAATAAAAGGCCAATAAAGTCCAACACAAAACAAACTTGCCAAAACTTTCTCTTCACCACCAGTGTGGTATCATTAGCAAAATAATCATATTAAGGGCAAATAATATATTCTAACTGCAACTGTAACTGCAAATTCAAACCATAAGGCCAAGTGTAATCCGTCTCTGACTATGATATTCAATCTAACACCATCCAGATGAAAGACTAAAACAAAGAACTCAAAGCAAGTTACAATGGAATTTAAAAAAAATAACTAGATAGATGTTAACAATCAAAGAAAAAATACTAAATCAGCCATGAAATCTTTCAGTAACTAAAAGAATAATTTTGCTAGCCCCTCTAAGCCCTAAGGAGATACAAGGTGAAAAAAATAAAGTTTAAAATGCCACTCTTAAAGAACACACACAACAAACCTGTTATTTCATCATCAATGTATATTTTTTGGAGCTTTGGAAAAATAATGCTATCACCATAAACTCAAGATAAATAGATCACTAGCTTTCTCTTCTACTCTTAAGCCTCAAACATCTTTTTAAACAAACCCAGCGACCAGATATAAACCCACACACCTGGCCATGTAATTACCTTCATGTCATAGCCATATGTCTCCCGAATGTCTTCATCAGAATCTGTTTCTTCATCATCATAATCCATTGTTTGTCGAGGGGAAGAAGATACGCTGCTCACCACCCGGTTAAAAGCAGACTGCTGGAAACTAGGTAAGTGTCCCTAAACAACAAACAATTTCAGGATGAACAGAGAGACACACTGAATAAACATGGGTAATATGTGATTATGAATACCAAAATGTAATGAACTTGCGAAGTGGCTAACAGAGTTCACCAGTTAGTACAGAGCAAATTATTTGCCCATGATACCAAGGTCCACCTGAATAATATTTCCAAATAATTTTTCACTAAAATGACTTAGGTATATATTCAAAATCCTATGTGTAAATATAGAAAGAAGACATTATGGATAATCTAACTGCTGGCAACTTACTGTTGTCTTCCTAATCAACTGGTAAGATAGATTTGATATACTACTTACACACTGACAAACATTATCTCATGAAATAAAAAAAGAAAATCCTAAACTTGCCTGTAAGTCTGGATTGGCAGCTGCTTTTTGGAGTTCTGCACTGATGATCTTTTCAGTTTTTTCTCGAGCTGCCTGCTCCACCATACGCTGGCTCAACACAGACAGTTTGGCTAGGGCAGAAGACAGTTCATCTGTGGCTAGAGCCTGCCGGGCTCTATCCTGCCAACTCATAGCACGTTCTGTCAAACACTGTAGGGCTTCTCCTTCAGGCAACCGTACAGGCAACTTCTGAAGGGATACTAGGAGTGACAGAATAGTCTCTAGCCTTGGCCTTCGAGACCGCATACAAAGAGGGCAAAGGAATTTTACTTCCTTAGCCTGCCAACTAGACCCTTTTTTCTGGGAACTTGACTTAGGGAGGGGAACACAGCTATTATGGAACCAGTCTTTGCAGAGCTCACACTGCAGCATATATCCACTGGCTGTCTTGCGGCAAATGCAAAATTTTACTTCTTCTATGCGGTCCACCATTGTCATCTTGGCTAGATTGGCTGCTCTGAGGGAACGCATGGCTTCAATCTCTTTTTGCTCGCGTTCTTTGAAAACTGCCACCTGTACACAAAGAACATTTAAAAGAAAGGAGTCACTGCAAAATACTCCAAAAATGCCAAATCCTTAAGGCTGAGGGATCATCTCCAAGTTGTGGCCTTATAACAAAGCATTGTCCTTAAAAAAAATCAGTTGTCAATCATTTCCTAAAATGTGGGGCAGTGTGACAGTTTCCATGTAAACATTCCTGTGTGAAATGGGCAAAATGCTACCATATTTAACAATTTCATCAGTAGAGTACTTTGAATTCTTTGTAGGGTGCAATAGACAATATGCCTTGAAGTCAAGCAACCTAAGTATGAAGCTTAACTCTTGTACTTATATATTGTTGATCTGAGGCGCAAGTTTTCTGAATCTCAATTTTCTGAAAAATGAGGATACCACCAAACCCATTTTGTTGTTTTAAGGATTAAATAAGATAACACATCAAAATGCTTAACTTGATGCCTGGCACAAGGTAAACAACAAATACTAGCTTCCCATCCACTGGCAATTCATTCCCTGGGAGGAAGTTCTATACAAATCAATTCTTCTTTCTAGAAAGCATCTATGTAATAGTAGAATGACACAGCCTGATGACCAATTATAACAAGATTTTATGTAGCTCATTTCAAAAAAGTAAATGAAAGCAAGTAATATTTAATTATCATGAATGCTGTCAGTAGACTTTCTTTTCAAACTTTTATAGTTTTAAAATAATTTCCTATTCTATTTGCCTGGTAAGATAACCTGTTAGGCAGGCTCCCTAATGAGAAATCATTTCTGCTGGCCTCAAAATAGGATCATTTGGCAACAATATTGTAATAACTATTTATGGTACCAGGTGGGTACCTAGACTATTGGGGGGAACACTTTGTAAAGTATATGATAACCACTATGCTGTATACCTGAAACTAGTCTTATATAATAAAACCCTAATATGCAAATCGACCGAACAGCTTAACAACTAGTCGCTATGAAGCTCAACCAGAAGCCGGGCTCACAGCTAGTGAGCGCAGCAGTGGTGGCAGGAGCCTCTCCCACCTCTGCTGCAGGCGGGCAGGTAAGAAGTGAGGGGTCCCAGCCTGCGAGAGGGTGCAGGCCGGGCTGGGGGACCCCGCCCCCAGTGCACGAATGTTGTGCACCAGGCCTCTAGTATAAAATAATGGTGAATGCAAACTATAATTGAAAACTAAAACTGGGAAGAAGAAAAAAACACAGTATCATTTGTAGGCAGAAACACCATATGCATCTCCTTACTACATATTGACCGAACTCATTTTTTTTTTCTTTCCTCAGGCTCCTAGTAATCTTAACACACATTCTTCCTACTCTCAAACAAAAACCAAAAACAAACAGAATAAAAGAAAAAACACTAACATACTGTACATTACATCCCCATGACTATTCTGTAATAACCAATTTGTACTTCTTAATGCCTTCACCTAATTACCTACAAATATTTTATTGAGCACTCACTGTACTGTTGAATGCTACTAAGAAAATGAAGGTATTTTAAATAGCAGCGGATATCAGTAAGCTGTTATAATTCCTTTGAAAAGCACAATAGTATTTAGCCATTAAATTCTAACCCAGTAATCCAATTCTTAAGAGTCAAGTGTAAGAAAATAACTTGAAAAAGGAAAAAGGGCCCTAGCCAGTTTGGCTCAGTGGGTAGTGTCTGCCTGGGGATTGAAGGGTCCCAGGTTCAATTCCGGTCAGAGGCACATGTCCAGGCTGCAGGCTCGATCCCCAGTAGGGAGCATGCAGGAGGCAGCCAATCAATGATTCTCTCTCATCATTGATGTTTCTATCTCTCTCTCCCCCTCCCTTTCTCTCTGAAATCAATAAAAATATGTTTTTTTAAAAAGGAAAAAGCTATATACAAAGAGTTCACTTTATTAGTATCCATAATAGTGAACACTTAGTAACAACCAAATGTTCAATATCAGATAAAAGTTCAGCAAATTATAGAAAGTTCGATAAAATATTTAACTATTAAGACAACAATAAAGAACGATATAGAAAAAATTTCAGGAAGAGAAGAGAATAGTAAACTTTTTATATACTTTGATTATAAATATTTTTAAAAATCTGAAATATATATAAACATAAAGCCAGAGAAAGTTATCTATACTAATAAAAGGGTAATATGCAAATTGGTCACAACATCCTCACAGTAACAACCGAACAGCAGGCTGCATGGGACAACCAGGCCGGCAGGGGGGTTAGCGAGGGACGACCAAACGACTGAACAGCAGGCTGTGTGGGGTGACCAGGCCCGCAGGGGAGGGTAGTGAGGGGTGGCCAGGCTGGCAGAGGGGAGTAGTGAGGGACAACCAGGCTGGGGGGCCAGTTAGGTGCAATCAGGCTGGCAGGCAGAGATGGTTAGGGGTGATCAGGCTGGCGGGGGGGGTGGGCAGTTAGGAGCGATAAGGCAGGCAGGCAGGTGAGCAGTTAGGAGCCAGCGATCCTGGATTGTGAAAGGGATGTCTAACTGCCAGTTCGGGCCAAAACCAGCAGTCGGACATCCCCCAAGGGGTCCTAGATTGCAGAAGGTGCAGGCTGGGCTGAGGGGACCCTCTCCCCCGTGCATGAATTTTGTGCACCGGGCCTCTAGTATAAAAACAAAAACAGTTAAAAACATAAAAACAGCAAATGCGCTAATATCTTCACAGAATTTTGTATTCACCATACAAAGTTAAAATGTGTATCATAATTTCTTACCACCATGGCTGTATCTCTGGTTTCCTCCAATCCTTCCTCCAGATCACTCAGAGGCTCATGGTCCAGATCCTTTTCTTTTTCTTTTTCTATTAGTTCTTTTACTTTTTTCCTTCTGTTTTTACCACTCCCATATATACCAATGTCAGTTCGGGGACTCAGCACCTAACAAAAATAAAACCAAATACTGAGCTCTGGTTTTAAAAAAAAAAAGTTCTTAAAACTGAAAATAATAAAAGGAACCATTTACTGACTACTCACCAAGTCCTGGGCACTTTCTTAAGAGGTTAACACACATTACCTAATCCAATTCTCATAACAGTCCTCTGAAGTAAGTATTTTCTGTATTTTACAAAGGGGAAACTGAGGTTCACAAAGGAAAGAACTTGCCCAAGGACACAGGGTTAGTAATTAGGGAGCCAATCCTCAAACATGAAACTATCATATTTCAAAGCCTATGCCCTTAACTACTATTTATTTATTATTTTTTTATTTTCAATTATAGTTGACATATATTACTACAGTAATTTCAGGTATACACCCCAGTAATTAGACATTATATAACTTACTAAGTGATCATCCTGATAAACCTTGAACCCATCTGACATGATACAGAGCTGTTAGAATATTATTGACTACTAGTAGCCCTGTGCATGAATCTGTGTGCCAGTAGATCACTGCTGCCTCCTATAGCTCTTCGCCTGCTGCCCCGCCCTCCTGTAGCTCCTCCACCCTCCCCTCATAACTTGCTGCCCTGCCCCCTCCTGTAGATCTCCACCACCCACTTGTAGTTCGCTGCCCCACCCTCCTGCAGATCCGTGATCCAGTCGTTAGACAGTCAGTCATTACACCTCACAGCGTAATGGATAATTAGCATATTCCTCTTTTATTATATAGGATATTCCCTAAACTATACATTACATCCCCATGAACATTCTGAAATAATTAGTTTGCACTTTTTTTTAAATTTAAATTATTGTTTAAAGTATTACATGAGTCTCCTTTTTCCCCCATTGACCTTTCCCCAGCCACTTCCACTCCTCAGCACATGCCTCACTCCCCTACTGTCTGTGCCCATTGGTTATGCATGCATACAAGTCCTTTGGTTGGTCTCTTTCCTCCTCACCCCCCGCCTTCCATCATAGGTTGGACAGTCTATTCAATGCTTCTATGTCTCTGGTTCTATTTTTGTGCATCAGTTTATGTTGTTCATTATATTCCACAAACGAGTGACATCATGTGATATTTATCTTTCTCTGACTGGCTTATTTCGCTTAGCATAATGCTCTCCAGTTCCATCCACGCTGTTGCAAATGGTAAGAATTCCTTTTTTTTTTTATAGCAGCACAGTATTCCATTGTGTAGATACACCACAGTTTTTTAATCCACTCATCTGCTAATAGGCACTTAGGCTGTTTCCAAATCTTAACTATTGTAAATAGTGCTGCTATGAACATAGAGGTGCATATATCCTGATTGGTGTTTCTATTTTCTTGGGCTATAGCCCTAAGAGTGGGATTACTGTTCCATTTTTAACTTTATTAGGAAACACCATACTGTCTTGCACAGTGGCTGCACCAGTCTGCATTCCCAACAGCAGTGCAGGGGTGTTTTTTTCTCCACATCCTCTCCAGCACTTGTTTGTTGATTTGTTGATGATAGCCATTTTGACAGGTCTGAGATGGTACCTCATTGTTGTTTTGATTTGTATCTCTCAGATTATTAGTGACTTTGAGCATGTGTTCATGTCTCTTGGCTTTCTGTATGTCCTCTTTTGAAAAATATCTATTTAGGTCCTTTGCCCATTTTTTGATTGGATTTACTAGTAACTTCCTTTTGTTAAGCTATATGAGTTCCCTATAAATTTTAGAGATTAAACCCTTATATGTTCTCCCATGCAGTGGGCTTTCTTGCTGTTTTGTTGATAGTTTCTTTTGCTTTGCAGAAGCTTTTTCTTTTGATGTAGTCCATTTGTTTATTTTCTCTTTAGTTTCCATTGTCCTAGGAGTATTGGTAAAGATACTGCTACGACATATGTCTGGTATTTTGCTACCTATGGATTCTTCTAAGATTTTTATGGTTTCCCGTTTTATGTTTTAAGTCCTTTGTCCATTTTAAGTTTATTTTTGTGTATGGTGTCAGTTGGTGGTTTATTTTTATTTTTTGGCATATCTGTTCAATTTTCCCAACACCATTTATTGAAGATACTGTCTTGACTCCATTGTATGCTCTTGCCTCTTTAATGGCTTGGGTAGGTTTCTGGGTTTTCTGTTATGTTCCACTGGTCTATATGTCCACTTGTAGTTCTTAATGCCTTCACCTTTGTAACCCCTTCTCCCAATCCCCTTCCCAGCTGGGAACTGTCAAAACGTTCTCTGTATCTCTACGAGTCTATTTGTATCCTACCTATTCACTTATTTTGTTTTGTTATATTCCAATGTTTATAGAAATGTATTTATTGCCATTTTATTTTTTTCCTCCTCCTCCTCCTCCTTCTTCTTCTTCTTCAAGACCCTTTAACAGTTCATATAAAACTGGTTTGGTGGTGATGAGCTTTCTCTTGTCTGAAAAGTTCTTTTCCTGTCCTTTGATTAGCTTTGTTAGTAGGTACAGTAATCTTGGTTGTAGGTCCTTGCTTTTCATCACTTTGAATACTTCCTGCCAATCCCTTCTGGCCTGCAAGTTTCTGTTGAGAAATTAGCTCCATTGTAGGTAACTAACTACTTTTCTCTTGCTGCTTTTAAGATTCTCTCTTTGTCTTTAAGATTTTGCATTTTAATTATGATGTATCTTAGTGTGGGCCTCTTTGGGTTCATCTTATTTGGGACTCTACACTTCCTGGACTTGTACCTATTTCCTTCACCCAAGTTAGGCAAGTTTTCTGTCATTATCTTTTAAAATAGGTTTCAATTTCTTGCTCTCTCTCCTCTCATTTCCCATGGATATGTTGCTACACTTGAAGTTGTCCCAGAGGCTCCTTATACTATCTTCATTCTTTGTACTTTTTCTTTTTGCTATTCTGATTGGGTGTCTTTGGCTTCCTTATATTCTAATTTGATTCTCAGCTACATCTACTCTACAGTTGATTGCTTATAAATTATTCATTTCAGTTAGTGTATCCGTCATTTCTGACTGGTCCTTTTCTGTGCTGTTGAGTTTCTCACTAAATTCATTGAGCATCCTTATAACAAAATTCATGCACGGGGGAAGAAGGAGGGTGTCCCTCAGCCCAGCCTGCACCCTCTCCAATCTGGGATGCCTCGAGGGATGTCCGACTGCCCATTTAGGCCCAATCAGGCCTAAACGGGCAGTCAGACACCCCTCTCACAATCCAGGACTGCTGGCTCTCAACTGCTCACCTACCTGCCTGCCTGATTGCCCCTAACTGCTTCTGCCTGCCAGCCTGATCACCCCCTAACCACTCCCCTGCCAGCCTGATTGACACCTAACTGCTCCCCTGCTGGTGTGATTGCCTCTAACTGTTCTCCCCTGACGGCCTGGTCAACCCTAACTGCCCTCCCCTGCAGGCCTGGTCACCCCCAACTGCCCTCCCCTGCAAGCCTGGTTGCCCCTA
Organism: Corynorhinus townsendii; assembly: GCA_026230045.1. NCBI lineage: Eukaryota > Metazoa > Chordata > Mammalia > Chiroptera > Vespertilionidae > Corynorhinus > Corynorhinus townsendii. The sequence goes on along the minus strand of JAPDVU010000003.1, from coordinate 126,144,709 downwards.
ACTGCCCTCCCCTACAGGCCTGGCCCCCCCCCAACTGCCCTTCCCTACAGGCCTGGTCCCCCCCAACCGCCCTTCCCTACAGGCCTGGTCCCCCCCAACCGCCCTTCCCTACAGGCCTGGTCCCCCCAACTGCCCCCCCCCTGCAGGCCTGATCCCCCCCAACTGCCCTCCCCTGCAGGCCTGGTCACTCTAAACTGCCCTCCTCTGCCGGCCTGCCCCCCCCCCCCCCCCGCCACAACTTCCCTCCCCTACAGGCCTGGTTCCCCCAACTTCTCTCCCCTGCAGGCCTGGTTCCCCCAACTGCCCTCCCCCTGCAGGCCTGGGTCCCCCCCATATGCCTCCCTGTTGGCCTGGTTGCCCCCCCTGCCAGCCTGCTCACCCCCAACTGCTCCCCCTGCCGGCCTTCTTACCCCCAACTGCTCCCCCTGCCGGCCTTCTTGCCCCCAACTGCCCCCCCTGCCAGCCTGATGGCCTCCAAATGCCCCCTCCCCTGCCAACCTGATCACCTCCATCTGTCCTCCCCTGCCAGCCTGTTTGCCCCTAACCGCCTCTGCCTCGGCCCCGCCACTATGGCTTTGTCCAGAAGGACATCCTGAAGCTCTCCCAGTCTAATGAGCATATTACCCTTTTTTAGTATAGATATTTTGAACTCTGAATCTGATAGATTGCTTATCTTCATTTTGTTTAGTTCTTTTTCTGGCCTTTTGTTCTGTTCTTTCATTTGAGACATGTTTCTTTGTCTCATTTTGACAGCCTCCAAAATGAGACAAACTTTCTCTGAGCTCTAGCATGGGCAGCATTTAGTGTGTGTGTGTGTGTTTGTGGGGGGGGGGGGGGGGGGGCTTAAATTGGCCTTTGTTTCTAATGTATTAGGTAGAGCTGCTACATCTCCCAAGCTTAGTAGAGTAGCCTAATGTAGCAGGTCTCCTCTAGAGCAGTGGTTCCAACCTTTCAGACCTCACGGACCACCAGTGGTCCGAGGAACACCAGTTGGTGACTGCTGCTCTAGAGTCCAGTGGCACAGCCACCCCAAACACCCAAAGCTAGGCATTTCAGGTGCATTCCCCCGTGCAGGCTGTGAAAACCTCCTGTAGTAGTTGAGTCTTGATTGCTGTTGGCACATCAATGGGAGGGATTTATCCCCAGGTGGATCAGCTGAAAGGACTGGCTGTAACAACTAACCTCCAACCACCATGGAGGATCAGCTATAGAGGCCAACTACACAGAGGAGGACTTACTTCAGCAGGGCTCTGGTGCCTGCTGAATCCACCCCTTGAGTTTATTGCTCATTTAGGTGGTTGGATGGTGGTGCTTCGATGTGTTCTAAAGCTGCCCACTGGGTGCACTGGCTCTGGGACCTTCAGGGAGGTGCAAGCCAAGATCAGCTGCTGCTTGTGCTCTGCCTGGGACATGAGCTACAAAGGCCACCAGGTATGAGCTACAAAGCAATCTGCAGATGGTTGCTACTTGTGCTGAGTTTGGAAGTGTCCTGGTGAGGCCAAGCTGTGACCCCATGCCAGCTGCCACTAGGTCTGGGGCTAACTTAGTGAGAGGTACACAGCTTACTGAGGACAGATGCTACTTGTTTTGGAAAATTCTGAAGCATGAAAATCTAAAGCATGAGCTAAGATGGCCATTCATATGGAAAAGCAACTGGAAACAGTTCAGGCTCAGGCTCTGGCCAGGTAGCTTAGTTAGTTACAGCATTATCCCAATATGCCAAGGTTTCGGGTTAGATTCCTAGTCAGGGCACATATAAGAATCAACCAATGAATGCATAAATAAGTAGATCAACAAATTAATGTCTCTCTCTAAATAAATCCATCAATAAACTTTTTTTTTTTTAAACAAACAGCTTGGGTGGGCCCAAAAGATGGGTGGGTGAGGCCTCAGGGAATCATCAGGGTGGGGTAAACTGTGAGCCAGGCTGATGGAGTCTCAGATATGGTGCTGACCAGCCAGCTCTCTGGGAGTGGGGGGCTGATGAAAACAACAGTGGCCTCTGCCAACACTTCTGTCTGGGAGAAAGCTCCCGCCCCCTTAGCTCTCATCCTGATGCTGAACAATTCAATTTCTCCCTGTTCCAACCTGTAAGCTGTTGCCCCAGGCTGGAGATCAGAGAAAGTAAGTCTGAGTTAGTCCTTGTGCAGGGCCCTTTAATAGGAACTGCCTGCGACTCCAGCAGTCTCCCTCAGCCTCAATCCCTGCAAGTTTTCTATGGCCAGAAGTTATGGCGACTTCTCTTCCAGCATTGGAACTTGGGCTGGGGACCTGGTTTGGGGATGGAACCTTGCAGGAAGTGGCTATAGGGTTAAGCCTTGGACTGACCTGTTGGCAAAGCCACAAACAAGTCCCAGCTTAGAGAGCACAGCCCTCTTAGCATAATTAAACCTGACCTTATGATGCTCCCTAGATCTTATCTGGGTAGCTAATGGGCTGTGGGAGATGCAGCAAGTGCTGCCAAAACAAGTGAAACTCACAAGAACATTGTAACTATGGTGACCACTACCTTGTTTACCTCTGACTATAAAGGCTCAGCTTGCTGTCTGGATCTTTCTCTGTGGCCTTAGCCAGGCATAGGAGATCCACCTAGACCAAGCTTATTCTCTGTCTTTTCTTCAATCCTTCGCCACCCTCCCTCAGGCTCGCCAAACCATTGGCCGTGCTGGCATGGCACAGGACCTCTTGTTCCTCAGTAGGGATCTCTGCAGCTAAGATATCCCTCCTGGTTTTTATCTGACACATATGGGTGTGGGACCAGCCGGTTCTGTGTCTCTGCCCCACCAACAGTTTCAATGGGGCTTCTTCTTTAATTCCCTAGTTGTAGGACTTCCACTAAGCTGAATTTCAGATGGTTCTGAATGATGGTTGTTCTATAGTTTAGTTGTGATTTAATGTAGTTGTGGGAGGAAGCAAGTACCAGGGTTTATCTGTGCTGCCTGCCATATTGACCAACTAGTATGTTTAAATGCTCAAGAAGAAAAGGGTAATGAGTATTTAAATTTGTGCTTCTGAGAAAGATCTTTCAGGGACAGAGTCCATTAATAACAGAGATAAGATCCAGGTTAATTGACACAGCACAAGAGGAACCAGAAATAAGTTTGCCATAGGCTCCAAATGTCTAGTCAACATTTAATAATACCTAATAGGAATCACTTGTATAATCATGGCCAGATAAAATGAAAAAAATAATACTACTCCCTACTTCTGATGAGGAGATTGAAGTATGTATCCAAAAATTAAACTACTCTTTACCTGTAACAATGTATGGCTAGAATTCTTCTTAAGAAAGGTTCGCCCAGTCCGTTCTCTCCACGCCCGAGCTGCTGCTACTTGTGACTCTACCTGGGGCAATGCATCAAGACGCACAGGGATAGGACGCCCTTTAGCAGATAAGCTCTCCAGCTGCTCCAAGTAAGCATAGTTGTTGCCACTCTGAAAAACAAAAGTATATCCTCACACAATTTGCATTCACTTATGGAGTTTAGAGTGAATTTTTAAATTAAATATTATTCTTTAAACCTTTTTGTATCTCTTGAATTAATGGATACTAATGTTTTTCAAAAGTTTGGGCAAATACAATATGCAGATGATGTATAGAATTGTACACTTGAAAATGATATATTAACTAATATCACCTCAATAAATTTAATTTTAAGTAAATTCAAGTTGTCAAAGATTTTAATTTTATTAATTAATGAGGGGACCAATAAGATATAAAAACCAGTTCAAAGGACAATTGAAGAACAGACATATATGTGCAATTAGAAATGAGAAAAGGAATTTGCTAATGGATGAAAACAGATGTTTATCACACAGCAGCAGTCGACCTTTCAGACCTTGCGGACCACTGCTCCAACGGTTCCCTTAAACCAGCAGTCACCAACCTTTCGGACCTTGAGGACCACCGGTTGTCATACAGGACAACGGAATTACCTTTTCTACAGTGTGAAAATCAATTGTTTCAAATACAAGGACAAATGTAATTGCTTCTCTATGAACATAATTCATGTGTATCACTATCATTTTAAAATAACTGACAGAGTTATTAAATAGCTTCATCAAAGATAATTTAAGATATACAGTCCTAAAATTAGATAATTGTGGAGGGTCCACTAGACAACATCCAATATTCCATTGAAAAGACATCCAATAATCACTTTCACCTGTTTCAAAGTCTTTCACAAGACTTTGTGAAAGTTCTGATAACCACCTCTATTTTATGTTATACAAACACATATAAGAATGGATATTTTCCTTCTAAGGCACAATGTTTCAACATTTCCATGTAATGAAGTCATTGTTTTTAAAACTCATATACAACTTTAAATTCACTAAATGATTAAATTATTACAACATATGAGTTAACAAGTAATCCATTCTAGGGTCTTAGTAAGAACACCTTAAGTGGGTTGGCAGCTTGCAGACATTGATTGAGTGATATCTTAGATTGGATGAATCTGCTAGCAGATAAACATGTTAGCATTCTGATAAGAAACTGTATATATCCCATAACGTTCATTGCTATTCAGAGGCTATGAAGGAAAGACATAGTATTATGTGCTAAATACTGGTATTTCCATTAAAAGGTTATTTCCCACCCTAGCTGGTTTGGCTCAGTGGATAGAGCATCGGCTTGCAGACTGAAGAATCCTGGGATAGATTCCAGTCAAGGGCATATGCCCAGTTTGCGGCTCAATCCTCAGTGGAGGGGGTGTGTGGGGGGGGGGGGGGCAGCGTGCAAAAGGCAGCTGATCAGTGATTCTCTCTCATTGAAGTTTCTATCTCTCTCTAAAATCAATAATATATATATATATATTTTTTTAAAAGGTTATTTCCCATGTATTAACTGACTCATCTGCCTACAAATTCATTTTGAAAGTTATACTGAAACGTGGAAAAATAATCATGCAAGAAACTTTGGAAAAGAGTAATAAGGTTCTCGTCCTGAGGTATTAAAATGGTATAATTAAATTGGAATGGTGTTAGAATAAGAACAGACAGCTAATTGAAAAATAAAACCTAGATAGAGATAAGGTCAAAAAATACTTTAATTACTGCTAATCTCTCTGTAGCCAACTACAGCCATTTGACTACAGAATACCTTCTGGCTAAGCCTAGATAGAGCCTGCTCCCAGGCTAGGTATCCTAAAGAAGAGTTTGCCTGTGAACAGAGCTGTCCACTTATCTAGAGTCTATAAGTCAGTCCTCCCACTGAAGGAAAGGGCTTGATGGAGGAAAAGTCCTTCAAAATTAGAGGGAACCCAAGATAGCTACCTGTACTTCCTGTGTAAGTCCTTCATATCCTATCCAATAAAGAGGGAATATGCTAATTGACAATCTCGCCCTCACAAAAATGGGAGCGCTGGGAGAATCCAAGATGGTGGCGTAGGTAAACACCTAAACTGCTGCTTCGCACAACAATTTCAAAACTACAACTAAAAGGCAAAACGTCTATCACCCAGAACCACGGGAAAGCTGGCTGAGTGGAAGTTCTACAACTAGAAGGAAAGAGAAAAGAGCATTGAGACGTGCACAAGTGCTGAAAAGCTGAGGTACGGAGGCGAGTGATCTGGGCTGGTGGCAGGCGTTGCTTTTTTCAACCCAAAGGGAGACAAGCCCCCGATTACTCTGAAATACAGTTTCTGGGGAGACGTGGGGGACCCAAACTCCTACGGGGAGAAGCTGGACTGTCTGCCACCGGGTCAGAAAGTGAGGGGGGCTTGCTTGCAGAGCTGCGCGCAAGAATAATTGTTTATCTGCGCTGGGGCACGGGACGCAGTTGGAGACACAGAGCCGGCTAACTAGCAGCCATTGCTGTTTGCCACGCCCTAGCCGAGTGATGCCCTGAGACCCTGCCCCACACAACCTACAAACCCACCCAAGCACCAAGCAGCGGCTTTTGCATATGAATGGACTGCCCTATCGCAACTTAACCTAACAAACTTGCAGCCCGGATCAGACAGCTCCAAAACCTCCAAACCCCAAGCAAAGAGAAGAAAACTGAAACAAGTCCTGCACCATAAGCGTGTCTCCAGCACAGCAGTTCTTCCATTATAGACACAGCGAGTCCTCACAGCCAATTGGCCTGGAGGTCAATTACCAAGAGCATCCACATCAGGTGATTGGGGAGGCTGAGCTACTGCCCCCTATAGGTCACCTACCATACAAAGCCACTCCATCAACACAGGGAAGCAGCCAAAATGCAGAGACAAAGAAACATGTCACGAATGAAAGAAACGGAGGAAAGCAAACTACTGGACGACATAGAGTTCAGAACCACATTTATAAGGTTACTCAAGAATCTTCTAAAAACCGCCGAGAAACTTGATGACACTTCTGAGGAGCTTAGTGAGACCTTGAAGGACCTTACTGAGAATGCCAAAAAAATGGAAAAGGACCAGTCAGAAATGAAGCATACACTGTCTAAAATAAAGAATATACAGAAACTCAACTGTAGATCAACGTACCCCAAGAATCAAACCAAAGATCTAAAATAGGAGGAAACAAAAAACACCCAACCAGAAAAACAAAAAGAAAAAAGAATCCAAAAATATGAAGATAGTGTAAGGAGCCTCTGGGACAACTTTAAGCGTACCAACATCCGAATTTTTGGGGTCCCAGAAGTAGAGAGAGAGCAAAATACTGAAAACCTAATAGAAGAAATAATGACAGAAAACTTTCCCTACCTGGTGAAAGAAATAGACTTACAAGTCCAGGAAGCGCACAGAACCCCAAACAAAAGGAATCCAAAGAGGACCACACCAAGACACATCATAATTAAAATGCCAAGGGCAAAAGACAAAGAGAGAATCTTGAAAGCAGCAAGAGAAAAACAGTTAGTTACCTACAAGGGAGTACCCATACGACTGTCAGCTGATTTCTCAGCAGAAACTATGCAGGCCAGAAGGGAGTGGCAAGAAATATTCAAAGTGATGAACAGCAAGAACCTACAACCAAGATTACTCTACCCAGCAAAGCTATCATTCAGAGTTGAAGGTCAGATAAAGAGCTTCACAGACAAGAAAAAGCTAAAGGAGTTCATCGCCACCAAACCAGGATTACATGAAATGCTGAAGGGTATTCTTTAAGAAGAGGAAGAAGAAGAAAAAGGTAAAGATAAAAATTATGAACAACAAAATGACATCAAATACATACCTACCAATAAGTGAATCTAAAAATCAAGTAAATAAAAAATCTGAGGAACAGAATGGACTGGTGAATATAATAGAATCAGGGACATAGCAAAGGAGTGGACTGACAATTCTCAGGGGGAAGCGGGTGTGAGTGATGCGGGAAGAGACTGGACAAAAATCTTACACCTATGGATGAAGACATTGGCAGGGGGTAAGGGCATGGGGTAGGGTGGGGTGGGGAATCAGGTGGAGGGGAGCTATAGGGGGAAAACAAAAAGAGGAACACCTGTAATCTGAACAATAAAGATTTATTAAAAAAAAAAAAATGGCAGCGCTCACAGCCAATAAGGAGGGAATATGCTGACTGCCACACCCTCAAAGATGGCAGAGCCACAGCCACAAGATGGCGGCGCCCAGTCCCCTCAGCCCCCCAGCTGCCCAGGGCTGGCCCAAGGCACAGGCAAGCCTTGGATGGCAGCTGACCAGCTTCCCAGGGCCAGCCCGAGGCACTGGCTTGTGGTGGCAGCAGCAGAGGTGTGATGGGGGCATCGCATTTCCCTGATCGCTGTGTCACCTCCCGCCCCTGAGGGCTCCCAAGGGGTCAGGCCGGGCTGAAGAACCTCCCTTCCAGTTCATAAATAAATAGCCAAGTAAGGATTATTGGACAATCAATTGCCTGAAATAGGTCAAAGGTGAAATGGAGGAGCTTTTTTGATTAAGTAAGAGATAATTTTAAAAAGAGCATAGAAAGAAAGGCAGCTAAGAAGATCCCAAAAAAAAGTCAACTGAAAAAAAAAATTAAAAAGAAGTCATTAGAACTTGACACCTAGAATATGTTCTTTCTTGGTGCAGCAGTTCAGTAGAAGAGAGTTGGTTTCCTTTTTCTTTGAGTGTAGCTCTATAATAAAGAGCACTTATATCCTGAGTACTGTGCATGCCCTAATGGTCTGTAAAATTCAGAAGAAATATTATGTATTCAAGCAAATTTTTATCTCTAACACTTACTTCATTCTGTCATCTTTTATAGCAAGGAGTCAATACAAATAAATAATGTTTAAACAGGTAATATTTATTTAGAATTATAAAATCAGATGCAAAAACAAGTGCATTTTAAGTACTGTAAATATTATTTTATGTTTTTTATTCTAAAAAATTAAAGCCTTTAAGGATTCACTTGTGAAAGAACATTATCTGAATGGCAAGAGAATTCAAAAAGCTCCTTACCTGAATAGCTTCCACTTTAGTTGTCCATTCTCGAGCCTTCTGTAAGGCTTCTTTCAGGGACAGCACATTGGGTAGAAAGGCTGGAATGTTCTTAGCTTCGTTCACAATGCTTTCTAAACTTGCCACGCTGTGCCGTGGTCTAAGAAAACATAAAAATTAGGGCAGATGCATGAGAAATCAAACAGCTATCAACATTTACATAACATTTTAGAATGTATAAAGAATTTTCATATACATGATTTCATTTAATTCTTATCACAACCCGATAAGGGAGGCAAAATAGCTATTATCTTTATTTCCATTTTACAGATAATTTTAACTTAAAGATCATTTATTTTCCCCGAAGTCACGTAGTAAACGGTATACCTGAAATACTGATGTCTCAAATCCCATGCTCTTCACTACACTAAATTGCCTCTACTTGAGTTTTCCACAATATCTGAAATTGTCAGAGATGCATATTAAATAGCAATGTGGAAACAATAGTCTAGAACTCCATTAATGTTGACCATGTACATTAAATGCAACTACATTCATAATCCCTAGTTACACAAAGATGAACAAAACAAACCTTTATCCTCAACTAATCAGAATATAAGATAAGCATGTACTGGGAACTAAGAACAAATTACTATAGGGGAGGGAGTGATTAATTCTGCCTTCGGGAGTTGAGAAGGGCTTTGAGTTAAGCCTTAAAGAATTGTGACATTGTCAAAGTAAAAGGTTAAAGGGGGAAAAAAACACAGAAACATAATCAACAAAGACAAAGAGAAACATTTAAAAAATGAGGTGGTAGTTTAGTTTAAGATCAGAGATGGTGTAAAGACTGGGGGAGGGAGCAAGAGTAAAACCAAGGGATTTGGCAGGAAAGAAAGATGTAAACAGATTAAGAGTCTTAAGAGCCATGAATTTCACTAGGCACTGGGCTAGGTCCAGGAGATTATTAATGCACAAGGGTGACAGCATCCTTGCCTTATGAAAATTTTTAATCTTGTGGAGAAGGGGATTATGAATGAGTTAGATGCACTATTAAGTGCAATGATAGAGGAAAATAAAGATGCTATCAGGATATATAGGAGGGCCTAATTGACTTGGTAGGTAAAGGAAGGATTCCCAGAAGTGGCCTCTAAGTTTTCTTATCCTTTTTGAATAGGAGTTAGTCAGAAAAGCTGGGGCCAGAGGGAGGGTGGGGAAGGTGAAGGTACACCACAGGGGATGAGCAGAGGGGAAGGCTGTTCCATAGGAGAATAAAAGGTGCAAAGATCCAGAGATGAGAAAGGACATGGCATGTTTGAGGAAGCAATGGTGGGAGGCAGGGGCAATCACTATGTTAGAATACAATTGGAAGAATGGCAAGGCATGAGGCAAGATATTAAAGCAAGGGGCTAGATTATAGCTGGCCTTATAAATCAGGTTAAGGAATCTGAACTTCATCCCAAGGGGAATGGGAAACAAGTCTTTAATAAAGCAAGGGAGTTAAATAGTCATCTGTATTTTAGGAAAATACTAGTTGCAGTGTAGAGAATGGATTAGAGAGGGGTGAGCTCATAGACAGGACCTGTAGCTACAATCCAGATCAGCTATAACAGCCCAACAAAAAAGAATGAAAGTGAGAAACTGAGGAATTAGAATCAGCATGACTTGGTAGTTAACTGAGTTTGATAAGAAAATAGAATGCAGGGATCAAACTTAATTTCCAAAGTACTAACTTGTTCAAATGAGTGAAAGATGGCATAATTCAGAGAACAAAGGAAGAACTTATGGGAAGGAATTATTTTTGGATATGGGATTTGAGGAACATCCAATGGAATTATAGACAAATGGTATCTATGAGATAAAATCTATAGATAAGAATTTGGAATTAATCAGTATAAAGATGGTAAATGGAACCAAGAAGTTAGGAGAAATTTCCAGAGAGGTGTACAAAGTGAGAAAAGAAGCAGGCTAGGCCAGAATATTGAGGAAAGTCATTATTTAAGAGGCAGAGAGAGAAGAACGATATTAAAAAAATGATCAGGCCCTGGCTGGATAGCTCAGTTGATTAGAGCATCATCCCAATATGCCAAGGTTAGGAGTTCGATCCTCAATCAGGGCACATACAAGAATCAATTAATGAATGCATAAATAAGAGGAACAACAAATAGATGTTTCTCTGTCCTTTCCCCTCTCTAAAAATCAATATTTAAAAAAGAAAAAAAAGGTCAGTAGTTATCTAGTACTAAGAAATGAAGAATAGTAAGAATGTGTTTCAGAAAGGTAACTTTGACAGGAGTTTAAAAAGGAAGTTCTAGTTCCCACCATTCCCCCAACCCCATCATCCCCTACTTCTTTACCAATTTTATTTTCTTTGTGACACTATATATCTGAAATTCATTCATTCCTTCACTATTCAACTGTCTCTCCCCACTAGAATGGTGGTTCTGTTTAGAGCAGGGACCTTAAATAGAAAGATATAAAAGACATTTTAGAGGCAAATATCACCAAAACTTGGTGACTAATTAAATGTAGAAAAATGAGAAAAAAATAAAGTTTTTAAAGATTACTATAAACTAATTTCATTCACTTGACTATGATCAATTGCATCAGATATAGCAAATCCTAATTTTGCATTCCAAAGTCATTTGGCTTTGTCCATTTAATATGCTTTCACTTCCTGAAGTGTCATGAATCTGAAGGCACAGGAATATTTTAGATAGGAAAAGCTATAAATAAATATAGTTTGTATTTTCCATAGCATCTGGAGAGCAAAATATCCAATATATATGGAGCCTTTCTTGGCAGAGTAGAACTATGTTAATTAAATCAAAGGCTTTCCTAACAAATCCATTCAAAATAAGTGGCAGGCATAGCAATAAGTACATGGAGACTTCAGAATAAAGTGGAAAAGGCTTTTAAATTTGAGCTGTGTTAATAACTATGTGATCTCTCTTTTAAGCATCCCAGTTTTCTCATATTCACAGTAGAAATTATATAAATATAAATCTTAGCTGCTGAAAAAAGACTTTCACAAAGAACATTACAGTCAAATTAGTTGACATATAGTCAAGTATGCTTTACTTAAATCTCACAAATCCAATGGGGTGCCAACACTAATGCAACTGCTTAACATTCTTATGTCTGATTCTTATCTCCCACTACTTTCCTACATAAATCCTCCACTCCAAAAAAGCCCATTTAACGTTTGTCTCATACCTTAAACTTAGCTTATGACATTTCTCTTGCCTCCTCTTCCACTTCAATCCTACTCATTTTTCAAGGCTCTAAATTCTTACATTTCTCTCAAAATTCTCTTTTGACCATCCAAGCTAACAATGATCTCTCCTCTTTTGAATTCCTATAGCACTTTTCTGTACCCCTCATTTAATAACATACTGCAATGAGCTTTCTAGTTCTTAGCTCCTAACTATAAAATCAGTAATGGAAGGCTCTAAACAAAATACTACTTTGTATCACTTAAAGTACCTAACAAAGTACTCTGCATATAGTATGCATACAATATTACAAACTGTCTATATGTAGACTCATTTGATAACTTAGCGATTGGTCAGGGAAGACACAAAATATTTATTGAAATAAATAGACTCTTATGCTCCTCCTCCCATTCTACTATCTGGCTTAGTTATTATAGAGGCAACAGTCACCAATATGTGTTCACCTTGCCTGTAGGCAGACCTTAGCCTTTTCTTCCCATCGCTCAGAGACTGTAAGGAGCTCCTGTAGTTCAGCCATTGCTTTCTCCACAGCATGGTGGGGAGCCAACCCCACCCCAGAGTCTATCAATTTCTTCATGACATCCAAAGTGACTTGTTGTGGATCTGATAGAGTCAGTCTTACTTCATCCAACCATCGAGCCTGCTGTAGCTCTTGCTTTAGTCGGGCTAATTCAGGTAGCTCCACATAGAGACTAGAGCCCATGTCTATCAACGTCTGGAGTTTAGAAGAATCTGGGGTTTCATCCATCATGGCTTCTTGAGCACGTTCATGAAACTCTTCCACATCATCCAGCAGATTCTGAAAAGGCCAAAAGAATAAAAATTAAAAATAATTTTAAAAGATAAAAAAATCTGTATGTAAATAAACATATCTGATAGGCAATAAAATACATAGTTTTGATAGGCAAAATTATCAATTCTAGACCATCCAATAATCTTACCATGATAGTACCAAATAGATATGTTAGTTAAGGGCAAAATATGCTTCTCTATAATTACTTACATAGTCCTACTTTTAACATATGATTAATTAAAACATAAGTAATGACTTCTGACTTAAATGCAGGCACTAAACAAACACAGCATTAAACAAAACATAAAAAGTCCTTGTCTTCCAAAAACATACATTTCAATGTAAGTGACCAGTCACTGAATACATAAATAAAATGTCGAGTTTTTTAAAATGCTAAAAAAATAAAATAGGGCAACACAATTGAGAATGAACAGAAAGGCAGCATATTACTTTGCAATGGTCGTCTGAAAGACAGATGAACCAAAACACAAAAATGAAAACGTAGATATGGGAACCTTATGAAGAGCTGGGAAAGAGTAGTTCAGGCAGGGCAAATAATAATTGCAATAGCTTTTAAACAGAAATGAGCCTGGTGCTCAAAAGTAGATGATAGGGAGCAAAGAAGATGAAGAATAAATGTAGTTGAATAAGCAGAGGTCAGAGTACGTAGTGCCTTGTAGATTATGAGTTTGGATTTCAATGACTTTGGAGAATCACTAGAGGATTTTAACCACGGGGAAGTGATATGATTTGATTTTTTAATACAATTTTTATTGATTTCAGAGAGAAAGGGAGAGGGAGAGAAAGATAGAAATATCAATGATGGGAATCATTGATCAGCTGTCTCCTGCACAACCCCTACTGGGAATCGAGCCTGCAGCCCAAGCATGTGCCCTTGACCAGAATCGAACCTGGGACCCTTCAGTCTGCAGGCGGACACTCTATCCACTGAGCCAAACCATCTAGAGCTGATATGATTTGATTTATATCTTAGATGGTTACTCTGGCTACTAAATGAAAAATAAACTGTCAGGACAAGAACAGAAAGGAGATCAGGTAAGAGGCTGTTGTCGTAATTTAATGGACAGATTCTAGTGGTTTAGAGTAGTTTAAGCAATGGAATTGATGACAAATGGTTTACTTTGGGATTCATTTTGGAGATAGTAGTAGCACTTGTTTAGAGATTGGCTGAGGGGTAGGAGGAAAATAAAGGAATCAAAAATTTTGATTCATTAAAACACTTTTAGATGCCTTTTAGTCTTCCAAAGGGAAGCAGAGAATATGCAACTGGATAGTCAAGTCTGTGGAAAAGAAGAATGGCAGAGATAGATATCCGGAACTCAACTGAATATAGGTGATATTTAATGTCAATGTGACTGGACAAATAAAAAGAGATCAAGACCAAGAATAAAAGAAGGGCTGATATGACTCAGTGGTTGAGTGTCCATGAACCAGGAGGTGAGAGTTCGATTCCCAGTCGAGGCACGTGTCCGAATTGCTGGTTTGATCCCTGGCCCCCATCAGGGCACATGCAGGAGGCAACCAAATGATGTGTCTCTAATATGAGACACATCAGCTCCACTCCCTCCTTCCCTTCTCTCTAAATAGCAATGGAAAAAATAAGTTCGGGTGAAGATTTAAAAAAGAACTGAGACTCCTTATATACTTCACAACCAGAAATCAAACCAAGGAGAAGACAATCAGCAAAGAAAACTAAAGAAAAGGAATTCTGAATGAGCTAAGAAAACCAAAGAATACAGTGTCACAGATGTTTAAAGAAGAAAATCTCTCAGGGCCCACCCAGTATGGCTCAGTGGATGAACTTTGGGCCAAACACCAAAAGGTCACTGGTTCGATTCCTGGTCAGGGCACATGCCCAGGTTGCAGGCTTGATCCCCAGCAGGGGGGATGTGTAGGAAGCAGCCAATCAAAGTGATTTTTCTCTCTCATTAATGTTTCTATCTCTCTCTCCCTCCCACTTCCTCTCTCTCTAAAAAAAAAAAAAAAATCAATAAAAACGTTTTGTTTTAAAATCAAAAGAAAAAAGAAAATCTCTCAGGAAGGAAAATATGTTTAATTATCAAAATGCTTGTACAAACTGGAGTAAGACAAAAACACTATTGTTATGAGATTTCACAAAGTTGTTGACCTTGATAAAATAAACATTTTAGCTATCCTATCCACAGCCAAATCACAAACCACCACAAACTATCAAAAGATTACTAACTGTGCAGAGTGATATATTTGAAATATACTACTTAATATATTTGCCTTCACATTGTCATTAAACCATCAGAGCCCTGATAATGTCAGAGCTCTGCAACTTTTAAAACTCATGAACTGATATATTCAGGTTATTTTAACTAATTTCTTGCATTTCAATTACATCTAAGTTAAATGGGGCTTCTGACCTAAATTTAATACATAAATAAAATTCTAAACTAGCATTAATTCCAGAATTTAAAAGTGGGAATTACAGGCTAAGAACGAAACCAAGAGATCCTTACTACCCACTAAAAAAAACTTAAATAGCAGCTCTTATGTAAGAAAAGAGAACAAGAAACTATTCTAGACACACTATTCTGTTTACCCAAAATTGTAGCCCATACTACAAAGGATATTACCCAATTAAAGAATGCAATACTTCACCTTTACTTGTCGAGCTTGGCTGATGACACATGGAAGACTAAAAAGTTGTTGGACAAAGGCCTTCAATTCTTCCACTGTCAGTTTGGTCCGAGTCCTCCCACAATCAGGGCTCTGCCTGATGTAAAATAATATAGACATAAGAAAAATTCACAGTTATTCTGATATCAAAAGGGCCTCTAATCTCTTTATAATTCTCACCCAAGCAATCCCAAAATACTATGTTTGACGAATCCACTTGCAATGGTGATGATCACTTCCAAATTAGGTTTTTTAGCTCTATAGTTAATGGCTCAAAGATTCACCTCTCCAAGTTCTAGTTCCTCCAATCTTACAACTACTAAATATTTTAAACATTCAATAAATTCTTCACAGTAAAATATTAAGTTCACTGATAAAACTGAATGCTCTATCTCAAGAAGCTTAAGATGAGGAACAAGGGCAATTTACCTGGCTTAGGAAACAATAAACCCTCTGAAGCTCATTTACAATTTTGTTTGTATGTATATTTTTCTTTAAAAAGGGGGAGAGGGAGCTCCTAAGCTTTCACCAGGGGGTCAGTGACCCAATGACAGGTGAAGATTTGCTGATCAATGTCTCTAAGAAAGGTTTTCTGACAAAATAGTAGATAAAAGGTGCAAAATAATTTAAAACCCAATGTAAATTGCTATAGAGAAAGCCATTCAGACACAAGGAATGTGTTAGAATGAATATGAAACACTACAGAAAATGTAACACATATGAATTACATTAAATCAAGGGCAAATTCTTCTGTGCTCTTTAATAACAAGCTTTCACTGAATCCCACAAGGTTACCCTTTGCTGCCATCTGCCTTCAGCCTATTGTATTATATATTTACTTACAAATATTTATTGCACAGCTACTATATGTCAGGCATTGTTCTAAGCACAGGAAGTATAGCAATAAAAAATATATAGCAATGAAAAACATACATTCTAGTGGGTTGGGAAAGAAAGGTGATAGACAATAAATAAAATAAGTAAATTAGTATATCAGGAGGTGACAGGGCTAGGAAAAAATAAAGCAGAAGGCTGCAATTTTCTAAAGGGCTGTCAGAGAAGGCCTCTACAAGAATGTGACATCTGAAAAAGACTTGAAAGAAGTATGGAGACCAGACACCTGGATATCAGGGGAAGAGAACTCAAAGGAGAGTGAAGAGAGGTGTGAAGGCACTAAGCAGGAACACTTCTGGTGTGTATGAACAGTAAAATGGAAGAGGTTGCAAAGTGAAGCAAGCAAGAAAGGAAGTAGTAGGAGATAAGATTAGCACATTACTGCAGGAGAGAGGGACATGGACAGAAGAGATTAAAGCTGATGAAGGACCTCAAAAGCAAGCTGAAATTTTGGCTTTTACTCTGGAAAAAAAAAAGGAAACCATTAAAGAATTCAACTCTTCTTAGTCTTACCTGTGTTTCTGTTTTTTGCTCAGAAGCAGTTGAGCCACAGAAGCACAGGTCTCAGCCTCTTTTACAGCATCCCTGAGTTTTCTAAAGAGATCATTCTCTGGGTATTTCCTATCCTCAGCATCTTCCAGCATTACTCGTAATTCAATCAAATCTGTAAAAATAAATTAAAAAGCCATATATTATGACCATGTAGACATAAAAAGTCATTTATAAATCTTAAGTAATCTCTCCTAAGTGAATCATCAACCTACTGCAGCTGTGAGAAAACCTCACTAATGCAATAAAAGGGTATTCCTAATTCTTACAATGTCTCTCAGGTAAGGCAATTTTTCTTTCTCAATAAGCCTTTAATATTAGCCTACTGGTAACAATGGCTCCTCAAAACATACTTATTATATCTACATTAGTTATCAATCCCATTTTACATCAACTTTTTCACTTAAAGATTCTGAAATAGAAAATTAAGACTATAATCAACCAACCCATTAGTCTCAAATATCATACAAAGCCTAGGATTTATGCTTAATGGAGGAAAATCACATTTAAAAAGGCCTCTTTCAAAATGACAATTTCAGTGTAACCTTTCTTGTGGTTGAAGTTGGCAGATAATGCTTCAGTAACTCGACTGACCCAAGTGTCATAGGACTGTGCCCTGACTTTCACACCATACAGCAGAGAAGGGAGGTCCTCTAATGGGTAGCGATATCTAAAAACAAAACAAAACAACATGGAAATACACTTCAAAATCCAACAACTTGAAAGAAAATTCAATTTTAAGGACAAACAGTTTAAGTAAAGTACAATGGCCAGAGGAATGGGGTCTTGGTACACATAAAGAAAAAAATCAAAGAAACCACAGATAAAAAAAACATGTGAAATCTACTGATAAAGAAACTAATTTTAGTTGCCCAAGTTTAGGGCCAACTTTAAAGAACTATTCTCAAAGCAGGAAGGTAGATAGATAAGAAATTACCAGCCCAGACACAGGGGAAGGAATTACAAAGAGCAACATTAATCCTTGGTTTTAAAAGAGGGTAATGGAAGTTTAACAAGAAACTTCTGGATACCTAAGACATTTCTTCTGCATGGGACAGGGACACAGATCAGTTGGATGGTACAGACACACAAGCCGCTCAGGATTACAGGAGCACGTGAGAGCAGAGAGAAAACATGTGGTTCTGCATGCTGAACACTGTCGCTCATCATCAGGAACAAGCTCAAACACTTCTTCTTCTGACATCAGGACACCCTGAAATATAATTAATGTCATTAGATCAAATCTTTTTAGTCTTTCTAGCATCAAAGAACTTACCTTTTAATTTTTTAATTTAATTTTTATCTTCTGATTTGAGAGAGGGGAAAGGAAAGAGAGGTGGTGAGAGAGAGAGAAACATCAATTTGTTGTTACACCATTCATTGGTTGATTCTCATGTGCCCTGACCGGGGATGGAACCCATAACCTTGGTATATTCTTGGGACAACGCTCTAACCAACTGAGCCAACCAGACAGTGCCTAAATTTTTTCTATGGGTAAATCTCTGACTTAAGATATAAATGTGGGAGGTACAATGGCACTTCATCAAAATACTTTTTAAAAGAATCATTAGTAATTTTAAGTGAGCAAGACTTAATCTTGGTATCTAAGAATGCACATTTGACTAACTGATACAACTATTTTTAAAAAGCAAGGAAGTTATTACTACAAACGTCAAAACAGTCAGGGAAGTTGTAATTGGGAGATACTTTTGAGTGGCTGACAAAGTTATATTTCTTGACCAGAATTGTGATAACAAAGTTTACCGTATAACAACTAATAAAGCCATATGTTTATGTTCTCTTTAAAATAAGAAAAAAAATTACTGTCCCCATGGACAACACACCTTTGAACCAGATATATTAATAATCTACAATCTAAAAATAATGCTGACATGTACAAACATATGCTAGGATAAAGAAGTATAAAATTACTTAAACTATGCAAATCAAAATATAATCTACTTCAGAAAAGTAACAAAAAGGAAGTTAACTGCCCTGGCCAGTGTGACTCAGTTGGCTACAGTGTGTCCCATACACCAGAAGATTGTGGGTTCAATTCCCAGCCGAGTAGTGTACTGGAGGCAACCAATCGACTGGAGATGTCTCTCTCTCTCCTTCTCTAATATAAATAGCAATAATAATAATAAAGTTTATCAGTATGCAGATTAAGAAAATAAAAACACTTGAAGTGGCATTTTTACAAAGACTTCCATTTAATATATATAATGGCTCCCTTTATGGCAGGGATGAAGAACCTATTTTCTGTGAAGGGCCATTTGGATATTTTTAACTCCATTCGAGGGCAATGCAAAATTATCAACTTAAAAATCAGCCTGCTATATTTGGTCAAACATTTAATTAATTCACCCCTAAAGCATTGGCAGGGCCAGACCAAATGATTTCTCAGGCCTTACATGGTCTGTGGGCTGGAAGTCCCCACTCCTGCTTTACAATTTCTACTTACTTGTGCAAGGCACTTATAAAACTAACTAGAGACCCAATGCACAAAATTTGTGCAAGAGTAGGCCTTCGCAGCCCTGGCTGCCTCAGCCACCCTCACAGCCCCAGCCAAGCCCCAGCTTCGTCCAGGTCGTCATCCAGAAGGTCATCCGGACTGTCATTCCGCTGTTTGGCCATTCGATCGATTTGCATATTACACTTTCATTACAGACTAGAGGCCCAGTGCATGAACTCATGCACGGGTGGGTTCCCTCTGGGTGGCCTGCAGTTGGGCTAAAACCCGCAGTCCAATGCCATCTGCAGCTCCTACCTGCTGCTCCCACTCATCCCAGCCTCACTGTACCTGCCACAGGCTCACACCCAATCAGTCCTGATTGGGAGAAGCTTGCACTGCTGCAGCAGCGCTCACCAGCCTTAATCCCTGGGTCTGGCCGATGGGATCCATCTGAAACCAGCTAACATCCCCCGAGGGGTCCCAGATTGCAAGAGGACACAGGCAAGACTGAGGGACCCCACTGGTGCACGATCAGGCTGGGATGGAACCCCGGGAGGGCTCCAGGGTATGTCCGGCCTATCTCGCTCAGTCCCAATCGGGTGGACGCCAGCAGCAAGCTAACCTACTGGTTGGAGCATCTGCCCCTGGTGGTCAGTGCACGTCATACCAAGCGGCTGAACAGCCTTTGCATATCATTAGCATATTACGCTTTGATTGGTTGTTCGGTTCCTCTGCCGTTTGGTCTATTTGTATATTCTACTGATCATTTATTCACTGGCAGGCACAATCCAGGTCTTCATATATATAAAACAATAGTACACTAAAAAAACTGATTGGTTGATTGCTTAAGAGAGAGGAAGGGGAATACAGAAATGTCAATTTATTGTTCATTTTTTATGCAGTCAATGAGACTAAAAGCTGGTTCTCTAAAAAACTAAATAAAATCGGTAAGTTTCTAGCCAGGCCAACTAAGAAAAAAAGAGAACATGGATTACAAGGAACAAAAATGAAAAAGGATACATCACTACAGATCATGGACAAAAGGATAATGAAGGAATATTATAAACCCTATGCCTATAAATTTTATAACCTAGATGAAGGAGACCAATTCCTTGAAAGACATAAGCTGTCAAAACTCATACAAGAAGAAACAGAAATATCCAAGATGACAATGGGTAGGTGGAAGCTCACCACCTCCCAGGACCAAACTGGAATTACAACTGACTTATAGAATAATCAACCTGGGGAAGAAACCAAGACGGCGGCATAAGGTAAACACCTAAACTGCTGCCTCACACACAATTTCAAAACTACAACTAAAAGACAAAACGTCTATCACCCAGAACCACGGGAAAGCTGGTTGAGTGGAAGTTCTACAATTAGAAGGAAAGAGAAAAGAGCATTGAGACGTGCACAAGTGCTGAAAAGCTGAGGTACAGAGGTGCACGAATCAGACTGTGAGATGACACCAGATTTCAACTATTCACATCCACAAGTGACACATTCAAGAGGGAGACTCAGTGAGCACCAAAGCCCCACTGAAACAAGACCTGCCCCATAAGCCTGTCTCCAGCATAGCAGTTCTTCCATTATAGACACAACGGGTCCTCACATCCAACTGGCCTGGAGGTCAATTCCTCCCAGTGACACCAACAACAATCAAGACTTAACTACAACAAGGCTGTACACACAATCCACAAAGGGGTGCACCAAGAGTGTCCACCTCAGGTAACTGGGAGGCCGACCCACTGGGCCATACAGGACACCTAGCACACAAAGCCACCCTACCAACTCAGGGAGGCAGCGAAAATGCGGAGACAAAGTAACAGATCACAAACGAAAGAAATGGAGGGAAACACACAACTGGATATAGAGTTCAAAACCACGGTTATAAAATTTTTCAAGAATTTCCTAGAAAAGACTGATAAATTTAGCGAGACCCTCGAGGATATGAAAAAGCACCAACTAGAAATTAAACATACACTGATTGAAATAAAAAATATTATACAGAAATCCAACAGCAGACTAAAGGAACTCAAGAATCAAGTCAAAGATCTGAAATACAAAGAAGCAAAAAACACACAACCGGAAAAGAAAAAAGAAAAAAAAAATCCAAAAAGTTGAAGATAGTGTAAGAAGCCTCTGGGACAACTTCAAGCGTACCAACATCAGAATTATGGGAGTGCCAGAAGAAGAGAGAGAGAAAGATACTGAAAACCTATTTGAAGAAATAATGACAGAAAACTTCTCCCACCTGGTGAAAGAAATAGACTTACAAGTCCAGGAAGCGCTCAGAACCCCAAACAAAAAGAATCCAAAGAGGACCACACCAAGACACATTATAATTAAAATGCCAAGAGCAAAAGACAAAGAGAGAATATTAAAAGCAAGAAGAGAAAAACAGTTAATTACCTACAAGGGAGCACCCATACAATTGTCAGCTGATTTCTCAACAGAAACTATGCAGGCCAGACAGGAGTGGCAAGAAATATTCAAAGTGATGAATAGCAAGAACCTACAACCAACATTACTCTACCCAGCAAAGCTATCATTCAGAATTGAAGGTCAGATAAAGAGCTTCACAGATAAGAAAAAGCTAAAGGAGTTCATCACCACCAAACCAGTATTATATGAAATGCTGAAAGGTATTCTTTAAGAAGAGGAAGAAGAAGAAAAAAGATAAAAATTATGAACAACAAATACATATCTATCAACAAGTGAATCTAAAATCAAGTGAATTAAAAATCTGATGAACAGAATAAACTGATGAATATGATAGAATCAGGGGCATAGAAAGGGAGTGGACTGACAATTCTCAGGGGGAAAGGGGTGTGGGGGGTACGGGCAGAGACTGGACAAAAATCGTACACATATGGATGAGGACAGTCGCAGGGAGGTAAGGGCAGAGGGTGAGGTGGGAACCAGGTGGAGGGGAGCTGTGGGGGGGAAAAGGAGAAACAATTGTAATAATCTGAACAATAAAGATTTACTAAATTTAAAAAAAATAATCAACCTGAATACCCAAGTGAACAATAGATGAACAGAAGTCTTATAACAAAGGACTTAGCAAAGAAGCCCTATCGAGACTGGTAGGAAGGGCAGAGACATGAAAAGGGCTGGCCCAGCTCTTAAAACTGGCAGTGGAGACTCCAGAGGGATATCTCAGTCACAAAAGTGTCCCCCTGAGAAGCATGGGTCTCAATCCCATGCTGGGCTCCCCAGCCCAGAGCACCAGAGCTGGGAGGAAGCCCACACATTACATCTGGCTGTGAAAATTGGCAGGGACTCTATCTACCAGTGAGATAAAGGAGTCAGCTAGAGATATAGGCACCCTCTTAAAGGGCCAATACACAATTCTATTGCAGCCACTCACCCTGGGCTAAGGTAGAGGGAGGGTGATGGGTGGAACTCGGACTAGAGTCCTATGAGGAGAAATTGAGGTTTGTGGATCTTGGGAGAGAG
Organism: Corynorhinus townsendii; assembly: GCA_026230045.1. NCBI lineage: Eukaryota > Metazoa > Chordata > Mammalia > Chiroptera > Vespertilionidae > Corynorhinus > Corynorhinus townsendii. Next base: position 126,122,317 of record JAPDVU010000003.1, on the reverse strand, counting down.
CTGAGGGGACAACCATCATGATCCCTGTACTGAGTCACTCCTTCACATCTCAGACACCATCTTTCTTGACTCCCCTCTTTACAGCATCAACCTGAGGGAAAGAAATAGCCCCACCCTCTAGACTCCCCCTTGCCCCACCTGGTGGTGCTCACGCCCTGCTGAGGAATCAGCTGCATGGGCTAGGGTATAGAGGTCTGGCAGACTCAGGGTATCAGTGACTAAGTGGTGAGGTTTTGGGGTCAGGGCCATTTCCCCCCACTTTCCTGTGAACCTGACTGGCGCCTCCCCCTCATGAAAGATCTTCTAGCCCCACCTTCCAGGCTCCAGGTAACCCCACACTATCAACTTCTGGTGGTCCCACCCTGCCAAAGTCTGGGCAGAATCCAGGACAGACTGGGTGGTGTGGCTCTGAGGCATGGGCCACCCCTCCACCTTCTCCCAAACCCAACCTGTGCTCTCCCTCATGGAAGATGCTCTAACCCCACATTTAAGACTCTTGCTGGCCACACCCTGCTCAGCTCAGGCTCCTAGCTAGAGCCATATTTCCCTCATCTCTGACTGACCAGTAGAGTCCACCCTTCACACAGCCAAATCGTGGTTTGTGGGCCTGATAAACTCTGCTGGCCTCACCTTAACAATTTCCTGAGACTCCACCCCACCACAAACTTCTGCGGGCACCCCATGGGTGGCAGCTAGACTTGGTATACCCTGGGACTTTTGCTAAGTGGCTTCAGATACATCAATGAAACCGAATTTGAACCTGTATCTATCTGGTGAACACCACTAGCCCCTACCTGGTGACTCACTGAGAAATTTCCTAATGAAACTCAAGTACCACTAGAGGCTCTTTCATTGACTGAGCCTAACAGGTAACTGGCAGGTGGAGGCAGACAGAGGCGAATCTCAGGATGCCCCGAGTGTTTTGCAGACCTGCCCCAGATGCAGTGCTTGTGGAAGCCAGCCTTGGAATGCAGCCTGGTCTTTCCCACACACACACACCCAGGCTCAGCTGAGGTAGCCACAAACAGTGGATCACTTTGTAACTCCAAAACAGGTTGCCCAGGACCAGGTTGCACAGGCAGCATCTAACACTGACCTGCACCAGAGACACTCCCAAGAGGTCCCAAAACCAACACACCTAGTGGACAGCTTCAGACACCATCAGAGCAGGATCCAATTAGGTTCACAAACTGCAAAGGTAGATCTTGGCAGGCATCACACCCTACTGAGGCGAATTCCACTTAGTGTGGTCAGCACATACACAGCAGCTCGTACACTGTGCTTAAGTTCGATCCTCACACTCGGCCAGCATAAGGGTCAAACCCACACCAATAGCAATCAAGACTCAATTACAACAGGAGGGTTCACAAAACCCACACTATGGACATTTTTGGAGCACCCAACTCACCTAATCAAGGAGACTGTGCCACAGGATCCCACAAGAGACCTACTACAAAAGGTCATCCTACCAAAACTAGGATTTCTATGGCCTTGTAGTATAGTTTGATATCAGGTAGCATGATTCTTCAAACTTTGGTCTTTTTCAAGATTACTGTGGCTATTCGGGCTTTCTGTTTTTGTTTTATATACAGTTTTGAAATATTTATTCTAGTTCTGTGAAAAACACCACTGGTATCTTCATAGGAATTGCGTTGAATCCATAAATTGCTTCAGGTAGTATGGACATTTTTATGATCTTCCCTCACAGATACACAGTCAACTAATAAGCAAACTAGAATAAAGCTAAAAAGACTAACCATACCAAGTATTAGTGAGAATGTAGCATAAGTAGAAATCTCATACACTACTGGTGGAAACGTAAAGTGAAACAACCACTTTGAAATAGTTTGGCAGTTTTTACAAAAAAATTAAACCTAGCCCAACTGGTGTGGCTCAGTGGTTAAACATCAACCTATGAACCTGGAGATCACAGTTCAATCCCCAGTCAGGGCATATGCCTGACTGGGTTGCAGGCTCGATCCCCAGTGTGGGGTAGGCAGGAGGCAGCCAATCAAAGATTCTCTCTCATCATTGATGTTTCTAACTCCCTCTCCCTCTCCCTTCCTCTCTGAAATATATAAAAATATATGTTTTAATTAAACATACACATACCATATGACCCAGCCCTTCCACCACTAGTATTTACCCAAAGAAATGAAAGCATGTCAATATAAAAACCTGTACAGAAATATTCAAAGTTGTGTAATTCATAACAGGCAAAAACTGGAAACAAACTGTGTCCATTCAATGTAATACTCTTGGCAATAAAAAGGTATACACTACAATGGGGGGAAAAGGGGGACATATAAAATACTTGCAACAATAAAGAATTGTTTTAAAAAAAAGGAAAACTAAAGATTTTTTTAAAAAGTATAAACTAGTAATACATGTAACAGCATGACGAATCTCAAAGTAATTAAGCTAAATGAAAGTAAAGTAAAATTACATTAATTCAACTTAGATAAAATGCTTTCAAAAAAGGCAAACTAGCCCTAACCAGTTTGGCTCAGTGGATAGAATGTCGACCTGTGGACTGAAGGGTCCCAGGTTCAATTCTGGCCAAGGGCATGTACCTTGGCTGCAGGCACATTCCCAGTAGGGAGTGTGCAGGAGGCAGCTGAATTGATGTTTCTCTTTCATCCATGTTTCTAACTCTCTATCCCTCTCCCTTCCTCTCTGTAAAAAAAAATCAATAAAATATTTTATTATTTTAAAAAAAAAAAAAAAAGGCAAACTAAAGAAACTAGATTACTATTTTCCTGGAAGGGGTGTGAGATGGGACAAGAGGGAAGGATCACAAGGACATAAGGACACTTCTGAAGGTGATACCTTCATTATGTTGATTGTGAAAAGGTTTCATTGGGGGGTGGGTGGGTGGGTGGGTGTGTGGGTGTGGGTGTGGGTGTGTGTGTGTGTGTGTGTATACAGTGAGAATGTATGTGTGTGTGTGTATACATACATACATATATATATATATATATATATATATATACACACACACACACACTAATAAAAAAGAGTAAGATGCAAATTGACTGTACCTTCATGACAGCCACCAGCCAATCAGGTGTGAGCATGCAAATTAACCTAACAAAGATGGTGAGTTAATTTGCATATGCAGGCACTGAGTGGCTGGGGGCAGGGCAGGAGACTTGCATCATCGCCATGGTGACGACACAGGCATTCTGCAGGACCCCAGCCGTTCCAGGCCTCTGGGCAGCATGGGAAGGCGGAAAGGTGGCTCAGGCTGGAGCGAAGGTGGTGCCAGCAGCAGGGGGAAGGAAGGCCCATTCTTGCACAAATCTTTGTGCATCGGGTCTCCAGTATATGTATGGTCAAACTTCAAATTATACACTATAAACAGGTGTTTTTTGCATATCAATTATACCTCAAACAAACCATTTAAAAAATGGAAACATGCCCTGGCCTGTGTGGTTCAATGGACTGTGCACCAAAAGGCTACCAGTTCAATTCATGGCAAGGCACATGCCCAGTTTGAGGGCTTGATTCCCAGTGGGGGGTGTGTAGCAGGCAGCCAATCAATATTTTACTCTCACCATCAATGTTTCTCTCTCTCTCTTTCCCTCCTCTTTCTCTTAAAAAAAAAAAAATACATATATATATATATATATATATATATATATATATATATTTTTATATGGAAACAGAATCAGTAGAGAAAGTTGGCTGTGCAGGAGCAGAAGGGAGCATGTCATAAATCCAGTAAGACTAGCTATGAAGGGAGTTTTTAGAATGGGTCAAGATGAGGCTGAAGACAGATATTTTCCCATATATTTACCATTTCAATGTGATAAATGTTTAGTTTATTCTAAGCATTCAAAATCCAACCCTTGGTTATTCAGTTCTTTCTACTCATTAAATTACTTGGAGTGGTGGGGGGCGGGGAAGTGGAGGGGAGAGGGGGGACAGATTAATTTACAAATTCTATTTCTGGTGCTTGACAGTCTGAAATCACATAAATATAACTTTCATTCAATTACAAAGCTCAGAGACAAAAGAATGATTTGAACTTTCTTGTTTAAAGAAATAATACTATATGTAGGAGATTTTTTCATGTAGATTTTGAAAATTTTATATTTAATCCTCACCCAAGAATATGCTTATTGATTTTAGGGGGAAGGGGTGAGAGAGAAAGAAACATCAATGTGAGAGAGAAACATCCGTTGGGTGCCTACCTAGGTATGTGCTCTGATTGGGAATCAAACCTGCAACCTTTTGGGATATGGGACAACATTCCAACCAACTGAGCCACAATGGCCATGGCTATATAGAAGATAAAAAAAATAAATTTATTTTTTTATATATATATATATATATATATATATATATATATATATATATATATATATATAAATAAATTCTATCTAACAGGATTCTGTTTTTAAAAATGTACAGATGAGGACATAAAGATTCTTAAACTTTATCAACTTGAAGAAACCATAACGGCAAGTATAAAAAGATGAAACATTTTCCAAACTAGTGATTTTGTGTTCAACTTCTAAAGAGATCAAAGATAAAATGACTTTTTTATAGGTTCAATTTTTTTCTATTTCATAAACAATATCAAGTACAGGATATGTGCTCACCATTTGTACAACAGACTCCCTTAATCGTGTCTCTTCTTCAGTCATCAGAGTTAATTCTTTGCACACCATTGCAGCCAACCCCACATCTAAGCATTCTGGATCTGCTGCCATTTTGAAAATGAGTTCCTCATGTGAAAAAACACAATGGCGCCTTAGCCGTCGGTAATGATTGACACACTGACGCCCAATGGGCAACTGAAAACAAGACAAGATTCTCAAATTAAATTACTTGTTTATAGCATATTCCAGAATAGAACCACTATTTACCCTCCAGATCATCTTTTTTATTATAAAGACAACAGAATAACAAACTCTATTTGAACATTTATATCACAGCCTTCTTCTAAAGAGTAACAAGAGCTTTCACGTATATAATTTCACATGTGTAGTTTTATTAAGTAAATCTTAGCATCTTTACATACATTGGTCCAGTGAAATTTAAAAAGCTGCCCAAGGTCAAATAACAATAAAAGTAAGCAAATTAGCCCAGCCGGTGTCGCTCAGTGGTTGAGCATCAACACATGAACCAGGAGGTCACGGTTCGATCCCTAGTAGGGGGCTTACACAAGGCAGCCAATCAATGATGTTTGTCTCTTTCCTGGTGTTTCTATCTCTTCCTTCCTCTCTCTCACTCCCTAAAGTCAATAAAAGCATTTTTTTTAAGCAAATTAAAGGCAGAAACCATCTCTAATCTCTGAATCATCTCCATTGCCCACCCTATATCTAACCAAGGAGCAAGTAAATCATAAACAGTCAATAAGAGTTAGCTGAATTTTTAAAATAGAGCTTAAACCCAAGACAAAGTCCTAAATTTGGTCTTGCTCTTGCTGCTTCCTAAGTCTAATAAGAAAGAAGTTTAAAATTACTAGACCAAATAAGATTATTCATTATATCATTTCATTCACTAGTCAAGGAAACAAAAATGATTAATCATGAAATTTAATAAATTAAAGTATCCACAGAAAGTATAAGATCCAATATTACTAAAGAATATCCTCCAAAATGTTGAGGTGATAGAAAAATAACATCACTAAGAAAATCAAAGTCAAAAAGACTATATTATAAATTTACAGTCTTTCCCCAACCAACATGACATAACTATAACTGTATATTTTTTATAATACCTTGTACAAAAACAAAATAGCAATTACTGGCATTATCATTTACAAAGAAGTTCAGGACATAGAGATTTCAACATTACAGTTACTCTTTAAAGTAATTTTTTTTTTTAAAGAGAATAAAGAAACATTAAATGACAGGAAGAATAAAAACACCAAATTGTCCACCAGAAGAAAATAATAAAGGGATATTTAAAAATATAGAACTAGATATTTGAAAATATAGTAGAATTCTTAAGAAGATCTGGTCATCTTTATAAAATCCCAAAGTGCTCAGAGAAAGCAAAGACTTAAGGAACCATATTCTCTCCGAAAAGAAAAATTCAGAAAATATAAACTGACAATTTAAAATTAAAACAGAATGGGGAAAATAATGAATAAATAAGAACTATGAAATCTTCCAAATAAAAACCATAATGGAAACTCTAACTGAACGTTTTAAATTAGCACAGCCACTCCAGTCTCTACTGAAATATCCATGAACCCTCCCCTCCCCACCTAAGGAAATATGGCAACCAGATGCATTTTCCAGGGATGTTAGTAGACGTACAACAGCTACTTGCTATAGAACAGACCCAGTCAGCAGTACAGAAGTTCACAGCTTCAGCGAAGTTGTATCCCTGATTAAATCCAGAATGATAGGCACGAGGAAATGTCACAACAAACTCTCCAGCACACTGATTGGTCCTGTACACCTAAATGCAAATTCAAAATAGTGGTACAAAACAAAATAAAAACAACAAAAAAGGGAGACAGATTTGATCAGTCAGTTTCAGAAACATTTTCTAAAATTGAAAACAATGAACAATTAACCTATACACACTAGAAAAAAATACCAGGTTTAAGAAGCAGCCAGAATTTCACCTTCTTAAAGTAATCCCTGATAACAAAATTATAATTCATGACAAAAATTAGCAGCCAAAAGAAATTCTCAAAGAAAAAATGTTCCTCTCACTAAGCTACTATTTTCTAGTAACTTGATAAAATTTTACATGTAAGAGGACTTAATTTCTTTTATTCTTGTGTTGTAAATAGAGGTAAAGCATAGAACTTCCTCCTACTCTTGGATAATGTTTTGGAACTGGACTAATTGATTAGATCATATAAATATGGAGATATCCCCAAAATCAGTTTTTCTAAATCTCACTTCGTTTTACAATACTATGTTATCTTTTTAGAAGTCCCAGATTCTAATATAAATTCACTAATAAGGACAAAGTAACACTCCCACTAATCTAGTCTCATTAAGATTTGATGAATATTTGACTGTATGTAACAAATTTATCAAATTTATACTTTATCAGGTGCTAGTAGCTTAAATTTAATAATTTTCAAAACTAAGTTGAAAAGTAAAAAAATTATGTGTTTACTTTATCATATCACGTAGAAAACAAAGCTGTGAAATCTTTATATGAAATACCATATCCAAAAGAATAAGCATTCATTACTAGAACTACCACTTAAAATATTTAAACTTTGGTTAAATATGGATAATAAAGAATGTAAGATTTTTGCTAAAACCATGATACAATTGTTTACTGAGAACAGAAAGCTATTTTAATAAATAGCTATACATAAAGCATAATTAATACTTTAAAATACCCTTTTCTCAATCTAATAGATGTTGTTCCCTTCAGAGTACAAATTCTAATTTAGCCAGAGGATGACATGATCTTTTACTTCATTATAAAACAAAGCACTGCAACTCTACTAATCAAAAGCTAAGATAACTTTAAATTTAAAATACTAAAGGGAGACACAAAAAGACTCACAGGCACACCATGCTCCATTAATACATTGGGGTTCATGATGGTGACTAACTGATGTAGAAGATCAGGCTGAGATTCAAATAACTCAGGAGCCAGCTCCCTCATCACCTCCTCCAATTGTTCTGCAGCATGAGATGGCACACCATACCATGTCTTTGGCTCCCCCCTAGCAAGAGAAATGAACTGTTTAGCCAGGTAGAGCATGGTGCCAATAAGGCCAGGGTCTCTGATTCAAATCCACTAAATTATAATTACCTGTCTTAGTTTATGGCCACAGACTATAAGCCATGAATCCTGGCAACCATCTCATAAACCTGCGCTATTTTTCATAATAGATACACATTTACCACTGTTAAAAAAGTGATTCCAAAACATATGAACTTTTTTTTTTAAATATATTTTATTGATTTTTTACAGTGAGGAAGGGAGAGGGATAGAGAGTTAGAAACATAGATGACAGAGAAACATCGATCAGCTGCCTCCTGCACACCTCCTACTGGGGATATGTCCACAACCAAGGTACATGCCCTTGACCGGAATCGAACCTGGGACCTCTCAGTCCACAGGCCAACCCTCTATCCACTGAGTCAAATGGGTCAGGGCACATATGACCTCTTTAAGGTGCATCAGTAAATAGTGTCTTCAAACAGGAAAGATGCTTCGTGAAAAGTACACACTGTTCCAAAGGATACTGACATACCTCAATTCACAGGTCTACTGAACATTCTAATTATTCCCATAATGATGAAAGTAAAAGTCAATGCTTTCTAGAATACCTTTACATAACTTCATTCAGTTTAATTTTACTATCCAAGGAAACAAGACAAGGCTAGAAATTATTGAAACCTTCTATCTATAAATCTTAAGGACCGAAAACTTGCCATCATTAATGTACTAGACTTTAGTGCACTAGAGTTCATTTACAATACCAAGTTGTACTCTTAGGAAATGGATTTAATTTCCTAAGAGCACTCATGCTATTTATAGAATAGTTCAATTTCTTAATCCCAATACAATTCATAGTGCCATCACTAATAGAACTTGCTATAACGATGAAAACATTCTATATGTACTGGCTAATACAGGGGCTTCTAGTCACATGTGACTATATAAAGCACCTGAAATTTATTTAGTGCAATTAAGGAAGTAAATTTTTTATTTTACTTTTTTTTATTTAAAGTGTTACAAATAGGTATGCCTCTTTTTTTTTTTTCCCCAATTGACCTTCCCCCAACCTCCCCTACCCCCCGGCACATGCCCTCACCTCCCTCCCAGAGTCTTGCGTCCACTGGTTATGCTTATATGCACGCATACAAGTCCTTCAATTGATCTCTTACCTCCCCCCACCTTCCAACCCTCCCCAGCCTTAATCTTTTTTTTTGTTTTTGTTAATTGTCACCAAAAGATATTTTTTCCATTGCTTTTTTAGAGAGAGTGAAAGAGAAGGAGGAAGAAGGAGAGAGAGAGAGAAACATCAATGTGGGAGACACATCAACCAGTTGCCTCCCACATGCACCCCATCCCACCCCAATCGGGGAGCAGGGAGGGAACCCAAAACCCAAGTGCCCTTGACCAATGGTGTGTAGGCCAATGCTCTAACCCCTTAGCAACAACGGCCATGGCTATTTTGCTTAATCTTAAACAGCCACATGTGGCTAGCAGCTATCACATTACACAGAATAGTGATAAAGTAGAGCATGATAACAACTAGAGTTTTCCATTGCAAGTGTGATCTAAGTAGTAGTTTGGAAATGAAGAGAAAAGTATCATTTAGTTAAGATAATACTGGACAAGGAACTAAGTAAGCTGTTGGTAAGATACTAAGAAATTCAACAAAATAATTTAATGGATATATATGAACTTGGGCATGTCTAGGGAAAATGTCATATAAAAAGAAAAAAAACGACTTGAAATTTTCAAATATGGAAGGTTTAATCAGATCTTAAATATATAAACTTTGACCATCCTCCCTTGCATATCAACAGATATGCCAAAGTAATTTTCATATATACCAAACAAGTATCATTTGGTCTAAAACTCTAAGCTCCTGGGCATGCACATACTTTAAAAGGGAAGATGTCTAAGATGCTGTATCCTTAGACCACTATATTTCTCTAATATATTATCCTACTTTTTTTAAAAATATTTTTTTATTGATTTTTCTTTTAGAAAGAGAGGGACAGAGAGAGACATATCGATTGGATGCTTCCTGCACATCCCCTTACCAGGGATCAAGCCCACAACCCAGGCATGTGCCCTGACCAGATATCAAACTGGCAACCTTTAACGCATAGAACGAATGCCCAACAAACTGAGCCACAGGGCTATGATGCTACTTTTTGATAAAAAATACTTTAAATTCAGCTCTCCACAATAATATAATCTAAGACTAGTAAACTTCAAAAGGTTACTAAGTATGAATGCTGTTAATAAAGATTATACATACCAGTGCAAGTAATTGATGGAATAACTCCAGTGATCTTCAATGTGCCAGCAAAAAGAAGAGAAACACATTCCCACATAGAGCCATGGTACTTTCATACCCGAGATGTCTACATTAATATGTGCAAGAACAGACTGCTCAAGGACAGGCATGTTATTCAAGTTCCAACCAGAAAGTGCATATTCCTATAAAGAAAAAAAATGTAAATGAGAGATCAGAGATGGCCATTGGCCAACAGAAATCTCAATTCAAAAAAGAAAGTAAACCTTTTATATTTACAGTAAGCTACGCCACAGAATCTGTTCTCTTTGCTCTCTCATACAAAGATATACCTAAATATTTACCTAAATATACTTAAATATTTAATCCTATCTCCTCTCTAGGTGGTATTTAGATTTCCTTTTAATTATTTCAGATAACTCTGGTTCATTCAGAAGAAAACAAACAAGGCTTTTTATTACTCCCTCCAGCTTACCAGTAAAATAGTGTGAGACTAATTTTCATAGGTCACTATTTTTTCCCCAAGTAGCATAACATCCCAAAATGTCTACCACTACATTTTTAGAATGGTACCAGATATTGAGGACATAATCAGATACATAATCCTGAATTTGATAAATCCTGATTATTAGGTAAATTATAATAACAAAACATTTGTTTCATAGATGAATTCAATAGAAAAAAAGAATTTCCAGTTTCCAGAAATAACGAAAGGAAGCAAAGCCAGAATGAAAAAAGTAAGCAGTTGTCTGACTTTTCATACAAGTTTCTAACTGAATATAAGCACTAGGCACTGAGTTTCAAACACCCACCCTAAAGCCTTATGAGGTAAAGACTTAAAAGTTCTTATGCTAGTGAAGAGTAGTTCTCAAAGCTGCGTCTAGGGAGCCCAAAACTATTTCAGGGGATCCACAGTTTCAAACTATTTTCATAACAATTCTAAGACATTATTTGCCTTTTTCACTATCATTCTTGCAGGAATGCAGTGTGAATTTTCCAGAAGAAATATGTGACATCGCAATAATTGAATATAGAAACAGATAACAGAATCTAATTGCCTTCCACTGGAAGGTTGATAACTGTTGAACATGGATGGAAGGAAGGAAGTGCATTATTACGTTTACTTTTATACATCTGAGACTTTCCATAATACAGGGTTTAAAAATAAAACCCTCAATGTAAGAGGTTAAACAGCCAATGACAAAGCTGAAGAGAAAATCTGTAAACTAGATAGATTTGAGGATTTCATCCATAATGCAGCACACAGAAATGAAAACTATAAAAGTGTAAGAGTCAGAGAAGCCCTGGTCAGTGTGGCTCAGCTGGTTGAGCATTGTCCCATGCACCAAAAGGTCACCATTTAATAGCCCCTCAGGGCACATGAGGGGCAAGGGGGCTCAGGGGCTCAAGCCCCAGTAAGGGAGCACTGCAGGAGGCAGCAAACAGATGTTTCTCTAAATGTCTCTCCTTCTCTCTTCCTCTCTCTAAAATCAATAAAAACTTATTTTTTAAAAAAAGAATCACAGAGGATAAAGTAAGAAAGTTCAACATAGGTTTAAGTAGAATTCCAATAAAAAATAATAAAGAGATATAATTCTTACCCTCAAAATGCTGAGAGAGAGAGAGAGAGAGAGAGAGAGAGAGAGACTTTCCAAAATACTATTCAATATGTTTTTGTTGGTTGATTAGCTGGTTGACTGAAAAAATAATGAATCTAGTTGAAGAGATAAGGCCTACATATAGAAGTTCCAAGACAAGACAAGACAATATATATTAAACTCCAAATACAGACAAAAGAATAAATTCTATAGTTCTTCAGAGGACACCAAAATACTATCATCATGGGTTTGGATTGTTAAGAAAAATTCATGGAAAATTAAGAACCTGAACAGAACTTGAAAGGATAGATCAGATTTGAAGGTCGATAGACAAAATATATTGGTCTGGCTGATGAAGGGGCAGTAGAATATTCATACTCAGTAATACAGGAAATAAGACTAGAAAAAAGATTGGATCTTTAGTCTTAAGTTTCAAACTAAGAACCCTGAATTTAATCTTACATTCAAAAGGAGGAACAATGCATCTTAAACATTTTTAAACTTTTGCTTATAGAAAATCCTATCTAATAAAGAGGGAATATGCTAATTTACCCTTACACTGTAGCAAAGATGGCAGCACCCACAGCCACAAGATGGCAGTGCCCAGACCCCTCAGCCCTGCCAGGGTGGCAGCCACGCACCTGCCTCTGGAATCCCCCAGTGCCCTCATCCCCACAGCCACCCAGGGCCAGCCCAAGGCGCAGGCAAGCCTCGGATGGTGGCTGCCCAGCTGCCCAGGGCCAGCCCAAGGCGCAGGCAAGCCTCAGGTGGTGGCTGCCCAGCTGCCCAGGGCCAGCCCGAGGCGCAGGCAAGCTTTAGATGGCAGCTGCCCAGCCGCCCAGGGCTGGCCCAAGGCACAGGCAAGCCTTGGATGGCGACTGCCCAGCCTCCCAGGGCCGCCCAAGGCTCAGTTAACCAGTGCCTGCCAAGGCTTGTGCTGCCGGCAGTGGCAGCAGCAGAGGTGTGATGGGGCATCACCGTCCCCTGATTGCCAGGTTGCTTCCTGTCCCTGAGGGCTCCCGGACTGTGAGAGGGGGCAGGCTGGGCTGAGGAACACCCCCCCGCCGCCCCCGAGTGCATGAATTTTCATGCACCGGGCCTCTGGTTTCAATATAAACAAAAGTAGGTAGATTTAGATAATCAATTCCCAAAGACATATCAAAATCTTAAAATGTTAAGTAAAATTAAAACATAAGACCGCAGAAAGAAGCAGTAATAAAAAATAGTTAACATAGCAAGCCTAAGACTGCTTTCCTTCAAAGGGCTTGCTTCAAGTTTGGCCCTTGGTTAGCAACTGAAAATTGCATGGTAAATAGTTCCTCTACACTGATGAGTAACTCGCAGAGCCTAGACTGTACAATGTGGTTTATGCACACTTGCTTTCCTTCCAGGATTCTGGAATTTTGGGATGTGTTAGGCAGAGGGTGCCTCAGTCGCCAGCCCCCAATAAAAACCTTGAGCACTGACTCTCTAATGAGCTTCCTGGTAGGCAATACTTCACTCCTTGTCAATCTGATACTTAAGTAACTAAATACATAAGTGAATGACTCTATTGAGAGAGGACTCTTGAAAGCTTATACCTGGTTTTCTCTGGACTTTGACCACACATCTTTTCCCTTTACTGATTTTACTTTGTACCCTCTTCACTGTGAAAAATCATAGCCATGAGTCTTCCTAGAAAATCACTGAACCCGGAGATGGTCTTGGGAACCCCCAACACGAGTGGTCATTATATAAGACCATGGCAAACATTCCAACATGATGTGATATGACCAAGACAAGGATGGTAGTAGTGGGAATGAAAAGAGGCCAATCCTATTAAAAAATAATGAAAAATGAATTAACAGGATTCAATAATTTAATATGGAACGAGGATAAGGAGAAAACAGTATTCCCAAGGTTTTAAGTTCTATGCTATCTTTATTCTTCAGAAACCCTGTTTGTAGAACACACTGTATTCATAAGACAAATATATTAACTTCAAAAGTATTTTTCCACTAAACTATGATACCAGAGACACATGCTATTAGATATCAAAAGGCTAACCCATACAGAAGTTCAACACAAATGTACAATTCCTGGTGAAAAACTAGTAGTTATCTATTATTCTAGTAGAGTCACTTTCAGAAGAGAGTAACAAACTGACATAAAATATAAGTATAAAAATCTAAAGATTTTATACACATTTTTCTAATAAGTCCTTATAATCCTTTTGTGATAAATGGGTTCTCTTATTCTAACCTTCAACACAAAACCAGAATTCTGAGTTAAACCTTACCAGGTACAGAACCATGTAAGTAGTATACTCCCAGTTCTGTTTTAAAGGAACGTGTAATTACGTATGCATGACATATAACTGCTTGTATAGATACACTGTATCTGGAAGGAAAAACTAGAAGATGAAATAGAATCTTCCTCTGTCAAACTGTAAATTTGGGTAGGAGGGAAACTTTTTAGTTGTAAAGGACTTTCAGCAATGGTAATGTGAAGAGGTTGAGCAATTCCTCTTCACAGAAAATAAGGATAAATTTGGAGAAAATTATCAAAATAACCATTTCAAGGCACTAGAAATTGACCAAAGGCAAAAACAAATTGAAAAGCATTTGCTCTTGAAAAACAAAAGAAGACTTAATAAAGACATTCCCAGATAAGCAAAGACTACAAGAATTCATTGCTAGCAGACCTGCACTATAAATAAATGTGGTCCTCCAGGCCAGAAGAAAATGACTCGAAATGGTAACTTTGATCCACAAGAATGAAGAGCCCTGGCTGGTATGGCTCAGTTGGTTGGGCATCGTCCCATGCACAGAAAAGTTGCTGGTTTGATTCCTGGTCAGGGCACATGACTAGGTTGCGGGCTCAATGCCCAACATGGGGGTGTGCAAGAGACATCTGATTGATGTTTCTTTCTCTCTAAAAAAAAAAAAAAAACTAAAAAAAGGCTATTTAAAGCAATAATTATATTGCTGTGTTGTGTTTATACACTATGTACATACAATGTACAACACACACAAGAGAGTAGGAAATAAAGAGACACTGTTTCAAAGTTGCTATATTTATCAGAATTAGGTCAATATGAGCATAAAGTAGGTTGTGATAAGTTAAAGATGTCAAATAAAGTTTAAAAAGAAAAAAAAGCTACTTAGTGTTTCTTCTTAGAATCACTAACTCAAAATATATAGCAAAAAAAACCCCAAAGGAATTAAAATGGTATTATGAAAAATATCTGCTCAACACTGAAAAAAAATCATAAAGGAGAAACAAGAACAAAAAGACAGCAGACATAGAAAGTAGCAAAATGACAGACCATAAATAACCCATGTCCAAAACAAGAAAGCCCACTGCGTGGAAGAACATATTTGACAATGTTATCTCCAAAAAGGGTTTAATCTCATGTAACTTAACAAAAGGAAGATAAACAATCCAATCAAAACATGGACAAAGGACCTAAATAAACACTTTTCGAAAGAGGACATATAGAAGGCCAAGAGACATATGAAAACATGCTCTAAGTCACTAATCATCCAAGAGATGCAAATCAAAACGACAATGAGGTACCATCTTACACCTGTCAGAATGGCTATCATCATCAAATCAACAAATGACAAGTGGTGGAGAGGATGTGGAGAAAAAGGAATCCTCATGCATTGCTGGTGGGAATGCAGACTGGTGCAGCCACTGTGGAGAACAGTATGGAGTTCCTCAAAAAACTAAAAATGGAACTCCCATTTGACCCAGTGATCCCACTTCTAGGAATATACCCCAAGAAACCAGAAACACCAATCAGAAAGGATATATGCACCCCTATGTTCATAGCAGCACAAATTACAATAGCTAAGATTTGGAAACAGCCTAAGTGCCCATCAGCAGATGAGTGGATTAAAAAACTGTGGTACATCTACACAATGGAATACTATGCTGCTGTAAAAAGGAACTCCTATCATTTGCAAAAGCACGGATGGACCTGGAGAGCATTATGCTAAATGAAATAAGCCAGTCAGAGAAAGAAAGTATCACATGATCTCACTCATTTGTAGAATATAATGAACATAAACTGATGCACAAAAATAGATCCAGAATCAGAGAAGCATCTATCAGACCGTCAAACCTCAGAGGGAAGGCAGGGGAGGCGGGGGGGGGGGGGGGGGGGGGGGAAGAGATCAACCAAAGGACTTGTATTTATGCATATAAGCGTAACCACTGGACACAGACACTAGGGGGGTGAGGGCACGAGCGAGGGTGTTGGGGGCCAATGAAGAGATAAGGACACATATGTAATACCTTAACCAATAAAGAAAAAATATAATTTAAAAAAGTGAAATAAATAAATAAACCATGTCAATAATTACATTAAATTTAAAATGGACTAAACATTCCACAATCAAAAGATGACGTCAGACTAGATTTCAAGACCCAATCACATGCTGGCTGTAAGAAAGATGGCTCAAAGTAAAAGAAATAAAAGATATACCATGTAAATAGTATTAAGAGAGCTGAAGTGGCCTGACTGGCATGGCTCAGTGGTTGAGCTTCATCCTATGAACCAGGAGGTCACAGTTCTATTCCCAGCCAGGGCACATGCCCAGGTTGTGGGGTCAATCCTATGGGGGGTAGGGGGAGCATGCAGGAGGCAGCTGATCAATGATTATCTTTCATCACTGACATTTCTATCGTTTTTTCCCTCTCCCTTCCTCTATGAAATCAATAAAAATGTATTTTAAAAAAAGAGAGAGAGCTGAAGTAGCTATACTTTTCATTATAAATCCTTCTGCACAACATAACTTTAAAAAAAAAAAACAACAACAAACTCTGTATAACTTTTTAATAGAAGATAAAACTTCTACCCTAACTGGTTTGGCTCAGTGGACAGAGCATCAGCCTGCAGACTGAAAGGTCCCAGGTTCAATTCCGGCCCAGGGCATGTACCTTGGTTGCGGGCACATCCCCAGTAGGAGGTATGCAGGAGGCAGCTGATCGATGTTTCTCTCTCATCGATGTTTCTAACTCTATCCCTCTCCCTTCCTCTCTGTAAAAAAATCAATAAAATATATATATTTTTAAAAAGAACTTCTACTCACTGCCAATTATAGAGGGAAAGTGATAAGGATAAAAGTACTTTATTATGTGTTATAATTTGAAATCCTATCTCCTCAGGTATTGAAGGAAACTAAATTGCAGACCTATCTATGAAATATAACTTTTAAAAAAATCTTAAATCACCATCTAGATTTTCAAACAGAAAGAGCCAGGTAAAATTATTTAAATGGGGTTGAAGTTTTAAACTAGTTAAACTGGTTTTTATTTGTTTTATTTCTTCTACTGTGTAGAAGCAGCCTACAGGCAAAGGCCACAGATTTGCTCTGGCATGAGCACTGAGACCCAGGGGACGGGTCGGCCATAAATCCAAACCCACGCATTTAAATTGGTCTTGAAATGCAAAGTTAAATAATATTTAAAGGTACTTTGAATTTTTTTTAACTGAAGAGTATATTGTCCAAATCTTTCATATTTAATATTTTAAACAAACATCGTCCCTTATGATTAATGATAAGCGTAGTTTTCTACTATGCGAAGACTAAATCAGCTAGGGGTGAGGAGAAATTTAGACTACTATCTGCTATGCACCTCTTCTTCTGGCAGCATCTTTCTCCGACCATCCTTTACAGGAAATCCACTTCCAAAGTCTTTTGAGGAAATATCAGCTCCATACTCTACAATAACATCTTCTTCAATGCTGCTCACCAGCCGCCAAAATTCCTTTTCTACTAGTTCTGTGGGAACCATCTACACAAGGAAAACAAAGATTATATATTACTCACTATAACCAGAATCCACTATAACATTAATACACAGATCAAGTTTAACACAAACCCATGATTTAAAAAAACCTTATTCTGTCCCACAGCTGAAAACACTGGGTCCTAGCCTTTTCCACTGAGGATAGGGAAAAACAAAAGACAACGTAAATGTCCAGAAAAACATAGTGAACTTGAACTGCCTTTTTTTGCAAGCTGCCTCCTAACTAAGAAGACTAAAGATACCTAGAACATCTAAGAGGAAAAAGGAAACACAAAAATCAAGGCTTAATTTTAAGAGCTTTGGCAAATTTTTTATAGGGATTTTTAAAAGCCCAAGATCCCACCTGGCCAATGTGACTCATTGGTTGAGCGTCAACTCAGGAACCAAGAGGTCACAGTTCGATTCCCAGTCAGGGTACAGGCCTGGGTTGCAGCCTCAATTCCCGGGGGCAGGGGGCCTCATGTAAGGAGGCAGCATTGATGTTTCTATCTCTCTATCCCTATCCCTTCCTCTCTCTCTAAAAATCAATAACAACATTTTTTTAAAAGCCCAAGATTCCCTAGGAAAAGAAGCAAACCTTATATTACAAATAACCAAACAAAAGCAGCAACTACCACATACTTCATGCTTTTCTATAAAAGATTACTCACAGAGGGCTAGTAAACAATTTTATGATCAAGTATTTTTCTTAACAGGTGAGTGCACACTTCCACATTAGTGAGTGAAAGAAACTGAAACAGATGCCAGGCCCCTAGTCTTCAGATGTGGTGGTCTATCATCTTTTACATGCTGCCCCTGTTTTCTACCAAAATAACATAAATGGAAAGTAAACCAAAAGCTTTGGACTTTATACCTTCCCAAACTGACTAAATATAGATACTCACATGGACTGGCATATTGAAATAGTCAGACTTAAAATTATCTGCCATCTCTCCAAAGCTCTGAAGTGTATACTCTCGTACGGCCTGTTCAAATCCAAAGGCTTCTCGAGGTTTATTACATTCCTGGGAAGAAAAAATATCTAAGATTAACTCACTGAAAGAGAACTGAACAAAGTATTATGGTTCTCTGATACTACCTTCTTTGATCATTTCCCTAGGTAAAGCTAATCCAATCAACCAAAACAAAACAAGTGTTAATTACTTTCGATATAGAATTAGGAGACAATGTTCTAGAACCTCTCCTGAATTTTTCACAGTCTTCCGGTAGGAAAGTGATAATAAGACACATTTAAACTTTGGAGTCTGGCACTATGACAAACACCAATAGGACTACTCATTTGCATCAAGCCTAGGGATGCCTATCATTCTCAGTATATTAGTGCATCTAGCTGTAGAGAATATAAATGTTCATGGAGGAAGGAGAGATGACCGATAAAGGTGTATCCACTGAATTGCTAGAATATCTAGCTAGAAGAATTTTTTTTCACACTATCAATCATCATTACAAATATCTTCACACAAATACTCAGTGCAGAACTGCTTCTGAATTATCTAACCTATTTGAGATGAATAAGTAATAATTCAAGGTCATAAAAGACCTCTGAATACATCTATATACATCCAGCCAACTCCTTTCCTTCAATAGCCTATCACAATGGTCGGCAAACTGCAGCTCATGAGCCACATGCGGTTCTTTGGCCTCTTGAGTGTGGCTCTTCCACAAAATACCACATCCTGGGCGACTCTATTTTGAAGAAGTGGCGTTAGAAGAAGTTTTAAGTTTAAAAAATTTGGCTCTCAAAAGAAATTTCCATCGTTGTACTGTTGATATTTGGCTCTGTTGACTAATGAGTTTGCCAACCACTGTCCTATCATATTTTGTTAAAATAAGTAAACAGACTAAGCATTTCATGACAATGACATCATTATAATCTTTCAATAAGAAAATTTACATAATCGAATCAAAATTTAAACAAGCTAACAGTTTATTTGGTAGTATGAAAACTGAATGCATAATACCCAAGTTTTAGAGTTTCGTGTCTGATGGGATTTTTGTTGTTGTTGTTTTTTAATTTAAAAAAGAAAAATATCCCTAGCTGGTTTGGCTCACTGGACAGAGCGTCTGCCTGTGCACTGAAGAGTCCTAGGTTTGATTCCAGTCAAGGGCACATGCCCGGGGTTGTGGGCTCGACCCCCAGTAGGGGCGGCTGCAAGAGGCAGCCGATCAATGATTCTGTCTTATCAGTGATGTTTCTATCTCTCTCTCCCTCTCCCTGCCTCTCTGAAATCAATGAAAAAATATAAATTTTAAAAAATAAATAAAAAGAAAAATAGAGTATCACAGTAAGCGAAATAAGTCAGTCAGAGAAAGACAAGTATCACATAATCTCACTCATATGTGGAATCTAATGAACAAAGTAAACTGAACAAAATAGATCCAGATACATAGAAGCATGGAATAGACTGTGGAACCTCAGAGTGGGTGGGTGAGTGGGGAAGAAATCAAACAAAGAACTTGTATGCATATATGTATAATGTATGGACACAGATAATAGGGTGGTGAAAGCCTTGGACGAGGGACGGGAGCGGGCAAAAGGGGTCAATGGGGGAAAAAGAGGGACCTATGTAATACCTTTGACAATAAAGATAGAAAAATAAAATAACATAAAATAAAATCAATAAAATAAAATACAAAATGAAATGAAATAAAATAAAATAATAAAATAAATTAAATTAAATATAAAATAACCTACAGCCTTTATTTTTATTGTTTTCCAAGAATATGAAAATTCTGAGCAAAAGTCTCATTCATTTACAGCAATAAACAGAACTGTTAAACCATAGTCAGAAAAAAAACTTCGAAAAGCAAACTGTCACAATACAATTTTTACAGTTCCATTCAATATCTCTCTTTAAAAATTCGGGAGATTTTAAACAGTAAAGAACAAAAACAGAGTGGAAGAAGCTTTTGGGAATGTGTTTACTGTATGTGTGTATGCATGTGTTATT